>CM073312.1:7748587-8948587 GCA_037043255.1 Diadegma fenestrale
ATAAGAATCAATGTTTTATTATTATTATTATTAGCAAGAGTTTATTTATAAATTTATTCCAAACGACAGTGCCTTCTGTCACGATTAGCGAAATTTTGACAGTTGAAAATGCTGTTTTTTAGACAGTTACGAAAATGGTGAATTAACGAATTGATAATTATTTTTTAAAATATTAATTATTGTGTTATTTAGTGGAAAAATCAATTCAATTGGCGGTTGAGCAAGAAATTTAGAGGAAAAAGTATGGCGGCGAAAAATGGCAACTTGGATGATTTCAATTTTTATTTGAAACTCTCGAAACCTTTGGTTCTCAATCTTCCGGACGCGAAAGGTTAAAATATACGTCGAACAGAATGAAGGATTTTAATCGTACGAGTTATTCACTGACTGGAAAAATTGCCAGATCGAGCTATGGCTGCGTTGTGGTTGAAAAAACTTGGCGAATTGAACTCTCAACACTCCACGGAATCGGCGCCGGATAATACTCACGTGGAATGTCTCAAACTTTTGCTATTGGCCATGCAGGCTGATCGACTCACTGGCGTTTTCGCGAAACCTCCACCGTCCGGTGACCTGAGCGACATTATACCCAGCAAAACAAAAGTAAGCACTCATGAAAATATTCACAGGAATTAGCAAAAAAAACACGTTGAAATGAAAATTCTATGCGACAATTATTTCTCTATGTTTTCAAATTCAATCGTAAAAACAGTCTTTGCTCAAAAATTACGAATTATGGACCGTTTATGGTGATACGACAATATAAAATTCTTCCAAAAATAGTTTTTTGCTTATTCAAAATGTTTACTTAACTTTTTTGTTGATTTTACAGGCGCAAGATATGGTGTCGTTGGTGAAAATGCGAGACAGCTCACAAGAGGGAGAAGAAGTAATAACATACGGTCATCCACGCGTAGTGACTTCGATAGGCGGTGATTTGTGCGAATACGTAGCAATTCAGGAGATTCCAAATTTCGGAATTCACGGATATTACGCTCTGTCGAACGAGCCCATGTCGCAATGGTCGAATCCTCGAAAGACTGGGGCTGGCGAGGCGGAGCTAGTGACTGATTGTTTCAAACGAGCTATGGAAAAGGCTGAGCGAAAAAAAGTCCCTCCAACTACAGTCAGCGGGGAAGAACAAACCGACACTGCAGCTGCTACTTTCGGGTCAGATCCGACCGGTAGCGAGCCACTTGCAAGAAGAAAACACGAGAGAACAAAACACAGTGAAAAATCTTTGCAAAAAATTTTCCAGTACGTTATCGCATTTTCTCATCACGAAAACATGCAAATTAGAAGAAATTTTCCAGAGAATTTTTACGTTCATACAGAAAAAAATTAAATACGCAATTTATTTATTCCACAGGGCTCAACGAAGCGAGATTGCAGGAGTCGAGACTCGACCTTGCTGGGGCAGAATTCGCTACATCGATCGATTAATCGACGAATCTCGTAAGTCCAGCAAATTTCAACTGGCCCGTTTTCTTTTTTCGCTAACCCAAAAAACTCGAGAATTAATAATAATAACGAATCTCTCTATTTTGGAAAATTACCGTTTAGAAAATAATATTGAGAGTTTGTTGGTCACGATTGATTTATTTTTTGGTCGTCCAAAGCTCATCTCGTCGCGGATCTAGAGCTTTCCGAAGCGGATGCGATGTTGCATGCGTATCGCGACACAAAGTTCCGGCAAACGAAGCAGGCCAGCAAAGCAGCGAAAGCATCGGCGGCATGTTCGATATCGTCGAGACGAAGGAACGTGGAAAAGAGATTGGATCTCCCACCTTGCGCGTAAGTTTCAATTACTTGAAACTTCCGAATCAATTCGACAATTGAATTCTGACGAAAAATTTGACACTATTTTAGCGTGATTCGCGACGAAGAAGATTACGCACGTTTTGCCGAGGCGGAAGTCTCAGCCGGTGAGTCTTTAATCTCAATTTTTCACAAACTTTACATCGTGGAATCGAATTTGCAATGAAAATATTCTCGTCTTACAGGATCTCGAACGTGCCTCCCGAAAAATTTTGACTTCCACGGCTCCAGCAATATGAGCGATGATGAAACTATTGGTGAGTTGTTTTTTACTTAAAAAAACAAAAAAGAACAGTGACGATCTCGTTATACGAAAAATAATGAAGTTTCAAATCTCTTTCCAACGATTAGTTAATTTTTTTTGTATTACAGCATACGGAAGAGCGCCCGAGGACTTTCCGGACGATGAGTGCGAATCGGAGCTGCTTGAACGAACAGGTTGAGCAATTTAATTCATTTTTTTCAGACATCTTTGAATATTTATTTTTTATCTTCAGATTCCGCTCCAATTTTGATTGGAATTCTTCGAACGATAAAAAAATGATGCAAAATAGAAATTTCATTGACTTTCGTTCCAGAGATGATTGCATGATTATTTTTTCATACATTTTTCGATTTTCAGAGTACGATATTTGGCCCGAGTACGATTACGAATGTGATGAATATCCGGACCAATTTCCGGGAGCATTGAAAGAGTCGTACTCGAATATTTCACAACCAAGCATGGACTCGATGGATCCGGAAGTCGTTCGCGATGCGAAACGACTTATCGCGGATCCGACGAGAAAGGAGCCACCGTCGAGTGGCAAAGTAAAAGTTCCACGACGGGGACAACATTCTACGGTAGAGGAATCCTGGAATCCACCGGGTCATAGTACGCGCATAGGAAATCGCTAGTTCACTTCTATTTCTACAAAAAAAGAAAAAACAACTTTCGAATCCACCAAATTGCTCATTGATTTTGATCCCGAGAGAACGTACATTTTGTATCCATTCCATCGACTTTTTAACTTTTTTCGTTACAGCAATACGAACTTGAAAAACTAACGTCTTTGCTTTTTAATGTTAATAGGAATTTTAACTGAAAAAAAATTTCATCTTCCTGCATCAAAAAACGAAAATAATGAGCCCAAGTTGAAACTTTTTCGTTCAATTTTACCGGAGAAATGAATTTTTCAAAATTCGCCCAAATAGGCAAAAAAAAATTAGGTTGCCGTTCGAGGGTTAAATTGACTAATGAATATCGCAAGATTTTCGAGGAATATTTTCATCGGATAATTGACGAAATCGTATTTCAAGTATTTTCGAGAATTATGGCAATTAGACGAGACTGGGAAATGTAAATGATAACTTTATTGCATTCGAGGGTTGCAGGTCCCATTTTCAAATATGTCGAAAATATAAATGGACGTTTTATGAGTGAAAAAAAACTTGATATGTCGTTTCTTGACGCGCGAGATTCTGGTCGCTCGATGACCACATTTTACTGAGATTCTAAGGCACCTTGTTTGTTTCTTAAGAGTAAAAACACTTGTGCGGATTATTGGGATCGACTCGATTAATATAATCGAGACAATTGAATCGGCAAAACTCTGGGAAAGTCTAGAGTTGAGGGATTAACAAGCTTTGAGGAAATTTCTTTTCCAACCAGTCTTTGAAGGCTTCGAGCCAAACGTTGATCTTCGTTTCAACGAGAACCGCGAGCTCTTGTACGGCACGAATCAAAAGTTTGCGCACGGCAGGATCGTCGACGGGGATTCTCGGTATGAAAATATTTATGCACGATTTGACGTAATCCCATAGAAATTGGACTATGTGACTCAGAACTTTTCCAAACACAATTTTCTTATCTCGCTCCAGCGCTTGCAATATTTTGTATGCAATTTCAAGCAAAATTGTAAAAATTTTGGCGAAATTGGCGACGGAACAAAGTTCCGTTAGCACGCTTTCGAAATCTGCGATCTGCGGAGGTGAAGCTTGGAACGCAGCGCACGAGTGTTGAGAGCAAAATTCCTTGAGGATCGTGCCGTTGCGTGTGTCGTAATTTCTGTATGACGTCTCATTCAGTCGCATTTTTGGTTTAGTTCCAGTCGAAGCTTCCGGCTTCGCTGTAGCCGCCGAATTTTGAGACAGTGTTCCCGCCGCATTGTTCGCTTTAACGCCAACTGCCCCGTCGTTTTTCGGAGCAGAATTCAGTGAACTGACTCCGCTAAAAACGCCGGAATTAACGCCAGCTGAATTGTTGGTGGCAACTCCGGCGAAATTATTGGTCCCGGCAGTCGCCACGTTTCTCACAATCTCGGTTCGTACAGCTTTTGGTAAATTAGCAAACTCAATGGGATCGATAGTCAGTACAGAGTTAACGGTGACTTTGCCATCGGAGAAAGCCGCTTTAGCGCCGGAAGCGCTCAATATTTTGCGATTTCTGACCATAGCTTGAAAGAATTCGTCCTTATTGTTAATTCTGTTGATTCCACGGATGATTTCCTCGTTGCTGGCGACGTCGTTGGTACCAGCGGCTCTGGTGTTCCGAGCCATGCGCCGGAACTCTTGTCGATGTCGTTCGCTGCGCAAACTCGCATCGTAATCTTTCAACAATTGGACTTGCGAAGATTCAATGATGCTTTTAGCGAACGGCGCGTTTACCACGGTATTAAAAAAGAAAAACAAATGTCCGACGAGCATCAGCACGTCCTGCGGAGAAATCTTCTCGGTCTCTTTGTACGAGGCGTAAATATCGTAACCCTTGAAACTAATACCAACGCCATTGACGATCAAATTGCCGACCAGCACCACGTCGTACGCCACAGCGGCTGCCTTTGGTATCGTCGCTCCGATACGTATCGCACGCGAGAGAAGAGCCGTACTTCCGGATGCCGCTAAACCCACTGCACCCCCGGCCACTCCGATCCAAGCACCACATGCAGATCTATCTTTTATCGGATCTATCGTCTCGTCGTGCAGACCTCGGTCTACCAAATGATGCGTCGATCTCCCAAACAGCCAAGATCCACTTATCGCACCACCTATCCCGCCTGCATATTCAAAAATTCACTTTTAAAAAATGTCGAAACAAGTTTACAACGTTTCATGACGACGGTCAAATCTAAATGTTTCTTTTCAGTTTTTCTCACATACAAAATGCTTCGCAAGCCCAAGTTCATCGGAAAAATTTGTTACAAATTAAAGATTTTCCGAGGTAATCTGCATTTTTTATACAATAACCAAAATTTTGATAAAGTTTTACGAGCGATTGTTTTAAGAAACTAAATAAAGCTCCTTCGATGTTACATAAAAGCGTATGCAAAGTTTTAAGAGGCTTTACTATTCAGAAATCGAAATATTTAATATTGAAAATTGTAACTTTTAACACGCGCTCTTATGAGAAACGACTGAAAATAGTGATTTTTGTAAATATCGCGACTGCTACACGGTGAAACCTCTTTGAATCGGGCGAGTTATTAGATATGAAGATTCTTTTTGTTTAGTGCAAATTCACAGGAATCCCCGCGACAGAAAATTTTGCAAACGACGTCCTTAATAGAGTTCAAATCAAATATTTAAAATAAATGAGTAAAAATTGTTTTTCTTCATCATACTTGCAATTGCTACGGCAGGACCAATGGGAGTGAACATGGCGGCGATTCCAACACCCATGCTAGCAGCACTGACGACCGTAGTCGTGATATCCGCGCCCGACAGGACCTTGGACACCACGTTATCCGCCGGTGATTCCTGAACCTCCAGCCAGACGATTGATACAAAATCTTCTATTTTTTCTTCAGCCAGATTCAGTTTTCCATACAGTGCTGGATCCATCTGATATTTACCGTCTTTTGGAAAGACCATGGTACATTTTGGTAACGTATTATGATGCAAATAATCTTCAAATCCTTTGTAAACTCTTCCGCCGTTGTCTATGAAATAAATCTTCTCAGTCGTTTTACCGGAGACAGTGCCGTCTTTTGCGTCCATGGACCACTTTGCGCGAACCTGTTTTACTTTGAAAACGGGCACAGGGTAAACCTGGACTTCGTGTTCAGCAGATTCTCGCGCCAGCTTCGGACCTTTTATTTTATTTTTAACTGCCGTTATAAACTGATTGCAATTTTTTTCATGAGCTTGCTCCGTGTTGAATATCACGACGTAGATCAAGCCGCAAAATATGTTTGCTCTCGAGTTGTATCGGATTCCGATGTCGAGGACTTTGTCATATATTAACTTTATCACCTGCTGCTGCTTTTCGTCATAAACGTAATTCCCTGCGTCTCTTATATTTTTGTTGTCTAGAGGATCTTTGCAAGATCCTCTTTCCACTTCGTCTTCGAATTTGTCGCGTGTCTTGGCTTCGGGAAGTCCGAAGAGGGCACGGCCAATATAGTCTTTGAGATAATGAAACTCTGCATGCTTATAGAGATTCCAATCGCTTGATCTTTCGTAATAATACTGTTGATAAGTTTTTGCAGTTTCGAGCAATTTTGTCTGCAGAAAAGGACGAAATTCGATCGTGCCTTTAATTTTTTCGATAGGTTGCGATTTAGGGCAATGATAAACAATTAGAAACTTACCTGGAGGGGATCGTCGGCCCTCGCCATTTTCGACGATCGAGCTTTCGAAGGGTCTGGGATCGTTTGGTCAACAAAGTGACAGAAGATCTTCGGAAGCCCTTACGAATCCTTGTCAAGGACAAAACTTGAAGAATCTCCGTTTTTGCAGTTCCTTATGAACCTTTTCAAAACAAGCTGTATTGTAAAGACCTTCTGACCTTCTCTGCTTCGTGACTCGAAGCGTTATTGATAACAGGAGCACCCGAACGTGCCATGCCAACGAGACGAAACTGACACAACTATAAGTGATTCCCCTCATTACTTGCGTCAACAGATTTGTTTACATTAAAAAATTCTACCCGTTCCCCCTGGTTTCCACTGGTTCCGCTGCGTAAAACTTCACTCTCGTTTCCGACGAACGAGGGCGCCACAGTGCAGCGGGAAAAAAGTCGAATTTGAATGGTAGAAAATGTACAACGTAATTGCAATCAATAATTAAGGCATTTTGTCACCGGCGATACAGACGTTGGCATGCTGAACCATGTTAAAAACATCAAAATTGAAAAAAAAATTAGTATTTAATGAAATTTAGTGAACATAAAAATTTGAAAAAAATTGTGTTTTCCCACTTGACGTGGAAGAACGTTATCAGCAAATTTGATTAATCTCTCAATATTTGTGCCTTTTTTCGGCTTCCAAACGAACGACGCGATTGATTGGAATAGTTTTTTTGTACCGTGGATGCGTTTATGAAAATATGAGCTCGATAACGACGTGGGTTTGTGCCGGCTCGTTTGATTAAATTTTCTGAGTATATAGCAATGAAAATAATTACAAACAATTATCCCAAAAATAGAGTACAGTTCGACTGATATATTTTTCTCAAAATTATGGCAGACACTTGCGTACAACTTGCGTAGTATACACTTTTACCATTTTTTATGATTCGAAGATCCTGCAGTATGAAATTACGCGTTTTGTCAATTTGCATGGGCGATCCATTAGAAAATCGAGAACAACGCAAAAAGTGGGAGAATGTTATAAAAAATACAATGAAAAAAAAAAATTTATTGCAAGAGGCTTGCGAGTTTGATCAGATTCGTTTTTGTTTGGTTGAACCGATAATATTTGCTGCCCGCGCAAGAATTTGTCGGTTCATGAGCTCATGGCGTGCTTGTACCATTCAGGAACCGGGGAATTTTTTTCCGAAGGTTCCCGAGCTTCGATAACAATATCTTCGTCCGGGTTTTTTATGAGTTCGTAGACTTTTTCGTCGCAATCCTCAGTGACGGTTGCGGCAATCCTGGTCAAGAGTTTTTCACAAGCGTTGATGCATTTTGTCGGATTCCAGAAACGCTGAAAACCCAGAAAACGCTCGTAAAACAAAATGATAAACAGGTACAATGAATCCGTTGGAATTCAACTAGAAATTGTAGTGCAAATTTTAGGCATTCTCACCTCTGGCATCGCTTCCGTTTCGTAGATTTGCAGCTTGCTCACGACACCGTTTTCATCCCGAAAACCACACAGAACTCGATCGTCGTTGGTGAGAAACGCGTTTGCCCACCATGCCAAAAACTTGTATCTCTTCAAGTTTCTTTCGTGCCCCGCGTGCTCAATCAATTTATTCGTTCGCAAATCTATAAACTTGAGTTTATCCAACGGCAAAGGATCTTGCAGAAGTTCTTTGGAGACGACAGCCTTTCTGACTGCTGAGTACAAGACGGAATGATTGGAAAATTGATGCTCGTGAATGGAATGGAATACTGCTCCTTGTGAAAGAACAGGCCTGCTAGGATCCGGCGCTATTTCCGGTGAATCTGTACAAAATTGAAATCGCGGCATTTTTCAAATCGTTTTTTTTCCACCAAATATGCAACTTTTTGTTATTGTAGAGACGTTTTTTGGCGTTGATTATTCACGCTTTACGAGCCTGAATTAATTTCTCCCAGAAAATGATAATTATGCCAAAGGATCGGTGAAAAAAAATTGTTCGGGTCAAAAAAACCTGCTCAAAAGGTTAAACCACAAGGACGAATCTATAATTTCCAATAATTTGGAAATGAATTCAAATCGATTGATCATGGAAACAGTTTTATGATGGAAATTTTTACCTGACACGACGTAATGCTCAAACTTGCGTCCCCAGAATCTAAACTTGGCAGAGTCTCCATGTTGCGGAGGTCTATAATCATCATCATTGCGAAGATATATGGTTCCTTTATATTTGCCGACCCAGACTTTCCATCGGTCTTTCGGTGAGTAAGCAACTGTCATAAACTGTCCTAGAGCCCCAGGAGTGCTTACGAAACTTGGTTTCAGCCTAGCATGGAATAAAAATATTCATTTCCTCAAGATCGAACGAAAAACAAACGAATTTATCGCGAATACGAGAAAAAACAGTGGCAAAAATGAATTTTTCGATGTGATACTTACAAGCGATCGGTATCGGGTGGAGCCTGGACTTTTTCCCGATTCAGCGAGATCCATTTCAACAAGGCTGACCATCGCGTGACAGCATCCGCGGACGCACCATTGTCGTGCTTGCATTCTGGGATGTCTCTACCGACGTCAAGGTCAAAGGAGACAATGTCGTTCTCCGGGACATTGAGATACTTTAGTTGCGACGAATCAGGTACATAATTCCTGTGTTGGTCGACGCTGTAATAACCGATCATCCTTGGATTCGAAGCAATTCTTCGTGAACGATCATTCGTTCTTTCACAGTTTTCACGATTCTCCATATTTTTTCGAGCAAGGAAAGTTTATTTTTCGTATCAAATCTTCAGTTGCAGTGATTTTTGACGCCTCGGGTATTATGTGCTTGTTTACACTTCCAAGATCACAATCTCAATGCGTAATGCGCGTGTTCAATTGTTGTTGAATAGCCTGCTGTGTTGCGACCCTTGCGACCGTTTGTTTTGATTGTGCGTCGGAATACACGTGGGGTGGGGGATTCCCCGTAGGACACGCTTAGGTCTTTTTTTTCCGTGGCGCTCGCGTCGCGTCGGAAGTGGTCGAGATTATTTTGGCGGCGTACCCGAATCGCTATTTGCTTACACAAAAATGCAACCGATATATAAATATAATTTATTAATGATAACGGCGTCTGTCCCGCAAATCATGAATTTCTCGAATTTTAACGGCTGATCTTATTCAACAATTTTTCTTATTGTTGACCATCGTAAGAAAAAATTATTGTTAAATCGGTAAAAACAAAGTCGCATGCAGACTGCAGATCGTCACAATCATTCAAATTTTTATTAACTGTATTTATAAAATTTCGAGCATCTTCTTGACATAACATATGAAAAAACGTGCAAACGCAACTTTGCAAAAATACAAAAATTTCAACACAATTTTTTACAATGTCTGAAATGCATTTGCTCGCTTGATTAAGAAAAAATATAAATTTCTTATACAGGCTATGAAAAATATATTTTTTTGTTTCGTCCATGGCATTAGTTGTCCATTCCAGTTTTATACCAATCTGGAACAACGCGATTTTCCTCCGTAGGTTTCAGCTCTCTGATGTCAAAGTCCTCGTGGGAATTTCTGTTCAGCTGGTAAATCGTTTCGTCACAATCGTCGACCACGATTTCAGCCAGTTTTCCGAGGATCGTTTCACAGCATTTGATACACGCACTTGGGTTCCAGAACCACTGAAAAAACACGCAGAATTTATAAGACGATCGCCTCCATTGGATACTAAAAGTGAAACTTCGTTTCAACCCTTAATGATCACGTGAAGTTAATTTTATGCCAGCCAAGTTTTATCTTTCAAATTGAAAATTGAAATTTTTGCATGATTTTGTTCTCGAAAAAAGTCATTTTTGCAGAATTTTTCTTTTGACATTTTCTTCATGTTAAAAATTCCATTTTTGTTTTATTTCTACGATTTTTACGTGGTTGACGACATCCCCGATGACTATGACGTCATTATGCGGAGGTGTGACCATGGAGGGTTAAAAGTGACGAAGGGAAAATGAATAAATAAAGTTTTAAGAACGCACTCGAGACATTCTGACTATTTCGTCAGTTTCGAAGGTTTTTAAAATGTTAACCACTCCGTTGTCGTCTCGGAAGCCACAAAGGATTCGATCGTCATTTGTGAGGTACGCCCTTGTCCACCATTGCAGTAATTTGTATTTCTTAAAAGTTTTATCATGTCCCGCATGCTGTATTATCCTGTTTGTTCTCAAATCGGCGAATTTGAGTTTATGCAGCGGTATCGGATCTGAGAGTGTTTCTTTGGAGAGACACGCTTTCCTCACGGCCGAAAATAATACGCTAAAGTTTTGGAATTGATGTTGATAGATGCAGCGAAATTCTTCCATCTCTCCAGCTGGCTTCGTAGTGTTTGGAGGTTCCTCAGGCGATTCTATCACAAATATCTCGGTCATTGTACAACTTATTTGCTTCTAGTCTTGAAACTTTCACCGCCTTCCGTTTTTGAGAGATTTATGGGTTCGGGATGATTTGCGTGTCCGGAAAACGTTACAATTCGAACGATCGCGACACGAAAATCATTCCGAAACCATAAAACTTGCAACTTTTCTACTGATGATTTAAACAATATTTGTCTTCTTTTTTCGTTGACCAATTAGCGCACAAAACGCCGTTAGTCTCAAGGTATAACGATTTTATTTATGGTTCTTCCAAAATTTGGTATAAACGTTCTTGACATGAAAACAAACAGTTTTCTACTATGCGATACGTTAAAACTTGAATTATTTACCAGAAAAATCAAATTCATTGCGTTGATTAGTTTTAATTGAATTTTCAGTACCTGACGTTACAAACTGTTGAAATTTGTGTCCCCAATAGCCAAACTTAATTTCTTGCTCGTCCGGTCGACGTCGTGCGCTTTTGTCATTACGCAGATATATCGTTCCTTTCCATTTTCCTGCCCATATGTTCCAGCACTCGTTGGGTGTGTAAGGTGCAGTCATAAAACGTGTCAGGAGTCCAAGGTTGCATACAAAATGTGGCCGTATCCTGCAGAGTTAAAACTTCCCCGTCATTTTTAATTTCCATACAAATTTTTTTCTCCCCTCTCATGTAGCTTGGGTCTGGAGGACCCGGTCAACCTGTGGGTGTTGTAAATCTTTCCGAAAACATAAAAAACGGTTAAAAAAATGTGTCTACAAAAATCATGAGGTTTGCACAGTCTCTGGGTCTCTCAGACCCAACCCCGTACTACTGGGATGGAAATTTGTAAAAAATTATTGCTGAGTGTCAAAAATGACTTGACGGTAAGAATTGTACGCGAAATATTAACCAAGAACATGACAGAATAATTGACACTTACAGACGATCGCTGTCACACGACATTTTGATTTTTTTCTGATTAGCCATTATCCATTGTATGGTTCGTGACATGCTCGGGCTCTGGAACAAGTCAAAACGGTCTTCGACCTGCTCCCTGCCATCGTCCAGGTCCAAGGTCACAAGGTCGTCAACCGGAGGATTGAAATACTTCATCTTCGACGATCCCGGTAAGAAATTTCTGTCCTTATCGACGCAGTAGTAACCAATAATCCTCGAACGAGGAGCGATGCGCCCGCCTTGGGGACGATGTCTCGGTCTTCCAGGATTGTTGCGATTTTTCTCCATGATGCACTCGGATTTTGACAAATTTTGTGCGAACTACGATCGATACGTTTATCGATATTCTATGCTCGCGTATTACGTTTCAAAAACACTTCCTGCGACCGGACAATCAATTATTTTCGAACCGATTTCCTTCCTCTTTCTTCTACGTTTCTTTTGTGGTCCGCTCCGACTAAAAATTACACCCTTCAGCTGTGTGATTGGCTGTTGAAAACGGTCCTAGCGATACACCCACTTTTTCATCCGGCGAAAAACAAATATGTCGTTGTTATTTTTCTCCGAGTTTGAGGTTAGGATGACCATTGTTGATTTCAAAACATAAACACACCGCGAGTGCTTCAGCGAAATAGTGACAGCGCAGGAGGTTAGGTCTGTTGATGAAGAGTTTCCATCGTTTCTCATGCATTAAATTCCAAGCTTAATTGTTTAAAATTCGTGAAAACCTTCTCAACAATCATACACAATTGTGGGTAAACTTTGAGAAAGTTTGACCCTCTAGAAATTGAGTTATTTCTTGTAAAATATTGTATTTTTTCGCAACTTCCCACAAGACCTCGTTTTCAAATTAAACACTGAGAATCTCGCTGAGCCGACTGTGAAACCTTCGCAAATTTTCAACACATTGTAATACGACGCTCCAGAAAATTCACGCAAACTGTCGAAACATTATTTGACAAAAATTGTATCTGATGATTTTGCGATTATTTTGTATACACAATTAAGACTTTTTAAATCGCACTCTGAAAATATGACGGAAATCAAGCTCTGCACATAAAAACCATCATTCAAAATTCTTTGTTGCTGGTAAATTATCATTTTCTGTATTGCAGACTAACATTTTCGAAAGTTAGAGGCAAAATTGTGCTCGAACCTTTTTTTGTCCTTCTAGAGCAGAAAATGATGCAAATCGTCTAAAATTGATTGAAAAAATCTTCAAGCAAGAATTTTCCATATTTCGAACAGTCTTGCCTGCATAACTGGGAAGTGAAATTGGTAAATAAATACATGAGAATTCCTCTGTTCTAAGAGGCAAAGAAAATACAGGAAAATCGAGTAAATGGTCTCTTTTTATTATAAAATTCCATTCAGTAAATCAATTGAGCTGATATCATACAAAAAAAAGAACAAATGGCCTTGGAATTTTGCAAAGACTCAGATTTCGTCTGAAATGTCTGGTCAATGAAGTCCTTCGAGGTACGACGATTCCATGAATGCGTATTCGCCCGTCGGCGATTCTTCCGTAGTGACGATATTTTCAAAGGGTATCCTCTCGAATTTATAAATCGTTTTGACACAATCGTTGACAACAGTTTCCGCCACGTGGGTTAAAAACGACTCACAAAACTGCAGACAAGTTTTTGGATTCCAGTAATGCTGAAATAAACAGATGCAAAGATGAACGCGATGTTTTATTTTTATGCTCCTTCTCCCATAAGCGTTTATCGGGTCAATCCAACCCAAAACATTTTTCTAATCGTTTTTGGGGTCACAATGACCCGAGCCACGCTGCACGAGTTGAAAATTGGAGCTTTTTTTGGCGAATCGATTGCAGACTCACCTCAGACATGTCGATTATTTCAGGGAGACTGTACGTGGTGAGATTTTCGACAATGCCATCGTCGTCTCTGAAGCCGCACAGAATTTTTTCAATCCCTACAAGATAACTCTGTGCCCACCATTTCAAAAGTTTGAATTTACGGAAATTTCTATCTTGTCCGGCATGTTCGATTTGTCTGCTGGTTTTCAATTCAACGAATTGCAGATCTTTCAGAGGCAGCGGATCACGCAGTTTCGTTTTAGATGTAACCCCGTCCATTTCAGCTCCGAACAGAATTGTGTGATCACCGATCCGACGTTTGAACATGCAGCAAAATTCTTCGCCTTCGTTCACCGGCTCGGACGAGTCCAGCGGCTGGTCAGGAGCATCTTGAGAATTATTTCAATAAGTCTGTAAAAGTGCATAAAAATATGGAAGCTGAGAAGCTTTTTTTACCTGATAAAATGAATTTTTCAAATTTAAATCCCCAAGACGTGAATTTCATCATTTGCTGCGACATGTTGGCATTTCTATGCTTTTCTTCTGGCGTTTTGAAAGCGCATAAGTATATCGTTCCTTTCCATTTGGCAGCACAAATAATCCAAGCATCTCGCGGCGAGTACGGAGTGCACAAAAGCACCGTCAACAAGCCTCGAAAACACACGAAATTCGGTTGAATCCTGAAAACACACGGATCGTTTATAATTACCTTGAATTAACGGTGTAATTAACTGATTTCATTTGAAATGATTATCTCGCCATTTCTTGGTTTCGGCAGGAGCTTTAATCGCGTCGTAATTGAGTGTAATCCACTTCAGTAAATTGCTTATTTTTTCATCTTCCTTTTCCAAAGCCGTCTTTCGTCGAACATTTTCTAAGCCCTTGTTCAAATCGAAACTAACTTGTTCGGTTTTTGGGGGATTGTAATACGACAAGTTTGACGAGTCGGGCAAATAAGTTCGATTTCCATCGAGACTAAAATATCCCACGATATCGGGTGGCGATACGAGGTCGTCGATGTCACTTTTATTTTGCCACGTTCGATTTTGCACTTGGAACACTCGTTTGTCACCGCGATCGTTTGTTCTATGGTGTGGCGAACGCCATGGATTACTTGATGTCATTTTAGCTTTTCTGTCAATTTACTAACACGAAAGGTTAAATTATTCTGGAACGGCGAAACAATTATCGAAGCACCGATGTCAATCGCTGGAATCAACATTGACGCCATTTTTAAATAACTCGGCGAGCGGGTGAAATTTTATCGCGTCAACTTCAATCAAATTTCCGACAATGAAATAATAAAGTGACAATATCGGAAATAACAAAAAGAAACGGGCACCCCGACAGTTTTGTAAAAAAATTATTCCTTTTGTTTTCGTTTTCAAACCAGAATCGGGACAACTTCACAGATGTTGTGAGACTCAGTAGTGCTCAACTCATTCCATTGACAGGAGTCAACAGAATCGTACGTTTCCTCTCGCATCGTATCCACGTGTTTTGACTGTTTTTATCTTGTCCTCTCGGTCAATTCTGCTTATTTCTGTGTGACTGTCAACATCGCGATTAGTTCTTGAAATGACAACTCGCGAAATACTAACCCTGCAATTCGGACATTATTCCAATTACATCGGCACTCACTGGTGGAATCTTCAGGTACATGCGATCGACCCAAATATACAATAAACGTGTCCACAATGCTTAACCTATACGACAACGATATTCCGAGAATTTCAACCGGTCGCTGCCGTTCTTTAGCAAAACAAATAAAATTCGTCCATCGATGAAAAAATTCCATGCAACGTGTAAAACATGCAGACCCGATAAAATGAATTACATTAAAAATAAAGCAGAAACTATAGTCAAAATCGATGTGACGTTTGAAAAACTTGAATTTCGCATTTTCTGTTTATTCTGAGGAATTTTCATTTCTAACCAAACCTCGCCGATTGTTTTACAATTAATTCGTCATATTTTCGTTTCACCAATTACAGGAGAGTAATTTTTCCTACGACCCTGAAAATCCATCAGAGATAAACAACGATGTTCTGTATCGTGAAGGAGAAACTCCGAGGGTAAGAAATTCGTCATTTTTCCATCGACATTTCATTTCAAATACATTAATCCTAGCGCCTTATTTTTTTTACCTATTCCCCTAACCCGGGGTCATAAATGAGCCAAATTTCGAAAAATACTACGAAATATCTACGATAAAATAAATTCGAAATAGCTACAGCAAAATTTAACAAAGAGAGAGCCACTCAGGCTAACTTTTTTCGCTTTTTAACGCAGAATCACGTGAGCCCAGGGCAATTTTGCTTGAAGTCAAAAAATATTCAAAAATGCAGTAAAACGATGAAAAACCGGAGAACGATGGGAAAAAGGCGCGCGATTTAAATCGCCTGGGGTCGTTTTTGACCCCATGTCAAAGGGGAAGAGAAAAACTATGAATTCCCAGCTCGTGTCAAAATTTTGAGTGTTATTTTTAGAGAGAAAAGCGTCGTCCCTTTGATCTAAACTCCAAAATCATGGCAAGAACAATTTTTGATTGTTGCTCGAATTTTCGTCAAGATTACAGAAGCGAAAAAGCGGAGAGCAAAAAAAAAATAGCGAATCTGAAGAAATTAATAAGAAAAAACTTGTAAATGGTTTGCTTTCCATTTTAACGATATAAAATTGTATAGTTTCCTTGCAGAAACAAGTAACGTACACGCCTCGGTTATTGGTAGTGGATCTGAAAGGAACGCTGGGTTACTTGAACCGGGAAGGCACACTTTACAACGAGAAATCAGTGGCTGATCCTGTGACGTTATGGGACGAGAACAAAGTAGAACTGACGGAAGAGGAAGCTCCAGAGAAATCTTCTTTTCTGCGGAGTTTAGAAGAGACTTCAGAGGAGAAGGCGGCGGAGCCATTGGATCTGGAGAAGGAAATAAACAGTTGGGTGGATTATTTGGTGCCAAGATTTCATCCGCGGACGATAAACGTAGTAACGGAGTACAAGCACGAATGCACGGACCAGCCATTCGACGTATTCAATTACGGCGTGAATTTATGGCGCAGCAAAGAATTCGAGGACAATTTTTGCGATCGGATACGATCGTACGTCGAGGAATGCGATTCGATGCAAGGTTTTCAAGTATTATTGGATTGCCAGGACGGATTTGCAGGCCTGGGCGCAAGTTGCATCCAACATTTGCGCGACGAGTACGGAAAAAGTATCATCGCTTTTCCAAGCATAGACTCAAAACACGAACAACCCTCGGCCAAGGATTTGATTAGAGTCGTCAACACTGCTTTGTGCTGGCAACAAATCGGCGAACATTCCTCGTTGTTCAGTCCGCTCTGCTGTGGCGACAAGGGCTGGCCAAATGCCGGCGAACCGCGAAGCTTCAAAAATCTCAATTACGAACTCCAATTGAAATATCACACGAGCGCACTCTTGGCTACTGCGCTTGACACGCTCAGTTTACGTTACAGACTGAAATCTCATCCAACTTCGGTGCTTTCCGATCTTTGCGCCGATTTGAATAAACTCGGACGAAAGGCAGTCGCGACAAGCCTCAGCCTGCCTTTCCCCATGGCGCCAAAACGCGATCTCATCGATATCCTCGATGACCTTGACGCACCAATGTGGACGAGCTTAACACCAAATTGCCAAATTCCTACCGACAAACAAATGCAGAGTATCGCTCTTCGCGGCGTTCCTGAAGACAGACTCAAACGACCTCGCGAACAAGCCAAAAAACAAATGGCCATGCCTGCCTATAGATGCTCCACCGTTCACGAAATGATGACCATGTATCTCGCTTACACCTGTCAAGCCTCCGCCGTTTACTTCATCAATGCTCAAGCGCCGCTCAAAATCGTCGATCCCTTTCCACGCATTTTCAATAATAATCTTCACGCTAATGGCGATGTCGCTGGCTGGCCCGTCGGCGAAGGTGAGACGACAATTTTTAGCACTTTTTTATATCATTTTTAATCCCACTAAATCGCAAACACCGAATGGCACGTAAATACGAATTTGTCTCCATTTTTCACATTTATTTCATGATTTTACGATTTCCTGTTTTTGTCCTGTAAAAATATCGTTTCATTGGCCTCACCAAATATTTAACGAGAATCGTGAACTCTGCCTAAGAAAAAAATAAAAGTTTGTTCCCTTTCAACGATGCAAATTTCGTCATTTTATTTTTCATTTTTTTCTGAAGCCGTGAATTAACAAAATTTCATTTACATTATTAATAATTTTTCTACATTCTGGATCTATTTTGCTGTTTGCATCGTGAGACAAATTTATTCCGTGATTGAGCCTTATAAACGAATGTCGTCCCCATAATTCCTGCAAAATTCTTTTTTTTATTTTGATAATTAAATCTCCTGAAGCCGAGAATCGTGGGGCTGCAAAAAATATGAAAATTTTGATTGATAATTCCGAAAAACTCCAGAAAATTCCTGTTTTTTTTGGTTTTTTACTATTAAAATTAATTTCTTCGTTATCAACAGACGTGAAGTCAGTGCCTGTCCTCGCGGGTCTGCACAGCGGAAGCACGTTGTCCGGAATGTTTGAATCTCTTCACGAGCAAGCCTCGCGAGTAAAGAACATCAAGAGGTTTCACGCTTTCGGCGATTCGGGTCTCGAGCAAGACGACTACACCGAGTGCCTTAACTATTTGCTCGACAGCAAGGAATCCTTCGAGGATCATTACGATTAATCGTTTTATTCCATTAAGAGACAACATTTATTTTCGCAAAGTTCCGATAAGTGATTTTTTACATTCAAAGTCCTTTAAGAATCATGACAATTTATTTTTTCATCATCACAAGAAAGTATTTTTATAATTAACTGCATGATGATTGCAAAAAGTTGAAAAAACTGTTTCTGTCCCGTTGAGTCAATTTTCAAATGGATGTTTAATCGAAAAATCCTAAAAAAAATTGTATTTTTCTCTTCTTCACTCTGGATAATTCGAGCGAGACGCCTCGCACAATGATAGACACGATTTGATCTCGTATAATGCGCTTAATCGGTAATGTGCGTGTTTCAAATTTCACCCAGAGGGTTCCTTCGCCAATGGGTCGTTGGAGGGAAAACATTGTGGGGTCGATTGAAACGTGGGTGCGAATCGGGCGCGGCTCGGAGCTCTTCAAACTTAATGTGTAGATTAATTTTCTTCTATTGATTTCATCCATTCCAACAGAAACGAAGCTTCAATCGATTCTTTCATTATTTTCATACAATATCCTACGAATTTCGAGTCACAAACTCCCAATAGGCCAAGAAACGAAAAAAACACTTTTTGGAATTATTAATTTGACCGAAAACAATGACGTATCACAAAATTACTTTATTCAGGATTCTTTGATAATTTTTTATGAACATTCTTAACACCAGAACTAAACATTTTCCAGCGACAAGAATTTGAGATATTAAATTCACAATTTTTAACTTTTCCCATCCAAACGCGTGTAAATTCGAGTCGCGTTTCGTTTGAGAGTTGCAAAAAAATGTGTTTCCGATTTTCCTCAACAAAATTCGGTTCACAGCCTTTCTGGCAATCTGCAAAAAAAATCCTAAATACATTTTTTTTTGCAACCCAATTTTTGCAACTTTTTAACGAATCGTGACTTGACACGCGTTTTGACGGAGAAAATTAAAAATTGCAAATTAAATATCTCAAATTCTAAACATCAGGAAATTCACTTTCACAGGAGAAAACTTTGGGTTTTGAAAACACCGTAAACAAAGTCGTTTTGTGATATTAATAACTTAATTAAGCGAAAGCAAACTTCACATCACTCGCTCATAATTCACACAATTCACAATTTCCACGAAGAATGAAAAATAAACGCAACTAATGAAAATCTTTTCTGTAAGCATTAATTTTGTTTTTTTTTTTTGGAAAGAGAATTCATTGATTAATCGAACTGCAAAAATGGAAAGAAAAAGAAAACGAACGTATAGATTGAACAAATATCGTTTTGATTTATTGAATTTCAAGTTTCAATCGATGAAAAAAATTTGATAAATCGAGAAGAAACACAGAAACGATTATTCGTTATTGAATTTCGATGATCGGCTGGCGGAACAAATGAATCGTAATCGTTGTTGAACAATTGAAACGATCAAGTAATTATCGATAGATTTTAAAATTGCGTGATTGGAAGATAATGAGTGGAGAAATAAATCGATACGATTGACAATGACTGGCCTAATAACTTACGAACCGCCTCCCACGAGCGTCATTCCACCTGTTTGGGGCTCGAGTAAGTAATGGCCTGTTGAAGATCGCCTGCAATCGTCATATTATAATTCTTGAGAATGAAATCTGGCATCGAACGTACGTGGAAATGGGAGCGCCCGGGCACACCCCAGGGTTATTAGAAACTATTTCGTATTGAACATGGTGCCGGATAGCCGGTGGTTATCGTTCAGAAAAATTCAGTATTCGTGGCAACGTGTTCGACGTTCCGTCAAAAAACGTTCAACTCTCTGAGCCTGAACATTTTCTCAAGCGGAAGAAATTCGACGAATAATTAGCATCGATAATTGTCTCAGGATCGGAGAAACCCCAAATGGGCAATAAAGTGGCCATTTTTTCTGAAGAACAGCTGGAGGATTATCAGGACTGCACTTTTTTCACGCGAAAAGAAATTCTCAGGTAATTTTTGTATTTTTTTTTGTATCCCCAGAAAATTAATGAACAAAAAGTTTGAATTGCGTCAAATCTAGCGCCAAATTTAATTGATCCTGGCTCGTTATCGTTTCAGGATCTTCAAACGTTTCCGAGAGATGGGAGATCCGGGTATGGTGCCACGAACCATGACGCCCCAAGAGGCTTCCAATCTTCGATTACCTTCATCTTACCTAGCTCGCATCCCCGAACTCAAGGTTTCATCTTTAAATGTCAAATTTAATATTTCCATTCACCACAAAAAGAAAATTGCGGGTATCGGGAAAAATCTTGAATAAAAAAACGATCCGATCACATTTTTCTACATCATGGCATCAGAAAATATTCGCAGCAGACATAATTCACGTTTCGGGCCTGCCAAAATGAATTAATTTCCCATTTGGGGGGAAAAAACGTGTAAAAATGCAAAGAAACGAGTTTCGTATGGGGAAAAATGTTGAGCAGCAGAATAAAAATGAGTGATCGGTTGTTTGTTGAAAATTCAGGAAAATCCATTCAGAGAGCGTATATCGGAGGTCTTTACAAATTCGGAAGCGAACAGTGGCGCGACAGAGGGCATTTGTTTCGAAGAGTTTCTGGAGATGATGTCTGTATTTTCCGAGCACGCACCGAGGGATCTTAAGGTCTTCTATGCATTCAGAATTTACGGTGAGCGCAAAAAGACAACCAATTAACATACATTTCGTTTAAGGACATATGCGAGCACAGAACGATCGTTGAATTTATAAGGCGAGCTCGCAGATCTCGTCATTATTTATCGTGAGTGCGTGGGAGTTGAACTTTCTAACTCGCGGATGATGATAATGACACAATCTCGTATGTCCAAGTATATCACTTTGTCGTATAAGTACTTTGGGTCATTTGCGATCGTCGATTATCTCGATTTTATATCGAGAACAAGAAACAACGTGACTAACGCAATAATCTACGAATCGTTGAGTCATTTTATTTAATCAGCATTTTTTAGTCGCTAAAAACCTCAATCACAAAATAATCATCAATTCCTGGAAATTCTCTCAACGTTTTTTTCTTCATATTGGCAAAAAGAATTTTGATACAATTACGTGACCATTTTTTGATCGATTTTTATTCGAGCAAACGTCACGTCTGAGCCTCTCACTGCACGCAGGGTCTGTCAGACCCCGGGAGATTCGCGGCAACTTACGCGAGCCAATAATTTTCGAAAATAAATTTAATTTATTAATCAAATATCAATTAAAATTGAAATTTATTAATCAAATTAATTATTTAATTTAATTTGAATTTAATTTTTCAAATTTTGATTATTAATTTAATTTAATTATTAATAAATTAATTAATTAATCAAATTTATAAATTTGATTAAGTCAATTTAATAAAAAAATCATTAAATTGGATTAATATTAAAATAAAAATAAAATATTGATGGACAACGTTCCGGGGTCAAATTGACCCTGTGGCCAGGATTGGCTGCTGGAAATAATTGGAGCTAAACTGATTTTAAATGTTTGCGGAATAGATTTCGACGAGGACGGCGTGATTGGCATGGCGGATCTTGAGAGAACGTGTCGTCAGTTGGTTCAGGCTGGTCTCGGGGCCGAGGAGATAGCAACGATCTGTCGAAAAGTTCTCGAAGAGAGTGACATTGACGGAGATGGTGCATTATCTTACCTCGAGTTCGAGCATGTCGTCACAAGGGCTTCGGATTTTCTGTCGACGTTTCACATTCGAATCTAAAGGAAAGAAATTTCAAGGTATTCAAAGTTGTAAATATTCAATTACGACATTGAAAAACGTCAAAACGACGACATTGTTACGATTTTACAATTATTTACACTTGCACCATTAAATTTCCTTCGTAACTCGTGCACTCGAGCCTTCAAAAATTTGAATATATATAAATAAACACGATGAAAATAGTAATAAGCCAGAAAAAAAATATTGTACACGATCATCGAGTTCTTCGACCCGACCAACTGGTTTTCCCGCTCTGTCCAACCGCATTGTCGTCGCCATCAACCATTTCAAGTAAAATCGACCAGATTTTCATTCCGAAATCGACCGAGACTCGCTTTCCTTCAAATTTCATCAATTCAATCAATCTCGCTGTATTTTTTCGTTTTTCCGAGTCGATTTCGACGAGCGAACGCTCTTCAGAGTCAAAATAGCAACAAGGACGACTCTCGCGTCGAGAAACTTGCAGATACGGGAATAGAAGGCAGTTTTGTATCAGCCGAAACGTCCCATACATATCGTTTTCGCTGAACGAGTGCATGGAGCACGAGTCTCTCGTAAGAGACGCTAATTTATCGTTCGTGCTTGGGTAAATTGGAATAAGGGAACGAGATGATTTACATAAATAATATCTCTCTCATATACATATGTTTGTGTGTGTATCCACGTGTGCACTGCCATCCAGATACACGTCAGTCTCGACGTAAATGAGTTTCGAAACTCCGAATCGTTTTTTTAATGTTTTACTCCGAGTCAGGAAATTGGGATGACCATTTATAGCGTCAACCTTGATCATTCAATATTCCGAAAAAGTTCAAAATAACGTTCGGATCAAAACTGTCGAGTAAATTCGTCATTTCTTGAATTTAATTACTTTTCTGTAAAAAATCTGCCTCATTTTTGCCTCCGCAAAAGAAACTCGCAATCTGAAGTTTTTATTACAAAATTTTTTGCACAGTCCTGGAAATTTTTGCTCGATTTTGCCTTTTTCGTGCTCGTGCCAAATTTTGGGATTTATTTCGAAATTTTTTGAGAAAGGACCGTCGAGGGTTTTCGTAAAATATTAACGACGAGCCATTAATCACGTTTCTGAAGAAATAGCCAATGATTGGGATTTTTGCTCCATTAGATCGTTCCTTTGACGAGCATGAGCCAAGGCTTTCGATGCTGCTGCTTAATAATACAGTGCTCGGCGCAAATTCAAAAGGGGATGATGTTTGGCGAACATGACGTGGCTCCGCGTTTCCCTGGTTGTTTGGGATTCTCTCAACTCTCGGCGAACCGAAACGTGTACACAAACCATAGAATCGTGACGATCCCAGGACCCCCGGGATGATCTTCTTCCGTGTTTCAAACACGCCAATGCCAGCCCGCAATACCAGGCTACACTTTATTTCTTCGTTTTTTCTATTAATGGGCGTATAGTAATGGGAGAATACTCATAAAGAAGGAGAACAATGTATCGGCACGATGCACCATGACGTCGCCATAATATCGTCTAAAATAGAATTAGGCAAAAACACTATTTGCAAAACTCGACTCCTTCGACTCCGAGACGTACAAAAAATTCTCGTTTTAATGTCAATTGCGTTTCTTCACTATTTCTCGCTCATTTTTGCAAATACAAAAATAGACCCGAGAACCTTTTTTATAGATTTTTTGATTCTCTACAACTTTTGTTCGAAACTTTTTTCGATCCAACGTTTAGTTTTTGAGATACACGGTGTTTAAATTTTTGCCATTTTTTTCTGCAAAAGTCATCGAATTATCCGTTTATCAAATTTTCGGGACCGCCAGCAAAAACTTCGTGATTTTCGTTCTTTTGAGTGGCCCAAAGACGAAACGAAGATCTGAATTTCGTAAATTTAATTCAATCAACGAGCAATTCATTATTTTATGAACTTATTCTCCACGATCAACGAAATATTTTTCACGATCAAATGTCTTTCAGCAAAAATGGAAAGGTTTCGAGAAATCTACGAATCGTTTTCCGTCTAAAAATATTGTAACGATGATTGATGGTCGATTTTTTGCTATTTTTACAGAAACGTTAGTGTCCGGAGTCGCCGAGTCACGTTCCGGAGGCAAAACATCGAGATTTTCGTAAGAAAAACTTCCCAATTCGACAAAAGGGTTTCAAGAGGGTTACAACGAAGAATTGTTGTTTCTACGGAGTGTTTCGTGTTGGACGGTCTCCAGAGGCATTGCCTGGCCCGAAAAATATTTGATTTTTCGTTAGGAACGATGTCGAAGATTTCGAATGAAATGTTTACCAGCAGGATGACGAGATTTCAGTTTACAAAGTTGTGAAAAACGTAGAAAAAGGAAAGAGGATCGAAGGAAAATTAAGGGAAAAGGTTGAAGAAGGTTTGGAGAAAAATGATGATCGAACTGTGCGGGCAGTTAGAATCGTTGTCTCGGAGGATATGATACGTCTCGTATATACGCTGCATTACAGAGTACACGCGGTGAGTTAAAAAGTGGTCGAAATTGGAGATACGAGGTGATGGGGGAAGGAGCGAGGGGGGCGAAGAGAAGGAACGAGTTGGAGGCGAAGGTGAAGGAAAGAAAGATGGAGGAAAAGAGAAGAGTGTGCGGGGTGCGGAGGGGGGAGCAGAAGATGAAGAAGAAAGAGGAGGAGAGCAGTTATAGTCGGTCCCGCAGTAACTATCCGAGAGAGTCGGTGGAGCTGGAGCCCTCTTCTTCGGACCAAGGCCATCCGGTCACTTCTCTTGCCGGTTTGATAAGTCCCCTCAGGCCCCTGACCACCCACCCCAACCCCACTTCGATATCGTGTGAGTTCTTTCTCTCTCTCTGCCCCTTCATCTTGATTTTTTCCTTTTTCTCCCTCTCGATCTCTCTTAATGTTTCTCTGCTCCATGTTGGCTCGTTCGGTTGGTCGCTTTGGCTGACCCCCGTGGCGACCGTGGCTTCTCTCTCTTTTCCACAGTTTCCTCGCTCCTCCATTTCTTCTTCTTCTCCATCTTCTTCCTCTTCGTCTTTCTCTCCTTCATTTTTTTCTTCTTCTTCTCCGCTTGTTCCTCCGACTTCTTTCTCCTTCGACCCCCTGCGCCATTCTCGAAGCTTCCAGGATGCAGAGGCTGCGATCTTCGACCAAAGGCCCCACGACGTATGGTTAACCAGTCAAGAATACTTGTAACCCTTCCCGAGCAACGACAGCCTTTCCCAACGAACGCTGCGCTTTTATCCAGCCTCGAAATAAATGTAACAACCTCGACAAAAACTCGGCTGCATTTTTGACTTTTTTCAATCTCAATAACGATCACGATTTCATTTTATTAAGTTTATCATTTTGGCAATCTCTCCCAAAGTTCACAATTTTTCCTTCCTCGTCATTATCGACGAATATTCCTTGGAACACGTTTTAAAAGAATCTCGCATTTCCGAGTCATAACCAAGTCAATAACGTTCGAGAACAAAGAAATGAAAATTATGAGCATGTCGAGAATATCCACGTAAGAAGCATCCCAACAACGATGAAATGAGTATTTATACGACGCTCGCATGAAACTACCAGAAGAGGTGGAGAGAAAATAAAGAGTCATGTCGAGAGGGTGGATCCTGTCTCGCAGAGATGCTGAACGAGCAACATTCGAAGAAGTAGGAGGACGGATTTTCAAGCCGAGTTTAACGGTCGAGCGTGGGCGAAGAGATGAGAGGGTTCTTCTCGCACAGGCCACAACTCGCTATCGTCGCTGAGAAACTTGCCTGCGAGAGCACCAAGAAACAAAGGAGAATGAGAGAGAAAGACAAGATCGCCAAGTTTCCTCCACGACTCGAAATATCCACACGTACCTTCGTGCGAAATTGGACCACTCGCGTTTCCTTCATTTTCCATTTCTCAACCAACTCTCCCTCAATTTTCTCCATGCACGTAAATCTCCATTTGTATCAATTGCAAATATTCACAAAAAATTACTCTTAATTATTAACTATTGATCCGAAAATTTCTCTGGCCGGAAAGTTGCAGTAAAAAAATTCTCAAATTGCTCGTGCACTGCTCGAAATTTTCCAGTTGCTGTGAAAATTCCCTCAAATAATACAATAAAAATTTGGACACACAGAAAATTTTACTACCGTTTTTGAATTTTTGTGTTTTCTCTGTGAAAAATTATTGTGAGTCATTAGCAAGTACGATAAGACTTCATTTTCCTCTCCTTCCGGCGCGGAGTAATTTATTTGTGGGTTTCATGAAATTTTGAAACTCATTTTTTACATATTTTCGAAAAAAATTATACAATTTTCAGGATTCGGCGGCAAATTAGGTCGAAATTGGGCGTGCAATAATTGATTAGTGTGTTTTTGAATAATTTTCAAACCGAATTTTTACATTTTAGTGAAATTATACAATTTTTGGATTTTTGGGACTCTGTGGCGAATTTTGGGTGGATTTCTCACGTTGAACATCGCGCGGTAATGGGCCTGTGATATTATTTGAGTATTTAATGATTTTGCGGTTGACTTTGTAACCGCATCGCCTCTCGCTTACATTGTAGAGTTAATGCAGACAAAATTGTTACGTTGTGCCAATTTGAGTGCAATTCCGACCAATTGGATCCCGAGTAAAAAGACAAGTTTGCGATATTGCGAAATCCAAGTGGCAGCAAGTAGATTGGGGCATTCCGAAGAAGAAAGTCCTTTTCCGTTTCTCTCTCCGACGCACCGTTCTCCAGATATTCAGTACCGAGTGATTAGCCAATCCGGCTTGATGATCGCCACGCCCATTCGCTCTTACCAGCCCCTCTGATTGGCTGAAGCTCATCCTGCAATATCTCAGGAACGGTGCATCGGAGACAAAAATGCTTGAGGACTTTTCTCTTCGTAATTTAATAACTTAATTAGTGCCCAAATAATTAGGGCGATTTTTTGAAGCCTCGACATGATTTCCAGCGTGTTTCGCAGAGGCTGCGACCGATTCTTCGATATCTCGCGAACGGTGCGTCGGAGAAAAAAATGGTTAAGGACTTTTCTCTTCAGAATCAAACGTCTCAATTGTTTTTTAAATAATTGACGTCGTAAAATCCAAATTTCTCACGTAATCACGATATTACTAAACGGATCGAAAACCGGGTACGTTTGAATCGAAGAATCGGAGAGCAGTTTCTCGTGTAACCAAGTGAAGGCCACGCGAGGGAGCGTCGGCTCTGATTTTTTCGTTGTTTTTCAATTCTCAAGCGCTCATTCGCCCGGCACGTTTTGCGTGAGAGGATTTTTCGTAGTTCGTTAAATCCAACACGCTCGTGGCTAGGTTTACACACCCTGGGACAATACTCCTGTACGAGTACACACGTCGAAGTATGACACGAAGCTTGACGAGCTCGTAGGGCTTTGCGGAAGATACAAAGAAAAAAGAGGAACGTCCAAATTTGCAGAGAGATGACATTTGGAGTGTGTATATCCGAGGGATTGCGTGTAAACTGTGAATCGAGGAAAAGGCTCGGAGCTCGTTGAAGTCCGTCTGCTCGGGAGGAATTGTTTGTTCAGAAACACTCGGTCGAAATTGTTGAAAATAAGTCGCTTGTTTTCGTGCGGTGAGATTTTTTCGGTACGTGTCAAAAAAGCATGGGAATAAACGGGTCCGAGCTAATATTGCAGACGAAGAATAAGTCGATCGAGCTGTGAAAAAAACTTGTAGAGATTTAACGAGCCGAAGCCGCGCGCGAGTGCTCGTAAAAAAAGCTTTCACAAAAAAATGGGCCTTACGAAAGGGATCTTATCGCATTTACGCTTCCTATCGGTTTGTGGCGAAAGTTGCGGAGATGGAAAAATCATTCTCGTGACAAAGATTCGAGTCTGAGGAGCGCGTTTCGTCATCAAGGACGCGTACGTTCTTCTGTGGGAGATGCTGGTCAGGTAGACACGCGGATAAAGATAGAAGCAGCCAGCAGGCAAGATTATTTCGATTCTCTCGTGCACGCTGCTCCAACAACTTGTCTCTTTTCTTTTGCCGCGCTCCTCTCGCTCCCTCCCTCCCTCCTGGATCCTTTCTCTCGCGGACTCCGGCTCGCACTTTGCTTTTAAGAGAATCGAAATAATGCGGAGGGAGCCCAGCAGTGGCAACGTGGTATCGTGTGCTCGAGTGGTCAATTGGGGCCAGCTTCGGATACGAAGAATGACGAGGAGGAAGAAGAAGCAGAAGATGTGAAGAAGAACGAGGAGGATGTAGAGAAGAGAATATACAAAAGATAAAATGAAACGATAACAAAAAAACAACGTAACGTGACAGAGACAGAAGAGAGTATATGGCGAGCGAGTCTATACCCGAGAGTTGTTCACAAGGGGGAGGAAAGGTTCCATGAGAGGAGTCGGTTCGCCAACGGAATGTGGCTTGACCGGCCGCTCTTCTGCATCCCCCGCCTCCTCACTCTTACTCGGGCTCCAGCTAAGATCTCTCGACATGGACCCAACGCCAGAGTGCTCAACCGCTCAGACTTGCCCAACCGCCGTTGGGCCTAATGGCAACGGGCCATCATTGGGCTCCTGCTCGAATATTCTCTCGTCGCTATCTCTTCCACATCTTTTCTCTCCTCTTTCTCTCTCTCTTCCTTTTGCCCACCTCCCCGCGCCCCACACTATATCCCCGACAGCAGAAATCTCTCGGACCTGAAACCCGCCGAACCTCCCAACCGAACCACCAACCATTTTTAACGCCCTCCATACACACCTTCTTATATGTATATCTATATATTTCCCTGTCCTACAACGACCGTGGACACTCGAACGCCGTCCAGTCCAGCATCCATACAGTACCATCTCCCACAACTCTCAACATTTTCCACTCAAACCACTCACATTTCTCACTCATCGATCACTCCGTCTCCACCATACGAAAACCTCATTTTTACATCCTCCAAACATCTCCATCCTGCGCAGCCTGCACGAAAAAGAAAATTTTCTGGCAACAGATCGATTTTTCTTTGGACTGTTCGACCAAACGTTTTTTTTTTTTTAAATCCCGAAAAGTCATCGCAGCGAGAAATATTCTAAAAAGTCTCTTGGGAAAGAAAATTTTTGGCACTCCAATCGTTCATTTCGCTCACCGTTTCGTTAGAAATCAAAAATACGCTCAAAACTTTTCAAATTATCCGAAAATATTTAGGTCAATGAAAAATCGACGATTTTTGACCAAATTTTATTTTTTAAACCGTCGAAATTATTTTATTCTTCGACATTTCGATCCTCGGGCCTGACTGTACCTTCCGATGTGCAAAACGGGCAGTTTCGTCGACTAACGCGTACAGCAAGCTACAGGTTATTATTCCTTTTGGTACCTACGGACCCGAAAAGCGTTTCGGTTCTTCCGCGACCGCCTCGAACGACCGATCGCTCTGCCACTAGATTCTCATGCATGAATATCCGTCCAGTCCGGAATTCATCAATAAAAAATCGTGTCACGAGCATGAGGATCGATTACGAAATCAAAATAATCAGAATTCAATCAAATTTGGCATCGAATAAAAAAAAAACAAATTTTGCTCGAGTACTGCGTGGTGGAAAAACAAAATTTAACCAAATGGGATTCAGCTCAAAACGCCGTGCAGTTTTGCGCATCGAGTGCATTTCCGTTGACGTTCAATCTCGCGTTTAGGCTCGCACTCGCGTTGCATGTTATTCGGAGGTTCGGTAAAAGCCATCGCGGCGTATTTATTACGACGATCAAGCAATACAAAGTCTTGAAGAGATTCTCGTCGTGTGCAATGCGAGAGAAGAAAAAACAAGCAACACATACAATTATTTACTCGCGATGGCATCGAGCAAAGACACAGAGTGCGTCGCGCTCGGGCAAGCCAAAGAATAAGAGGAACCAGCATCGAGGCTTTACAAAAGCAAGAGACAGAAAAGAGAGAAGGAACGAGATTGCTTATGGTTTCTTGTGGGAATATGATCTTGACGTGAGAGCGCACAACACCAAGTTTTTAGCGTACGTCATTCTCTACCTCCTCAAGACCCTCCTTCGAGCTTTTCAACCGCATATACACACCAACTTCTTTTCTTTTCCTTCTCAGAGTCTCTCGCCCCATCGAGATATCAACGACGAAAAATATTCTTTGAGCACATATTATGTTTTGCTGCAATCACAATGAACCAACGAGCCAAACAACAAAACCCACGAGAAGAAAACCAAACAAATTTTTTTCAGCATTCATCAAAGTAAATTCTGCCCAATTCAACCCTGAGAGTATTTTCGGGGTCTGAGATACCCGGGAAAGTAAAATTTACACATTTGACGACTGGCTCTCGATTTCAGGGATTTTTTTTCATTTTTTTTACCATCTCGATCGATTTTTCGGAGTAAAAAAACTTTTAAAAATAGAAAAAAACATTTTTTCGAGTTTTAATGACCGTGGCTTTGAATTGGCCACAGTTTTTGACGCGTGGGGTCCGCAGGACCCAGTGTGAACCTCTCGACGCTTGCCCAAAGTTAAATTTGGGTTGCTATTCGTTTTTCGCACTCTCAACGTCATCGATTGCATTTCGAGCGAGAAATTTTTGGCAGGGACAAAAAACGATGAAAAAAGGTTTGAGATTTGATCAAGCACGTGTTCGAGTTTTGTACTTCGTCATCTCAACGACGCCCCGACGATGAAAAGTGATTTTTCTTTGGCGATAGACAATAGACGAGATTTCAAAGGATTCGAATTAACGGGGAGTCGATTGAATGCTCGGTGCGAGGATCCAACTTTGAAAAGAATCAAACGAGTCGTAATGATCGGCTGATGCTTTGAAAATCCCAATTCCTTATTAACAATTAATCTTTCAATGATCAATCGGAAGATTAATGAGCATTTATGCAGCATCCATTAACGGTGGATCGTTAAAAATGAATTATACGAGCGAAATATGAACGAGACGCTTTTCATAATTCTTATGTGCAAATCCAGTCTTTGGATCGTGCAATATTTCCCCCGATTCGTTTCGAAACCTCGCCAGACCCTGAATTAACGTATTACCATCACAAAATTACTTCATTCGCTTCAATAATTTTGTACGAACCTCCTCGCAACCAAAATTCACAATTTTCTCCCATGAAGAAACATTTTCTGACCTCAAGAATTTTAAATATTCAATTTCCAATTTTTAACTTTTTCCATCTAAACACGTGTAAATTCGAGTCCCGTTTCGTTTATGAGTTGCACAAAAATGTGTTTAAGATTTTTCTTACAAAATTTCGGCTCCTCACCTTTCTGGCAATGTGAAAAAACAATCCTGAATACATTTTTTTTGCAACTGTGATTTTTGCAAACGTGATTTGGATTTCCACTCGTTGAGTTGGGGAAAATGAAAAATTGCTAATTAAATATCTGGAATTCTGAACGTCAGGAAATTTTTCTTCACTGGCGAAAATTTCGATGCCAAGAAAGTTTGTAGAAAATTTTGAGAGATTCGATGGCACTTTCGGGGTTTTTTTTGGTGGTTTATCGAAAAAGTGGCGATTGGTCGTTGGATTTTTTAATGAGAAATAACCCTCGGCTTATTTGCGTTATAAAATTCGCATTCACATTGAGTTTTATGCATCGGGATGCACAACAATACGAAGAGAGAGGTTTGAGTCGCCGTTGCACGTACAAAAGTTTCTTTAATCTCATGCGCGATCCCTCGCAGATTCCCTTATGTAGTTTATTATATCTCACCAAGAGAATACTACGTTTGCCTTCCCCATGCTCGTAACCTCGTTTCGCGTTTGTTCGACTCGATCTTAAGGTCCCTCTGCTCGTGGTCCATACCCACCGCGTGCATGTCTCTCGTACGAATACCCGCACCGAGCAAATCTATCTTCGCAGCAGCATTTATTCTCTCTGACAACATGAGAACCGAGAAAACCTCAAGTTCGTTTGGTTGCTCTTGTTCGAGACTCCTTGCATTTGCCTAACGAGATGTGCGCCGTACGAGCAAGGCTCCCCTTTTGCTTTCTCATTTCAGCCGATCGAGCACTCCATTCTTCATATTTTTCTCCAAGATTCATTAAACCATGAGCATTTACAGAAACATTTACGAAAATCTTACAATTTCGGGTTTTTCGGCAATTCAAATTTCCCGCCAATTTCCAATCGGTCTCGATTGCGATTCATCAAAATTTACGAAACTTCGAGCAGAATATCCGAACTTTTTGGTTTTTGCCAAGATTTCGAGGTCCGAGCGATTCCCTGACCCCGCTGGAAAGAAAATTTTCATGGCAAAGACGGATATTTTTCTGGCTACGTTGGACTAAAAGTTTTTGTGAAAGATCACAAAAAAATTGTCATTGCAGCAAGAAAATCTCTTGGAAAAGCAATTTTTTGTCATTCTAATCGCAAATTTTGCTGACAGTTCCGTTAGAAATCAAAAATATAGTCAAAATTATGAAAATTTTTGAATAATTCAAAAATATTTAGTTCACCGTGTTCAAAGTTTTATTTTCAATGTCGAATTTCCCGCCATTTCTTCACGAGCCCGAAGATTTAGTGCAAAGAAATGCGAAGGCTCGTGATTATGAGAAAAAAATTTAGATCGCGATTTTTCATCGTCCTAAAAATTCCGGATTACGTTATTATGGATTCAGGATTTTTCATTTTCTGGCACTTGAAGCCGATAAAAATCGTTTTCGCTTCCGAAATATGTTAAAACGATTTTCCGTAATTTTCTCGAAAGGGTAAAAGGGATAAGGATCGAAGGAAATTCGAGAGATTTGGAGAAGAGAGAGAAAGAGGGATTTATCGCGCGAGGATTATCGCAAAAGTAAAGCAGCGCACACGGGCGTCTGTTAAACCGGTGAGAGAAGAGACTTCTACGATCTCAGGCTCCTTTCCCCTTCGCGGGGAGATGTTTCAAACAGGCTTGTATATATTATACGTACGTACACGAGGATACGTACAGATATATACGTTTACGTGTCTGTAACGTACAAGTAGGTCCGGAGGGAGGAGGGGCGGAGGAGCAGCCTCTCCTCTCTCCATCTGCATAACCGGTAAAGCGGCTATAGTCTCGCGAATATCATCCCAGAAGAGCAGGAGCTTTGCGTTATAGCGAAAATCCACACGAGGCAACTTTAGGATCGAAACAGTGCTCTTACGTTCACGTGTAAGCAGCTGTACGTATACGTACACGTTTTTTTTCCTCTGCATTTTTTCATTTCTACGTTTCGATGAAATTGGCCGCGCGTCGTTGTGTCCGGAAAATCGTGTGATCCGGACGTCGGGAGACCAAGAAAAGAGCGACGAAGGTCATTGGGAGTGATGGTTGTAACGAAAAGTATGTATTATGAAAATGTCCTGCCAGAGCTACAATTTTGGAAATGGGAGACTCAAATTTTGAGAGCTGTTAGATCGCGAGAATCCGGAAAGAAAAGTCCCATTGCACTTTTCTCTGCGACGCTTCGTTCGTTAGATATTTAATGATTTGTGACCAGCCAATCCGGGCGGACGCTGGACACGCCCACTTGGCCTCATCGCAGCAGCGGATTGGTTGGGGCTTATCCTTAAATATCCAGTGAACGGTGAATCGGAGAGAAAAGTTGCTTAGGACTTTTCTCTTCGGAATCTCACGGCCATCCATCCTGTAAGTTTCGATTGAAACTTTGCGCACACCCTGTATCGTGGCGTCCAGAGTCACAGCAGCAAAGAGAGTCTCTCAAAGAACGTTGGATGAACGAGCGAAAAAGCGTAGGTGCTCGGTCGCTGCTGGGCTCAAGAGATCCGACTACCGATGACATCATCGCGCGGACCTCTCTTTGCCTCGGGAATTATTTCCCCCGGCAAAGAAGCATTTGCTTCGGAGTCGTCGCCAAGAACTCTGGGAAATGATCAAACCACGATTTTCGACATCACGAAATTTTACATCTAACAGCGTACCACGTCGATAAATTTACCAAATAACTAAAGAATCTTTCTCCAAATGGAACAAAAATTCATAACAATCCTAATTTTCAAAAATTCAAAGTAAAATTTTCATTTCCTCCATTTTTCACGTTCTTCTCATTGATTTCTCGATCTTTTTCAAGTTTACGACGTAAAAACGATTCCACCCATTCCGAGGCCAATTTGGCATCACATTTCGATCCCCTGGACATAAAAATTGAATAATTGTTTAAAAAAATCGATTTTCCCATCAGTTTCCAAATTCGAGACACGGACAACGACGGCATTAATCTCATTGATGATTATTCTTCCAGCCTCGATCTCCGTCAGGCGTTTTATTCATTATGCTTGATTCTTTTTAAACGTCATCGAACGTCATCGATCTTTCGACCTCGAACGTTGATTCTTCATAAATATTACTCGCGTGTAACACGTAGTTACTAATCAGAGAGCCTCGACCCACGATCCTAATGTGCCTCTGCTTACAACGTGTCTTTTTCTCATTTTTTTTATTCTTAGTTTTTTTCGACTTCCATATAAATCGATTTCTTTGAAGATGACGGTTTTTTTTTATTCTTCTACTCTTTTTATTTCGAGCACGTTGAACCCAACTCGTTCGTAGCCCCCTCGCGCTATAATGGTGCGGCGAATACTATACGGAGATGCTCGTTACTTATCTAGTCGCGTGGAGACTTCAATACCGCTTGAATCGGCACAAACGCGATCCTTCTCCTCTCGGCCTCTCTTGCCCCGGGCACATCGAATTCTCCACTGATCGAGCTCGCCGCCATCTTTCGTATTCCCTCACCGTCCCTCTTTTCTTTCTTTTTCTTCTCTACACGAGACTTTCCACTTCAATCGCTTCGTTATACTCGAATCCGTCTCAGTCAGCTCGATTTTTTTGTTTATTCATCATTTTTCCATAAATTTCATTCCACATGCAACTTTTTTTTGCCGATCGCCAGATTTTCTTTTCTCAACGTGTTTTTAATGGCGAGCAAGTTTTTTCGAACGTGAAATTTAATCAAATCTTCAATTATCGATTTTTCGGATTCGTCATGCGATGAAAAATTGATGAAAATTTATTCACCGAGTTTTATTTTCCTCAACCACAATTTCTAGGAGAAGAAAATCCATGAGACGATCGATTCCACACGGAATGCTCGATACATGTTTAACAAAACGTCCGATTTACGTGCACGAGCGTTCTCGAATTCGCTCAGAATCGAAATTCTCTTCGAACGAGACTACACAATTTTTTTTCACGAATGAAAAATAAACGGAACCGCAAGTGCCGAAAAAAAGGACGAAACGATCGAACGGAGTTTTCGAAAAAACGATATTTCTCTCGAAATTTGTTTCCGGAACAGGAAAAAGCTGGAAGCATTTTGAGGAGTAGGAAAAGTTTGGAAAAAGGTCGAGAACTCGGTGGAAATGTTTCTGAGATACTTTTCCCGAGCTTAGCAGAGAGATGAGCCCTTAATGGGAAGTCGGCGGGACGTCACAGCGTGAAGGATAAAAGTTTCGAATGATTTTTTCCCCGACAGATTAGTCGACGAGATTTCGTTGCATGTAAAAAAGGTTTTTTCGTCTCCACAGACAGAGACCTCGGCACATGGATCATCGAAAAATCAGGTACAGCGTTTCAGTCGCCTCGAAAGCGAAAAAAAAGATTCTTGTTCGTGTCTGAATCTCGTCCGACAAAAAAGATCGTGACTGATGAATTTCGTAACGTGCAATTGTCATTTTTTTTTTCTGTCTTCAAACCGCAATTACTTGGCCGTTAATTGTGTCTTCCGAATGTCCGGGGCTCCGGAAAGAACGATTCGGGAGGATCGGGCAATGAGAGTCGACGAGATTCGAAACGATTTCTAATTTTTTGTCAATTTTTTTAAACAATTTATCGAATAATTATGGAGAAATTGAGAATTTGTATTGATTCGCGAAATTCAGGGGCAAATGATGAATTCGTTGAGAGCCTCGTGAACCAACGCCGAGTTGGTTTGGAATGCGAGGGAGAGAAAAAAAATATTTAGAGAATAAAAAGAGAACAAAGTGGGCGAAGGAGGGAAGAAAAAAACAAGCTTTTCGGGCTATTGATGCGGTGGTCCGTGCACCGGCTTTCAGGCTCCATGGGGTGGAGCACCATATATACAGATATATTTGAGAATTATTATGGGGCTTCGAAATATCCCACCTGACTGCTCGAACGGACCTGCTTTGCCCCTTCTTCGACATTGTTGGTTCTCTTATACTAAATCCGACCGTCAATTCCCCTCGAATATCATGAATCTTTGTGTATCGGCTTACGGTGCAGTTTCTTGCTCCCTTCAAACTTTTTTTTTTACTCACACTTATCGCTCATACATTATGTACAATGTAAGCGAACGAGCAACCCGAATTTACTCCGAAATTCAGGAGGAAAAAATGAATTTCGACATCGAGAAAAATCTCGAAACTTCATCAACCTACACTTTCCTTTTTGCCCCGAAAAAAATCAATAAATCCATGAGATTTTTTCAAAAAAGCGATTAGCGAACGAGCAACCCGAATTTACTCCGAAATTCAGGAGTAAAAAATGAATTTCGACATCGAGAAAAATCTCGAAACTTCATCAACCTACACTTTCCTTTTTGTGCCGAAAAAAATCGATAAATTGATGAGATTTTTTCAAAAATGGAATTAGCAAACGAGGAACTCGAATTTACACCGAAATTCAGGAGGAAAAAATGAATTTCGACATCGAGAAAAATCTCGAAACTTCATCAACCTACACTTTCCTTTTTGGGCCTAAAAAAATCAATAAATTCATGAGATTTTTTCAAAAAAGCGATTAGCGAACGAGGAACTCGAATTTACTCCGAAATTCAGGAGGAAAAAATGAATTTCGACATCGAGAAAAATCTCGAAACTTCATCAACCTACACTTTCCTATTTGTGCCTAAAAAAATCAATAAATTCATGAGATTTTTTCAAAAAAGCGATTAGCGAACGAGGAACTCGAATTTACTCCGAAATTCAGGAGGAAAAAATGAATTTCGACATCGAGAAAAATCTCGAAACTTCATCAACTTACACTTTCCTATTTGTGCCTAAAAAAATCAATAAATTCATGAGATTTTTTCAAAAAAACGATTAGCAAACGAGGAACTCGAATTTACTCCGAAATTCAGGAGGAAAAAATGAATTTCGACATCGAGAAAAATCTCGAAATTTCATCAACTTGCAGTTTATTTTTTGGGCCGAAAAAAAATCGATAAATTGATGGGAATTTTTCGAAAAAGCGATTATTTTCACGTGGAAATTTTGTTTTTTATATTGTTATCGATTTGCAAGATTTCGTTATCGTTGTTGTCGCGATTTTCGGTAACTTTTGCGGCGAGGAAAAAATAATTGCTATACGAGAATGAAAATAAAAAAGTATAGAAATGAGAGCCGGAGTGGAAAGCTCGTTCTCGTCGGTGTCCGCGCGAGCCGACGAAATCTGCCCCTGGGTCTGTGGGGCCCCCGAGACGCCGAGACATCCATAAACTTTAGTTCGGCGACCGAGGGAGCTCCGGGGACTTGAAAATTAAGAAGAAGAGACGAAGAAGAAGAAGACGAAGGTTTTTTTTACAGCGGTGCCGAGAGAGGGACTCGGGGCAGGTGCGAACCGATTTCTATGGCAACCGCGGTCCCGAAAAATCCGCTGCGTTCTTTCTTTCTCTCGTTCTCCCTATTTTCCCCTCTCTCTCCCTCGCTCTCCGTCTCTTTTCGCCCTATTCCCCACCTTTTTTCTTTTTCATTCTTTCTTCTTCCCTCTTTATACGTTGGCATTACCGAGCCAAGAATCCAACCGCCAAAACAGGGCCCATTTGCCTTTGCAGGGCTTTCTCCTCTGCACTCTAAATTTTTTCTCGTTTGTCAACTTCCCTCCGACTCGCTTTCGAGGTCTTGCAAATTTATCTCACAGTCCCAACCACCTTCTGATCCAGCATGCGCGATCTCCCAGTAAAATCCATTAATTCGACCTTCATAAAGGTCAAAAATCCTTTTGGACCGTGCAAATTAATGAAAAATCCAAAAATTCATTTCGTATTTGCAGAATTTGTAAAAAAAAGGTCGAGATCGCAGTGCACGAGATCGAAAAGATCGAGAGTTTCTCGAAAGATCGAGGAAACGACGAAGCAAGGCCGATGCACGTCCGCCGGAAGTCGAAGGGCACGCAAACCATCATTCAAGGCTGAGATCCGGCACGTGACGAATTCGGACTTTGTGATAATGTATTTTATGGCCTTTTACAACTACTTTAGCGTGTGTATTTCATGAAAAGTCAAATTAACGAGAAATGTACAAAAAAAAAGTAGAATTTACGATTTCCTTGCGGTCAGTTTGTTCAGGGCAACTTAATTTCCTTCGAGAACGTTTTCCAGTGACCCAGAGCAAGGCAAGGCACCGGCGATACCGATAAAAACTCGATTTTACGACCGCCAAGGTCATACCAAGGTCAACTCAATAAATTTGGCACAAAATGGAATTTTTTACACGTAGTCTCGTAGATCGTTTCGAGAGCTTTCCAGAACACTACGATTGAGTTTTATTTGACTGAAAAGTCTGCCGATGGCGAGCCGCCAAAGTTACAGCACTTTCGAAGCCGTGACTTTGAAGTCTCCGTAACTCGACGATGACTCAATAGAAATACGCTTGATTGTAGTGTTTTGGAAAGCCCGAACCGCGATCTCAACGAAAATCTTATAGATAATAAATTTGGAGATACGGAGCTTTGACTGACCTTCAGACGACCTTGGCGCTTGAATTTCAAGTTCCAACACGAAAGCGCTCTCCCAGCAAGCAAATAACCGAACCGCGAGCTATCGGAAAACCATAAAAAACAACTATTTGCTCCAAATCGCCCCCCCCCCCCTTCCCATTCTTCGTCGGCGCTGCTATAAACATCGAAGAATTTCTTTGTAACCCGACGAAACGATCTAACGGTAATTCGCACCTCGAACGTGTCGAGGAATTTTTGAAAATATCGTTTTCTCCGATGGGCTCGTAAGGATTAGGCAGCACACAGTGAGTCACACACGTCGACACATCGACATCGTCGACGACGTGAAACCACGAGGTCTCGATTGTCCCCGCTCGCTCTTACTCTCTCTTTTTCTCGGCTTCTGTCCGTCTCACTCAGGGAGGTCTGACCTTCGGCAGTTCCGTGTGCGCGTTCCCGTGGTTTGCCAAACGATCGAATGGCTTCGTACGGGTATATTATTATGGCTTAGGGTTCCCGCTTCGTTCTAAACGCGGTTCCTGATACGCATGCGAAATTTTCATTCACCCAGCGCCATCACGTACGGAACGAGGGACTGGGGGGGAGGGGGGACCGAGAGAGCGGACTCTTCGTTTCGTAGCACATTGCAAACTTAAAAAACACTCGCACCATGCGTTCGTTCGAGAAAAAATAACAATAGTAATTATACATTCCGCGACGACGTATAAAAATGTATTTATACGTGGGAGTGTGGCAGCAGATTCGTCTCGGCTTTCAACCCCAACGGAAAATTATATCGAAAATGCATACGCGAGCTTTATCCAGCAGTAACGAAACTTCCAAGCGACACACACGCTCGTACAGACAACTTCAAAAGCAAAGAAAACGCGACCATTTTTCTGATTCGAAAAGATCGACCAATCACCGCCTTCGATTCAAGGGGTCGCGTTCGTAGATGCAGAAACTTGTAACCAACAAACTTTTGTTTTTTTGGTGTCTCGAAATCAGTCGATTTTTCGCGATAACGAATTTTCTGTGCAGTGTCGAAAATTATCGTCTTGTTTCGGAATTTTTGTCCAAACTGTAGTTCTGTACTTCGCTGCGTCTTTGACTCTTATGTGTGTAACGCGCGTGTCTGTGTGTGTGCGGGAATAAGAATCCCTCCGTGGTCATGCCTCGGAGAATCGGCGAGAAATTCTTTTTCGGCAAAGCGAATTCGTCTTCGGTTCTCCCCTCGGCCCTAACACGCATACTCCTTAAAACCTCATACCCACACACGTTCACGAGAAAAACGACAAGGATAAGGGGAAAGTTTAATGCGAGCCGCAACCGAAAAGAAACCAAAAGAATACGCGAACCGAGATTGTGTTCGCGCCGACGCGTGTGTGTGCGTGCCGCGTACAATGGTCAAGAACGAACAAGGGAAGCATGAAAACAAGAAGCACAAGGAACCGGTGAGTTGAATTACGCGATACCGCCGGCATGAGCCTGCTCGAATGAAAATTTAGAGAAAATCCACAGCGAATGGTGGAAAATTGTCTCGCTAGAATAATCTTCTCGTCGAGTTTTATCAAAAGTCAAACTTCCAGACATCCCGTAGACTCACACGCGCACACATTCTAAAATAATTGCACAGCGTTGCTCGTTTTGTTTTCGCGGTGAAATCGTAAAGTTTTTTCATCGTCAAAATTAACGTCGCTGATGAAAAAAGTGAATGGGAACTCGATGATTAAGTTTTTGCTACTCACTCCGACCGGGGCAGTGAAAAAATGGAAAAACAATTCTTGATCATGTCGATGGAGCATCAAATTACGTATAAATGAACATTCTGGATGAAAACAGAAATAACGCCGGCATATTTGGCCTAACCTCACTTTTGTGCGACTCGCGAATTGTTAAAAACCTCGTTTTTTTGGATTTTCACAACCAATTTTACATCAATTGTCGTATTTTCATTATTCCGGAGCAACGTAACCTTAGACGAGTCAAAAATTGTTACGTTGCTTCCCCCTCTACCTTGTGAATCAAGAGACGATTGGAATGCGATCGTTTTTTCGTTGCTTGTCGCGATGGCCTTTTCCTACGCTATTTTATTTGTTTTCGTTTTTTACCTTTATGTCGTCCTCACTGCCACATCATTTCGCGTACCCTCTAGTCTTTTTTCTTGTACCGGATGCCCCAAAAGTCTCGTGTCTACATTGGCGAGATTTCGCAGTTTCGGAATAAAATATCCGAAAAAAAAGCAAAGCCTCGTTCTCATGGGCTCCGTGAAAAGTACATCGTCGTGTAATTTTTTCATGTTATTTTGTAGTTGAATTATTTTGATCTTCGAAGTGGAAAAATGCGTTTGATAAAGATTCAGTTATGAAAATTCGATGGACCGAAATAGTCAAGAAAATTCGAAATATTCGTGGTAATGAATATTTTATGAAAAATAATAGTCGCACGTTGTTCTCTTCTCCTCGAAGAAGAATCTGTGACTTATATTTTTCCCGACAGATCGAGGATGTCCGAGAAAAATCTGGATCTGCTTTTATCTTTATTTTTCTCGAACTCCCGCGACTGATAAATCGCCTCGACGATCCGTGACGAGCGTAAATGGATGAATTCTTTTTTTCCTCTAATTTTCTCATACTCGCTCTATGTGGGCCCGATTTTTGGAGCTCCCTGTACATGCGTATGTGTTCATGAACGCCTACGTGTGAATATTCATTCAGGCGCGTGTGTGTGTGTGCGCGCGTATCTAGCTGACGCGTTCTCTTGCAGCAGCCTCCTCTCGCGGGCTCTCAGGTAATCTGGCTTCGTCCCTGTGCGTCCGGTCCAACAGCCTCGACCGCTCTGGGCGGGGAGGAAGGCGCGGGCCGGGTGTAAGGGAGGAGGGGGGGAGTAGGACTGTGGAATTGTGGTGGAGTCGGCGAGAGAGCGAGAAAAAGAGAAGGATCGAAAGGCTGGCGAGGTAAAGCGAGACGACGGCGTCTCGGGCGTCTCGCGCGACGCGGGCCTCAGGCCCTACGGCGGATAGTAACTGAAATTAAGGGTAGGGGGCACCCCGGGGGGAGGGAGAGTCTCGCGTACCGATCGGGCGAACCGAAAGGAGAGCCAACGTACGTGTATATTGTATATATATTCATGACTTTATGGCTTATCTATTTATTTATGTGCTTATGTATTTATGAATACACGAAAGTAAATACAGGCAAATATATGTGTGAAGTTAAGGTTGTTAGTGCCGTGATATTTTCTCCCAAAGTTACGCTCGCAAAGGCGCTCTTGGCAAACTCGAGTTTACCAACAATAAAGCCTCGGAAATTCCTGACTTATTCGTTCGCTTTATTCCGAACGTGTGATTATTTCGAAAATTTGCAAACGCCATGAAATTCTCGCTCCGAAACGCCAGTTTGGAACGAACCGTCGAAATTATTTTGACACGAGAGGACAAACTCGATAGAATATCGAAGAAAACAACGTTGAAAGTTTTTCTAACCTCGTTCGACGCGCGATTGCATTTCCAGTAGAAAAAAATTGTAATCAAACAACGTTTGTGGCTAGTCTTGGAAATAAATCGATTCATTTGATGAAAATGTAAACTCGGACTTTCGAAAAACGCGGGACGCGTTAAAAATTGACCCGTTCGCCGGTTTCGGAATCAGGTAGTGAAGAAAATAACCGTGCGCGGGAGGCAAGCGTTTCGAGGAGGAAGACGAAAACAGGTAAATGGGATAAAGAAAGAGAGAGAGAGAGAGGGAAGGATCGAAAGCCGAAGAAAAGTTGGAAGCACAAGAGAAAAGAAAGACGAGGAAGAAGTAGAACGCGCGCGAGGACTAAGACGAAAAGAACGAAAAGTTGTTCGCGGTGGGGGAGCGGAGCGCAGGGCAAGAGAGGGGGAAAAGAATTATAACGAAGCTTCGCTCAGAGGCCTCGGTGACGTCACGAGCGTCGTATTCGAACGGGCCAATCGGCGATGCGCTCGGCCGACGAGAGCCTCGAAAAAGTGGTGGGGGGGCCCACGAGGGGGACGGCGCGAAAGGTGTGCGTGACCCCGGTATCGAATGAGCCGGGGCGCGGGGCCAGTTTCTCAGTGAGTGCGGTAGTAATCTCATCTACGGCCGCGCGCAACCCGTCACTACTCTATTCCCCAGGTGTAAACCTTCGCTGTGCTTCAACCACCGTCTCGAACGATCATCATCTCCCTTCTAATTTTCCATCTAAATTCACTTTTATTCTCATCGTTATTCCACCACGTTTGACATCGTTTCCTCAGCTTTTTCTTTCCAAACTATCACAAACGAGTATTCGACATTATGTAGGAGCAACAAAAGACGACGAAACTAAATAAGGCGTAATTATTTTCGTACAATAAGGGAACGTGAAGTTTTTCCGGCCCAAAACCCAACGAACGACGAAAAAAATCTTCAAACTTCGAACCAGGTACGTTTTTCATTTTTTTTCTCTTCAATTTATTCAAGCTGATGAAATTCACGATAAAAATTTCGAGTGCGTAATGGAATTTTCTCAAATAGCACGCGATCCTACGAAATTGCGCGGGAAATTTCTTCGTACCTCATTGTAACGAACGTTGAGGCCTGAAACGTCGATTTTGCGATCGAATCTTCGGCCTCAACGCAAACCTCCCAAGAAATTCTTTTTTCTACTTTTTTTTCTCCGAAAACTTGAATTTTTCGTGAAATTTTTGGACTCTGCGAGGAATAAAGTCAGTTTATCGTTTCTTGCAAATATTTTCTTTGATTTTACGAAATTCCAAAGTTCACGAAACTGAAATCATCGTGAAAAATAAATCGATTGACAAAGTAGCGAACTTTTCCGAACCGAAAAGATCGAGCGTCTCGTCCTCGACCTTCGACGATCGGTCGTGCCCCCTTCGCCCAGATACACGTCGGTGTGCGAGGCGTTTCTTCCGGCGATAGAAAGAAAAAAATAAAGAATGGAAAGAAAAAGATCGCGAGCTTCTCGATGGGATCAAGTTCCCACGTACGAACCGGAAAAGCCTCGGCAAACACACAAGCACACACGAAATCACGATTCACATGCACACAGACACGTACACACGTAAATCCGAGAGTAAATGTTTTATATATACGATTAAGTACGTAACGAAGTATCTCGTAGCGCGTCGTACTTTCCAACAGAGATCGTACGTCGTCGCCACGCTTCGGTGTCCATCTTACCATTTTTAGCGTGCGAATTTCCACAGGCTCTCATAGCAACAGATTATACCTAAACGTGTGTGTGTGTGCGTGTGATTTATTCGTGCGTATGAGTGTTTGGCAGCGTGCGGTTTTTTGCCGAGACGCGCGGCATGGGGAAAGGCGAAAAGACATCGGCGAGCAATAGTGGGAGGCGGAGAGACGGGGGGCGCGCGCTCGTATGCCGCACGTATTTGCGCGCCAACGCGGGCGCGCATCGAAATCGTCAGCGTCAACGGCCACGTTCTTCGTGCTTGGAATTTCCTCAATGTTTCTATATTTTTCACCTCAACTCTCCTCATCCTGCGTGCAAGAATTTTTCTCTTCTCATTCACGTCGTCGCACACGCATTTTTTACCGTACATAAATTTTTTCTTGAGCCAAAAACTCGATTTTTCTCGGTTTATTCAATTTCGTAATCACTTCGACGATTATTTTTTACTTGAACTTGAAAATCGACCTTTGCGCGATCCTCGCGTTGTCTTTTCAAATTTCCCGCCAAATGTCCGCCATTTTCGAAATTTCGACATTGCAAAATGGCCGCTTTTCTGCTCGGACCGTCAGCACGTGTCAGGATGCCAAAAAATCGAGGAAAAATCACGAGAATTCGTTTCGATTAACATTTTTATCATTTTTTTTTACAAAATGTGGATAAAAATGGAGCAAACGGGTTTGAAATTAATTGGAAAACGATCGAAGCGCCGTCGAGCTTACGAGGAAAAACTCATTTTGCCAAACTGAGCGCAAATATTGCGTTAGTTGATCAAACATTTATTTTTCAATAGGTCCGACGACGTCGTATTACCAAAAGCATAAAAACCAATCGCAGGCTTGAATTGACTGTGCAAATTCAATGCCGACTAAGAATAAATAATCGACAAATGCGAACGCACGAGAAATCCACAAGTGTCGACACTCTCGAGATAAATTTTATTGTTCCCACCGGCTCTCTCGCTGCCTCCATTGTATCTCGACTCGAACGATAACGGACGTCGAAAATTTCTTTGTTCGCGTACATCGGTATTTACAGTTGAAAAAAAAAAATATCGATTTTCCTTCACATTTTCACTTTTCTGAATCGGCCGAATTTTCGTGAATAAATAAACTCGACAAAAATCAATAATTGACTTCGCTCCAACGGAAAATTCGTCGTACAACAAAAATCGAACTTGAAAACGAGAAAAAAAGCTCGAGCGGCTGTTTTTTTTTTTTCTCCAAGCGACTCGATACATTTTGAAATGTACACGCGGTTTATGTTGATAGCACAAGGTCACCACGCGTGACCATTATCTCTCGAGCCTCAAGACTTGTACAAATATTTTTCGAAATTTCCAAAACAGATAATCGTCCGTTGGGCGTATCGGAGCGTAGAGACTTGCACTGAAAAGAAAATTTCGTTATAAAAGATCGATATTTCGTTGGCTACGGTCGACGAGACGTTTTTATTTCATTTTTTGAAAAATCACAAAAATTTGTCATCGAAAAGTCAATTTTTGTCGTTCCAATCGTCATTTTTGCTGACAGTTTCGTTAGAAACGAAAATTTTGAAATTATCCAAAAATATTCGCACACACGAAATTTCTGAACTTTTTCGTGCAGGAATAATCAAAATATCCGAAAATCAAGGCCAATTTGCTGATTTTTGGTCCAGATAACAGACTCGAATTTATCTGGAACTTTGTGGAGTAAAAAAAATCGTTTTGAAGAAAAAAAATTGGTGCTTTACTTTCTTTCATAATGTGTCGCTCGTGTCTGTTGGGCCAACTCGAGCGCAAATGCTCTCTCGTATGTTCTTATCGTTTTTATCGCAATTTCAACTCCGAGCTCGAGTTATCACTCGAACACATTGTATCACTTGGGCTTCACTTCCATTAATGCTTAGGTAGATTTCTTGACGAGAAAAAGAACGAGCAACCAAGATGAGTCAGATTAATGAAACAACTATCGAAATTTCATTGATTAGCAGTTTTTTTTTCAATGCCAACAAAAATACGATCCTGGAGTTTGCAACGTTGGAATGCAACGAAATTTTTTTATTTCTTCAGCAGAGCTCATTATTATTATTCAATTTGTGGTCGTCAAAAAACTCAATCGACACAAAAAATTGACGTGATTTTCAAAATTCAATAAATAATTGACGCAAACACTTGACTGCATCAAAATAGATCGAAAAATTGATGAAAATTCAGTCTGAGCGAAAATTTTCTCTCGTTCGAGGCGAAAAATACGCAAAAACGTGTAGATTTTGATTTTGACGGTCGAAGAAAACGATTTTTTTCCTGATTTAGTTGAAAGTATCGCGTGCAATTCTCTGACGACTGAGGAAACGCCAGAAATGAAAAAATGATGCACAATTTCCGAAATTCTTGGAATTTTCGCGTGATAAATCGCACAGTCAATATGGATCGTGTACCAAACGAGTCCGCGAGGATTTTCCCACATTTTCTCACCTTTTCTAAAGCTCCTCGTTCCCAAAACGAGTCACGAGTCATCACGTTCAAATATTAACTCGGTTTATGGACAGCGTTGTTCTAATTCGACGTGCAAACGAGTCAATTATCGAACTCGAAATTCCAGCTTGATTCTCACGTCCAAAAACTTTTGCATTTTCTCAAAAGACTTTGCTCTGCCGATTTTTATTCGTTCGTCACCGAAAAACATCAAAATGAATGCAAAAAAGATCGCGATCGTATTAAAATTAGGAAAAAATGGAGTAAAAAAAATTTTGACACTTTTAATCTCGTTTGCGCTCAAAGATTCAGATTTATAATTAATGGTCGTGACATTTCGATCGTTTATGCAAAGAACCACAAGCAAATACCAAACTGGACGAAACACGCATTTATTATGTATCGATATGTCGTTTTTCCAGTTTGACACTTTTTTTTACACGTCGAGAGTCGAGTCCAAAGCTTAATACAATCTGATGACGTCAAAAAACAAAATTATGACGCGTTATTGCACTTTAACGATCGTCGAGACAGTGCAATTTGCACCACAGTCGGGCGAATGCATAAATCGTTGAAATGAAGAATCTTTTAGGGAATTTCTCGACAGCGGAATGCATTTTTATCCGCTAAACCAGAAATCCGAGAAAATTTAAGTTTCATTGAAAAGTAGACTCGAAACGTATCATTTGGAAATTAATTCCAGCTGGAAATCTTGCACGACAAATCGATCAAAGAAATTCAATTTTATATTCATCAGAGCTCATGATTATTATTCAATATTCGCTCTGGACGATAAAACGATCCCCTTTCGCGACTAAAAAATTAAATCGATACGAAAAATTGCCATGATGTTCAAAAATTAATAAATAATTGGATCTCAACGTTGCAAACTTCAGAATAATTTTTTTTCTCAACAAGAAGTCTGGCTAGGATAATTAAAATCGTTTAAATCATCGAGTTCAACGAAAAATCTGACGTCCAGATCGTACCAGGAAACCGAGGAAAACCCGAAGCTAAAAATCCATTTTATTCACATTTTCATTCAATTTCGTTTCCAGAATCCAATGAATAATGAATTCTGATTCACTCTCTAGTTTTTTTCTCGAGCATTCGTCTCTCGCGTTCCGGTGACGTTGCAAGTCCTAAAATGTCTTGAAACTTTGAGTTTTCAATAAATGCTGCTAGCTCAAAAACGGGACACAGTGTGGATTTTTACGATCAGTGACTCAACTCATGTTTTTGTATTTTTTGAAAAACCTATTTCGAGATCGAGCACGTCACGATTCTCCAATATTTTCACTGTTATTATCATTTTTGATGTATCGTCCAAGCAATTATTGTTTGCATATCGTTAATTTACATGAAAAAATATACGAATATGCTAATTTAATGATCCATCGAAAATTGTTGGTTCACAAAAAGCATCGCGCGTTCTCGGGTGATTCAATTAAGACCGTCATCCAGTCTGGAAAGTTAATAAATTCGTAATTCTCAGACTCTTTTTTTAAGCTTCAAAAATATTCAATATTCCCGAACCCTTGCGCGTATTTTTATTAAGAATTTCAACAATACACGAAAAACAACAAAATCGTGTGGGAGCCTGAGAACCCAAAATGCAGTCGAAATTGTTGACTCGACGATTTTCACGTAAAATTTAAAAAACCAATAAGTTTTTCAATATTAAAGTATTAAAAATTCACAAAACGACTTTGTTTCGAGTCCTCTCAAAATTTTGGTGCCAAAAATTATTAAAAAATCCTAAATAGAGTGATTTTGTGACGTTAACATTTTGTCCTGGCGGAAATTTTCAAGTCGGAAACTCGAAAATGAAAAGTTTGCGACGAAATTTCGTAAATTTTTGTGTAATTAACATTTTTCGAGGTTCGTCCCTACAAGTACGAAATTTTTTCTACTTTTATAAACGTTGAAAAAAAAAACGTGTCCAAAAGCTAATTTTTTGGACCTCCGGTCTGGATTTTTGCTTCGAAATTCTGGGGATTTATTTGGATCCTGGAAACATCGAAAGAGATTCACGGTTGAAAGCGTTTCCTCGAGAGATCGAAATTCAGCGTTTAATTCGAAGGTCACATTTATTTTGGCGCGAATATGCCGAAACTAATGGGCCACACTGATAATAACAGAGAGCGAGGGGACCGAAGTGTTGAGCTCGGTATATTTTGAAAATTCAAAGAAATTTCAGACTCGAATTATTCCCAGAACTACCGGGAAGTCCCTTTCGAAGGCTTTGGGTTCGCTCTGTCGAAAAAAAAAGTTTAACGATCCAGGGAACAAGGGAAAGAGAAAATATTTTCTTACGAAGGTTCGTTGTTGTTGCGAGACCGCGCGCTAAGGATTTAACGATCGACGAGTGTTCCTTTTCGAAATTTTATTCCAATATCCTATTAACCGTTCGCCCGAACGATTCACCGTACAAAAAAGGGTTGAGGGCTCTTCTGGAGCAGGGAATTGGAAAGATTTCTTAGAATGACCCTAAACCTCGTTTCCAGGTAAATTTAATACCTGTGGGAATTAAATATCGACAGAAACTTGAAAAAATCTCAACGGGACGAAACTCAATTCGGAAACTTTGATATTCCGTAGAATTTTAAGTTCCATGACTGTATTTATTGAATTTTTGAAAATCATGCAAATTATGCATTAAATATTGAATAATAATTATGAGCTTTGCCGAAGAAATAACAGAATTGCGTTGCATTCCAACGATGCAAACTTCCCAGTCATTAATTCCATAATTTTCAAAATTCTGTCGAAACTTTCCTGTTTTTGTAGCCCCACAATAAATTTCTTGCGAATTCGAACTTTGCGAATAATAAAATCAAATCTTGACACACGCCTCGCTCTCGGGACACCGCGAGATCCACAACTTTCTCCAAATATATACGACGGTCGTTTGGTCTTGTTACGAAACGTCGCTCGAAATATACACATGTAAATATATTGAAGCCAAAACTGTGGCCCTGTGTTTGCAAGTATAAGGCCGTTCGTCAGTCGTGGGGAACCGCGACCCAGTCAGCCAACTCGTTGTCCGGTTTCAAAGACCCCGAGCCGTACACTCAACGAGGTTTGATCACGACGATACAACGTTGCCATGCAAAATCTCGTTAAAAACATGAAGAAATTCCAAAAAGATACGAATTTTATCAAATTCGGCAAATAAATTCTTTAATAATTATCAAAATACAATTTTTTTTGTGAATTTTCCACCTGATTAAACTCTCAATCATTCGATAACCACGTGGTCAAAAATTTGGACAAAATTTAAGTTTCTAGACTCGATGCCAAAGAATTTTATTACCAAATTTGATCAAATTCTGATTATTTTCATTTCGTGGTCCAACTTCCTCATGCAAGAGAGATCGATTGATTGATAATTTTTTTTTCATGCTCTGGAACAATCCACAAGCCAAATCGTGCCAAAAACTGATGCAGAAGCAAAAAAGCGTACAGGAATAGAATTAAAAATAAAAATTACCCAAAAGATTTAAGATTTTTAAAGAATCATAATGTAGAGAAAAAGCACATCGAAAAAATTTAAAATAATGGAAATTACAGAATAAACCTTAATCCTGGAACGCCGTGCGTGCGTAATAAATTTAAAAGGTTGATACAAAATTGATTTGCAATGCATGGAAAGTTACGAACCTTCGTTACATTCGCATACGAATATCGTAACAAAGCCTCGGATACTAAAATGTTTGAAAGTAAAAGTGATAGTGCTCGTAACTTTGCATACGTGTGACCAAGCTCCGGAGTTAACGGACATTATGATAATAAATATAAATCAAATTTATCGACCGCTAAAGTTTCTCCTTTTCTTTTTACGTTCTGGTAATTATCGACGAGATTCTTGGATCAGAATATCTCGCGAGTGATTGCTCTTGTCGGAGATAATTGAGTAATTTGCAGATTTAATTGCACTTTGCATTGGCCAACTTCGTTACGTTCGTACAAACGATTTTTTTTTATGCTTCATCAGTTTCCTCGGGAATTGCTTCGTAAATATGAATTTTTGTGATTTTTCGTTCGCTCGATTTTAACGCAGCTCGGTTGCAAGTCTCGGTCGCGTCATCGGTTCATTTTTTACATCGAAATTTTGGCCTCAATTTCATGGATTTTAGAATATTAACCACGAAACCCCCTCCTTGCGACTAAACAACCAACGCGCTTGATAACAGAGGTCACAGCGACACGTGCGTTATAATTCCAAGTTTGGGACTCTGGGTGGGGAGTTTGCTTCGCCATACCATGCTCGAAGTTCCCTACGGATCGTGACCCGATCGCATTTTTATTCAGGGACGCCTCTCGTCACCAAAAACACTTTTCTTTTATGGAAAAAGTTCGAATTCCAATCAACCACATCGAAAAAACCTCAAAATGAGCGAGAAATTCGTAAAAAAAAGAAAACTGACACAGTTTTTTTCGTCCAACCCAAAAAATGCTTGATGAGAACTGAAGAATCACAAATATTCATCGTTTCCCATGGAATATCAATTGAGACACAAAAACCAAATTCGGATCAGTTACAAACTTTTGTGAAATCGAACTCGAAAACTTTGAATCAAATATCGAGATGATAATAATTTTAAAAAATGATTACGTTGACGATTGCAAACGGAATTAATAATTTTATTCAATTTTTCGAAAGCGGAGTCAAAAATAAAACTGCAATTTTCGTCTATGATAATTTTTGCAATTCAAAAACCGAATGTCAAAGAAAAATTGAGGTGATTTGGAAAATCTGATGAATAGTGAGTGGCTGGAATATTTTTTGCTCAATTGCAACGATCCAATTCGTTGAAAATCGTAACAAATTGACGTCTTGATTTTTGAATGTTTGATTATCATTCTTTTAAAAAACTTTACATTGTTTTCGAGAATTCTGCAACGATTAAACGATTTTCAAATGTCCTGCCGAACGTTTTACTCAGAGATTGTTTTGCTTTGCCAAAAACTGCAAATTTCACGGTGTTTTTTTATTATCGTTGTCAGTCAAACTCATTTATTCACCGACTGAATTGCTCGTTACAAATTTTCGTTAAAATCACAGCTGAGCGAGAAAATCGTTCGGTCTGTACGATTTTTTATCAATAATGAGAAGGAAAAAAAATGTAACAAAGGATTATATCGAGTTACCGGAATAACGAGAATCGTGATCAGTCGATATGCTCAGTGCCAATAATTACATACGAGTGGCGAAGAAACACGAGGGCCAAAGAGAAGGAACGAACGAAAGAAAGGAAGAAAGACAGAGAGCGAGAGAACTTGTTCCGTTGTGCGTGCGTTAGAGTACACAGGCGCTCGACTTTCACTTTGAAATGTCAACGGTTGTGTCTCACTTTTCATGTTCGCCCAAGAATCCCGCATATCAATCAATTTCTCTCCGATATCCTCGTTCTAGCAATTTCGGTTATAAATTCGTTTATATCCCCCAATTCTCACTTATAACGCTCGCCTATTCACGTGTATTTCTCTGTGTACATGCCCATAAAACCGGTGCCTGTCCCCGACAAAGGAAACCGTTGTATAAACGTTTCGTATTCTTTCGTCTTCCAGGTGTGCCACGTGGAAAAAAGAGCAGCTCGCACAACGACCTCGTATTTTGTAACAGTTTCTCCAGAGGGATGTTCCACGAGCTACGAAGACGAAACCGCACACTCGAAGCCAGATTTACTCTCCAATCGAGGTCTCCAAAAAATTCGCAACGGTTCTAACCCAACGGATGAGACAAACACAAAGGGAATTCGAATCTACGATTACTCGACTCTCAGACATCGTTACACTCCAAATTCTTCATGGGAGCAACTGTTTTAATTGCAAATTGATTTCCAATCATCGAGCTTTTTCTCGAGAGACGGTCGAATTCAATTTAAAGTGGAAAAATCGCTTCTGAAATCTCGCAAAACTTTTTCCGGTTCTTTTTTTAAAATTTGCTCTGCGTTTACATCGATGCGATTCCTCGTACCGGGGACTCGCTGGACAAATGTTGTTAAACAATGCGGATACAAGAAGAGGATCTTGGCGCGGACATTTTCTTTGGTTATCTAGCTGTATGAGTATTATTCGACATCATAAAGCTAGGTTACCGGAGTTAAGCTCCTCGCCATATCAACTGCCAACCACATCGAGATCTTCGTCGATGAAATTGAACGTGCAATCAAAATAAGACGCTCTTATCATTGAAACTGGGATAAAGTAGATTTCTGAATCTCCAATTCATTCATTTATCATATGCATTTATTTAAAAACTGTGAAATAATGAGAAATTTGATAAAATTATGAGAAAAAAGTTGAATAAAATATTCCAAGCGAGATCTTCGTCGATGAAATCGACCGTGAAATCAAAATGAGACTCTCATTATCATGGAAACTTGAATTTTCTTCATTTATTTAGCATATTTTTTTATTAACAAACTCAAATGATGAGAAATTTGATAAAATTATGAGGAAATAGTTAAATAAAATATCACAAGCGAGATCTCGGTCGATGATATCGACCGTGAAATCAAAATCAGACGCTCAGTATTACAGAAACTTGAATTTTCTTCATTTATTTATCATATTTGTTTATTTAAAAACCGAAATAATAAGAAATTTGACAAAATTATACGAAAAAAAGCCAAAAAAATATCACGAGCGAGATCTTCGTCGATGAGATCGACCGTAAAATCCAAATGAGACGCTCATTGTCATTTAAACTGGGATAAAATAATTTTCTCGATTCCCGATTCATTTATTTATCATTTATTTATCCCGAACGAGACCTTCGTCGATAAAATCAGCCGCGAATTCAACATGAGACACTTATTATCATAGGAACTTGAATTTTCTTCATTTATTTATCGTATTTGTTTATTAAAAAACTGAAATAATGAAAAATTTGCCAAAATTATGAGAAAAAAATCTTTGTCGGTGAAATTAACCGCAAAATCAAAATGAGACGCTCTTATGATTAAAACTGGGACAAAATAATTTTCTGATTCCTTTATTATCATATTTTTTCATTAACGAACTGAAATAGTTGAGAATTTCATAAAATTATGAGTAAGAAGCGAAATAAAGAACGAAATTTTGTTGATCTTCAATTTATGCAAAAAATAGGGAGAGATTTTACGCTAGACGTATCTGAAGAATTTCTTTTTAAATTGGCACGATAAGAATTTGGAATAAATTTGTTGTAGCGATAAAAAAAAAGGATTAATTAATTCAGTTCAATTAACGAGTTCCTGTGTGTCTGGCCCCCCCGACTTTTTCCCCCGAATCTTCTATTCGTACTGTTTCTTTTTTTTTCGTGCTTCCAGGTGAAGACTCGATGCGTGACGAACAGACACACGTTTCCCACCATAAAGAGAGGAACGTTTCTTCTTCAACGTTTAACCACTTGCAACGCGTACGAACCAACGGATCACTATGAATATGCAACCGAAGGGTTATTGTGGAAACGAGACCAAGACTTTCGTCCCTTCACGCTGGGTTAACCGGGAAAAACCGCGCGGGAGATTAGGCACCCGTGAATCCTTCCTGGAATAAAGCTCCCATTATATTCGGAACAACTCCGTCCACGAACAGCTGCTGCTTCCTTTTCAGGGGCTCCATAACCCCATAAATACCAGGAGGTCCCAATAATTCAGCCGATTCGATCCCAAACCGTTTTTTTCACACCCAGAAAAATGTTTCATCGCAAAATTCCATTGCAACCGAATAAAATTGCGTTTTTTTGTTTGCTAAAATAAAAACGATAATTTAGTCTCACGATCCAATCCGATAAATGTTTTTTCGGCATCAAATTTCATCGAGATTGGTGGAAAATTGTGAAACACTATTTTTAGATTAAAAACTTCGGCTGAATCACCCAAACTTTGGACAATATCGATTTTTTTTTGTATCAACTTGGCAATAATAAAATTCAGTGTTAATTAATCGACAACCTGGAGTGCTGGCTTGTGTTTTCTTTCCTTTTTTCTATAACCTCTGCAACACTAAACGAAAAATACAAAAATATCCCGAATAATTAATTAATCATCCAATTTCGGAGAATTAACAATTGATAATGATTTTCTGGTATACTGGAAGTTTAATTAATTACAATAATCAATTAGTCGATCGGGCTGTTGAAAAATCTTCGTTTTATGAAGTCGTCGTAGACGGAAATTCTAATTGCAAGTCTCGATGCGTTTTTCCGATTCTTCACGGAGCCGAAAAAAATGGATACGAATTTCGCTCGAGGCGAATCGAATCAGATTTTCGATCTGGAAAGTTTGTCGCTTTGCGGGGAATAATTTGTGACTATTAAAGGGAAAATTTAATTGTGTTTCGAATTCACGTCGATTTGAGATTTTTTTCCTCGTTCAAGACTCGGAGGTTGAACGAGCATCATTTGAATGCGCATTTATTTTTCGATTCCCACTCCTGGAGCTCAGATTCGACATTACACGAGAGAACGAAATTATAGTCGTCGTTTTTTTTCTATTAACGGAATGTTTTGGTTCATGGAATAATATTAATTGCGTGCAAAGTTTTCGACAATCATAACGGCCGAAACTTCACATCCGACGCGAGCAAGGAATTTCAATTTTTCATCGATTTACGAAATATTTATGAGCCACACTCGAAGATTCAGAGTTGACATAAGGGAATGGCTGTTGCGAGCAGAAAAACGAGGTCACGGGAACGAGATAACCGCCGGCCGGTCGATGAGTTTTTGTACTCAGTGAAAAATTTCACATGATCCGGTACACGGCAGAATTCCTGCAATACCGACAGCGTTGCGGAGTTTTTTTTATTAGGAACGCACACGCGGACACAATGGCAGCACCTGACAGGAGATTCTTCTCGATGCGAAACCATAAAAATTAGAAAAAAGGAACAAATGACTATTATTCATAGTTCTCTGGAAGGATGAATGTTAAACTTTTTTTTTTACGCAAATGACTCAGCTGTGGCGCACCTTTTTTATAATTCGAGTTCGTTGAATAAAAACGTGATTAATCATGATTCGCGGTGGAAATAATGCAATTTTTTTCAAGATCATGTACCGACCGCCAATCGTGGGAACTCGATCGATCCACCAGATGAAAACGACGTGCATGTGTGTGTGTGTGTGTGTGTGGTGTCAAACATTTACGGGGCCGACCTAAATGCTGCAACTGATCAATAACCGATGCAAAATGCACCATTGCCGCACAATCATGTTGCGTGTGAAAAGGCCTCGCGATCAGTTGCAAAAATAAAATTATGCATATACATGCACGAACCCGCCTCTTGCCCCTGCGCCATCTGGACCTCGCTGCGAAGATGCGAGATGATTCGGAGAAATTTCCGGAACTCCGAAATGCCGGCGAAGTCCGCACATGTATATGAGAATTCGAGAATTTTCCAATGACAATGCTCATGTTGAATTTATCGATACTTTGTCGAAATTTCGACCATCGAACGACATTTTCATTTTCTTCAATTATCCGCGCAATTTATGAGTAATTTACTTGCATGAACGACGAAAAAATTCGTCCTTCCACACATACCGCATATATACACACACCGCAAACGCAGAATTGAATATAAAAATGTGCATAAAAAATAAGTTTTTATGCAAATATCTCTGAAGATACGAATTAATCGGTCGAAACGTAAAACGAACCGACTCGTGTACAAATTGTTATCTAACGGATAAATAAAAATAAAAAAATCGTTCAAGGGTATAGAAGCATTGTCCAAGAATGTTCGGGAGGCTTCTAGAAAACCGAATGCTCGCCCAACAAACGCCGGAAATACTGCAAACTCATAACAACGACCAAACTATTATTTCGAGAAATTCGCAGTGACCTTTATTTATAAAGCACATGACATGTGTCTCGTTGGATTTTTCTAGAAACGCTTGTTTATTGATTGAAATAAATGCACATCGCAGTTTCGTTATTGATCCGTTGTTAAATGTTGCTTTGACCGGAAGTGACAGACTGTCGGAGCTAGGAAAGATCGAGAAGCTTCTGGAACATTCTACGAACTGTGAGGGTATATAAGCGAGCGGCTCCTCTGGCGCGACATATTACAAATATAATACTGAGAGACTGCGGATCGTACCGCTGAAACATAACCCCACGAGCGAATTTTTTCTCACAAATCGCGTTTGAAGAGAGACACAATCAAGGTAAGTGTCTCGAAACGCGTGTGCATTTTTTTTTTTTAAGTGATAAATCGACTCTATTCAGTTTTCGTTAATCGGCTGTTCATTTTTTTCGACAAATTAATACGGAATCGTGAAATTTATCCTTTTACTTTTGAATGCCGCGTGTGTCCGGCCCGTGAAATCTTCTCGAAGTTCCTTCGCCGTTTTCTGTGATAGTACGCTACAAAATCAAATAAAAAATGTATCGTGCATTCCCTCAACGTTTTTTCTCCGAGTTTTCGCGATCTGAAACGTCCGAAAATCTTTTTTTTTTGTTTTATTCCTCGATCTATCAAAACCGTCGATCCGCCTTACCCGCCGTGCTCAATTTCTCACAGTTCTTTGTCTAGAATTCTCCTCAATTAAATTCGAGCTGAAATTCGAGTCGTCGCGATTGTGCGGCTCTTAATTTGTAATTAAAATATTTCGGACCACGCGGTTGGGTGTTTCTGCGAAATTTTTACTCTCGTGTTCATACGGACGACAATTCCAGCGGTGTCCATTTTGCTTTTCACTCGTTTTCGGTCTAATTTCGCGAATATTCAGAAAATTTCAAAAAATTAATTCGCAATTCGAACTCATTAATTCACTAATTACCTGAAATCGGGACGCGAACGTTGAATTTTGTCTCGAGTCCTAGAATAAACGATTCGGTGTGCAAATTTCTTAACGACTCGAATCCATTATCTTTTTTTTTTTTTTTAATTCCAAATTAAATCTATTATTTCCGCATCGTCGATTTTTCGAAACTGAATTTTTTAACAGAGTCTCATTGATCCGCGAATAAACGAGCGCATTTTTTTTTTCTTTTTTCATAATTAATCGCAAGATTTGGCAACAAGAAAATCAAATTCAATTTCTATCATTATCTAAACTAATGAATTCGTTTATTTTAATTAACCAATTAATTCATTTTTAAAACTAATTAGTTTTCACAATTATCTCATGGCGGTGAATTTTTTTTTGGATGCTGTTCCCAGCGATGAAAATTTTTGGCGAGTTTTTGGTGGAAATGAAATTTTGTGAGGAAACTAAAGCGGGAATTTTGGGTTTACAGATGCCTGAACAAATGGAGACTGGTTCTGGTGAGGTGGAGACGTTTGCCTTCCAGGCGGAGATAGCGCAGTTGATGTCCTTGATCATCAACACGTTCTATTCCAACAAGGAGATCTTTCTTCGTGAGTTGATATCCAACTCGAGCGACGCTCTTGACAAGATACGTTACGAGTCTCTGACGGACCCGTCGAAATTGGACAGTGGCAAGGAACTGTACATAAAGATAATACCGAACAAGAATGACGGAACGTTGACGATTATCGACACGGGAATCGGTATGACGAAGGCTGACCTAGTGAACAACTTGGGAACGATCGCCAAGTCCGGAACGAAAGCCTTCATGGAGGCTTTGCAAGCCGGAGCGGATATTTCGATGATCGGTCAATTTGGTGTTGGTTTTTACTCGGCTTACTTGGTCGCCGACCGGGTCACCGTAACGTCCAAGCACAACGACGACGAACAGTATCTCTGGGAATCGAGCGCCGGAGGTTCGTTCACTGTCCGTGCCGACAACACCGAGCCGTTGGGACGAGGAACGAAGATTGTTCTCCACATCAAGGAAGACCAAATGGAGTACCTGGAAGAGGCGAAAGTCAAGGAAATCGTGAAGAAACATTCCCAATTCATCGGCTATCCCATCAAGCTCGTTGTCCAGAAGGAACGCGAGAAGGAGCTGAGCGAAGACGAGGCGGAGCCTGAGGCTGACGAGGACAAGAAGGAGGAGGAGGAAGGCAAGCCAAAGATCGAAGATGTCGGCGAGGACGAGGAGGAAGACTCCAAGGAAAAGAAGAAGAAGAAGAAGACGATTAAGGAAAAATACACCGAAGACGAAGAGTTGAACAAGACCAAGCCCATATGGACCAGGAACCCCGACGACATCACCCAGGAGGAGTACGGCGAATTCTACAAATCCCTCACCAACGATTGGGAAGATCATTTAGCCGTCAAACATTTCTCGGTCGAAGGTCAACTCGAATTCCGTGCTCTGCTCTTTGTCCCAAGGAGAATGCCGTTCGATCTGTTTGAGAACAAAAAACGCAAGAACAACATCAAGCTCTACGTCAGGAGAGTTTTCATCATGGACAACTGCGAGGAACTCATTCCCGAGTACCTCAACTTCATGAAGGGCGTAGTCGATAGCGAAGATCTTCCTCTCAACATTTCTCGTGAGATGCTCCAACAGAACAAGATTCTCAAGGTCATTCGTAAGAATCTCGTGAAAAAGTGTCTCGAGCTTTTCGAAGAGCTCACCGAGGACAAGGAGAACTTCAAAAAGTTCTACGAACAATTCAGCAAGAACATCAAACTCGGCATTCACGAGGACGGCACCAACCGCAGCAAACTCGCTGACCTTTTGCGTTACAACACGTCCGCGTCCGGTGACGAAGCGTGCTCGCTCAAGGAATACGTCGGCAGAATGAAGGAGAACCAAAAACACATTTACTTCATCACTGGCGAAAGCAAAGAACAAGTTGCCAACAGTTCGTTCGTCGAAAGGGTCAAGAAACGCGGTTTCGAGGTCGTTTACATGACCGAACCGATCGACGAATACGTCGTTCAACAGATGAAAGAATTCGACGGCAAACAACTCGTTTCTGTCACCAAAGAAGGTCTCGAACTTCCGGAGGACGAGGCTGAGAAGAAAAAGAGAGAAGAGGACAAGGCCAAATTCGAGGAACTCTGCAAAACCATGAAAACCATTCTTGACAACAAAGTTGAGAAAGTCGTTGTTTCTAACCGATTGGTCGACTCTCCTTGTTGCATCGTCACCGCCCAATACGGCTGGACCGCCAACATGGAAAGAATCATGAAGGCTCAAGCTCTCCGAGACCCCTCGACCATGGGATACATGGCGGCCAAAAAACACCTGGAAATCAACCCCGACCATCCGGTCATCGAAACCCTCAGACAAAAAGCCGAGGCCGACAAAAACGACAAAGCCGTCAAGGATCTCGTCGTTCTTCTCTTCGAAACCGCTCTCCTCTCTTCCGGCTTCAGCCTCGACGAGCCGCAAGTTCACGCCGCTCGTATTTACCGCATGGTCAAACTTGGTCTCGGCATCGACGAGGAAGATCTCATTCCCGACGAACCCAAAACCGTCGACGACGTTCCACCCCTCGAAGGAGACAGCGAAGACGCATCCCGAATGGAAGAAGTCGATTAAACACTCGATCGATTTAGCGGAATGAATGAACTACAAGAATGAATGAATGAGCTCTATTTTGTTCTCTTTCGTGTGCGACAAAAGTATGATTCGTCATCTTTGCGTTAAGTTCCATCTAAACCAAGACTGCTTTTGCAACCGCGTTTTATGTGGTTTTCCTCGAATTCATCCTCATTTTTCCCAACCCCCTTTATTCATTCCTTTTTCACCTTATTCCTCTTTTTGTATTATAACGTACTGAATCCACTCGAGAAACAACAACAACACCAAATGACTTTTTTTATTGTTTAGCTTTACACAGGTTGTACAAACCCCCAGACGATTATTTAATTCATCCCAATGTCTCTGTTTGAAACTAAGACCGAAAATCGTGGATTCATTTTAAATGAATAATAAAAAACGAACGTGTAAAATTAAGAGTTTTATTATTAAGTATGAAATAAATTGTCGGAATAGTCAAATACCAACATAAAACTGTCTTCATTTCATTATCCCCTCAACATCTCGCCAGATTTTAATTGCCCGAAAAAACTCTGCAAAACTCTCATTTGGAAAAACGAAAAAAAAAAATCAATTTCACGGCAGAATCGAAAAAAATTCAGCACAAAAATCTCAATTTTTCGTTTTTAATGAGAAAATACAAATTTGTTTGCAATTTAAATACTCTCGATCAATTTTTTCGATCTTTATTCTCTGTACAAATTTTCGTGGTAATTGAAATTTGATTGATTTATCATTTTTTTTATTTATTTTACTTTACAAACGCACGGGCGACTGTGTCACGATAGAAATAATTTTTTTACAATTTGTCTTTATGTACAATATTTGGAAATATTTGGAACTGACGTCAGCATTTCGTATGGTACAATTGATTGCATTCGATAATTATGGAATTCATTTTTTTTTTAAAAGAAGTTCAAAGCACGTTGAGAAAGTGGCAAGAGCGGGTGGCGTTTTTTCCAATTGATTCAAAAGTGCGACGGAATATGGCAAATGCTTCTGTTGAATCAAACGCTCGATCAGCCGGCGAATATTCGTCTCCACTTCCTGGATATCGTGATTCAGAAATATCTGCTCCAATACTTTGTCATATATCGGGCTGTGAGGTGGGAATGATGAGGTCAAGTCCTTGAAGAAAATTTCCTCCAGTATTGGCAAAGCCAATTCAGTCATCTGCAAAATCATTCTCGAATTATGGTTTTTCCACCTTTACGCGTGGAAAATTTTTCAATTTGAACTTAAATTCTGTTTGCATATAATTTCCTTGGCTAATTTCACATAAAAAATGCTTTTCGAATGTCCGTGTCTCGGCGAATTATTCAAAATGCTTTTTCATTCATTTTGAAGCTTTTGGAAATCCGAATAAAAAGAAATTTTGCAATTGAGACTTCGATTCCAAATGAAAATTTGGAAAAACTTGATCGATTTTCACTTTTTTTTTGGTTTCGAGGTTTCCCACGGTTTTTTGCCTTGTTCTAGATTTTTCCGCTACATTTCGTCCTCGTTAGATATTTATAGACAAAAGTTGTTCTAAAACAATCAGTTCCCGTGATGTCAAGTGAAATAATTTATGCGACTACACGGCTGAAGAAATATTTGGAACGATATGAAGTGAAATTATTTCTCCAACTGCAATTTACTTGGTTTTTCTTGTTGGAGTTGAAATTTTTGAATTGACGAAGATTTCGCGTGGAACATTTAAAGTTTGGACGTACCTTGTGCGTTTTTATGAGGGCGACAGCCTCTTCGTGGAGCGAAGAGTCATCGGTGTATAGTCTCAAATAAATATTTTCCTGTAGACTTCGGGTTGTATCGTTCTGGAGTAAAAATTGGTGGACCAGTTGATGAGGAATGGATTGAAGTTTAAAAAATTCTTGGTACTCTTCAACGAGCGTGGCGTCGGGATTGGAATCATTTTCCACATTGATAATAGTCCTGGCGATGTCAATGATGCGGAAAACTGGATGTTTCTCAACAGCAACGAATTCTGTCTTCGTGAACGGTGGCCAATGCAACAAAGTTTTTTTCGTTCTTGTGTACTGTTCCCTGGTTTTAATGTTTTTCGAAAGTTCCTCAAAGATTTTGAAACGTTCGTCTTCGGGCGAATCGACACCGAGAATCAAGTTTTCTTCAATTTTCTCATTTTTATCAGTTTCGTCGACGACGATGGGATTTATTTCCTCAATCGCGATCGGTTTTTCGTCGTGATCGGAAAAATCGTCCCACTCGTCGTCCCAACCAGTTTCGGTCTCTTCCTCGATTTCAGGCTCGACACTCAAGTTTTTACTTCCATGCAAATTCTCCGATGTGGCGGGAACTTCGCTTTCCCCACAACTGCCCACGCCAATTTCTTCTTTTTCGGCATTTCCTCGGGCCGAAGGCTCGTCAGAAGACGCAGAGCTCACATCAGCCTCTTCACCGTCTTCCAGCTCGTCGCTGCTTCGCCTCTCCCCCAAATATCTTCCCCAGCTCAAAAGAGATTTCTGGAGCTCACTCTCTTCCGATTGTTTCGCTTTCTCGAGCATCGCTCGTATCAATTCGATCGGATCGCAGCTCAACACTCGCCCCGTGCTCCCATTAGTTTTTCGATAATATTCCAGAGCGTAATAATAAGCTGCAATCTGATTGTACAATTGATTCCTCGGTAAATCTCGAAAAACTTCGTCCACGCTGTGCACATTATTATCACGCAAACTCAATATGTAAGCCAAACCCAAAAGACAGTCTTCCGGCATCACGTGCTTTGCTGATTGCAGAAAAACTGAAAAATATTCAAATTTTTTACTTTGCTCATCCAAACGCGTGTAAAAAAATGGGTTTAAAATTTTTCTTCAAAAAATTTCGGCGCATCGATTTTTTCGGCAACTCGATTCTTGCAACTTTTTAACGAAACGAGACTCGAATTTTCACGCGTTTAAACGGGGAAAATAAGAAATTGAAAATTAAAATTCTCAAATTCTAAACGTCAGAAGATTTTTCTTCTTTGGAGAAAACTTTTAGTTTCGTTGCCGAGAACGTTTATGCAAAATAAACGTTTTGTGACCTCAATCGAGACATCCGAATTAAATTTCTTTTTAGCACTTCTGTTAAAGATCTTGATAAACTTACGGTGGCTGATATCGCTGACTTCAAGGCCATAGCAAGCGGTTTCGCTCAGCGTAGCGACTCTCAGCAAAGTTTGGCAGAGTTTCAACTTGCTATTATGAATTTCCGGCATCGAGTACTTGGTGTATTTTGGTTCGGTGTTACTGATTCGGCATTTGTCGTGCAGAGATGCGTAGAAAGCTGGAAAACTCGGTAAATCAAGGTGCGAATCGTTTTGTGCTTTATCCTCGTCGAAATCGATCGAACCGTCGGAATCGTCGTTCGGATTCATGTTTAAAGCAGCCTTCCAGAAATTTTTGTTTCCAACGTTTTTCAAAATACCGAGCGTCGATTCTTTCACCATTTGTGCTGAAGACTTCACGATGTCCGAGGAGGTCTCGAATATCTTTGGGACAAAGTCTTTGACTTCGATTTGAGGCTGGAAAAAATGGACAAATTATTTTCACTTAATTAAGAACAATTGGGAGGAATTTTAATCAGGAATTCAAGTTCACAGTGGCGTCAAATTTCTGTTGAGGATTTTTTTATTCACCGTCGTCATGGCGTCCGTGAATTCGTCGTCGCTGTCCCCAGCCACGTCTTCAAAATCCTCCATTTCGTGCTCCAGCATCCAACGTTCCAGGCTTTTGTTAAGAATCTGGATTTCCAAAAGATGCATTTGCCCGAGTGTTTTTTCCAGCACGTCGTTCGGGCCGTAACACATCGAGAATCTTAAAGTTTTCTGACGAAATTCAAGATCTTGAAAATCGTCGCAAAATCCTAGTTTTTGGATTATTCTCCACGCCGCATGATAATTCGCGTCGATCAGCTGCTCACACGTCGTTGCGCACACGCCAAAGTCCCCGAGCTGTCCATTCGCGCAAAGACCAATTTTTATCGATAAGAAATTCGCATTAAGTCGCACAAAGAAAAATATAAATGACGCTCACCTGGTAAGACTTTTCGGCGATAAGTTGCAAAACTTTACCCTCCCGAATCCTTTTGTTGTTTCCCTCGATTCTCAAATAATTCGCTAACGTTAAAAGTCTTTGTTGTCTCTTGTAAGCATCCTCACGATTTTCCAAACAATTCTCAATCAATTTCAATCTGTCTTGACAAGATCTCACTTGGAGTGGCAAAATCGTGATGTTGAACTCGTTGAGAATTTGCAATGAGTTTATCAGCTCGAATTCTTCTCTTATAACTGGATTTTCGTCAGTAATTAGATGGAGGCAGGCTCTGAAATTGGGGTTTTCATGAATAATTAAACGGATTGTAATTTTTCTATTTGTCGAACTTTTTTCAGCTGGAAATTTATAAAGAAAATACAAGAAAAAACTAAAAATGCAGCAAAAATTGCAGAATTTGAAGAAATTTTGAACTGACACGAATTTTCTTCACATTTTTTGTTTTATTTCTAAATTTTTGACGATCGCGATAGATAAAAATTGAAATACTTGGCCAATTCCATGTTCGGATCCACGAGACTTTTGCAGCTGTTGAAATATTCTCTGCTAGCGTCCAAAATCAAGTCGACAGCTTTTCCATACGAGACTTTCAGCAGCGATTGATCGTTTTTCTTTGTCTCAATTAGATTAGCACAATTTTGGATATTCGCTTTGATGCCCGAGGCCAATCGTACGGACACACAAATTTCGAAGCAAACCTCAATGTCGATACAACCGAATATCATTTCGTGAATTTCCAACATGTCGTTCAACAACTCGGCCCATGTATTTTCGTCCGGTGGCGGTGTCCTGGAGAGAAAAAAATCGAGAAAGTTTTCCAAGTCCAAGAAATTCATTGCACACATACGCCGAACATTTTTTTTTCAATATTTTTACCAACATTCTGTTCAAACTCTTCGCCATTTCTTCGAGGATCAATTTCACTTCCTCAGGCTCCGATTTATTGTCACGTATGAAACGACAAGTCGTTTGGACTTTGTATTTGTTGAGGATTTTCAAACTTTCCAGTTCCTCCTCGAGACCCTCCACCCTCGTCAAAGCCCCTTGCGAATTTTTGCTCAACTGTGGCTTCAGTATGCAGTTAAATATTTCATTCGCTTTCTCATACATGTTCGTATCCATACACGAATAAATACACTCGAGCGCCAAGGAAACTGGGTCTTCAATCATATTCAAAATCTCTGTGTCGTGAACTTGTTTCAACGACTCGAAAAATCTTCCTGGCAATGTCAAATCCTTTTCACTCAACGCTATGAGGTAATCGCTCAACAAACGTTTGTCCAAATCGCCACCCTGTTCAAAATTCGTTGCATTATGATAAACATCCGGTTGAATATCATAAAAATAACTTATAGTGGGTCTGAGGGACCCCGAAAGCCTTTAATTTAGTGGCAAGTTTCAAAAAAACTGCGCATCGCTTCCAAATGTTATTCCCGAGCCCCAGAAATTATTTCGTCGAAAAAAAAACATCCTACGATACAAAATTTCCCGTTTTCATCAAATTGGTCGTTTAAGTTTTGTTGCTATAATCATTACAATTTTCCAAGATAATGTTTTGAAATTTTGCGTGAATTTTCTGGATGTGTAATAAATTTGAGAATTTTTCACCGTCTGGTAATCGAGATATTCAGGGATTGAAATTGCAACTTTAACAACAAATAATTCGATTTCCAGAGGGTCGAACTTTCTCAAATTTTATCCACGATTGAGTATGATTGTTAATTAAGAAAGTTCAGACGAATTTGAAACAATTAAACTTTGAATTTATCTAACGCATGACGATGGAAATTTTTTAACCTTTACTCGTCTTTCTCGGCCAAACTTGGTGATGATTATGAGATTTTGACTTACCAAATACTTGAGTTTTCGTTGCGCAAAAGGCAAAACGTAGTTCCTGATATTATTGACAAAGTTTTTCTCGCTCGATGTACTCATGAGTAATTCAACTTTTTCCAGATCACTCAATTTTTCCAATTGCGCCAACGACATGTCCTCGAGGTATATTTTGTACACGAGATCGTCCAATGTCTCCAACTCTATCAACAATGTCTCGAGGCCTCTTATGTTGTGGGATTTTCCGATCCGGATCAATTCCAATGCATTGTCAATTATGCAGCTGTCCCTCTCGATCTGGTAGGCTCGGGTTTTGTACCATTTTTGTAGAAGTTCTTGAGTGAGCTCGGTATTTCTAATTGAACGAACGAGACCGAAGAAATATCAAATTCAAGGATTAGAAAAAATTGCAGAATCTTTTTTAAAGACGTTTCAGATTTTGTTACTAAATTTTTGTTTTTCTACGTTTACAAATTATTTTGATTATCAATTTATTTACCGATAAGCCGACAGCGATGGGTCGGCATCGTAAAGAACTTGCGAACCATCGTCATTATCGAAATCGATTACGTCCTTGAACTCGTTTTTTTCTGACCAATCTTTGGGCCTGAGTTCTCGTTGAAAGAGTAAAAATAATTGACCGTCCGAGTCACACTCGGGCAACAATTTTTCGTACTTTGATGGGCTCAGGGTTTCGGGAAACCAGTTTATGATCGCGAGCCAATGAGGCGTGAGTTGGTGCCCGTAATACGTGAACATTATAGCGACACCCTGACAATTTCCATCCTTGGCAAATCTAAATGTTTGGGAACGTAAAAATAAACAATAAAAATGAATTTTCGGTTTTATTGATTTTTGGGAATCTCATATTTCGGTTTTTCTTACCTCACTGCGTTTTCTATGGCTGTAAGCTGACGGAATTCTTCGTAAAATATTTTCTTATACTTTTGTGGATCCTCGAGAATAATTTCATAAGTTTGCAACTTGTCCAAATGGTCCAAAAGTTTTCGTCGATATTTGATCAAATCCTTCTGAGCATTCGACAAGTTTTTTATGTCGATGGTATCAATTATTTCGTTGATTCTTTGAACCTGAATAAACGACGAAAATCAAAAAATCATTTATGGCTAAATTAAATTTTATTCCAATTTATGGAGGAAAGATTTACTTGGCGCAAGTTCAAGTCAACTTGGTTCAGGCTCTCCCAATCGTCGAGCACTTCGTCCGCGACAAACTTTCCCTCGTCCTTGTCACCGATCGCCAAAAGGGTCTCAAGATTCGCTCCTTTCAGGCCGAAATTCAACAGCTCTCTCGCAGCCTCCAAAGATTCCGGTACTCGCGTCACACATTCATTGAGAACCCACGATCTTTTGCTCACTTTGCTCAAATGTTCTTGAATGTCATTCAACGAGAACTGTGACTTACGCCATTGCGTTTGGTAAACTAAATCAGTGTCCAAACTGTAAGTGTTCGCGAGAGCGAGAGCTTCTTCGTATTCCTTTTTCGAGGAAAAGAAAACATTAAAACACAATCGAAAAATTCAAGGACGAATAAAATAAGAAATTTCAGTATTTTTTGCCAAAAATGATTTTTCCATGCAGTCCGCAGTGTTTTTTCTTCAAATCTTCAAATAATTGCTCCGACTTTCATTTGAATGATCCAAAATCGTGCAATAACTAAAAAACTCACTTCGATGTCAATTTTTCTTGAATACAGCTCCTCCGGCGTCGTACTCTTCAATCCCAATATCCGATAAGTTCTCTGCAGAATTTTCGACTTTTTTCTCTTCGGTTGAAACTTTTCGATATCCGTGATCGAGTACAGAGCACTTTGGACAAGATTCGTGGTGTAGTTTACTATCGTTAAGGGTTCCACGTCGTCGTCGTCCTTTTCGCTTTCGGAAGATGCCTCTGGAACAATGAAACCGAAAAAGACGGTTAGATCTTTTATTTTAATTGAGGCGTTTCGGTACCGTCCATGAAAACCATGAAAATTATCAAAATCATTAGAATTTAATAAAATTTTATATTTTTTGAGGTTCTATCGTTTCCCATGCGTTCGATAAATTCCAAGTTTAATTGTTTAAAACTCTCGAACTAGATTTTTTTTTTAATTCTAATAAAAAATGTTCAGATTTTTCTGCTAATCACGTCTCGCGTTTTATTCCGGGCATAAAAATTCTGCTTTAATGTCGAATTACTCGACAACTGGACAGATGAAAAGTTCGAAAAAAAATTGTGTTTTCGCACTCGATGTTGAAGAACGTGATCACAAAATTTTATAAATTTGCCGATATTTAGATTTTTTTATTGAAACTCCTTGAGAAATTGAATTTTCGAATGCGCGATGTTCATCTTGTGGAAAAGTAATATTTACCAGAAATGTGTCCTTCGCTGTTGGGCTCTCTGTTTCGTTTTTTGATGGTGATGAAAGTTTCGCAATCCAAGCAAAGAAATCCATAGCCAGGAGACAATTCGGAAATTTGTGGTTGTCCGGACAAAAATTCGGGGCTCGCTCCGAGCAAGTTTCTCAAGTCTTTGGTCGAGCACACCGAGACCGAGCCGGAGTATCGCGCGACAATAATGGCCTGGGGAATGAAACGATTTATGAAAAAAGAAAAAAAAAACAGTTTTTAGCGAATATTTTTGGGTTCGTCGTTTTTTTTTTTCAATTTTTAACTGTCCCGTACGTTTTCCGACCACCATCCAATGTCCATGGGATGGAATTCGGACAGCCCGGGAGGAAACTTTTTGAATTTTGGAATTCCCAGAGGGTTTCGGGCGTTGTGATCCGGCTGATCGATCAATTCCCATTTTTTTTGCAATCTCAGATTAGGCACACTCCACAACGAGATCGCACCGTCCGTGTGCAGGCAAACGAGATTATTGCAACATGGCGATATCGATATACGAAATATCACGGGTTCCGGGGGTGCTCGGAATTTTGGGATTAAATTCCACAGAGAAAACGTCGATGGGTGCCCAGAGTTTTCTTCGAACGTGAAAGAAAGCTTGTAGTGAGGATAATCGTTCAAAGGTCGCCAAGAAGTCAAGCCATTGTCAGATGCAGGAGTCTGAAAAAAAGCGTTCAACCAGTCACGATTGGAAATTTTGCAATCAACAAAAGGAAATCGTCGACGTTTCGTAACAAGTTTTGAAATTTTTGTATAGAGAAAATTCCTTTTTCAGGCAAAGTTGCAAATTATTCTGATCCTCGCGATTCAACGACGAAATCTTCAAGATTTAATGAAGAAAAATTTTCCGACGTTTAAAATTTGAGATATCTCGTTTGCAATTTTTCATATTCCCCATTCACGTGTGTAAATTAACGTCACGTTTCGTTAAAAAGTTGCAAAAATCGAGTTGCGGAAAAAAATGGATTTAGGATTTCTTTGGCAGATTGCTAGAAAGGCTACGAGTCGAAATTTTTGAAGAAAAATCTTAAACACACTTTTTTGTACCTCATGAACGACGCGTGACTCGAATTTACACGCGTTTGGATGAGAAAATTAAAAAATTGGAATTGTCTTTAATTCTTGTTGTTCGTTTTGGGGTCAAAAATGTTCATACAAAATTATAAACAAAGTGATTTCTTGATAGTAACACATTAAGAATAAAATCGCGAAGATTTGTAACGAAATTGGGTTTTTGAGAATGATTTGCCGTCGATTTGTCATAATTCTGAGTTGATAATTGATCGTGACTCACATTCAAATGCTGCGTGATGGAATTTCCAGCAACAAAGTACAAGTTGTGCTTGTGGTCGTAAGCGAACGCATTAACGCCGTTCCTATAAAAGTTTCCAAACGAAAATTCATAATTTTGTGTATAACTGTGTGTGCCATTGATGTGATACGATTTCAAGAGTCCACTGTAAGTCACGAGGATAAACTCGTGGCTCCAATCTTCATGCGCCTTTTTCGGTTCGCTGAATATCATCGAGGCAATTGCATCGCCGGCTTCGAGGATGTCGGGGCTCTGGGACATGGTTTTGGGGCTGATATTGAATATGTTGTTCCCGAGAGAACTGTAGAAGGAAAGATAACCGTTGCTCGAAGCGAGCACAAGTATCGAGGCGTCTGGACTCCATGCGATTTTTCGCCATTGCGGAAAAGCGTCTTTGGGCACTGCAAACAAATTCGTTCTCCAATTGTTATCCATTTTCAATCAAATTTGTAATTCTAATTGCATTTGGAGTAATTTTAATGAAGTCAACCCCAAAAAACCACAAACAATTCTGAAAAAATACTAAAAATTGACAATTTATATTGACAATTGAGTTTTCAATTTCATTTTGTTTAAAAAAAATCTACTAATGTTTAATAATTTTAATAATAAAATTTAAAAAAAACATCTAAACTGTTCCGTGTTGTGGAGAAAATTTCGAAAACTCAATTATCAATCTCAATTCCCAGTTTTTAGAATTTTTGCAGTCATTTTCGATTTTTTGGAGTTTTTTTCCTTAAAATTACCACAAATGCAATTTTCTCGTACAGCGTCGATCCGATATGAAAAAACAAACAGAATAGTGTAATATCCTGCCTTTTTATCATGCACAAGGAACATTTAATTAAAAAAAAAACAATTAGTGATGTTTTTAGCAATGTTATGAGTTTTTTTTCGTTTTGTAAAAAGAAGTTCTGTGGAGGTCTTGAGTAAATATTCGATTATGTGGATTTGGGCACAGTTTTGCCTGGAATCAAATACTTTGAGGATTTCTTTGGCATTTGGGAATGAAATTCAGATTAAGGCAAAATTTGACACATTTTTATGGTTCGTGGAAATAATTTCATGCAGGCAAGTGATTTAAATTTGTTCTAGTTGCGAAAGCGGGTTAAAAATCATTTACCGGATGCTTTTCCCACAACGGAAGAATATTCGTCCTTAGATTTCCTAATCTCGATAAAATTTTCCTGTAGAATAGCCAACAATCTGCCGTTATCGCCGACAGCGAATTTCCATGGTAACGTAAGGCTCAATTGTTGTGAAATGCTTTCCGGCAAAGAATATCGATTGTTTAAATATCGCAGAGCATTTTTTATTGTTCCTGTAGTTGAAAGAATGGCAGCGTCGTTTTTGCATCTCTGAAGATTGGGAAATGAAAGAAAAGAGTTTAGAATTCTCGTACGTGGAAAGAATTGACAGCTGGTTAATTTTTGACAGTTCGGTGTAACACAAAATGGAACTTGAGGCTCGTACGAAATTAAAATAAAAAGCTTGGTAAATTCAGATGTTATTGTTTCCAGAAAATCATGTGTTTTGTCCTCTAAACTGTTTATGACAACGATATGACCTTGAACGACTCACTATTAATTCAGGATCTTGTTTTCTCACAAAATACTCCAATAATTCGTATAATATTGAATCATCCTCGAATTCCTCGTCTTTATTGTCAATTTTTTTGTTGGAAACCATCGTAATAAACTTAACCTTATCGATGACATTCGTCGGCAAGTTTGCGCGACCGACTGATAACGAGAGCGCTGCGTTTGCGCATCGGCATTTTTCTCAACTATTTTATTTATTCGTGACGTATTTTCTCATCGGTAAAGTATCAAGTAATTTCTACGAGAGCGATGTTGGATAATTTTATTGCCGAAAGTTACACACGTTTATCAATGATTTTTGTATTTTTTTCGTATTGTTGTAATATTTCGAAGTTATTTCATGTTTTTTTCATATCGGTTCTGAAATAGCGAGCAAGCAATCAAAATTTCTGGAAACGTTGGGGATCGGTCATTTACCACACGACACGTTATTTAACCCTGGCGAACGACAAAAGTTACGAGATAGATATACATTTACAAGCTTCAATAGATAAAATTACGGCGAGGCGCACACGTAAAACGAGGAATCCAGTTGTAAGCGGATTTTGAAACGATAGGTGTGGTGCTTGACCTCCGTGAAGTTGGTTAGATTCAAAAATAACAACTTCGGGGGGCCAACTTCACGGAGGTGACCGATGCTTGAAAAGGGTTGGAGGGGGAGTTAGGTACCTTGGTGAGAAAGAGAGAGAGAGAGAGGGGAAACTGAATTTGAGTGAGAAAGAGAAAGTGAGGGAGGAGGTGGAGAGGAGAGATTAGACAACGCGAGGAGGATCTCGTGGTGTGGCCGCAGGAAGGCGCGCACACACGGTCAGCTGTGTGTCTCGTAGTTGCCCGTTATAGATCGCGCACACAACGTGTGCGCGCTTAACAGCGAGCAATAAAAAAAGCTGAATTCACGCGAGAAAGTTGAGAACAAAGAGGAAGAAAAAACAACTGGCGAGGACAAAGAAAAGAGTTAAAGAAATCGTGGCTGGTGACAAAAAAACGAAATAAAAAAATGTACATATAAAAACAAAAAAAAAACGAAATATATGTATAAAAGAGATCGTGTTGAGTTTCGTAAATGGCGGTGTCGATAATGAGTGTACGTGTGTGTGCGCGGCTATGATAAATATATGGAGTGACTTTAAATCGTGATTACCGTAAATCGCAACAATAACGAGAACGAAAAATAGACTGTCCGCCATTTGTAAAATTCCTCAATTGTCGTGTACGTGTTGAAAAATAAATGAGTTGCGTTTAAAAAGGGAAAATGAATGAGTTTCTACTAATCGAATCGTTTCAACTCGTCGTTCACTTTGCTTATCGCTACGTATAGTTTTTTCATCCTTTTCTACGTGACACTCGAAACGTGTTTGTCTAACGACACGGGAGTGTTTCTTCTCGGTAGAGTCGAGCCTTCGAGTTGCTTCTCTCGGCTGGCTCCGAGACGAAGCTCGAGTCTTCCGCGCTCTTACAAAACCAATGGAATATTTGATGGAGCAAAGAACAACGGGATAAACAAGTTATGCGCAACTTTTTCGTCCCAAAGTGAGATCGAGAGTGGGGCAGGCCCGAGAACGGCCAGAAACGTGAGGGCAGAAGAAATCGAGAGATTCAGGCGCCAGATTGCGTTCAAGTTCCTCTCTGTTTTTGTGTATTTTTGTGCCCCCGACTTTGCATGTGTGTGCGTCTCTTGTTTTCCTTCCGAATATTATTTCACACATGTGCGAGCATGTTATTTTTCTTTCGCGAGTGCCTTATTCCCGTTCGCTCGTAAAACGAGGTGAGTCTTTTGTGTTTTTTTATATTTCGAACCGATGCATTCACTCCATTTGTCAACTTTTTCCATCGCACTTTCGGAAAAACAAGCAATCACCACGTGTGCCGCAGTCGCAATTTTTTTCATGCAATTCGTAGCCTCAATTTTCGATGACGAGTTTGTCATGACAAATTTCCATCGATCGTAAAAAATCCTCGAAAAAATCGATCGAAATCGAAAAAAAAAAGTGAATCAAAATGCAAGAAGAGTTTGTTGTTTTTGTCAGCTTGTCTACGAGAATTCGTAATGTATACCTTGAACGACCACTCGCCAGAGAGAGAGTGAATGGCTCCCTTCTATTTTCTTCATTTCCATCTCTCACGTTCGTCCGAGGTTGTTAGATCGAGGTTTCTGCTCTGGTCAACGATTAGGGACAATTTCTAATGGGACACGCACGTTTATTGCATGTTACGCCATAGGCGAACAGACTTTCCAACGAAATTGAACCAACCAACATTTATCTATTTTAGTTCGATGATTTCGCGCCCTAAAAATGCAGCTAAATTCTTTTTACTCCAAAACTTGACCACAAATCGGGAGTTTTTGCCGAAAAATTGTGAAAATTTAGGAAAAGCGTAAAAAAATAATAAAATGCAGGAAAATATTTTGTTTCCTTATTTTTTTTCGTTCAAAATCATTTTTCATTTCTTTCTGAATTATTATTCAGTTTTTTTTTTTGCATTTAACGTGGAAAATGACAATCAAAAATTTACGCGTTGCTCGTAAAACCATAAGGAGAAAAAAAAACGGGTCGCTCGTGTTTTTTGTTCGTTGGGTCGAGAAAATTCTCGGGACGAATTTAAATTTAGCAGTTACACGGACAGACACACGTCCACCCCGCGAAATGTTGAAAACAAACGCGAAACTCCAAGCTCAGTTTACACTATTATTTTTGTTCGTGCCACATTGTTGTCGTTCATTGAAACTCCAGGAGAAGAAAAAGCAATGAATTATCACCGAAAATGTGTTTTTGTTTAGTAAAATAATGGCGCAAGATTTTTTTAGCTTAAAAAACGAATTTCGCGTAATAATAAATATTAATTGTCGATAAAATCGGTCGTGAACGGTTTTATACTCGATGGAAATGAAATTAATTCATTCGGAGAGTACAAAGTGCATGGCGCGGCGGGGGTTGCGGGCGAGATCGACGAGAAATATTTCGTCCAGACGTTTAGTGATAAAAAAGCGAGGTCGTTCGTTGAGACTGTGTCTGCTGTTTCATAGCACAATCCGGCGAATAATTAATGAGAATATCAATTTCATCTCTCGCAAAGTCTCATCAATCGAACAATGTCTCTGATCCTAAAAAAAAAACATGACTCTGAAGTTTGCATCGTTGAGATTCAACGAAAAATATTTTTTCTATTGATTATTTATTGAATTTCGAAAATCGTGGCAATTTTTTGAGTCGATTGAGTTTTTTGGTCGCGAGAGAGAATCGTTTTATTGGCCGGACCAAATATTCAATAATAATTGTTGGCTCTGCTGAAGAAATAACAGAATTTCGTTGCATTCCAACGATGCAAACTTCAGCATCGTATTAAATGCGGTTTCTGGATGACACAAAACGCACAAAAACATCCCAAAATTTTGTTTTTTTTGTCATAGACATTTAATCATTCGTCATGCAATGAAAATTAACGATGTTGAAGTTTGCATCGTTGGGATGCAACGAAATTCTGTTTCTTCTTGAGCAGAGCTGACGATTCTCATTCGATTTTTAATCAGGACAATTAAACGATCGGTTTTTAGGATTCTAACACAAAATCGATACGAAAATGGTTGGTGTTCTTTTAAGTGAACAAAAAATAAAGATAAAAAGTATTTTTCGTTGGATCTGAACGTTCCGAACTTCAGTGTCATTGAAAATTATCGATAAATCCCCGAAGCAATGGCATCGGGTTGTAGATTAGAGCCGAAAGTGCAATTGCCTCTGGAATACGAGGAAGGAAGAGAAAGTTTCTCGCGTAGATATCTGAGGAAAAAAACAATTAGAGAAATGAAGTCATTTTCGATATTTCGATGACGTTAAAGTTGACATCGTCCGTACGCGACGAAATGTCGTAAATTTTTCGTGGCCCAGACAGGAATTAACACTGATTGTTTTTGATAATTCCACAAATTCTTTTCCCCACATTTAAACGAGGAAAAAAAATTGGGGGGACTCGAGAAAATGGAATTAGGACGAAATGTTTTTTTCTCGTCGTCCTCTAACGATAGAAACTTCAATTTAATTAAAAACACGTGACTCTGGATTATCAGAGAAAATACATAATTGATTGTTGAAAATCAGGTCGCCAGGAAAAAGGAGAAAAGAAGAAAAGGAGACGAATGTGAAAAAAAAGGAGACAAAAAATCTTGGGTCTGGATTTAAAAAATTGGGTACGCGATGCAGGCTGAATTGTTGTATCGTAAGCCACCGATGATGACGTCATCGCAGAACGTTCAAATGACGCAGCAACAGCAACAAATGCATCAAGGGGCCAGCGGGCATCGAGGCAATAAGATAGAAAATCGTGATTCTCGAGAGACTATACATTCGGGACATTTCATGGTCTCGGATTTCGAGGCTGAGGCCCAGGACGACGAAGACGAATTAGCCGTGCCTGTTCCCGAAGAGGAAGCCGCACGATTGGCCATCATTGCACCAATCGGATTTTCCCTCGAAAAATTCGTCGCCAATTCTTCCGTTGACAAAACTTCACAACAACTCAGCATCGAGACTTCGCTCAACAAACTCTTTCAGTGCATGTCTCTCGCATACAGGTGAGGATATATGTTGATACAATAAATACATGACGCTGAAGTTTACATCGTTGGAATGCCACCAAATTCCATTTTTTCTTGAGCAGAACTCATAATTATTATTCAGTATTTGGCCTGGACAAGAAAAATACTCTTTCGTGACCCAAAATCTCAATCGCCACGAAAAATTGCCATGATTTTCAAAATTCACTATTCCGTTGAATCTCAACGATGGAAACTTCAGAACCATATTAATACGTGATCATTTTCTACAATTATTCACTTTAATTAACCCTTGGAATACACACTGGGTCATTTTGACCCAAACAATTTATTTTCATCGATTTTTTTACATTTGAAGGCAATGAATGTTTTTGAACTTTCGTTTTCAACATCATATCAATTCAGGCCCATCAAATATGGAAGTTTTATTGCAAAAAAATATCAAAAAATGCATTTCTACCGGAATGCAACAGTTTTAAAAACTCTTCGGGTCAAATTGACCCAGTGTGTACTTGCCGGGGGTTGGTACCCGAAATGTTAATAATTTCGACTGCGAAATTTTGTCTTTTCAATAAGAAATTGCAAAAAAATGGCAAACAACGATCCAACGAGGCTGAATCGATCGGAATAAAAATAAAATACCAAAACCAAACTGAAAACGAAAAATGAGCAGAAAAAATTGCCAACATTTGATAAATTAACCTCGAAAGTTGCAGCGTCGTAAAAATCGATAGTTATCGTGATTTTTCGAGTTCGATACTCGAAGGCGAATCCTCGCGGAATTTCTTGAAACGTTTTCCCATAAAAATGCAGCGTTTCGTCGAAAAATCGTAATAAAACTTGTACGATTGTTTGACGAGACATTATTTCGACGATGTTTTATCGTTTTATGGAGCAGATGAGTGCGAAACGACTCGAGAGGATTATGAATAGCTTACGATGAGTGAGAAAAAAAGAAACTGGAAATAAATCGATTATTTTATCGGGCAAGTTTCTTTGCTCGATTTTTTCTTTCAGTCATTCGTTGAGTCCCTGATTTTTCGTCCGCGTTCTATTTCTTCATTTCGTGTTTGTTTTTCTCCTTCGTATCGTGCGTGCGCGCAAGTATTTTGAAGAGACGAAGAGAGACTGCTCGATTCGTTGGATCGAGCGATTGAATTAATTGAATGAGAATGTGGGCAAGTTGCGTACGAGTGAGGTTCGCTCCGAACCAAACGGAATAATAACAAACAACGTGAATCGAGATCACACAATTAAATGCAGCCTCGCAAAGTCCGGCCTTTTTATATTCTTTCCTCCCATTATTCGTAGTTTCTTTGATTATCCAAACGACCAGTCGTTTCTTCATTTGCTTCGAAACGATTTCCGATCGCCCAGTAGCCAGGAATTTTTGCGGGAAGTTCTCAAAATTCTCATTAACAAAAAAACACAATTTTTTTTTCTGTAAAACTTCAAAAAAAAAACATCGTTCGTAATTTTTTACCGAGCCCACGAACTCGTGAATATTCGTCAAACTCGCGACGTACGCACGAAGCCACGTGCTCACGGTCGATCGCCTATGACGTCACGAACCACCGCGTAAACGTAAGAATGAAAAGGGAATAATAATAATAATGAAGATTAAAAAAAAGATGACGAGAACAAGTGCGACTCGGGATATTCGTCGAGGGACGCGCGGAATCCTTACGGGCCATGCAAATTATCAGGAAAATCTTTCATCTCCTCGTTTTTGTTGATTTATTGTTGTAAAATTACCAAAACTTTATGAAATTACAAAAAAAAATGGATTTTCTTGTTGTCAATGATTTTTTATTCACGAATAATCTTGAGGAAAACATTCTGGGGAATATTTGCTTGATTTAGTGCCGAGTAATGTTGTGCGAGTGTTGTTGGGATCGCATATCAAGATGACAAAGATAATGATCGCGCGGGGGCGTGCAACAAGATCGTTCGACCAATTTTTCGACTCGAAATTGCATTTTCTCGACGATCGTATTTCGTGCGACCGAGTGAATGAAAAATAGCAGCGATAAAATGCGATTATCTTTGGAATTGTTTCGTAACGCGTTGCGGACGTAGGAGGAAGTCGATGTTTGGTCAATGCCATTGACTATGACGATTTATTTACGTTTTCATTCATTTTTCCGTAAACGATGAGATTTTTTTTTTCTTTCACCATGTTTCTCTTTCGGTAATGCGTTTTTTTTTGGGGGAATATCTACGAGTCCAAAGTTCGGGACACGTTATCGGTACGGACGCCCTTTGATCGTGACCAAACGATTAAATAATCGTCTCGTTTAAATTTGTACGATTTTTTGACCGCCATCGCAGTCGTCGATAACGAAAAAGTCGAAAAGACTTTGACAGATTCTCGTGGCTATTATGAGCGCAAAGTTTCGGAAGGAAAAAGAGGCCGCCTAATGACGGAAGATTTTCATTATCTCGGAACATACGCCCTTGATCGTTTGAACTGATCGGCCAATCGAGTGAGAAACAAAATAAAAATCTTACGAAACGATCAAGGGAAATGGAATTTCAACGCCTGAATAATCTTTATTGATGACGCGAATATCGTGACAAATACACGCCCGAGCCCTCTCCCGAACGACGACTACGATTAATTTTAACCAAGAGGCTCGTACGCGATCGCCAGATAAGAATAATCAGGAAAATTCATTCGTTCCGTCTCTCTTTCCTATTTTTCTGTGGCACTGAAGTTTGAAACGTTGAGGTGCAACGAAAAATACGTTTTTCTATTGTTTGTTCCAATAACAAAAACCATGAAAATTTTTGTGCTCATTTTGTTTTTTGATCCTGAAAAAAATCGTTCTAGTGTCCTAATAAAATATTAAATAAGAATCGCGAGCTCTGCTCAAGAGAAAACCGAATTTCGTGGCATTCCAACGATGCAAACTTCAGCATCGTATTTTTCTTGCAATCGTTCCATCGAGCCAGAATAAAACGTTTTTTTCGCTCGGGCGATTGATTTCCCGTCCGGTGGCTTAATTATTCAATCACATTTTTCGTCCCTTCTCAATTAATCATTCGATATCCGCGATTTTTGTCTCTTATTTTTGAAGAATAAATAAATAAAGACAAAACGATCGAACGCTCAGCAACGATAATTCAAAAAGTCGGAACTCTCACGATGGGAATTTATTTTACGATCTCATATCGAAGCGATTTGCACATCTTTACTCGCACGTTCTTCTTACGATAATCAGAGGCAATCGAGTTCGAGAAAAAATAATGGCTTATCTGATAACCACTTGAATTGGCGTGTTCGTATCGCCTTGAAGATCTCGTCACCGACAGACTCTCCGCTTCATATTCGTCACTCTTTAAAACTATTTCAACGCGATGATCATGATTCTGGGCTAATTGACATTCTGGAAATTACGTCAAACATGGAAATCTTCGAAAACGTCATTTTTCCATCGTTTTTTAATTTATTTCCGGAATCAACGATCATGCAGGATTGTCAGTCGAATCTGTAACGACTGAACGGACTGACGACGACGACGTCGACGACAAATCGTAGTAAACATTCCTATTCGCCTGACGCAATTTACCGAGTGCACAGCCTCGAGGTCCGGGGGTCACAATAAACGGAAACTCGCGATTCTTCTCGGCACACATTTAAAAGGAAGAATAATCGATTTTTTTACTCAATTTATCGGCATCAATTATTCCATTCGCATTAATTCCATTTTTTTTATAATTCTCGATCGAATTTCCATCCCAATACCGATCGGACGACATTCTTTTCAATTCTGTTCGTATCTCGAGATCGTCGCCGCGTTCCTTAATCGCACAAATTCGTCAGTCGGTAAAAAAGATCGTCGGGAAAGATTAGTCGACGAAAATAACGAAGGAAAAAGTAATTAACGACAAAAAAAGAGAAACAATCAAGCGTCCGATTGAATCGCTCGAAAAATTTCACATCGAAATGAATAAATCAGAAAAATATTTTCATCCCATATTTTGAAAAAATATTCTTCGAGAGATCCACCGGTAAACAAAAATTGTTCGAGGCAAGAGTATCAAGTGGCGTTTGAATGTGAATTGACGATGTTACAGAGAAGCTTGGAAATCTTCCAGTCTCTTTGGAGACGATATGTTGACTTTTATGTCTGCTTGAGAGAAAATTCTCGAACGATAAGAAACTGAGGAAGATGTTGAGTTTAAAATGTTTATTTTTAACGGGCAATGCTGATGGATCTTACGAATGCGAAAATGTCAGGCGAGGCAAAAGAAAGAAGATCATTTTTGACGACTCTGAAGTTTGCATAGTTGGAATGCAACGAAATTCATTTTTATCTTTGACAAAAATAATTATTCAAATGCAGAATGTAATTACGATGATAAAATGATCGATTTTTGCCATTCGAAAAGCATATCGGCTCGAAAAATTTAAATGACATTGAAAATTGAAAGAATCTTCAGTAAAATTCAATATTTTTCGATGCACCTCAACGTTGCAAACTTCAGTGCCGTCGTTTTTGGCCAATCCCTAAAAAACCCCCAAACAAACCAGGAACAACATCGTAAAACATTTTTTCATTTTTTCGATCATCTCCAATTTATTTCTAAAATACATTAAATTATTGCAAAGAGGAAAAATGAGAAATCTTCTTCGTTTTTCTCTTTTACCAAGCTCCAGACAATCGTCCTTTGGTTTTTCGACGATCGAGACGAAAAACAGGAGGAAAGGGAAAGGAGAAAAATGAAAACCGGTTGAACGAAACACGATGGAAAATCACGGATGCATTTGAGAAAAAGAAATTCTCATATTAGGGGCTCTCGGGATTATCGCGTCTGGTGATTGCGTCTCATTATTTATCGGGAAATGTGTGATTTACGCGTAGAAATGAGTCAACCCCGACTGTTTATATTCGCGCTAATAAAATATCTCTGCAGTTTTTCATATTTACGAGAAAAATCAAGTCTCGAAAAATCACAAAACTTTGAATAAACGACGATAATTCTCGATGGAAAGAAATTTGATAAAAATTAAAAATTACGCCTCGTTGGAAATAAAAATGAAAAAAAAACGAAAAAAAACGGTCCATTTTCGAAAATTCATGATGTATCAGTCGAGATATGACGAAATGGTAAATTTGTTCCAGACAGAAGTTGACGTCGCCAAAATGGAACCGTTTCAAGGGCATAAGACTAAGATGGAAAGACAAGATAAGGTTGAACAACGTGATATGGCGATGTTGGCACATGCAGTGTAAGTTTTACGACAAGAAAATTCTCGCCTCAAAATCCCCATAACGTGTCGTCTTGAAAAAAGGGGGAAAAAATGATGGCGTTTGAGGAAATTTATTAATTCGGGGCAAACGAGTCGACCAGTACATTTTTATCGTCTTCGTAATTTGGCCTGGATTTTTGTGGAGGCAGAAAAAAATTCATTGCGGATGAATGGTCGAGAAAACTAGAGACTATCGACACGACGAGTCTAGAAGTCGAAGGAGGCAGGAAAGGGAAAGAGGGGAAGGGATTTGATCGTGGTTCGAGTTATAACTGATAAGAATGATAGATTTGCAAACACGAATAACGTGCACGTGATCCACACGTGAATTTTAGTACATAAAGACATATTTATACAAATGTCTATACATGTATATAATTTTTTATTAATTCTCCGATTTACCCCTTCCATTTTATCGCCATACTCGTTTCCCTCGCACTCGTCACACTTTATTTCATTCTCCAGATTATTATATACTCATATGTCACAGCCATATTTGTATTTAGTGTATGTGTTGGTTGACCGTTGACGACTATTATGTGCGAGAGAAAAAAAACGCGAAAAGAGAAGCAGCAACGATACCGTCGATACTGAAACACCTCAGTCCCCGTCCAAGACTCCGTACGAAACGTTCGCGCATTCGGATTCAGCACCGTTGTCATCGTCCGTCACATCAAATTGTATTTTTATTCATTTTTTACCGTTACTCCAAAAATTATCAAAGTTGTCGTGAATTTCGAGTCCTCTGGCATTTTTCGCGGATAATTCAAATTATTTGGACATTGATTCGTTCCGCGCGAGCCTGGAGTGCGACGAGGGACGCGAGTTTGTTCGAGACACTGAAAATCAATTCGTCAAAATTGTCGATTTTTCCGATTTGTTCAATTTTTTTATTTTTCTCGCGGGCTTCGTTTGGTTTTTCGGGTTTTTTTTTCGCTAACCAAGCAATCGGGATCAGGAAGGCTCGCTTGATTCTTCCTTTCAAAATTTCGCCATTTCTTGGCAAGATGGGACGTCGGAAAGTTGGGATCGGAACGCGCTCGTTCGTACTGTCGTCGTGCGAGCTTTCGGTCACGATTGACTGCGACACTGTGACCGCGAGGTAGTCCCTTTCGAACCGGACGATTCCTTTCGCTTCCACTTCTTTGTTCACTATCCCCCCTCCTCTTTTTTTCTCACTATTGTTTCCCGACGGGTGAGACTTTTTTCCACATCACGATCATTTTTTTACTGCAATTTATTTCCATTATTATTTTATCTATTGCTGCTATTTTTTGTCGGTTTTCTTTTAGTCATTTTGAAGCAGAATACTCTCGTGTGCCAATTCGCTTCGCCACTCGACGTCGATACCCACAACAAGCCCGAGGTGAGATTTTACAATATTTATGATGCTGAAGTTTGCAACGTTGGAATGCATCGAAAAAAATTTAATTTCATTGAAGATTCGTTCAATTTTCAATGTCATCCAAATTTTTCGAGCCGATATGCTTTTCGAATGGCAAAAATCGATCATTTTATCATCGTAATTACATTCTGTATTTGAATTATTATTTTTGTCAAAGATAAAAATAAATTTCGTTGCATTCCAACGATGCAAACTACAGAGTCATCAATATTTCCCGTTAACCCATCACTTTATTTCCTCTCGTTTTACTCCATTTTTCAACCTTTTTTTTCACCAAAAGCAGTAAACAAATTTTTAGTATATCGAGGCCAAAAAAATACGAGGACTCTAACGGAACTTTCCATAAATTCTGACGATTAGATAAATGTTCGAGTCCGAAGATAAGGAGATACATTTCTCAAATCCAGGTTTACTTTCTTATCGCGTATCTCCAGCGTTTGAAGAATTGATAATAATTCCAATGTACGTTTTTGTTTTTTCGAAATTTTCGTCTTCTTTTTTTTTAATTCGATATGAAATTTCATTTCAACAGGCGGTTGTACTTGAAGGTAAATACTGGAAGAGAAAACTCGCTGCGGTTACTGCGGAGTATAAGAAATGGCGGATGTTCTACAGGAACAAGATCCTTGGCTGGACGAACAAGGATGGTACGGATATGGTGAGTGGCTCATCTTTTCTGTATTTTTGGAAGTCGCTCATTTCCCGTTGTGGGTTTAAGAAACGTTGAAAATCATGATTCTGAAGTTTCCATCGTTGAGATTCAACGGAATCGTGTTTTTTAGATTCATTATTTAATGAATTTTGAAAATCATGGCAATTTTTCGTGACGATTGAGTTTTTGGGTCACGAGAGAGAATTTTTATTATTTTTATTTTAATAATTATGAGCTCTGCTCAAGAAAAAATGGAATTTCGTTGCATTCCAACGATGTAAACTTCAGCGTCATTGAAAATCGATAAATTCCGATATTCTTGACAAAACTCTGGTTTTGTGAAATTTTCCTTTTTTATGTGTTTTTTACGGGTATGTGTTTTTTCGTGGGGATAACAGTTGGAATCGATGGACATGCTGGATTGGGGCAGCGGTATGTGCTCGTCAGGGGGCTTCGGTACAGGTCTTGGAAACTGTTATGGGGGTTCGAGCGGTTTTTCTGGTTCGGAGAGCCTTCACAGCATGATGGTTGATGAGGATTACATGGAATTGATGACGGACACGTTATTTTCAACCATAAGTTCTAATCAGCCCTTGTACTTTCCTGATCCACGTGAAATTGGTATTTTTTATGTATTTCGTTCGAACATCACTTGAAAACTTTTTGAATACAAGGAGAAAAATTGATATTAATGAAAAATTTTGATCGTTTCGAAAAGCTCGAGGTGCGAGTCTCGCAGATTTTATACAACCGAGTCTCGGGCCGTTGCAGCCAAACTTGGACGACTTCATGGACACCCTGGAGCCTCTCCAAGAATTTTTAAACTCTAAATTACCCTCGGTACCCGAGGAAGACGACATGTTTAGACAGGGCGGTTTGAACAGCAGTAATTATTCGGAACTCGAGCTCATGCAACCGATCAACAGTCACAACAACACCAACAACAGTACGAACCAGGTCGGACAAATGAACGAGAACCCCGTAGTCTCGAATCAGTCGAGCAATCAGACCAACCAACAGAGTCAACGCGACGAACAGAACCGACAGAGGCAACAGGAAACTGCAGATTTACAAAATCTTCAATATACCGCCAAAATTTATACGCAGCCGGAAAACCCATCGATTTATAGAAATAACTTGTGAGTTTACGATAAATCCAAATTAATATTCAATTTTTAGTAAAAAAAAATTCTCGAAGTACACTCTTGGGTCTGCGAGACCCGATTTATAGAAATAACTTGTGAGTTTACGATAAATCCAAATTAATACTCAATTTTTTGTAAAAAAAATACTCGAAGTTCACTCTTGGGTCTGCGAGACCCGATTTATAGAAATATCTTGTGAGTTTACGATAAATCCAAATGAATATTCAATTTTTAGTAAAAAAAATTCTCGAAGTACACTCTTGGGTCTGTGAGACCCGATTTATAGAAATATCTTGTGAGTTTACGATAAATCCAAATTAATATTCAATTTTTAGTAAAAAAAAATTCTCGAAGTACACTTTTGGGTCTGTGAGACCCGATTTATAGAAATATCTTGTGAGTTTACGATAAATCCAAATTAATATTCAATTTTTAGTCAAATGAATTCTCGAAGTACACTCTTGGGTCTGCGAGACCCGATTTACAGAAATAACTTGTGAGTTTACGATAAAACCAAATTAACATTCAATTTTTAGTGAAAAAAATACTCGAAGTACACTTGTGGGTCTGCGAGACCCGGTCGAATGTGTCTAGACGGCTCGTGAACTCGAGTGAGATCGTCAATTCGAAAGAAAAATCTAAATAGACGCAATTTTGGCGGAAACTATTAGAATCGCAAGTCGAACGAGTCCCACAGACCCAGAAAACCCTCTCATGAGTCACTTTTTGATAATTCGAGTTTGGAAATTTGGTGAATTTTTGACTTTCAGAAATTTAAGTGATAATTACAGCGCGGGAAGGCCAAATTTTGAATCGGCAGGAATTTCGAGTCAGCAAATAGTGCGAGAAAAGTCTCGAAACGGAAGGTCGACGTCTCGAGCAAATCGAGTTATTCAGCAAGCTCAACAGCAGCAGCAAAATTCGTATAGTCAAAACGCCCAAGTCGTGGCTTATCAACAGCAACAGCAGCAGCAGCAGCAGCAACCATTTTCGATAGATTTGCAAACGGTGCAATTAAATTCGAGTGTAAATCAGGTCGAATTGAATTCTCTCGGTGATACGAGTCAAATGACGGGTCATATGACCGGGGCTGCGAATTATGGACAAACGAGTCCACAGCCCCGAGCAATAAGGCCGTTGCCTTCTGTCGTTTCCCAACAATCACAACCGCAACAACAGCAGCAACCGATTACCGAGTCTTTCAAAATTGTTCAGCAATCCCCGCAAGGCTATAAATTCACAGCTCCTGGACCAAATTTCAATGCTCAACAATGCAAATTTCGCAATAGCGGCTTCAAGGTAATTTTTCGTTGCAAATCCGTCATTCCCATGCAACAAGTTTTTTTTCATTATTTTTCAGAAGCACCGAATATCATGAAATTTTCTTTTTTTTTTGCCACAGACTCTCGCCGGTCAACCAGTCGTCACTGTCTCAACGAATCAGCCAAATCAATCGCACATTCTGTTGCAATGCCGACCTTCCGGTCTCGATCTTACCGCACCTGCGTTACACCCCACCAAACTTTTACCAAGACCCTCACAAACTAATTCCTCGAGTGAGAAGGAAGAAGTTTTTGCTGTGCCCAAGGTTAGTGAGCACGAGAAATATTTCTTTTCAAACAACGAGCGAATGAATGAAAATTTGACAAAAACAAGGAAAACGATGCCAAATAAATTGCACCAAGCCGAAAATTTTTATTCATTCGCCAGAAAAATATCAATGAATAACTATTTGATTGATTTTTACTTATTTCAGTATCAAATGAAAGCCAGAAATCGTTCACGGAGCAGTTCTTCGCTCGGGCAACCGCGACTCCAACCTCCTCCACTCGTCTCTGCGGTCAGTGACCCTGCATTGAACATAAACAACAATGTCTTACTCGCCCATTTACTTACCAACAGTGAGTACCAAAAAAAACGAACTTCTGCAAAAATTCCAATTAGAAACCTCAAAAACTAGAAATTTATCATTTTGATCTGAAATTTAATGATTTTTATCAGTTTCGGAACATTTTTATGGAAAAATCATCGAAATTTCGTGCAATGACAAAGTTTTTGAACATTTTTCCATAATCTAGATACGACGGGGCTTTATACAGTGAGTTCCGGGCCCGAGCACAAAGTGATGCCAAACTCGAGTCAATCAAACTCAGTCAAGCACATATTGCCCATGTTATCACCGAGTCCAGCCTCTTCCGTACAACAACAAACATCGCAGTCACAACAGCAACAGATTCCAAACAATACGACTCACCATGTAGGAACACCGATAACGATACAGACGATCGCTAATTCGTCGAGTATTTCCCAGAACCAACAACAGCAGCAGGTAAAAATTGAAGAAACACAAAAATCAATTAAAAAAATCGTTTCGCGAATTATAAAAATGTATGAAAAACCGTCGTGATTCAATTTTCAAGACACACAAATAAATTCCTGACCCTGGACATTTTTCTAACTAAAAAAAAGGAAAAGTCATCGCCCAAGCGATTATTTTACTGGAATAATGAATTTTTTTCTTTCTTCTTGAAGAATCCATCCGGTCAAGTACTTTTATCATCGAAAAGTCAAGGATCGCAGCAGCAGCATCAAGGAAGCAGTAACCCGAGCTCGCCGAAGGATTCATCGAAGGCTCACAGTCCTCAGGCGTCGAGTCTGAGTCCACTGCACAGTCCGATGAGTCTGGGTAGCCCGTTATCTCCATCACGGACCAACTACGGTGGCAAAAGCGATGGACAACAACCGGAGAGAGGACAGTACAAGGAACAACGACGCGTCGGTCATATCCACGCCGAGCAGAAACGTCGTTACAACATTAAAAATGGCTTTGACATGCTTCACAGTCTCATACCTCAATTGAACCAAAATCCAAACACCAAACTTAGCAAAGCGGCCATGCTACAAAAAGGCGCCGATTATATCAAACAATTGAGGGCTGAGAGGCATCAATTGAAGGAAGAAATGGACAGTCTCAAAAATCAAATCGAGTGCCTTAATACGTCGATTAGGTAAATTTCTTACGATCCCCAATTCACAAATCTATGACTTAAATTTATCAATTATTTTCAACTCCCCTAATGCCGCGTTTTTTTTCTTCCAGTAATTGCCAATCGATGCTCCCAGCGACTGGAGCTCCGATCTCCCGACAGAGGACCAACAAAATGAAGGAAATGTTCGACGAATACGTTCGCAAACGTACACGAGAGAACTGGAAGTTTTGGATCGTATCCTTTTCACGCGCCTCTATTTTTTTTTTAGTTCGTTTTTCACAATTTTCTTCGATTCAGTTTTTTTTTGTCTTTTAATTAATATTTTTTTCCTTAATCATTGTCAAACAGTTTAGCATATTGCTCGAGCCCCTGATGATATCGTTCAACGCCTCGGTCTCTACGGCCAGTATAGAGGATTTGTACAGGAGCACGATTCTCTGGGTCGAGCAACATTGCTCGCTCGTCGATCTCAGGCCAGGTAAGACGCAACTCTGCAGGCAATTTTGAGGACAAAACGGACAATTGTTATTAGAAATTAATAGAAAAAAATTAAGTCTGTGATTTATTTCGATGAATTTCGTTTTGGGAACATTTTTTCGAGTCTAAAATCCATTTTATTTGTTTGCTTAGTTGTGAAAAATTGAGAATCTGAAAATTTGGTTGTTTCGTTTCCAGCGGTGTTGAATTCTCTGAGGCATTTGTGCACGGCGACCGACATATTGTCGGATCCACTGAGATTACCAGAAGAGGCAATGGCTGCGGTGAATCACACGGAACGTCGTCGTTCAACGCAGTAATGAAAGCCAGAAGCGAAGTTGTTCGTTATTTCGTTACCTCGGGAACGATTATTCGCCTCTCGAGCGAAAAATCGTTTCGCGAAAAAGAAACAAAAAACACCAAAACTTTGAAAACCTACTCGCGGCAAATTATCTCGTGTGCGCAAATAATTAGCGCAACGAAAATTGGGGGAGAAAAAAGAGCGAGAGGGAATTAGTTTCTCCAAACTAGAAATCCAAGTGCAATTTTGTTTTTTTTTGTTTTTACATCGACCGTCAAAAATCTTGGTCCATTGTTCTTTACAATTTTAACCTTTTTTTTTATTATTAGAATCTACGCGAGTTGAATTTACAATTAATCATTGACCCGTGGAAAAAGATTTTTAATCACTGTTTTTCTTTTTTTCCTTGTTAACGAAAAAAACAAACATTTATGTCTTCGTCCGTAATAATTGTTTTCTTTTTTGTTTTTATTTTTATCTCGTTTCGCCACCGAATCACGTAGAACGAATCATTCCATACAATTCGGCACCCGGAAAAAGCAAAAGTTATGATTAGCCGCTAAAAAAAAGTCCACAATGAAATTTCTTACGGAATATTTTTCCGAACTATCGTGAAACACGATAAAATGTTGAATGTGCCATAGAAGCTAAAAAAAACATCGATTCGATGCAGCAAAAATAGCGAAACCGAAGCAACGGATCGAAAATATTCAAAACGGCGTCCAGCGACCATGTGCGAAGTTTTATTTTGGAGTCTAGATTTTAGAATACGTGAAACATGAAAAAAAGGGTAAAAAATGAGTTTTTAGATATTTTCGAAAAAATATACATGTGTATCTATGTTTATAGATATTAGATTTATCGCCGAACCAAGTGACCTTCGATGTACTCAATTCTGGGGGAAAAAAGAGTATGAACGACAAATTGTTTTTTTTTCTTCTTCCTTTTTCTTTTTTTAAGCCAACGACGTACCTACGTAATTTGTTCACTTAAACGCATAACGTTTATGATACACCATGAAATTTACGAATGTATCGCGCGAATGCTACATGAAGCGATTCAGATATATTTTTTTAAATCGAAAAAAATATAAATATATATAAATATATATTAATAAAAAGTCGCAGCTAAAAAAGACAGCAACGTGACGTTTTTTTGTACATTATGTATCATAATTATCATCGAGATTTTCTTCTTAGCTGTTATCCAAATGTTATTATTCGCATTGAATTAATTATTACAAAATTATCTATAAATTCGTGTTTTTTTACTCACCCGTCCCTCCATCCAAGGATCCGAACAATTCGTGCGATCTTTGCACGAAACTTGATGAAAAAGGAGTGAAATTTCGGACCACTTTCTTTTCTCTCGCCTGCAACTTAATTTCCTCCATAAACGAAAGTCCACGAACGTTTTAGACGTCAAATTTGGAACCGACAAACGATTGGGCTTTCGAAAATTTGAGGTGTGTTGAATTTTGAACAAAAGTGGCCCAACTTGGCATGAATTTTTTTACAATTGCCGAATATACAGACTTGGTGGGGTCTTGATCTGCGAAATCTGTCAATGTTGACGTTTTTCAAAGTCGATGAGACCGGCCCGTCGCAAAAGACGAGCGCGCCAATTCCTAAAACTCTCGAATTCGATTTTGTAATCAACGCACTGAAAATTGAATTTTGTCAAAAAACGTCGATATTTTGTTGAACACGGTGAACTAAATATTTTTGGATAATTTCAAAATGTTCGTGATTTTGACAACATTTTTTATTACTAACGGAACTGTCAGCAAAAAATACGATTGGATTGACAAAAATTCACTTTCCGGAGAGACTTTCTGGAATATTTATTGCTGGAATGCGACAAAATTTGTGCGATTTTTCAAAAAAAACGTTTGGTTTAACGTATCCAACAAAATATCGATCTTAATAATTGTCAATTACGACCAAAAAACTCAGTCGACTCAAAAAATTGCCACGATTTTCGAAATTCAATAAATAATCAATAGAAAAAATGTTTTCCGTTGAATCTTAACGTTGCAACCTTCAGAGTCATCGCAGCGAGGATCGTTATAGAAATCTCGAGGAACCAATTGAATGATAAATGGTGTTTATTTTTGAGAGAAATAAAATTCTCAGGTCATAGAACGAAGCTCGGTTTTATTTACAGGACAGAGTACTATTTCAAACGTAGTAGCAGTACTTAACGATAAAACACTGCAAGGATTACGTGATGTGTGTTTTGTTTGCTTCTCCCATTTCATACGTCCCTAAACATTACAATTGAACAGTCCATCGAGTACATTATTGAATAAATCGTGATTGTATGCGTTCGTGACTAGATTATAAAAAATACCGTTACGAAAAGATAAAACGACGAAGGAAAAAAACTACGAAAATAAAATAAAAATCGTGTGGATCGAATTAATCAGTCGGATTCTCGCCCAGTCCACGCGGCAAACGTCCGTTTATTGTTTTTTTCTGATAACTACAATCGCGCAGGACGTTTTTCGGACTGCAGCGAGGGACGCGAAACCTTTAGGTCGACGAAAAATATTCGCGTGAAAAAATCAAATGGTGGTTCGATTTGTCGATTAATTGCTATAAGCGTCTTGTAAATGCGTCGTCTTTCAAAATATATTTACAAACGTGTCTCTGGCCACTTATCGTACAAGTTTTTTTCTCAGTAATTCATCAAGGTATAAAAAAAATACGGAAAAATCAAAGAGACGACAGTTCCAAGTCGAAAGAGCGACTTGGCAAAAATAAATCGAGGCCGCGATCTGAAAAATCCTCAAATCACGCATGACCATTTTTGTTAATTCCCTAGTGCTCTTCTTACATTTAATTCATACGTATAAAAAAAAAGAAAATCATCACAACTCTTAAAAGAATTGACAATCTTTCGGGAAATAAAATTTTCGCCGGCAAATAGTCGCGTTTGAAAAAAAACGTTGCCATATGGGATGAAATTTGCGAGACGCACGTAAAAAATTAGGACAGGGAAATATATACGTGTATACAAATAATATGCTGAGATTCTTTAAGTAAAACTTTGCCCAGTGGATCGAGAAAAGATAAAAAATCACACCGATCCATTCGTGAGATCGATGTATATCGAAAAATTGCGCTTTCCAGTGACGAATTCGTTGACGTTTCATTTTTTTTCGATCTTTCGGTTTCGTCGACGAACCGAACGAATCTCTCAACATTCAAAAGACTAGTCTTCGTGTGTAGATTTGAGAAAAATAGACAAGCTGAGTGGCAAACGATGGCTCACGAAACGGCGTGGCATAAAATGAACTAATTTGCCCTTTTTTGCGCCCTAGTCTCGGATTTTAACCTTTCGAGTACACAGTTCTGGGGTCAATCTGACCCAAGAGGTTTTTCAAACCATTGCATTCCAGTAATTATGCGTTTTTACTTTTTATTTTGTAGAGACGTTTCTTTGCAGAAAATTCTCCATATTTCATGGCCCTAAATTCATTTTGTGACGAAAACGAAAATTAGACGCCAAAAAATCGATGCCAGAAATTTTCGGGGTCAAAAAGGCCCGGTATGCACTGGAAGGGTCAATCGAATGGCCATAAAAATGGGAACTTTAAGGAGGTTCATTGGCCGACGATCAATCAAACGAAAGAACTTGAAATGTCGATAAAAAAATATCGAAAATCGTTTGTTTTGCCCGACCGATTCGGCGCTAAAAATCAATTGAAAAACGCAAAGTCGAAAAAAGTGCGAAAATTGAAGGAAAAAAACGGAAAAATTGGAGCAACCCTTTTTGTTCCGTTGTCATACGCTCTGCTAATTATTAATACTGAAAAAATATATGTACAAGCCTTTCTAATCTTTTTTCGTTTCTGTACAATAATTGTACAAGAAAATTTCATGGTCTGTGAAATTTTCGATATCGCAAATCAGCCTCGATCTCGATTTTTGGAATTCTTTCCTTTTGCCTCGGCTCAAAAATCTTTTCTAAGAATTCTTTTCGTAGTTTATAAAAGAGAAATCTATCGCTTTGCTTCTCGTTTTCATTTTCGAGACGGGCAGTGAACTGGATTAATTAATTATCATTATTTCTTCATCTAAAGTCCGTGGGAATTCGACGTTTTTCCTTTTTTTCCGCATTTTTTACCAATACCTGTATTTTTTTATACAATCGTTGCCCAAATCGACCACGACCAAGTAATTCCCCGGAAGTATCGCAATCCCTGTTGGACGGCGAAGTTTCGAGCTGTGCGAATCAATCTCCGTCAATAAATTGCCACCTCCGAGTTTTAATACTTGAATTATACTCCGACCCTTGTCACTCCTCGACGCGACGATTTTTCCTTCCACGTCAACGGCGATTCCTCCGTATTTTCCTTTCCCTGTTTTTAAACCCATTTTTTGTCCATTTAAAATCATTCTCAATCGAGTATTTCAAGAGCAGTTTGAATTTCCATCGAAAAATCTGAATATTTGACGGATTTTTGACAAAATTTTGAATATTTTTTTAGATGGAATTTCCCGGTTTTTTAATCAATTTTTTTGCATTTAAAATCATTCTCAATCGAGTATTTCAGGAGCAGTTTGAATTTCCATCGAAAAATCTGAATATTTGACGAATTTTTAACAAAATTTTGTATAATTTTTTAGATGGAATTTTCCTGTTTTTTTAATCAATTTTTTTTCCATTTAAAATCATTCTCGATCGAGTATTTCAAGAGCATTTTGAATTTCCATCGAATAATCTGAATATTTGACGGATTTCTGACAAAATTTTGAATAATTTTTTAGATGGAATTCTCCTATTTTTGGTATTGTAGAAATAATTGATTTAGAAAAATCGAACGTACTTCGTCCCTCGCCGTAAATCTCCTCGGAAAAGTCGCCCTTGGCCGAAAATACTTGAATGCGAGAATCGGCGAGCAGTATTTCTCCGGCTGGGCCGACGGTCACTGCGCTTATTAATTTGAACATGCTCCGTTTTCCGACCTGCAATGTCGATAAACAAAAAATCAGTCTGAAGCATGAAAAATAGAAGAAAACACATTTTATCGGAATGATTGACTCGTGCTGAGGTTTTTCGCGAAAATTGGGACGTGAAAATGAAGAAAAAAAATGTTAACAATACGCACTCTCACCTGGAAGAGAATCTTTCCATCGGAGTCGAAAACGAAGACGCAGCTTTGACCGTTGTCGGCAACAAGAACGTGGCCGTAACTTCTGTCCACTGCAACGTCGATCGGTTCCTATTTTTACATAAACCATCAAAATTGTAACTCCGAAATGCCAAAAACCAACAGAATTTTCTCGTTTTTTTCCAAGAATTTGTCATCGAACGAGAAAATGAGCGAGAATTTCATAATTTGATTTTTGTTCGCCATAAATAGACACAAAGCTAGAGAAAATGAAAGACGAACTACCTGAAATGCATTGTGGGAAAAGGAGCGTATGGTATCGCCCAAAGTGCTCATTTCGGTGATGGTTCGAGTCCGCCAATTAACAACTACGAGGCCTTGTTCAGAAACGGCAATTCCTGTGCAACTTCGTCCCTCCAAACCCTCGTTGGTAATGTGCCTTTGGAATTCGAGATTTTCGTCGAGAACCTGAACGAGAAAATGTTTCTGAATCAAGTATTTCGAGAGCATTTTCAATTTGGATCGAAAAATCTTGAATATTTGCCACGGAGCAAGAACGCGACGGATTTTCGAATTTTTTATCGAGAAATTTCGGTTTTTCACGAGAATTTGAATTTCTTGAATTTTTGGACGACGATAAACAAATTTTGGGCCAGAAAAAAAATGAGGGAGTACCTTAATCCGTGAATTTCCGGTATCGACGACGTAGACGAGACCGTCGTCGTCAACGGCGACGGCAACCGGTTGATGGAATTCGTCTTTGCCGCTGCCTCGTCGCCCATAAGTTTTGATCGGTTCGTTGTGTTCGGTGGCGTTAAAAAACAGCGGATAATCCTTGATCGGTCTCTCGAAAACGGACAATTTGAGGACGTAACGACTGGCCGATGGAGGTCGGAACAAAACCTCATAAGTTCCGTTTTCAAGGTCACGTACTTGGGTCTCGATCGTAGTGGAATTTGTATCGTTCGGGTTGATTGGATCGGCGAGAGCGAGTTCAGCACCGATCGGGTCGCCGCCGGCGTTCCTCGGATGCCCGTGATAATCGACCGTTTCGACCAACACGGTCGCTTGCAGTTTCGCAATCGCCGGATCTTTCAGACTCGCACGACACAAGCCTGCGAAATTCATCGTCGCCAAAATTCGTTATTTATGCACTTGACGTTTCAAAAATTTAAATTTTCGTTGATACAATTTTTTCCGATGGTCTCAGAAAGTTAAGCGAAGGATTCGCGATCCCAATGGACCGTGTTGGGAAAAAAACGAGCGAGACCAACGATAATTGCGAAGGTGCGAAGAAATTTCACGAAAAAGTGAACAAAATGAACGGAAAATGGCAAATTGGACGGAAAACGAACGCGTGAGCAATGAGGAACGAAAATAAAATGAATATTCGGTCACCTGGCAATGTGGTGCTCGATCTGACGCGGCCGAATGAACCGAGGGCACGCTCCAATTCCGTCATGGCATCATTATGGCCAAATTCGGCAGTAATAAAAGCATTTTCGCGAGGTTCGCTCAACGCAACTGCGGCGTCCAGCTGGTCAGTCAAACTTCCGATTCTTTGCGTTATATTTCGAACCTCGACCTTGGACAAAAGAAAACGAGAATATATTTAAAAAAAAAAACGTCGGAATCTCGAATTACGATGATCTTGAAGTTTGCATCGTTGGAACGTGACGAAATTCTGTTATTTCTTCAGCAGAGCCAATAATTATTATCGAATATTTGGTCCTGCTAATAAAACGATTCTCTCTCGCGACCAAAAAACTCAATCGACTCGAAAAATTGCGACGATGGTCACTCTGGGCAGAAGCCACCCAGTGACCAACTTGTGACGTAAATATCTCCTAGTTCCCGGTAACTAATGGGGCTATAATCGTCATGTAACGACAGTTTGTAGTGTCCATTGCGCGCTGGCGGCGATAAGTATTACCGCCGCTAACGCTAAATCTCTAAAATCCACTCTGAAATCAACCCACTTCCAATAACGGAATTAATATGTTTTTTCAAACGCGCGCTATCCTACTATTTTTTTCCTAAAAGAACCAGATCTGATGAACATCAGGTCCAAATTTTAGGCAAAAATACTGAAAATCCACAAAGTGACGATTATTTTAGTGAAAAAACTTTTTTTTCCCGTTTCTTTTCTTCATTTTGCATTTAAAAAAATATGTTGGCCTCGGATTTCTTTCAGGAAAGTTTTTCATATCTAAACTGGAATGTCCAAGGGTTGTTCAATAATTTTTTGAGAATTTTCGGGCCGAAAATTGACTGGGTAGAAACGACCCAGTGTGACCACCGAGATCGGTGGCGGAAGTTTGACCAGGAAGGGTTAAAATCCAATGAATAATCGATAGAAAAAATGTTTTTGGTTGAGTCTCAACGTTGCAAACTTCAGAGTCATGAATTACCATGTAAAATAGAATCAACAAATTTGCTATCCGGTTGTTTAATTTCGTCTTCGATAATCGGGCTCACCTGATACTGCAAACCTTCGCACTCTCGTTGAACTTTGTTCTTTTCGGCCTCGATGAGTGCGTGTTGTTCCTCGAGAACGTGTTTTTTGTCTCTAGCCGCGGCAGTGACGGCGGCTTGAAGTTCGGCTCGTCGTTTTTCAACTTTGCTGATGATCTCGGCGAATTCAGCGTCAACGACGGTCAAACATCTTTCCATGGCGCTGTCCAGACGTCGGAGTTCCGTCGTAACGGATTCTTGAGCTTGCGTCAACTGTCCATGACCAATTTTTCCGATTACAATCACCGCGCCAATATTTTTTTCTCATTCCAAACGAAAATTCTACAATTTCTCTCATTTAATCGATTTTTAATTACCTTGGAAATGCATTCGTTCGCTTTGTACAACAATATCTCGGACATGCGTTTTATGGCGATGCTGAATGGGATGATGGTGTGCTCGGTGCAGCCAGGCGATGTGCCCGCGTGACTTCCGCCCGTGCAAACTGTACAAAACACCGTGTCGCACGTCTCGCAAAACAACAATTCTTGATTGTTGTGAACCGAGCATTTTGGAATTACCTGAACAGAAAAAAAAATCATCGTCACGTAAAATTGTGGTTAATTGAAGCAATTAGTAATATTTTCCTTTTTTGTTGCTTCCTTCATTTCTCTTTTTCCAAAAATTTTTTTTTTCCCTTTTTTTTGTTACTATTTTCCAATTTTTCATAAAAAGGCAACACTTTTCGTAACGTTTGATCGATCGAAACGGTTATTGCAATTAGTAACATTGTCGTTTCATTTTGTTGCTTACTTTTCCCTTTTTTGCTCTTTTTCAATTATTTTTTTCTTCTTTTTGTATCCTTTTTTGTCCTTTTTTTATAATTTATCATTTTCATGGTTGTTACGCATTGTTGGCTCACAAATTCCCTGACTTTTCCAGGTTTTCCAGACAGATTTTACAAAAATTCCAGGGAGATTAGGGTTAAATATAAAAAAAACACCCTGTTACGATAAATTAATCTAAAAAGACATTCTCGATCGAAAAATTGTGTTGAACTCAATAACATAATTTTTTGAAGATCAATTAGACGGGAATTTTGGATAATAAAACAAACAAATTTAAAAAAACTGAAATTCGAAGAAGAATTAAAACACTGTGGAGTAAAAAATTATTACATTGTCATTCAAAGCAAGTTAAGTAAATAACCGTTTTTTTTTTTAAATTAAGTTGAATAATTATTTGAGAATTTTCGGGCCAATAGAATAGTCACAATGCGAGTTCAAAAATAGACTGGGTAGAATCAACCCAGTCTGGCCACCGAGATCGGTTGCAGAAGGGTGACCATGAAGTGTTAATTTCCAATGTTTGGCTCTGATTGAGTTTTTTTTTAATTGACAAAAGATAAATATGAATCTATCAAAAAATCGAAGATATTCATATTATTATTCATTGGCTATTACTTTTCAGATTTATTTTCAAGTCAGTTTGATTTTTCATAATAAATCTTGCAGAAAATACATTTTGGGGAAGTTCCAGAGAATTTTTAAAATTCCCTGACGTTTCCGTGACTATTCCAGGAGAGAAAACATTCCCTGAGTTTTCCAGGTTTTCCCTGTTTTCCATATGCGTAACGACCATGATTTTTCAATTTGTAAAGAAATCGCAACGATTTTCGTAAAGTTTGCTCGATCGAGTGTGCTGATCATTGTTATTACTCACTTCGCGACGCTGTCGTGACATCAAATCGAGAAGTTGGTTGACGAGAAAACTCGGTGGCAATGCCGGAACGCCACCGCGTGGTATTGTTATCAATTCCCGGCATATCGGGCAACGGAACGCACCGGCTTCGCGAGTCTGCGACGCCGCTATCCTCGTCAAACAATGTAGACACACCTGATGAAAAATTAGGGATTTAGTCGATTCGAGAATCCAGCGATTTGTTGATAAGAGACGAAAAATTGAAAACACACGAGATTTTTCTGGTTTTTTCGTACAAATGGAATGTTTTACGTGATTTTTGAAGGATTTCTATTGGAATTTGTTTCGCACTCACTGTATGGGAACATGGCAAAAGTTTCGGAGTGTGCTCGCTACCGTCGTAAACGCAAAGACACGTGCCGCACGTGAGGAAACTCTCGTTGAAATCCTCATAATTAATGCTCACTGTCTCGACGAGCATTGAGCTCATGCTGACCATCCTCTCCCCGAGCCTCGTCCTGGGGACAGAAAAAAATCGTATTTTTCACATCGTCGAATGAATCAATAAAAATTGCAACTGAAAAGCAAATGTTGTTGGATAAGATCGATGACTCTGAAGTTTGCAACGTTGAGACTCAACGAAAAACATTTTTTCTATTGATTATTTATTGAATTTTGAAAATCGTGGCAAATTTCGAGTCGATTGAGTTTTTTGGTCGCGAAAGAGAATCGTTTTATTGGTCGGACCAAATATTCAATGATAATTATTGGCTCTGCTGAAGAAATAACAGAATTTCGTTGCATTCCAACGATGCAAACTTCAGGATCATAAAAAAAAAAACATTTTCGTCTATGCTCCAAAATTCTAACGAAACTTAAGCTCGCATCGTTGGAATCCGACGAAAAATATATTTTTCATTCGTTATTTCAATAATTAATGCAACTGTTCCTATTTTTTTAAATTAAATTATGGCACTGAATTTTGTAACGTTGAGGTGCAACGAAAAATACGTTTTTCTATTAATTTTCTGTTTCAATAACAAAAACCATGCAAATTTTTGTTCTGATTTTGTTTTTGGATCATTAAGCTCGATATTTTGTTGGATGCGTTAGACTAAACGTTTTTTTGAAAAATCGTAAAAATTTTGTCGCATTCCAGCAATAAATATTCCAGAAAGTCTCTGCGGAAAGTGAATTTTTGTCATTCCAATCGTATTTTTTGCTAAAAGTTCCGTTGGTAATAAAAAATATTGTCGACATGACGAAAATTTTGAAATTCTCTAAAAATATTTAGTTCACCGTGTTCAACAAAATATCGACGTTTTTTGACAAAATTCAATTTTCAGTGCGTTAATTGCAAAATCGAATTCGAGAGTTTTAGGAATTGGCGCGCTCGTCTATTGCGACGGGACGTCTTATCGACCTTGAAAAACGTCAACATTGACAGATTTCGCAGGGCCTTTGACCGAGGAACGAGAAAATGAACTGTATGCGTTTTCATCAACATTTCCAACAAATTCACGACGTCGATTCGTTCTCTGTTCGTACATTTTGCGAAAATCATCATTTGTTTACAAAATATGCTATTGGCCGGTGAAAAAATCGTCTGCAAGATCGAAATTATCGAGCTGGACGAAAAAAAATGATAAAAATGCAGTACCGATTTATTTATTCGTTCGATTTTGATGCCTTTGTTTATCAATGTCATTCAACTTTTTTTATCTCGGGAAAATTACGAATAAACGCTAATGCGCTGTTCGATCGAGATTCCTATTTTTACAACGGTACACGATCATTATTTTAATGAGCTAATTCAATTAAAGTTCCGATTAACTGGGCGAATCGTTCAATCAGAAAAATTACCATTATTTTTCGTAATACGAGCAATCGACTTGACTCAAGATCTTTTTCGAATCCAAAATTATTTCGGCAAATATGCATTTTTTATTTTTTTTTTCCGGGGACGTTTTTTATGGTAAATTTTCCACATTTTATGGGCCCAAATTGATTTGTCGACGAAAATTGAAATAAAATAAAAGCGAAAAAGAAATTCTAGGATTTTTACGTCTCAAGCTTTATTTTTGTTAAGGGCCAAATAATTTTCATTTCACTCACTGAATGGCTAGTCGTAACGCCTCCATTACGAAACGGAGGGATTGAGTTCGTAGGCTAAAGTGTCAAATTGAAAATTCGGTGAAACTTTCTCGCGTAAACACCACTACGTTCATTGATTTTCTACTTTTTTTTCCCACTGTCACACGTACTCGTTCGAGTTTTATCAGCTGTCCCGAGATTATCCATGCGAGATCGTTACGAACCGATCTTTCGACTCTCACTCTCGATGTTTTCCCCCTCCCAACGCCCGTCGTTTTTGCTTCGAAATCGATCTTAGAAAAATGGATTTTTTATTTCCATCGAATGTGAATCATGGATTTATGTCGACGATCAATTCCGTAGAAAAAATTCAACACAATTTTCCGCTGCGTATATATTTATTTCAGTTGAAAAAAAAGTTGTGCATTGTTTTTTTTTATAGTTTATTTTTGTCGAATTTGAGTTTACAGTCGGTTTTGATATTATGCAAAATTAGAGATAACGTCCGAGGGTAGCGTGGAATTTCTCGGGTCACTGTTGCCAGGCTCTCGGTTCAAAAACATCGTGAAAACTCGCGACGAGATGCTCCTCGTCGATAAGCTCTCGAGAAGAATCTCGAGACTCTGCATTATTCGTATTTTTGTTATATTTCGTTTTGTTTTCATTAATAAAACAATTTTTCAAAGAATTTTCGATGGACCGATATCACGATCATGTTTGGAGAATAAAAACAAAATCCCCCACATCACAACTTTTCCTGCTATTTGCTCATTGTCAATCGATTTTCTTAGAAATTATATAATTTGTTAACCGCGCACAGATGACTCTCTCCTTCGGAGCAAGTTTCAATTTTTTTCTTTATTTTTTTCTCTTGGATCCTCCGAGTTTATTGTGAGGTTTATTATTCTCGATTCTCACATGATTTGGTCGATGGCGGAGACGTACGTGAGAGCACGAGTTTTCGTGCAAGAGTCACAAAAGCACGCGAACGTTTGTGTTTTTTCGTTAGGACACTCAGCCGGTACGATATTTCATCTAAAACATTTTTTTCGTTTCATTAGTTCTCGCACTCGTGTCAATATTTTAAACAGAATTATTTCACGTTAAAGTTGTCGTTGAAGTTTTTGTTTTTTCATCCCGCCGTTACAACGCGGTTGCCCAATATTTGTTTATTTGTTTTTTATTTTTTCGGAGCACACGGTCCAAGTGGGAGAAGACAATGGATTGAATACAAGTCCGAGGAGGGGGGAGAGCGCGATGCTGCTGACGACAGTGGCGACGTCCGCACTGCACTGCCGCTTCGGCTTCGAGACTCTCTCGATTCTTTCTCCCCTCTTCTTTCTTGCGCTCTCTCTCTTTCTCTCTGCTCATTCGCTGCGCACACGTATTTCCCCCACTTTCTTTCTAGCACCTCCGCGAGCGTTTCGATATGCGGATACATTTTTTTAGCTATACACAAGTTTACAAAACGTGCATGTGTATTTATGTATTTCGTCTATAAACATTAAATCGCACGTAAACTGCGGACATATCGATACGGGAGGCTTTTGTAATGTCGTTTGAAAAAATTAGCTACTCGCACATGTTTTCACGTATTTTTTTCGTGAATCTGTGTTGGTAAAATGTTTTCGCTGCCCCCGGGAGCAACGCTCGTGGCGGTGGAACGGAGAAACAACGAGGCGCTCTCGTCGTCTCACGTTTCACAGCTGCGCACGTTTTCCCTTCCCCCCTCCCCTCCCCCCCACTCTTTTCTTTTTATCCCGCTGTTCTATCTTCCTCTCTCTTTCCTCCTCATTCTTTCTCCTCTCTCTGTCCTTTTATCCTCGCTCTTCTCTTATTCCTCCTCCCGTTGTATCTCTATTTTGCTCCTTCTTTATTCCTTCCTCGGCTCGCACTGTCTCTCTCTGCAAGTTCTACGAACTTGGTCTCTCCGCAAGTCGCCAGACAGTCGTACAGACTGAGACGACAGGCATTATCGAATGAATAAGCTCGAGCCTGCGAAAACGTCCCTAAGTTTCTAACCGATGACCCCCAAGTTCTATCTCTTTCTCTTGACTTTCGAGAATAATGCTGTGTGCATATTCGATTTTGATTTTGACCAGAATTTTGTATTACGAGTTGGATTCCGGAAGTCGCTCCCGAAAAACGAAATAAATTGCACCAGATTTTTCACAGACTTCTAAAAAGTGTCCATTTTAGTTCCAAAAAATGCCACGAGTTGCAAAAACTCATTTGACCAATGCGCATTACTCATTTTTCCCTCAATTTCAAATTTCAACCGTCGAATGCGCGAGAGCCGAAAATGCCGGCAGTTTGCGTCGTGGGCGATCAGCTGATTCCCACGTATTCGTCGTGCAAATTACATTTTTCGCAATAAAATTGAAAAATTCCGTTTTACCGTCTCCGTGTCAATCGAAATTAAACGAGTGTTGCTAAAGTTGTATTTATTAACATCCGTTATTTTCCGAAATCCGCCAGAGAAAAAGTGTTTGAATAAAAATAATCGAGAGAAAAAAAAGACTTTGCATGGTGAAGTGTACGTATCAGGAATATCCCTCGACGATGCATGTCCACGTGCAATTTTCCGCGGGGGAAACACACGCAAGTTCTGGTACGAATGAAAATCATATAAATTGCATCGTGTATATGGGGAATGTACATAATACACGGCTTATCGCTCTCGCGTACGTATAGAAATATATTTGTGCGTCTTTCGAGGGGGGAATATAACAACGTGTGAGGCTCGTTCGTCCACCCGCAAACACGCGAGAGAGAGAGAAGCGAATAAGGGGAAAGAATGAGAAAGAGACTACAATTTGCTTGAGGAAAGGTGCAAGAGCCTGAAGAGACCTTGCACAAATGCAAACCTTCTCAAGATCCTCCCTGCGCGTTTTCGTCCCTCGTGCTTCGAGTCCCATAAGGAAACAGCACGACCCTACACTTTGCTTGCCCGTTGATTCTCTCTCTCCTTCCTCCACTTTCTTCGTCGTGTTGTCCACGTCGAAAGAATAAAAATAAAAAAGTACAATACGCTCTGCAAGGCATAGAAAAACCGCGCGTGTTTTATTTTTTCCACCGTTATCTCTTTCTTTTTTGAGAATCCATTAAAACTCCAGGAATACGTGATAAAAAAGAGGCCCAAACGCACACGACGTGGTGCGGAGGACAAATTTATTTCGGTGGAGGTTTACAAACACTGCGGGCCATTAAATAGAAACTCGCACCTCTCTCTCTCTGTCTCGCATCCTCATCGAAAAGGGAGACACTTTTCCCAAAGACGTATTTCCCAAAATAAATACGAGATCTATACGGGCCCTCTCTTCGTCGTTTTCTCTTCCTTTCCCACGCCCCCCAAGCCCATCGAATTTAGCCGCACACTTTAACACAAATTTGTGTATAATTATCCAATTTTTTCGATCGTTTCGTGATTTTTAGCTATTTTTATTAATATTATTTATTGTTATATATCATATTATTATTATTATGATATTGTTATTGTATTATTATATTTAATTTCATTTATTTTAATTAATTATTAATAATAATAATTATTATTTTTATTGAATATATTAAAATGAAATTAAATATTCTATTTAATTTTTTAATTATTCATTTAATTATTTCAATAAAATATGTAATTATTAATAATGAATATTAATAATATTTATTGAATATTTATTTGTTAATTATTAAAATTTAATAAATTTAATGAAATATTTTATTTAATTATCAAATTAATTAAAAATTAATGTAATAATTATAATTACCAAGTTGTTTATTTTCATTATGTACGAGTGTCGATGCGTGCAGACGCGTGTCCGACGTTTCACTACGTAGTGTGTGCTATATCGGCACCGTCCACGCGTCCGACTCGCGTTTAATAGTCTATCAGACTTTGTGAGACGGGTTCACAACCTTTTAATTGGTTCGGGGGTTGGCCACGAGCATATATACATCTACACACACGTATAAACTCACAATAACAACAATAACCAGCATAATAATAATAAAAGAAAAGAGAACACGCAAAAGTGTCCTTTATCAGAGAGCTTAAGTCTTTTATCGCATTTAGAGCTTAATAGCATTTTGTTGCCAACAGTTGTACGCTCGCGGATATGTTTATGTCTTCGCACCGACCACGATCGATATCTCGTTCTAGCGATAGCCTCAAACATGCAACTATTCCCCATACATTTATATTTATTCATCAATTCTATGCTAATTTGTTTATCAAATCGCAGGAAATACTGAAAAATATTCATTTACTAAATGGCACTGCTCGTTATACTGGAAATAATGATAATTAGGGCAAAGTCATTACCGAGGATTGAGAGAAACTTTTTACGTGTGTTTTCGTTTTTACACCATTTAGGTAATTGGATTCATTACAATTGAGGAATTAATTCATTGTGAAAATAAAAATGATACGAATGTTGACCCTTCGAGTCCATACTCGGTCGTTTTGACCTTTGAATTTTCGTTTTCGTCTAAAAAACAACTTCCGGCCATAAAATATGGAGAATTTACTAAAAAAAAAAAGAAAAAATGCGTTTTTTCGAAAAAATTACACCAAAACTTTAACCCTTCATGTGCCCACTGGGTCGTTTTGACCCCAAAATTGTTCCATCACCCATCGTTTTGTTTTTAAATTTTGTTCTCGTCAAAAAATAGATTCGGGACCATAAAATATCGATAATTTACTACGAAAATCGTGTCTACAAAAAAAAAAATGCGTATTTACTGGAATACAACGATTTGGCAAACGCCTCGGGTCAGGTTGACCCAATATGCACTCGGAGGGTCAACCCTTGATCCGAAGTATGAAATTTCCAAATCAAACATTTCCGAGATTAGGAAAGCAAGGACCTTGGCTTTTTTCATGACGATGCAGTTTGCATCGTTGGAATTTAATGAAATTTTGTTTCTTATTCGACAAAATTCATCATTCATATGCAAAATATCATCACGATGATAAAACGCTCGATTTTTCTGACCAGAAACGTATATCGACTCTAATAATTTGCACGATTTTCAAAATTAAGTGAATCATGAATGAATAAAAACATTTATCGTCGCGTTCCATCGTTGCGAGCTCCAGCTTGACTTTTTTCTTTATAAGAATAGCTGAATAAACGATTGGATTGGAAAAAGAATATAAAAAAAAATTATTTCGGGATTATTTTCACATTTTTCTGACGATTTTTTGTCCAAAGTACAAACGGCGTAAGAAAAATTCCTATTGCAGACGAAAGCTCCGTTGACATTTTTGAAGATTAACGATGTTGAAGTTTGCATCGTTGGAATGCAACGAAATTCCGTTTTTTATTGTGCAGATCTCGAGATTCTCATTAAATATTTGATTAGGACAATAAAACGATATTTTTTAGGATCAAAACTCAAAATTGCAAGTATTTTTCGTTGCAGCCCAACTTTGCAAACTTCGGCGTCATGGAAGATTAAAGATTTCTTGGTAAATCGAATTTATTGGTTGATAAAAATTCATGATACTTACATAAACGGGCAGCAGCTCATATGTAGGCTTCGCAAACGTTAAACTCAATTATCCTCTTGAATATTTCAACGTCTCTCGAGTATGGATGGACACGCGCCTTACTATGATTTCTTTAGCGAGTTTTTGCTCCTTTCTTCTGTCTCTATTCGTTTTTTTCTCTTAACCACCACGATCGTGTTTTTCGCTTCGTCCAAATAGTCCGCGACAGAGCAATTTCTCGTTTTTTCTTCGTTCTTTGGTTCGTCAAACGGTTTGGTACTCGAAAATTATTTCGTTGCAGTTGCGAGTACAAAATTCATCGATTTTCTCGACTCACGCACGTAACGATGCACGATTTTCTATTTCGCTTTGTTTCGCCTCGTCCTCCTGCGCGAGAACACACGAAAAAATCGTTACAGATCGAAGAGATTTTGTTTTCGATTGATCGAATTATTTCTAGGATTTCCGGTTCAATTTGGAGAGAAAAAAAGCGACTGTTCTCGACGCGCTGGGATCAGCAAAGAAAACTGTATCGATTTGTGTGTACAGGCTGAAATATTAAGTACACAAAACGAGTCGCGCACTGGGCGCCCTAAAATTCGTCCACATGAACGAATCTTGCGATGCGTTACACTCGGCCCGTTGAATTTTTTTTCCCTTTGTTTCTCGCTGGAGCTTTTACACGCGAATCGTTTTCTTTCCCGATTCACACGATTACGCGATTTTTACTACGACAGTGAAACTGTTTTCCTTCTTAATTTTGACCAACGAGTTTTTTTCTGCTCAATTCTTTCGGTTTTTTCGTCTTTGTTCTTAAAAATGTCAATGGAAATGATTTTTTCGTTGTCGAAAATGACGAATGGACCACGTGACCGTTTTACGAAAACGCGTCACGTGGTACTTTTGTTTAAATGGTCACGTAGCTTCGCTTCCGAAGAAACGTACTTGGTGCGCGTTGGAAAAAAAATGCTCACGTATCGTCTTCATAAGGATCACCAACACGTGCTATATATTTTTTTCTTTCCATGCAGAGTTATTGTTGTTATTGTTATTATTTTTATGAGTATTGTTAGGAAGCAAAAAGTTGGGGATCGATTGGTGTGGCACGCGTCGTGAATAAAAACCGCCGCAGCAGGTGCTTCGCGCGCGCGAACAAGTCCGGCAGGTGTCGGACATGGTGTATATGCGACGATGCACCGCAAAATGCTTCTTATCGCAATAATACCAACGGAGAAATAACTGCTCGCCTTAATTACGAGACCTTGCGAGCGAAAGCGGCAAAAAAGGAAAGAAAAATCGACTTTTTTCTTCGGCGCTTCATTGTTCTCGCGATTTTTCGTTTTTCCTCCGAAGCATCGAAAGTTTGGTTATGTTTGCAAAATTTCTCGTTCGCGCGTTATCGGGACATGGTTTTTTTTCTCTATAAGAAATGGGAGCATCGGGACGACAGGGGTTTGGGAATTTACCTTGTTTCATACGAGTTCACGCGTAGGCAGTCGCGATTTTCTCCTTTTTTTTCTTCTTTTGTTCCGCTAATGTCACCGCGATTCGCGTTGCTACGATCCGAAGTGTTTTGTGATGTAAAAAAAAAGTCTGGAAAAAAGACGAGATTCAGGTCACGCGAGAAACACTCGACCGATATTCTCACGACTCTTGAGCGCGCGGATTTTTCTTCGTTTTTTTTTCCTTCCTCTTCTCGCCTTGTTCGCCTACAATTTCTCATAGGCCGATCTCATCATCGCGCGCCACTCTGTGCGAGTGTCGAGCTCTGGCGTTGTCGCTCTCTCCCTTCGTGTCTCATTCGCCCGATTTTCCCTCGCACCGTTTTTTCTCATTCGCCCTAACGTGTTTATTAAACGTCGTTACTTTTTCCAACGTGCTTTTCTCCTCGCCATTCAAAAAATACGACGATTGATTGCCAGCCCATGAACGACCACCGGAAAACAAAAAGGTCGTCAACCCACTTTTCTGACTTGCGAAATCGTGTTTTCCCTTTCACCCCCGTAACAAAATCTTTTCGTCAATTACAAATCATCGTTAAACGCTTGCCCTGGAGAAACAAACACTCGCGGTCTCGGCATATTTTTTATTCCCTCAAATCAACTTTTCGTCTTCATTCTTTTCGATATTAACTGCGATTTCGGTTTCCGGACGCGGCGAGCCACACGGCCATTGCTTTTCGACGGTCAGTCGCTAACTGGACGGATCGGCCCCTCGCGTACACAAAGCTCACGATTGCGCGGGCGCAAAACTACCCTCCGCGGGATCCAGGCGCCACTTTCAGCCTCACCCCCGCAGCCCCACATCCCTCTATTACCTCTCCCTTCCCCTCAACCCTCCCGCGTATTTTCATCCCTGTGTGAGGCCGAATACGTGCGCAAAAACCGCTTTCGACTCTGTGTGTTTCGTATTCATCGCTGCGGGCTCGATCGCCTGGACAGATGATATCGAACCGCTTCGAATTTTCTTCTCTATGTTTATACACATCCAGAAATATATATGTAAATATTTTCGCATATATATACGCCCGTCCGATCGTGTAAGGCAGGTCATGGTACCGGAACATCCAAACCGGAAGTTAAATCTTCCCAGTCACGCTATTCCCTAATATATTTCAATCCAAAAACGTCCTCGCATGCCCCTCCCTGCCCTCTCTCGCCCTGTGCGCTAATTAGGGCTCGGCATACCTGGAACTATACGTTTGCACGCTCTTTATCTCGGACTTTTTTGATGACCCCGAAATAGAACGAAAAACTCGGGCCAAAGAATTGTTTTTGAGTTATCATAAAAATGAAAATTTTTCTTATCGACGCGCTTCAGTTTTTTCTCCGCGGAAAGCGACACTTTGCTCACTCGAGATCGCTCAGAAACTTGGAATCATGCGTATGTTTGTTTTTTTTTTTATTACCCCTCGGACCTTGAACCGCCAGAGGTCATAGAACGTTGGATTACGTTATTATTATTATTCGAGGAACCCTCGCCTGCTGGTAAACCACAGGAGCGTTGTCGCTCGTTCGTGATTATATTTCCCGCCTCGTTCTCGAGATTAGAATTATGTAGTGACTCTCGAGTCCACTAGATGGCCACAACGTACAGAGTCCTATACCAAAAATTTTGAGTGGGGGATCCAGGCCCCGCTCGCGGCGTCACATCCGCTACTGCGTCATATTCTTTCGTTGTGCGCTGGAGGCGACTTCGTGCAGAGTTTTTAAGCGTTTTTATTCAGGGTGTTTCGTATTCAAAGGACAAAAAATGCCAAAAAGGAAGAATTTTGTGATCAATCAGATCAGTGAGATCGAGGAAAAGATCAGGAAGATGCAGGAACAGATCGCAGAACTGCGGAATTCTGAGGAGGAAGAATCCGACAGTGAGAACGAGTCGAACCACGAGGAGAGTGATGGCGATTCGGGAGACGGCGCCATGATTGGACTTGATGGTAGGCACAAATAAATTAAATAAAAATTTTATTTGGACGACGAGTTTGCACGAGAGGCAAAACACAGTCGATCCGCTAGCCCGACGAGCTTGTACGAGAGACAAGCCAAGATCGGCGCAATACGAAGCCGACGCGCATGTACGGGAGACATGACAGGTCGGACTCAGGGTTAGCTATGGTCGTACGGGAGACGACACAGCTACACCGAACTGAAACTGAGCTCGTACAAAAAACGAGACGAGTTTCTCGATGCAAATAAATTTGTTTTTTGGTCTATGATTTGCGGTAAGTCTAGGAGACAATTTTTTAGTTTCTTTTTGTTTTTTCTCTGGCTCTCTCCTATAGATGTATGCACTGAGGCTGATAAAGAACACGATAAAGAAAATGAAGCGCCACCTGCGGGCGTGAATGCTCCCGAGGTTGCGACCGAGCCTCAAAAGGAAAAAGAAAAAGAGAAAGAACTTGACGATGAGATTCTCCAGGTGTTGGGCGAAGATCCTTCGGCTTCGCAGGCACTGGATTTTGATTTACACTCCTCGATAGCTACTCGATGGAGACATTGGGTCAAAAAAGGTGTAAAGAAAGAAGAAAGAGAACAATTATTCGAAAAATATCCTCGTAAAGAGGGTTTCATTGCGCCAGAACTTAATCAGGTTTTGATAGCGGCAATGTCGGAATCGGCCGTCAAACGAGACGGATATGCGATGAAATGTCAACAAGCAGTTGGCTCAGCCTTAATGGCCTTGGGAGCAGCAGTTTCGACTTTGCTGGACGAGTCAGAAAGCATTGACAGACTGGCTTTCTTGGAGAATCTCAATGACGCTGCAAAATTTATGGCTGAGGCTCATTTTTTGCTAAATCAATCACGAAAAGCTCTTATTCTACCGGGTGTGTCCAAGCCTCTCAAAGAGTTGTTGGAAAAAACCAAATCAGACACAGAATTGTTCGGCAAAAATTTGGCTGAAAAGATTAAAGAAACGAAGGCTTTGGAGAAGATGGTTCGCAGCGTCAGGAATACGGAGAATTCCAAATCCACCAATCGAGCTCGTCAGACCGGCAGTCGTTTAAACTTCCGGAGCCCGCAGGGGAAGAGAACGTTTTCCAGCTACGCGGGCAATTCTCGTCCAAACGCACAGGGCCGACAAAGATTACAATTCAGAGGGAAGCAGCAGGTGTTCAACAACAAAGCATCGAACCAGAGACAGAGACCACCGAGAAAGTAAACGACAAAGTATGTGCTGGTCGATTGTCTAAATTTTTGCATAACTGGCAACAGATAACAAATGATAATTTTGTTCTCGATTGTATTTGGGGTTATAGACTCGAATTTATTACGATGCCAATTCAATATCAGGCTCCAAAAGTTCAAATTCCATCTGCTCAGGTTCCGAATTATCGTGAGGCTGTAGCGAAGTTGATAGAGAAAGGTGCGATCGAAAAGTGTAGATCATCTAAAGATCAATTTTTATCATCATATTTTCTTGTGCCAAAGCCAGACGGCTCTTTTCGATTCATTTTAAACTTAAAGAAATTGAACCAATTCATTAAAGCTCCCCATTTTAAGTTGGAAGATATTCGAACAGCAGCCAGATTAATATTTCCCGGAGTACACATGTGTACAATCGATTTACGAGACGCATATTACTTAATCTCAATACAGAAAGAAAGTCGAAGATTTTTGAGATTTGAATTCGAGGGTCATCTATTCCAGTTCACTTGTTTGCCCTTTGGTCTTTCCATGGCCCCCTTTATTTTTACGAAAATTATGAAGCCAGTTGTTCGCCATTTGAGATTGCGAGGTTATTCGTCGGTTATTTATCTTGACGATTTTTTGTGCGTGGAGGAAAATGCAGAAAAGTGTACAAGAAATGTCCGCGAGACGGTAGAAATGTTGGAATTTTTGGGATTCCTCATTAATGAGAAAAAGAGCAATACGAGACCTTCGACGAGATGTAGATTTTTAGGATTTGTTATAGATTCGGAAAAATTTTCGATCGAGTTGACGGAGGAAAAGAGAGAAAGATTGTCTAAAGCCATTAGAGAATTTGAAGCATTAGAGCAATGTTCGATAAGAGAATTCTCGGAACTCATAGGCAAACTCGTAGCCGCATGTTTAGCGATGGAATACGGTTGGCTGTACACGAAGAAAATGGAGAGAGAAAAATCATTGGCATTATTGGCAAACAATTTAAATTATAGTGCAAAAATGAAAATTCCACGCTCAATTGGGCCGGATCTCTGTTGGTGGAAGGAAAATTTAAAGAAAGGTTTTAGCACCATAAAATCAGGTGATTTCCAGTTGACAATTTTTACCGATGCCTCGGACACAGGTTGGGGCGCTGTTAATGGAAATAAAAAGATTTACGGTTTCTGGTCTGCGAGCCAAATACGCTGGCATATTAATTACAAGGAATTGTTCACAGTTTGGTTGGCCCTTCAGGAATTAGCTAATAACAGCAGCGATTGCCAGATTCTGCTTCGTATTGATAATACAACAGCAATTGCTTACATTAATAAAATGGGAGGTACAAGATACCCAAAATACAATGCGTTAGCGCGAAAGATCTGGCAATGGGCAGAGAAAAGAAACATTTTTCTTCTTGCTTCCTTTATTCCATCAGAAAAGAATGTTGAGGCAGACCAGTTATCGAGACAAAAGAATGTTGATACGGAGTGGGCCCTTAATCCGGAGGTATTCGCGTCGATTGTTACAAAATTTGGATGTCCTGAGATCGATTTATTCGCTTCAGGCCTAAACAACAAATGCAAACAGTATTGCTCCTGGTTCCCGGAACCTGGTGCAACCATGATCGACGCATTTACTATCAATTGGTCCAATCTATATTTCTATGCCTTTCCACCTTTCTCGGTGATACTCCGAGTACTTGCAAAAATTAAACGGGACAGAGCAGAGGGAATTTTAGTCGTGCCCAATTGGCCAAATCAAGTCTGGTACCCACTGTTTAGATCCCTTTCTGTCGGAGAACAGATAATTTTTAATCCAACTGCTGATTTATTGTATTTACCGTGTAGGTCGATCGTGCATCCCAGGGCCAAGGATCTCGCTTTGATAGCGACAAGAGTCTCAGGAAAGCATTCAAACGAAAAAAGGTCCCTACAGAGGCCATAAACATCATCTTAGCATCGTTATCGAGGGCAACAATAAAGCAGTACAAATCTGCCTTGAGTCAATGGTGGAGATTTTGCAACGCAGAGGAAAAAAGATTTTTTAATCCAGACGAAAAGAGCCTGTTACGTTTTCTATCAAAAAAAATTCAAAGAAGGAGCTTCATACGGCTCACTGAATTGTCTCCGTTCAGCGATATCCTTGGTTTCCAAAGAAAAAATTGGGGATAGACCCATAATTACGCGTTTTCTCAGAGGTGTTTATAAGTTAAAACCCTCAGTACCGCGATATGAAGGAACTTGGGATGTTGCTATCGTATTAGACTATTTAGCGAAACTCTATCCGTTAAAGGATTTATCACTAGTCGATCTTACCGATAAAACAGTGATGCTTTTAGCTTTATCGACCGCTCATAGAGCGCAAACACTTGCTTCCATTGAGATTAATAATATAAGAAAATCGGCGAGTGGGCTGGAAATAATAATCACAAAATTAATAAAGACTTCCGGCCCAGGACGGAGCCAGCCAGTACTAATAATTCCAGAATTTAGAGAAAAGCCGGAATTGTGCGTAGCATCGACGGTTCTGGAGTACTTAGCAAAGACGGCGGTTTTCAGGGGAACGGAAACTGGTTTATTTTTGGCAAAGAGAAAACCTTACAAAAAAGTTGGGTCTCAGACCATCAGTAGATGGATTAAGGGAGTAATGGAAAAAAGTGGAATAAATACAAATATGTTCACGGCGCATTCGACTCGACATGCTTCCACGTCGGCGGCATATGTCAAAGGTGTTTCATTAGACGTTATTCGAATGACTGCCGGCTGGTCAAAAAGATCTGAGGTTTTTGCGAAATACTATAATCGTCCGATTCAAGAGCAGACTGCCGTTTTTGCAAACTCCGTTTTTGATATTTCTAAGAAATAAAAAATAAAAAAAAAAAAAATATTAAAAAAAAAAAAAAAAAAAATTCAAAAATTCAAAAAAAAAAAAAAAAAAAAAAGAAGAAACGAGATTGAATGGATAAAATTCTCTCATTTACGGGTGTTGAACCGTTCTAGTTATAATTTACGCTTTGTTAACTTACTATTACTGAAATAAATATATAAGGTCCTTTGGAATAGAAACACGATTTTGGATTGTTGTTTGCTCTAAACAACTACATAATTCTAATCTCGAGAACGAGGCGGGAAATATAATTAGTCGGTCGAACGAGCCCGCCGAAGGCGGGCGAAGTTCGATCGGAATTATATGAACAGCCTCGTTCGAAGAGATTAGAACCCACCCTGAATAAATCCCAAACCCTATACCATTCCAAACAACAATCATTGCAAGCTATTACTCTAAAAATATGACGCAGTAGCGGATGTGACGCCGCGAGCGGGGCCTGGATCCCCCACTCAAAATTTTTGGTATAGGACTCTGTACGTTGTGGCCATCTAGTGGACTCGAGAGTCACTACATAATTCTAATCTCTTCGAACGAGGCTGTTCATATAATTCCGATCGAACTTCGCCCGCCTTCGGCGGGCTCGTTCGACCGACTAATTATACTCTTAAATTAAAATTCTCCTTTCGTTCTCATGAGAAATGTCTAATCTTGTGTGTTCAATTGTCTGAATCCTCGAGGACGATTTACATGCTTTTTTTCAACTTTTTTTTCATTCTTTATTCGACGAACGTGACTTGGCTGCAATCGGATTTACATTTATTCCAAAAACGAGCCTTCTCACTCGCTGTGAATTTTGTTTTTATCGGTTTTCTTGATGTTCGGGAAATTTTTGCTGCTCCGTTGTTGTTGCTTTCAGTTTTTTTTTGTTTTATTCTTTTATGTGCTTGTCGATCCAATCTTTGTAACTATAGACTCGTGTAAAAACGTCCGGCCGACCTTTCGCACACGGTCTGCCCCAAGACACGACCCCTATTTGGACGCCGTCGGCGACCAATGGACCACCCGAATCACCCTGAATAGAGAAAAGTTTGAGTTTCATTGTAATATATCAGTTTTCGTGATTTTTCATCCAGCCAATTTGGCTGCTGAGTCGATTTTTCAGATCCTGGCATGATCATCTCACGAGAAACAAAAATTTCAACTTTGAGGCTTGAAATTTCGTAATAACGTAGAAAAATATAGCGTGCATCTGTCACTGGAATTATTTTTGAATCCATCGTCTAGTTGTCAAGAGAACGATGCATAAAAGTCACACTTTTTGAATCCTCATGCACAGACTCTTGTGCTAGACACACTCCCTTTGCAACTATTTGCATTTTTTCAAGATCGATCTTTCCAACTTTAACAAACCAAAAACGAACACGAGAAAATCTAATGTTCACAGAACTCAACGTTGTCTTTAAAAACTCTTGTTACCGTTGAAGCTAACCTGGGCATTAAAATTGAAACAAACTCGATTCAGGTCAACGAGTAATAGCGACATAAACATTTGAAGGTTCGACAACGCTGCATGCACGAGCTGGTTGAAAATGACGTTTTTTTAAAGATTTTTATTACGTCAAACGCCCATTAAGCGCAACAAATAAGTGACACATAATTTCAATAATAAAAAAAAGAAATTCTTATCATTTCTTTGATCATGAAAAAAGCAAAAAAGTTGAGTTGCTTTTTTTACTCACAAGTAGCGCGCGATCCTCCTTGAAATTCATTTGATTTATTTTATTATCAAGAAATCCGAACGATCGTCTTTCCTTTGAATTTTTGCGATTTTCGTTAAAAGAAATGATTTGCGAAAAGCGAGTGAAAAATCATTGGATTGAGTAAAAAAGCATGAAAAAAGCATAAAAGTTGAGTTGCTTGTGGATTCATTTGTCGTCGCTGTATGCACACTATACTTATTGGCTACGTTCCGATGAACATTACGAATGAGATTGAAAGCGATTTTTTTTCGGTCCCGTTGACCTGTTTTGTTGTGGTTTTGCTCGTGTTGTTTTTATTTTGTGCATGAGACTCAACGGAAGAAAAAAAAGTAATGCTTCGTATGTAAACAACGAGAGAGGAGGCGGTACGCTCATAAAGCGTCCGTTTACCACACCTCGAGTGGACCACTTACGTGACAAGCCCCTTCACCCTCCTTGTTCAGAGTACATATGTTGTTGTCGGTCACACGGAAACTCGTATTCAGGCACTCACGCTGGTCTATCACGTTCAGCTTTATGTATTGCAGTTCGTTTGGTATTTCTCCAGGATGCTGTGATCGTAAAAACCAATTTTTAGTAAAAAATTATTTGATTCTGGCCGATTTATTCAAATTTTCCACGAATTTTTCAGATTATTTTAACGTGCGAAGAATTTTTATTCACCTCGATCTTTCCCCAGCCCGATAATACGGCCGGATAATCGCATTTTTTGAAATTCTCACTTGCCAAAGCTATGGGCTTCACTTTGTCGTTGTAAACAATGTCTTTGTCCACACGAATCAATCCTATGTCGTTCCTAATCAACAAAGCGTTGTACTTGGCGTGAGGTATTATTTTTACCGATTGATACTGGTCCCCACCCTCATCCAGTGTGTTTGTTCCTGTTACCACAGTTATTGCAGTGTCGTTGAAACTGGAACATGAATTCATCGTTTTCTATGACTTGTCAAACGTTTCAATATCGAAAATATGAATTTCAAAACAATCAAACTGCGAGAGCACACCCATAAGAGCATTTTGGGTCAATCTGGCCCAGGGCGTTTTTCAAATCGATGTTTTCCAGTAAATGTGCATTTTTTTTCTATAGACGTTTTTAATTTTTACGAATTTCATTTCATTATTTCATTTGATTTAATTGAATTTAATTATTTCATTTGATTTAATCATTTTAGTTTAATTTGTGACGAAAACAAAAATTAAATGCCACAGAATCGGCGACAGGAACGTGTTGAGGTCAAAACGACCGAGTATGCACTCGAAGGCTCAATTGTTAAGTTTCTACACACCTCCTGCATACGCCAATCTGACCCAAAGCGATTTTCCAATCGTAGACACGTTTTTGTAGTAAATTCTTCACATTTTGTGGCTCTGATTGATTTTTGATGAAAACAACGATCGGTAAGAGGAAATTGTTGGGTCAAAACGACTCGGTATGCACTTGGAGGGTTGAATTTTGAGAAAATGCAAATAAACGAGTACGAAAATGCAAGTATCACTAATTACCCCGACAGGCAATGAGCAGCTGTGAGAATCCAATGTTTTTCGACGATCGAACCACCGCAAAAGTGGCGATTCCTCACACGCAGTGATACTTGATAAGGAAACTGACCGTCCTCCGCGGCTGCGCCACCGACGATTTTAGTGTGGCCATCCTCGGCTGCAAATCGAGCAACATCCTCGTAAAATCAACTTGAACATTGGCCAATTTTTTCGATCGTGAGAAAAAATTAGATCAACAAATGAATTCGATGCATTTTTGTTAATTGGTGATTAATAAAAATGTAAATCGTTGCTTACCGGAAACGAAAACGGTGGCGAAAGCTTGTAAAAGATATAAAGCGAGTAACATATTTTCTTGCGTTCCTTCGAGTACGAAAAATCGGAGGGAACTAATTTTCTGTCACAGCCCCGACGCTCAATTTATACACATTTTTGGGCCAACTGTTTCGTACTCAGAGCTGAATAAAAACCTCAAATGGGGGAGGGTGTGTAAATGAAAACTAGCCATTTAAATTTGGGTCAGATTGTGTGCGATCACAGAAATGAAAGAAAAAAGAGACTGACTGAAAGACCAAAAAAAAACGCACCTTGTAATGTATCTCACGTTTGCACTTCGAGCTCGCGTTACAAAATCATATCGCACACATAGATCCAGCGTTTTAGTGTAATCGCAGAAAAGGAAGTTACCACAACGGGAAATCGTAGTGACATAGAAACGTCCCGAATCCGCGATATCCAGTGAAATATGTTTCTAAAGTGTTTAAAAAAAAAATCCAGATTAAAGAAAATTGAGGTTTGCGATTAATTAAAATTACAGAATTGCAGTTTTTCGAGAAAATTACTGAATGACTGGCTAAAAAAAAACATTTTTCACTGATCAATAATGAAGTTATTCGATTTTTACATCGAATAATCATTCCGGATTGTTTTTTTTCTTGAAATATGACTCAATATTGTGATTGAAATGGCTTTAGGCATGAAAAAACAGATTTACAAAAAAAAACCGTGGATTCGAGCATTTTTTTGTAAAGAATCTTGTGCGATTGGGATTTTTTTGAAAAACAATCGATTTTTTTTTGCCAGTTATTCTGCTCACCTAATTGTTTAACGTTATCGAACGAGCATGGTCGGCGAGAGAGACGCGTGACGACGAATTTTCCTACAGTTGATAAAGTCAGGATTGCCCTCGTCAACTTGCGATAGCGCGGCATTTGCACGAGGACGTTGGAGCGGAATGAAAAAAAAAAAAACTCTGGAAATGTTGGCTGCACGTTCCATTAATGATTTTTCGTTTTATTTTCAATTTCTCTTCCATATATTTATATGCATTTATATATAATCTTTGTATATTAATAGTTGGTACCAATTAGCTACGTTAGTAAAATATTTCATTATAATAAAAATAAAAAAGACTTATACCAGGCTCCCTGCTCTCGAGTAACGTCGCGATCATTCAAACGTGTTATGATTCTTGGTTATCGCATTTAAAACTCAACTGGTATCATCAGATTGTTTCTTATTTTTCGTTGTAGTTTTTTTCCACCTCGCGCGTTCATCGACCGACAATTTTGTTTTCAGCTTCTTTTAAACTAGATTTTTCTGCAGATCTATCGTTTTTAGTTTGCGCGCACGTGCCCAAAGATCGGAACTGTGATTCAAATCATATTTTCGTCCACAATGATCGAGCATGGCGACTCGAGGGGTGGGATCGATTGCTAATTAATATCACTTGTAAATCAATTCGTAAGATACATATCCTCACTGTACATAACTATATATATATTAATATGTATAATATAATTATATATATATACTTATATCAATAAATCCTTAATTTTCTATGTTGTGTATTATTTTTCTTTATCGAAAATCATTCTACGACATACATTTTTTCCGGGTACACGTTCCTTTTTAATTATTGGCCTTTTTTCCTTCATCTTTTATTCTCTGTTTGAATTTTCCGTGTGAATTCTCTCCCGGGTATTTGCTTCGTTCCATTATTTCTCTATTTTATTTGTTTTTCTGTGTTTTTTTTTATGTACAAATGACAAGCGTACGCCCGTGTCGATGTCGTTTCGTGTCGGCTTCGTCGTTCGTTTTTCGGGTCTGTACGTTTCGTGATTTACAAAATTGTGTTTTTATTCTTTGGTGATTGAACGATCAAATCAAATTTCACGTACGTTCTCGATTTTTCAACTTGGAATGGTTTTTTTTTTATTTTCAAATTTCGGTTTTTTGGTTTTAAACAACGAAAAGCATCGCCGGATTATTCGAATTGAATTTTTTCACGTCACTCGCACAATTTATTTTCCTTTTTGGTTTTTTTACGATTTAATGACGAAAATGAATGGGACGAAATTAATTATTTCGAGAAAACGACGTTTATGTCTTCAGGCGTCGTGCACTCTCAATTACAATTATTCGTAACACTAACGGCTCACACAATTCTTAATTATTACACGTTTCCTGCATTTTTTTCTTTGTTTTTCTCGTTTTTCTTGTTTCTTCTTGGACTAACATATTGAGACAGCGAATTTTCATTTTTTCCCCACATTTGCCTACATCGAATCTGTGACTACACAGCAATAAGCTAAGGATGAGTGGCACTGGATGAATCGAAAAAAAAGTAACGCAAATATTAATATATCGATGTATGCGTTTGTGTATCGATAAATACATCGAATTACCAATATGTGCATATTTTTTTGAGGATTCTTTTTGTGCGAACATGTGGGCTCTCTCGTACCGAGACTACAAAATGGATAAACTTGTTTATTTCGTTTGAGCTTTCGAGGTCAACTCGATCAAATCCAACTCTGTTACTTGTTTGTCAAAAAAGTTGTATTTTATTCTAGCAAAATGATATTATTCATCGTCGATTTTCCTTTGGCGGATTGAGTTTTTGAAATTTATTTCCGAAGCGTCCACAGCCTGCGAAACGTTTCGGCAATTGGTTCGTTGTGACTTTTATCTCGTTAATTATTAATCTCGTTCGCTGGTGTGCATTTTTGTTTATTTTCAAAAATATTAATGCTCTCAGCAAGAATTTCTCAATGGGAGAAAAATAATCGACGCCCTTTCGGATCGTCTGCGAAAAGTTTCGGTTTTCCTCAAGTCTTTGGTTTTTTTTCTTTTGTATTTAAATGGAAGAAAGAGGAAAAAGTAGCGATCGCGATAAAAATGACACTATTAAATACTCCCTGTTATTTATGTTTTATTATTTTTCTCTCTTCTCCAAACGACACGATCAAATGAGCGTTTCGTCCGAGGAGTTTTGTGAGCTTTTGCAGAGACTCTGTCTCTCGCTCGACGTCGACGTCGTCGTCGTCGTTGCGTGCAACTTTATCGTCGGCATTGTCGAGGATCGCTGCAACTGGCGCATCTCGATCATACACTCTTCACAATCAGGGAACGACTCGTCGGATGTGTCGCGTCATTCGTCCCCCGTCGACTCGTCTCAGCAGGAACATTCCTCCGCCCTCGCGAATTCGTGACCAATCGAATCCTAATGAATCGATATCAAGTTTTAAAAAATATACTCAATCCAATGATTTTCCACTCGCATTCACTCGCTTTCCGCAAATCTTTCAACGAAAATCGCAAAAATTCAAAGGAAAGACGATCGTTCGGATTTCCTGATAATGAAATAAATCAAATAAATTTCAAGGAGGATCACGCGCTACTTGTGAGTAAAAAAAGCAACTCAACTTCTTTGCTTTTTTGATGATCAAAGAAATGATAAGAATTTCTTTTTTTTATTATTGAAATTATGTGTCACTTATTTGTTGCGCTTAATGGGCGTTTGACGTAATAAAAATCTTTAAAAAAACGTCATTTTCAACCAGCTCGTGTATGCAGCGTTGTCGAACCTTCAAATGTTTATGTCGCTATTACTCGTTGACCTGAATCGAGTTTGTTTCAATTTAAATGCCCAGGTTAGCTTCAACGGTAACAAGGGATTTTAAAGACAACGTTGATTTCTGCGAACATTAGATTTTCTCGTGTTCGTTTTTGGTTTGCTAAAGTTGGAAAGATCGATCTTGAAAAAATGCAATTAGTTGCAAAGGGAATGTGTCTAGCTCAAGAGCCTGTGCATGAGGATTCAAAAAGTGTGACTTTTATGTATCGCTCTCTTGACAACTAGACGATGGATTCGAAAATAATTCCAGTGACAGATGCACGCTATATTTTTCTACGTTATTACGAAACTTCAAGCCTCAAAGTTGAAATTTTTGTTTCTCATCAGATGATCAGGACAGGATCTGAAAAATCGACTCAGCGGCCAAATTGGCTGCGTGAAAAATCACGAATACTGATATATTACAATAAAACTCGCACTTTTCTCTATTCAGGGTGATTCGGGTGGTCCATTGGTCGCCGACGACGTACAAATAGGGGTCGTATCTTGGGGCAGACCGTGTGCGAAAGGTCGGCCGGACGTTTTTCTATGTTATTTCGAAACTTCAAGCCTCAAAATTGAAATTTTTGTTTCTTATCGAATACGCGTGATCGTCCTTGAAAGACAATGAAAATAAAGTCTCGACTAACGTATTTTTCCTGTTTTAACGTCGAAAGTAACGTCGTTTATCTTACCTTCCGCAATTCGACGCTCCCAGGGTTACTGAGTCTAGCTGGAGGTGTCGTGAATGCAATTTTCTCGTAGGGAATCGTTCCCCGATAAAGCGTGCTGGGATCGAGGCTGAGAGCAGCTTTAAGTGCATTTTTTCGTTTGATGCCATTGAAGTTGTTGGCATTGCTGTTGATAATGACGTGATTCGGGGACGAGGTGCGCGTATTGGGCGACGATACAACCGTCTCCGGCTGAGCTCTCGTTTGTTGTAAACGTTCCGAATTATTTTCGTCCGTCGTTGTGTTCATTTCGATATTTCCGTTCCTCACGTTGCCGCAATCGATGTTAAAATCTCGTGAATTCAAATTTCTCGACTCAACGTTGCCCTCGATGTCCGTTAACGTTTCCGGCACGTTTATCCTCGAGTTGTCGTTCTCGGGTCTCGTTGTCGCCTCGTGAGAGAGTCCCTGAAACAAAAAGTACGGAATTTTTCAGTTTATTTTATTTATCGATCCATTTTTTCCGGAAGGTTGAAAAAAATGCTGAAATTTTTTTTTAACCTGAATCGGACGATTGCTCAACGCGTTATCGTTCGATCGAAACTTTTTCATCATATTTTCCGACTCGTCCTCATGATGCTTCGGTTCTGTGAACGTTGTTTCCTGAACGTTGTCAACGTCGCTGCACTCGTCGCAATTCCTCGTCGATGGACACACTATGCCTCCGGGTATTGGCCCCATTCGATATCCCGGAGGCCAGAACATTGTTCTCGGTTGCATGTAACCACAACCTTCGGGCTGCGTCCAACAAATCATGCAAATGTTTTTCTTTTTTCTTTTCATAACCCTCCCAATTCTCTTTCTCTTTCTTTTCTCAATAAACGATTGCGAATACGACTTTTCCTAGACCTAATCAACATCGAAATAATAAGAAAAATAATTAACGTAACATATTCGTCGAGGAAAAAAGAAAAATTATAGTTTTAATGGTAAATAAAGTAAAAATTAACGTGCGAGAATTTTTCACTTTGACGATATTCACAAAATTCAGAAAAATTAGGAGCAGAAAATGAATCCGTTCGAGGAAAAAAATGTTGTAAAATTTAAAGATTGAGCTGGACGAAGAATTTTTCGAAATTTTCACGTTTTTTCTCTCCTTTAGAATTTCTACTCACGTCCGGGTGCACGTTGATGCATTCCGTCTCTGGATCCGGCCTCATTATCGGTATTTCGCGCTCGGAAGGCGGCAAAATGTCATACTTTGGCATCGGGTGGTTAATGACGTCAGGATCCTAGAAAAATTGGAAAGAAACAGAGAAAGAATTCACTCGATCTCACGGTCATTAGTCAAAATCGATTCGGATGGATATTTTTTTAACCCTTCATGGTCACACTGGGTTGATTCTACCCAGTCCATTTTCGAATCCGTATTGTGACCAATCTATCGGCCCGAAAATTCTCAAAAAATTACTGAACAACCCTTGGACATTCCAGTTTAGATACGAAAAACTTTCCCGAAAGAAATCCAAGACTAACATATTTTTTTGAATGGAAAATGAAGAAAATAAACGGGAAAAAAAAGTTTTTCCACTAAAATAATCGTCGCTTAGTGGATTTTCAATATTTTTGCCTGAAATTTGGACCAGATATTCATCAGATCTGGTTCTTTTGGGAAAAAAATAGTTTGATAGCGCGCGTTTGAAAAAACATATTAATTCCGTTATTGGAAGTGGGTTGACTTCAGAGTAGATTTTAGAGATTTAGCGTTATCGGCGGTAATACTTATCGCCGCCAACGCGCAATGGACTGTACAAACTGTCGTTGAATGACGATTGCAGCCTCATTCATTACCGGGAACTAGGAGATATTTACGTCACAAGTTGGTCACTGGGTGGATTTTACCCACAGTGACCACGAAGGCTTAAAATGACAATTTTTTGACAAAGACAAAAGTTTGTACCTGCACGCAGTAGCCGATTCTTTCGAGGATCGTGGCAAAACTGGGTCTCTCGTCCGGCGAGGGATGCCAGCATTTTGTCATCAATCCATAAATAGGATCGGGACACCCGGCGGGCCTTTCCAACCGTCCGCCGGTGGTGACCATCGAAATAACTTCGCGATTCGCACATCCGGTGTAAGGCATGTAACCAAAGGACATGATTTCCCACAAAAGAACTCCGAAGGCCCTGAAATATGAATTTTCCGATGACAATAAATCCTCGAGAATTGCAAAGTGCGGAAAACTCCAGTGTCTCTGGGATGGAAAATGAGTTTCTCACCAAACGTCAGTTTTGGTGGTGAAAATACCGTCGAGAAAACTCTCCGGTGGCATCCACTTGACCGGAAGCATAGCCTTGCCCCCTTTTTTATAATAATCGCTTCTGTAAATATCTCTGGCCATGCCAAAATCCGCTATTTTGACAACTCGGCCTGGCCCTTTACACGTCAACAGACAATTTCTCGCTGCAATATCACGATGTATGAAACGTTCGCTCTCCATGTATTTGCAGCCTTTCGCGACGTCGTGAGCGCACATTATGAGATCGAGCATCGTCAGACTCGTAGGTCGTTTCTTCAAATTCATTTCCAAATTATTAACAAAAACTCCCCAACGTTATAAAACAGGAAATCAAATTTAATTCAAATTATTCGGAAGTGAAATTCTTTCCCAATGCATTTCCGTGGAAAAAAAAACCATAATTGATTTTATTATCGAGGCGCATGATAAAAAAAAGTTTCATCAAAAAATGCCTTTTTTCAAATTTACAACAATTTTTTTTTTATCACCCCAACAAACCGAAATTCAATTTTTAGGCGGATCGTAGGAGGAGCTCGACTTCCGAATAATTATTTAAAAAATTGCCAACTCACGGGTCTGGGTCTTTCCTCGCGTAGGAAATTCTTCAGATCTCCTCCAGCAAGCAACTCGAGAATAATGTAACGCGGATGTTTGTCGAAGGATATGCCAATGAAGCGAACGATATTTGGATGATTAAATTTGCTCATTATAAGAGCTTCCATCATAAAATCACCGACTGCTTGGGGAGTGGAAGCTCGCGGTAGAGTTTTCACTGCGACCGGATGTTCCTCGTTGCTTCTGTATTTGTAGATGCCCTGGAAGACCTCGCCGAAGGCGCCTTGTCCCAGGGGTCTGAAAAATCGTTAATCGAAGAATAAATTAAAAAAAAATTCGAGTCTACGAATAGACTTGGTATTTTTTTTTTTTGGTACTGACTGAACGAAGGTGATGCTGTCACGTGGGATCTGTAGCAAATCTTTGATGCTGTACAATTTGCCATCAAACTCATAATTCGGATTATACTCGGTCAAATGCCTCTCAAGGTCACCGGGAACGATTGCATCCGGCCGATTGAACATATTTTGTCGTTGTCTAAGCAACGCTTTTCTATTCTGATATCGATTGTCTGCAGTCACAAGAAACGAATGAATTATTAAATCGTCATAATGAGCTCCGGGTCAAACAAATTGAATTTTCTCTTGATTTAATTCTCCTTGAGTTATCAACGCGGTGGAAACCGATTGATTCACTTACACAGCAAAACGCATAGGGCTGATAATGCGAAGAGCAGAAATATGCTCCCGACGATCAGCACGATCATGAACGTCTGGTGGGCGACGTTCGACTCGTCCGCAACTGTCAATGCAAATTTCACATTTTTTCGCCATTCATTGTTGATAATCAACGAAACAATCGATAATTCATTAATTAATCAATTAATTGGAATTTCTTTATTCAATCACCCAATTATTGATTAATTATTGATTAATTATTGTTAATCAATTAATTATCAGTAATTAATGAATTAATTAAATAATTGAATGAAGAAATAAGTGAATGAAAGGAAAAAGCGATGGATTCATGAGCAACAAAATTACCGATACACGATCGCGAGTCATTGCCCAATGCCCAACCGGGTGGGCAAAGACATTTTGTCTCGCTGAGTCGAAGATCCAGAGCGACGCAACGAAAATCACAACCGCAGCCGCTGATGTCTGGTACGATGGTCACCTCGCCCGGTCCATGATCGATGCCGATACGATAATGAGTCTCGAGGAGCCTGGACGATACGTAGGAATAACCTCCTTCACCGTTTCCGTATTCACGAGGACCCGTTCGTCCTCCTGCCGACCCAGAGACACGGACAAATCGATGAAATTTCGAAAAATTGCATAAAATTTCGAAAAATTCCATAAAATTTTGAAAAAACTGATGAAATTTGGTAGAATTTGAACGAATTTTGGGAAATTCGACCGGAAATTTGTAGCTCGGCGATTTGAACTCACCAACGAAACCACCACCCCCGCCGCCCGTCTTGCAGCCCCCACCACCGCCGCCAAAACCGCCGTCTCCATGACCCATCGAGTTTTTGCCGCAGCCCCGGCCTCCCTGACCGCCCCTCAATAACGACATACCCGGCGATCCTCCTCCCGTCGCCCCGTTCGCTCGCACGTTGTCGTTCCAGCCACCCCCGACGCCACCTCAACGAAATAATTGTCACGTTATTAATTGCCGCATTATTAATTAAGTACATTCCACGATTTCACCGATTTATTGAGCTTCGCACGTGCAGGATCGTTGAAATTCTTACCTGCAGCGCTTCCGGTAATATTTCCAGCGCTGGAGACCGGTTTGCCCGTTAAGAAACCTCGTCCGTGTTGAAATCCGTCGTTGAAGAATTTTCCGAGACCCAAACCGCCCCCGCCGGCGGCCACGAGAACTGGCACGTATTCGCCGGAAGTCGTCACCTGATTTTAATCAATTTCGTTAATTTTCAACAATTTTATTAGATTTTTTTTTTTTTCAAAAAAATTGAACAACTTTCAGAAAAAATATGGAACAAAAATTGTTTAATCGAGCGACCCATTTTTACCGTAAAAATGTAAGTCGCCCCTCCACCCCCGCCCCCGCCGTCGGTCCATTCCATGTTCTTGACATCGTAAATCTTGGACAAAGCTCCGGACATTCCGAACTCGGAACTCGTGCGATTTGTCGCCTGCTCGCAATCGTTTCTTTGGAGACCAATTTTCTTAGGACAAGCGTCCATACCCGCTTGGCCAATTAGGAAATAAAGAGTTTCTCCTTTTTTTAACTCGATGATGCCGCGCACTAGAGCGCCCAGGGTGCTGCCCATTCCGCCGGAGCCACGTCCGCCTCTGGCTCCAACGGCGATCAGCCTGAATTAACGAAATGTCGATTTTTTCATTTATTTATTCATTTATTTAGAAAATGATCAATGACTTAAAAAAGAAATAAGGAAAATCTTTGATTTTTCGAACTTTTCTCTCTCTATTCGAGTTGTTTTGGGTTTTCACAATATTTTCGATGCACAAAACTCACGTGTAATAACCACCGTGAGGCGCACTCCATCTCTGGACACCCGGGACGTCGATCGCGGGCGTAGACTCGGTCATAGAGGTCGGAGAGCTCGTCAAAACCGAAGTTTTCGAAAGGTCAGCGTCAGTTTTGTTGTATTCCCGGGCACATTGTTCGGGCGAAGGGCCGATTCGACCGGTCGCGCCACACGTTGTTATTCTCACGACTGCAAAAACGTGCAAAATCCTTTTAATTCCATACCCGAAACGAAAACGACGAAAAACGTGTGGAAATTTTCAATTTTCGAACCTGTTTTATTCGCGAAATCCGCATGCTGTTCCGTAGATTGTTCCGAACCAATCACGGGATTGTAATAATTGTAATCCTTGACCACTTCCGGTGGGACACCTAAACAAATCGAAAGCGATCGATAAGGAACATTTTATTTTTAATTCATTTAATCAAGCAGGTGCAAGTCTGACTCCATGTTTCTTTTTTGTTACCGATTCCAAAACACTCGGGGCTTAGAGAAAAGTCGTCGATCGCTGCTTCTCCCAGGTCCACGTAACCCTTGCTGGCTTCGAACTGAAGGAAGTAACTGCAACGGCACGAATGCAAATGTATCAGAAAAATTCTAATCCACGTCAATTTGAAGGTTGTGAAGCCACAACCTTTAAATTGTATATATGCAACCTTTAAATATGTACAAAACAATAAGTATTGTTTTATACATTCACGTTCATAGTGAATGATAATTAAGCGTATTAACCAATTAACCATTACCAATTAAACCAATTACAATTGGTTTAATGATAATTAAACCAATTGATTAAATTAATTTAATTAATTTAATTTAAAAATAATGCTTATTTTGGTAATTGGTAATTAAACCAATTACAATTAGTTTAATTTGATTTTAATTGGTTTATCAATTAATTGGTTTTAATTTAATTGGTTTATTATTTTAATTGGTTAATTTAATTTAATTAAATAAATAAATAAATTGAATTAATGAAATTTATTAATTAAATTAATTTAATTTAGAAATAATGCTTATTTTTTTATACATTCATGTTCAGTGATCGGTTTAATGATCATTAAAAATGATGAATCACAACAAATAACCGTCAATAACCGTAAATAATAATGAATAATAACAAATAAAGTTGAAATGATTGTTCATAATACAGAACGCAGCAAACCTACCGGTATTTGATGTCCAGAAGTGGAACGACTTGATTGTACCAGGCGTTACCTTGGTTCCCGAAACTCCACCACAAAGGCGAAGTTTCGTTCTCGTGTGGTTTCATCTGGACCAAATACAAGCCCAACGAGATGCTGCTACCACCGTTTCGATGATAGAAAAACCGAACCTGAAGATTTTATAAAAGGCACGTACAAAATTTCAGTTATTTTACGATCAACATTGTGACTGCTGACTTCTTTAGTTCCCCTTTGATCCTTCCGAAGTTTCGGCATCGTTTACATTGCAGCAAACGTTTTTTCTGACGTCAAACTATTTTTTATCGTTTCAATCACCGAATAAGTCAGTTTTTTCGAAATCTTCACGACGAAACAAAACAAAAACAATAAAAATTGGAGTCGCAGCACTCAGGAGGATTCTCGATGGGAAAAATCGATAATTTTTTGCTTTTTTGTCGTTTTTTTACTCACTTGACACGATTTGTAATAAGGACTCTTCGGATCGCTCGTGTACGGTGGTATGGGATTAAATATCGGACTCTCTATCGTGCCTCGACTCCCGTAGCGAACTGTTCTCGACAGTATGACAGAGGCGTAAGTTCCTATTCGACAAAAAAATAATTAGTCACGAAGAATTTTGCACGAATCTACAAAAAAACATTCAAAACACTTGAACATCCGTGGAATTTGGATTTTTTTGTTGATTCTTTTTGCAATGCATTTGAGGATCGATGAAAAAAAATTTGCGAGTGACTCACCGGTTTCATTGCGATAAGTGTGATCGTAGCTCGGCCCTGTCCTGATCGCTCCGGTCTCTCCGCGATTTAAAGTCCAATTCAATAATCTGTCTGTCCTGTGCCGCCATCCGCACCAACCATGCTCGAAATTGCATTTCGCCGTTTCCGGAATTTTGTCTGTAGACCATGAAAAGATTGAGTATCAAAATTTTACCGAATTTGCCACAATTTCAAATTTCAGGAACTAGAATTTTGCGGTAAAGTGAAAAATTGAACCAGAATAATTAGATTTTTTTACCGCAATCCGCCATTTCGTCCTCGCCATCCGCACAGTCAGGAGTCAAGTCGCAAACTCGACTCTTACTCAGGCACGAACCGTTCTTGCAATTAAACATGTCCGTACAGTTGGAACTGTAATACGTCGTTGACTCTGCGTGAAGGAAAACAATTATTATGAGTAATTGGACATTTTTGTTAATTTTATAAAGCCCAAGAACGCCGCAACGGAAAACAAAAAATTCCAACAATTCCTGAACAACATTAGTCCAAATAATGATTGCTAAACAATAAAAAAAAAAAAAAAATCCCATTGAATCAGAATATTTAACCCTTCGTGGTGACAGTTCCGCCACCGATCTCGGTAGTCACACTGGGTTGATTCTACCCAGTCCATTTTCGAACCCGTATTGTGAACAATCTATCGGCCCGAAAATTCTCAAAAAATTACTGAACAACCCTTGGACATTCCAGTTTAGAAACGAAAAACTTTCCTGAAAGAAATCCAAGGCTAACATATTTTTTTAAATGCATAATGAAGAAAAGAAACGGGAAAAAAAAGTTTGTTCACTAAAATAATCGTCACTTTGTGGATTTTCAATATTTTTGCCTAAAATTTGGGCCTGATGTTCATCAGATCTGGTTCTTTTGGGACAAAAATAGTTGGATAGCGCGCGTTTGAAAAAAACATATTAATTCCGTTATTGGAAGTGGGTTGACTTCAGAGTGGATTTTAGAGATTTGGCGTTACCGGCGGTAATACTTATCGCCGCCAACGCGCAATGGACACTACAAACTGTCGTTGAATGACGATTGCAGCCTCATTCATTACCGGGAACTAGGAGATATTTACGTCACAAGTTGGTAACTGGGTGGATTCTACCCAGAGCGACCACGAAGAGTTAACGTGAAATTATTTTTTTTTCTTACTCTTAAAATCCAAAATTTCTTGCATTCGAATCTGATCAAAATGATTACATTTTTGAGATTTGAAGAAAAAAAAACTAAAATTCTACTTTCTCGCTTTTAGAAATTGTTTTTGTTTTGCGATTTATCGTTGAATATGAAAATCCAAATTTTCACTCGCCTGGGAAACAATCGACGAGACGAATATCGTCAATGGCGATGCTCGAGTTGTCGTAAGGCGTCGTAAACTCCAAAAATACTCTGTAAGGTTGACTCTTGACCCCGAGATTGAAAATGCTTCGCGTCCATCTGTGAAAAATTGAAAAAAAAACACACACACATCAATTTTAATAACGAAATTTCTGCTGAAACATATCAGGGCGGAGAAATTGTTGATTTTGCTTTTAATACTAACGATCCTTTGTTGTTCCGGTAACGCTCCGCCGTTACCCAACTCGTATGATTTTCCGTCTCGATGAACATTTGTATCGTGCCATTTTCCATCTCGACCTGATGCATTCCTACTTCGAGACGACATTGCGCACCCGTAGGCGGTATTTTTTTCGACCATATTTTGTCCGAAGCTGAACCACCGAGCCACAAGAAATATCCTGAAATGAAAATTCGATAAATTACGTTAAAAAATTGTTCAATTTCCTTGAAAATTCGTTCTTGACGTTTTTTTTTCAGTAATTAATTTCTCAAATGAATTTTTTCCACAAAATCTTGCTCGTTTTTCCAATTCGGTCAATGTACGAAGGGGAATTTTGATTATTAAAAATTCTGTCTCAAATCTTATGGATATTAATAAATTGAATGTTGAATTTGTCTGGAATAATTGATATTGCAAAGAAAATGGGGAATTACCTTTTTCGGATCCGTTGTTGTCAGCGAATGGTCCAAAAGGTCGATTCCTCGTGGCGTTTGCATTAGTACGTATAAAACTACCTGTACGATTCCAGGACCAATCGCAATTAATAGTCTCAAAGTCGCAATGACCAAAAGCAGGTGCTGGCCTTGGTGCGTTGACGAGAGCTTTGAGTTTGTCAAAGCTGCGTATTGAGCCTGACCGAGCACCGCTGATGAAACAAAGGCTAACGAGGATTTTCACCAGGACATTATTCGCCGACTTGTTTCGATTTCGATGAGCCTCGTTCAAGCTCTCGTCCTCGTGCTTGTGATCCTTTATCCTCTCGGAAATGGCGATTTTCCTCAGCCTCGTAGTACCTTCACTGATCATTACTTTAACCTTTATTTTCAATTGCTCTCTTCTTTTTTCTCTCTTTTCCTCTCTCGCTCCCTTTCTCTCTTTCTTTTTTTCAGAACATCCTCGATCGTGCGTACAAACGATTCAACTAAATTTTTTCTGGCTCTCGATTTGTACTTTGTGTTTTTTTTCTCCTTCGATCTTTGCAAATGTTTTCGTTTTCGTGTCTCAATTGCCAAAATTAATCTCTGTCAGGGATGCTGCGTCTTTTAACTTTATAATCCAAGCTCGTTGCAGCTTTTGTGTCTCATCATCGTCTCCTGAAAAAATAAATCCAACCGTGCAAAGTTTTCAATCTCAAGATCTTTGTCGAATGATTTTTTTCCACGATGTTGAAGTTTGCATCGTTGAAATGCAACGAAATTCTTCTTTTACTTTCTTCTAAATTGAGATTGATTTTTCGATCCGGACAATAAATCGATAATTCTATAGTGATCGAATCGAATCGGATCGAATATTAAATTCGATTCGATTTTCGAATCGAATATTCATCGATTTTTCGAGTATTTGATAAATTTCCGAAAAACAGCGGATTCTCGCAAATCCTTTCGAAATTTTTTTCCGAATATTCTCGAAAAAATCGAACATTCGAAAGAAAATCGAATATTCGAAGAAAAATCGGATATTCGAAAAAAAAATGGAATACTCGAAAAAATGTCACATATTCAAAAATATCGAATATACGGTTTGAAATTCGAATCAAACAATTTGATTTGATTTGATGCCGAATATTCCAAGTTTTCAAATATTCGCACACCCCTAACAAAATCGGTACGAAAATTGTCATGGTTTTTCAAATAAAACAAAAAATTGATAAAAAAGTTTTTTTTCGTTGGATCTCAACATGTTGCACGCTTTAGTGTCACTTTTTCCCTAAATTACGAAAAATATTGGAAATTCACCGGATGTGAACATTTCTTTAGTCAATTTTAAAATCGCATTCTCTGGCGATGCAATTCAATACGATTGTCAGGAGATTCGATAGGAAGATTCGACGAATTTGCTCTCGACAATAATTACCAATGGAATTCGATCTTTTGTCTATGCGATAATGAGAGCCGCACGGTCACGAATTTCGTCGCTAATCGCTTTATCTTCGAGCTGCAGTGTAGAATGTACAAAGGGAAGCATAATCGGAGATCTATAATGCAAATATATTGTCGCTTTGCGGAGGAACAACTAAATTTTATCCGAACGATTATCCACTTTTTAATGGCACTGAAGTTTGCAACGTTGAGGTGCAACGAAAAATACGTTTTTCTATTAATTGTTTGTTTCAATAACAAAAACCCTGAAAATTTTTGTGCTCATTTTGTTTTTGGATCCTGAAAAAAATCGTTTTAGTGTCCTAACAAAATATTGAATAAGAATCACGAGCTCTGCTCAAGAACAAACCGAATTTCGTTGCATTCCAACGATGCAAACTTCAGCATCGTACTTTTTATACAAAACTTTTAAACAATTTATCTGCATTTCGGAATTAAAATTCAAAAAACACAAACGGTTTCATGGAAATCTGGGTCTCCGCGATCTCTGTATAGATCTGTCACTATGCAGAACACGATGTGCGGAATCGAGTGTCAGGCTGTGCATCTCCGGACCGAGATGCACGTCCCTCTCCCTCTCTCTCACTCTCTCTGCTGCCGTTCTCTCAGTGGACAGGAAATCCACTTTGGAACAACCGAGTAAAATTGGACGATTTGATACATAGAGCGAAAAGATCGATACACGCGAGACGATATTAAAATTAAATCTACGACCATAATCTTGAGGATTCACTAACGAAAGTTTCAAATATTTCAGTGGCGAGATGGCACTGAAGTTTGCAGCGTTGAGGTGCAACGAAAAATACGTTTTCGCACCTCCGGGAGGAAAGTGGCAACTTTCGGCCCGCTGCGCGGGCCGAAGTTGCCGCATTCCGCCTACGTCGGACCGAAAAATCGTATACGCAACACGGGAGTCAAAGCAGACTACCTCAAACCGCGTGCTTGTCAACCTCGCCTTCGGCTCGGTTGACAATTCTGCCCGCGGTTTGAAGTAGTCTACTTTTCCTCCCTAGTTGCGTAATATACTATTTTCTATTAATTGGTTGTCTCAATAACAAAAACTATGAAAATTTTTGTGCTGATTTTGTTTTTGGATCCGAAAAAAATCGTTTTAGTGTCCGAACAAAATATTGAATAAGAATCACGAGCTCTGCTCAAGAAAAAACTGAATTTCGTTGCATTCCAGCGATGCAAACTTCAGCATCGTAAGGCGAGATGATTTTTCGATGGAATAAACACCGAGCTTGGAGATTTTCTTAGGTTTAAATCCCTTCGATCGATAAAACCATCTGATTGGCCGATTCTTATTCCTTTCAATTAATTAATTCGATATCTCTTCGCGATGATCCCCATTGGAGATGAATCTCCGTAATTCTTGAAAGATTACAGGACTTTTTTCCAACACGATATTCGACGAATGATTGAGCGATTAAATGTCGATGAAATAAAATTGTTGCCGGCAAATCTACTCGTGGGAAGTGTCCCTTTACGAGGGGGGAGGTTCATTAACGATCGATGTTAACGCGTCACCGGATATTGCTGCGGTTGGAAGGTAAATCGGTAATTTCAATTTCGATACGATTCAACAGACCTTACCAATTCCCTGCCTCGAGATTCAACCTTAATTAGGAAACTATTCCAACACGCTACGTGGATCAAGCATAAATGACCTCTAACCTTCGCCAACAGCAGCAAAAAGTGTCTCTTGCAATCTCATCCATCACGTGGAACATTTAGCACACCAGACGTAACTGTTGCACCATACGACCCCATTAAAGGGTTCGTGTTCGTCTTGGGCAGAAAATGCGGACAAATTATCGACAAAAAAACAAAAACTTCGGTCTGTGTTCCTGTGAATAATTGAGAAGGCAAAATTCTCTACACTAAAAATTCAATTTAGCCAAAAAAAACGTCGATATTTTGTTGAATACAGCGAACTAAATATTTTGGGATAATTTCGAAATTTTTATTATTTCGACAATATTTTTCATTTGTAACGGAACTATCAGCAAAATTTACGATTGGAATGACAAAAATTTACTTTTCTAATAGATTTTCTAGAACTTTTTTTGCTGAAATGACAAAATTTTCGTGATTTTTCGAAAAAACGGTTAGTTGAACGTATCCAACAAAATATCGATCTTTTTCAACAAAATTTTCTCTGCAGAATGATACTGAAGTTCGCGACGTTGGAATGCAACGAAAAATATTTATTTTTATTCACGATTTTCTTAATTTTTTCAATTATCCACATTTTCCAGCCAATATTTTTTTCTAGGGCAAAAAACTGATCGTTTCGTCACCACAATCGAATTCTTAATTAAAATAATGAGCTTTGGCAAAGAAAAAAAACGAATTTCGTTGCATTCCAACGATGCATTCCAATTTTCCAATTTTCTTCTTCCAGTTCGAGATGCTCGAACCCCAAATTCCAGTTTTTTGTTTATAAATGACAAAACCTTTCGAATTAAAAATCGAGATTTTTTTTCCACTTATAAAACACAGAGATTAACATTTTATTGCATTTTCCCTTTTTCTCAGACTTTCGGTTCCGAAAAACGACGTTTTCCCGAAATAAAAAAGCGATAATTCTGGTTCCCTCGGTTTTTACAATAATTATTTTTGTAAATGAACGAAAAGTTGTGGTGACAAAAACAAAAAGTCTTGGACGCGAACCAAGTGACTGGAATTCATTGGACTCGAAGCCTTTCCACGTGTGGTGCGTGTGCCCTTAAAGCGTGCAACGTGTTATTGTTACATCCCGGAAAATGCGGAGTCAAAAACCACATTTACCAATTTGAGAATTCTCGTCGAGTCGTTTCGTATTAATTTACGTTTCTCGTGTCGTGGCCTCTACTTTGCTCGTCGCGCGCGCGTTTCTAACACGAGAGATATTCTCTCTTTGGTGCAGTCTTTCGGTTACGTTTGCTGCACTTCCGGCAGTGTTGCTATATCTTTTGGATATTTGAGAGACAGAATGAAACGAGAATCGGTCTCGAGAGCTAAATGAGAAAGAGACGGACAAGGAGAGAGAGGGAGAGCGAGAGAGAAACGTCATCGTCGTCAGTCAGTTCGCGCCAGTTTTCTATGTATATACGCGATGCTATAGTCATAGAGGCTCACGCAAATACACACTCTGATTTGTTCTCGTGTCGGAGTAGTCGCAGTGTAGCTCGGTCAGACAGTGTAATAAAACCATGTCGCCGGTAAGATTACTAAAGCCCGTTTCGTCTTACCATACAATTCCAACCATCGTCGTCTCTTTCCCTCCCAACTAAATCTCCGCGAACCATCTTTTCGAATGATGCTGAAGTTTGCAACGTTGGAATGCATCGAAAAAATGTCTCTGAAGATTGCAACGTTCAGATTCAGCGAAAAACATTTTTTCTATTGATTATTTATTGAATTTTGAAAATCGTGGCTATTTTTTGAGTCGATTGAGTTTTTTGGTCGCAAGAGAGAATCGTTTTATTGGCCGGACCAAATATTCAATAATAATTATTTTCTCTGCTGAAGAAATAACAGAATTTCGTTGCATTCCAACGTTGCAAACTTCAGGATCATTCGAAAAATATTGAATTTTATTGAAGATTCGTTCAATTTTCAATGTCAACCAAATTTTTCGAGCCGATATGCTTTTCGAATGGCAAAAATTGATCATTTTATCATCGTAATTACATGCTGCATTTGAATAATTATTTTTGTCAAAGATAAAAATGAATTTCGTTGCATTCCAACGATGCAAACTTCAGAGTCATTCTTTTCGAACATTTTTCAACGATTTATTCAAAAACCAAAAAAATTTACCTGTTCACGGCACTGAAGTTTGCAACGTTGAGGTGCATCGAAAAATATTTAATTTTATTGAAGATTCGTTCAATTTTTAATATCATCCAAATTTTTCGAGCCGATATGCTTTTCGAATGGCAAAAATCAATCATTTTATCATCGTAATTACATGCTGCATTCGAATAATTATTTTTGTCAAAGATAAAAATGAATTTCGTTCCATTTTTTTGGTAAAACCAAACGAAAGGCCGATGACGTACAGTCTGGGTCAAATTGACCCCGTGTCTCAAGGGACATATTCAATGTCAAATATTCGGTCTCGAAATTTCTCGTTGTCGCGCTTTCCGATCATGCTGTGGGGCAAAAGGAATTTCGTTTCCGCACGAATTCGAAATTTAATATCACGAGAAAATTTCGAATGGATGCGAAAAAATTTCATCGTTTGACTTTTCGGTCGAAATTTATTTCGAGTTTCCGATTTTATTGATTTTTTTATCATTCTGTTCTGGGATATCGAGATTTTTCAATGTGATAACGAGGCAGGCGCGTTTTTCTTCTTTTTTCGATTTATAAATCGAATGAGTCAGCTGTGACGAGGTATCTCCGATACAGGGACGCCTTAACCGATGCAAATACTAAAACTATTTCTCCAATATCCCGTAATTTCCGCCTCATCTCGTCGCTTCGCTCTCTTTTCAATTTCTCACTCCCTTTCGCTCTCTCTCTCGCTCGCTCTCGTTGCCACATCCGGTCACCGAGAATTATTAAATGAGAAACGGTTGCGGAATGAGCCTTTTGCATTTCTGTAAACGATGTAAACGAGCGATTCTTCATTTTTTATGTAAAAATGACATTTCTACCGAGAAAAACAAACGAAAACCCAGCGATGACACGTTCGACTCTATTTCATCGAGACATTTTTTTCGGGCTGTCGATCACAATGGCGGAATGAAAAAAAGGAAATCGAAACATTCGGGAATGAATTTTTTGTGTTTGGCTAGGCAAAAAAATCATAAAAATAACACGAACGATATTTTTGCACGATTTATTTTCCGAGGATTGTGGGAAAATTTGGGTATCAAAAAACTTCGCTCGGAGGCGAGGTCGGAAGGCACGAGAGAGAGCGAGAGAGAAAAGAATCGAGAGCTTTTGAAACAAGTTGTTCCTGCGCCTCGTCCTGCTGCGAAAAGTCACGCCTGCCCATGAAAACGCAGTTTTTGATTCGAACAATAAAATAACATGATTGTCGGACCCACCGACAGACTCGACGCTTCCCTGGAGAAAATTGACATTCGTAAAAAGTAAAAAAAAAAAATCGTTAAAAGCTCCGACGCTATGGCGTTCGATTTTTCTACTCGCTAGGAATTCCGCAAGGCGGTCCTTTCGCGCGTCACGCTCCGTTGGGTTTTAATATCTGCCCCAGTGGCCCGATAAACGAGAAGAAGAGAATCCAACGGTCCACGTATAGATATTTTATGGAAGTAAAATTCGTGCATGCGCGAATACCGAGGGTGATTTTTTGTCCCGTTTCTTTTTCCGCCACCCACACTCAACGGATGTTTGAATAATTACGAAATTTACACGGGCGATTGACAGGCCAAGCTCGATCTCACGATTGACTCGGATTAATAATTCATTCAAATCAGCAATCTCGATTCTTTAACTTTATTCCCAAACAACGGTACAAATGAATTTTTCAGTCTTCTTTTTATTTACCTGTGATGGCCGCCGAGATCGAGACAGTTTCGTTCATAGTACTCGGTCCTTTCGTTTTCAAGGACTTTTCTTTCAGACAGACTTTCGTTCGATAGCCACGCTTCGATTCTACCCACCGATGTGAAAAATCCTAGGTCCTCGCGCTGCTCCGTCGCACCCCCGCCTCAGTATCGGACTCTGTATCCGCAGCTGCCACAATTTATTTTTTCGCAGATTCGAGGATGCGGAAAAACCGAGCGAAACTTTGACCGCGTTCAAAATATCGGAAAAAACCAGATCAGCAGAGTTCGACGACGACGAAAAAAGTTAACGGGGTAGAAATTTTTCTCGGAATCGTCATTGCATTAACATATTGAATCGCAGCAGATTTCGCTCTCGTCGTAATAGAAAATATGTCGTTGTACTGCTGCGCGGCGTGGTGAAACGACGCACGAGAAAAAAAAAACACAAATTCGCGGTTAGCGTAAAAAAACACTCGGTCCGAAAATAATTCTGGCGAAAAGTCTTTTCGTTGGCGAGGAATAATGTCTAGGCGAAAAAAACCGTCTGTTATACTATTTTCGGGAAAACGCAGTATTTTCAAGCAAGTTGAGAGAAAAATTGAAAGCTGCCGAGATCGAGTTATCGCAGAATAGAAAGAGCACAAATTTCCACAAGAATCACAACTGCAGTCTGTACATCATAATTCATAATCCACCGTGTGTTATTCCGTTTCGAATGGAATATCAAAAAAGTCGGCGACACATAATGATAGAAGGAATTTGTGGAGAGGTGTGTTAAAAAAAAAACAGACGCACGATTCGCGAAGCGAGGAAAACTCTCGGCGAGTCGGCAAAGCGAACGCGAGAGCGTTGGTTGTTTTGATTTTTTATATTATGTCGCTCGACGGTGCGTGACCGGATGCCGCGACGTTACTGGCTTTCTGTACACCCCGTGATAGTCCCCACGATCGATTAAAGCTTGATCTTGGGAGCTTGTGGACCACGCGCGCGTAACACACACATACAAACACTTGCACAAACTTACAGAGGACTGAGCGAGAGAGAGAGAGAGGGAAGGGCGAAGCGAACATGCGAGAGCGGCCGATGAACGTGCATGTGTATGGACCACGAGCTTCCACTCTTTCTCTCCCTCTCTCAGACCCGCAGCAGAGACGCGTACTTATCCCTCTCCAAACTTGAGAAGAGAGAAACAAAGACCGAGAGAGCTTTTGGCTCGCGGGATTCAGTTCCTCGTTTTCTATACCTTCGCGATGTCTTGGATTTCATTTTTTTCCCTCCTTTTCTGCTACCCGAAGCTTTTCCTACGATATTCTCGTTACACGCTTGTCCCCCGAGATTTCCAACCATATACGCGCGCACGTATACATTTTTCAATAAATACACGAAAAAACATGTATATTTATTTGACCGTGCGTACGTACTTGGAGTGCATCCAAAATATACATATATTCATTCGCATTTGCGTATAGAATACATGACTATATATTTTTGCACACGTGGATATATATGTGTGCTGCAAAATACAACGCCTATTGCCCGAAAACTCAAAGGGCTCCGCCCCTCTGTGAATATGTCAAAGATCTACGACTGCGCCCTCGCAATTTTCACCCTCTCGCTTCGCATTTCATTCGTCTCAGCTTTCCGCACAACTTTATTCCAAATCTGTACCTCCAATCATTCCCCAAAGTCTCACTTTTCGATAATTCAATATTTTATCGCCATAAATATCGAATCGAGGCAAATCTTGCGATCGTGCGGAAGCGTAAAAATACAAAAAATTCACGATAGCGACATAAACGTTCGATATATAGATGGACGCTCGCAAAATCTCATTCCAGGACGCATAAATTTATTCTTCATCAGTTTTTTTTCTATTATTTATTCAAGAACGTATTTCCGGTCGTTCCAGGCTCAAATTTATCCAAAAATCGTTATTTAATCTGCAGGGTTTTTACGTTTTTGAACAATCGGATTCGTGGTCTGGTTCGAAGGAGAATTCGGCTTCAGATTGGAAGAAAAATCGCCAGATGGCGCTGAAAATCGCTCGGAATTTCGAAATCTCTATCCATTAGTTTCGTTCATTCGTTACGAGTATAAATATTCCCGTCTTCCTGACGTTTTTACTGACGGGAACAATCCCAGATCCGTGTTTTTTTCAATTACCCGAAAAGTTTGCAGAAATTTGAAAACATCGATAATTTATCGTGTCAATTTCATAGAGTGAAACTTCGTTGCGAGTGCCGACGAAACTTAACCTCAAACAGCGAAACAATAACAACATCACAAAATGGGAAAACGTCAGCATCAAAAGGACAAAATGTAAGTGCATCGAGATATTGTTTTTTCGTCTTTTGTTGCAAACAATCGAATCCTTTCGCGCAGGTATTTGACGTACACGGAGTGGACGACTCTGTACGGCGGCAAAAAAGCTGGCACGTCCGAAGAGTCCGAAGACACGACCTTCAGACGTTTGCCCTTCGATCATTGCTGTCTCAGTCTCCAACCGTTCGAACATCCCTACTGCGATTCTTCGGGCAATGTTTTCGAACTCCAACCGATCGTCACTTACGTCAAACACTTCAAACACAATCCAATCACGGGCAAACCTTTCGATCTCAAATCGCTCGTCAAACTCAATTTCCACAAAAATGCCGAAGGTCAATATCATTGTCCTGTTCTTTTCAAACCTTTCACCAAACATTCGCATATCGTCGCCGTCAAGACCACCGGAAACGTTTTCTCATGGGAGGTGAGTCCAGAAATCGCAGACGCGACCTAAATTTTACAAAATTAATGCGAATAAAGCAAATCATCGATTTTTCTTCATCATTTTCAATTCCGAGCCTCGAGAGTTCAAAAATCGTCAAAAATGAGAGTTTCTTCTGATAATTCGATTTTCGTGTATCGACTGACGAAAAAATCGTTTTTTTCCGTCAACAGGCCATAGAGCAATTGAACATAAAGACGCAGAACTGGAGAGACCTTGTGAATGACCAACCGTTTGTCAGAAAAGATCTCATTACGTTACAAAACCCGACTGATCCAAGGAAATTCAACATTTCGACGTTCCATCACATAAAGAATAATTTACGGGTCGAGGACGAAGGTGCGTCAACCGTAAATCCATTTCCTACTGTCTTATGATTTTTTCCAATATTTTTTTTCTCTCGTTCGTGTAGAAATCGTCAGGGAACGAAACGATCCAAATGCGAAGCTCAAAACGGTTTCCACCGAGACAAAAGAAATCTTGGCTGAACTGGAGAGAGACTACAAAGCTCCGGAATCGAAAGAAACTTTGCAGAAGGAAAAAGCAGATAAATTCAATGCGGTTCGTAGATTTTTATGATCCTGAAGTTTGCATCGTTGGAATGCAACGAAATTCTGTTATTTCTTCAGCAGAGCCAATAATTATTATTGAATATTTGGTCCGGCCAATAAAACGATTCTCTCTTGCGACCAAAAAACTCAATCGACTCAAAAAATTGCCACGATTTTCAAAATTCAATGAATAATCAATAGAGAATATGTTTTTCGTTGAATCTCAACGTTGCAAACTTCAGAGTGATAGATTTTTGAATCATGAATTTTTCCCGCGTTGCAATCGTCTTGAAATTCAGGACGCGGCAGTTTTTGGGCTCGTTGATTAAGCGGAAAATCTTGTCGTTGATTAATTAGTGTAAATTACGAAGTCGACGAACAATGATTGAGAAATTGCGGGAATTCGAGTCCCTAAATGACTCAAAAGCTGCAAACTTTCAATAGTAATCAAAACGAGATTTCCGGAATTTCTTAGGCTCATTATTCGACGGGCGCAGTCGCTGCAGGTTTCACTTCGACTGTTATGCCGCGAGAAACTATCCATGAAGCGGCGGTAATCGCCGAGGATTCTGTTCGGTACGAGCGTGTGAAAAAAAAAGGTAAATTCATCGAAAGACGACGCTGAAGTTTGCATCGTTGGAATGCAACGAAATTCGGTTTTTTCTTGAGCAGAGCTCGCGATTCTTATTCAATATTTTGTTAGGACACTAAAACGATTTTTTTTAGGATCCAAAAACAAAATCAGCACAAAAATTTTCATGGTTTTTGTTGTTGAAACAAACAATTAATGGAAAAACGTATTTTTCGTTGCATCTCAACGTTGCAAACTTCAGTGCCATATCGAAAGCGAATAATGGCTGAAAATCGTCGCCTCATCGATCTAACGTGCATTTTTCCTTCAAAGGCTACGTCAGAGTCCTGACGAATTTCGGAGCCCTGAACGTCGAGTTGCACTGCGACATCGTGCCAAAAACTTGCGAAAATTTTTTGAAACACTGCCAATCTGGTTACTATGATGGAACCAAGTTCCACCGATCTATACGAAATTTTATGGTGAGTTTTACGCTTTTTTATAATTTTATTAATTCCTGGAGCTAGACATTCGCCGCGCACGTACAATTGACTTGAATTTCTCTATTTGCGACTTGTTCGCACTCACGAGCGTGAAATTACGATTTTTAAATTGAAGATGAATCAGAAACCATCAGAAACTACGAAATTAGACTTTCTATATGTTTTTCGACCTTACGAACGTCCTAGCGACCTCCAGGGTCTGGGAGACCCGGTCAAATTGAAGATGAAACGGAAACCATCGGTTTCTGTAGATAAAAAAGTATAAAATTACATTTTCTACATCCTTTCGAGCTTGCGAACGTTCTAGCGTCCTCTAGGGTTTGAAAGACCCGGCCTGGGGTTCTAAAAATCGTAGGAAAACAATTTCCTTCCCGCTCTGGCTGAAAAATTTGAAACGATGATGAATCCACAGATCCAAGGCGGAGATCCTACCAACACGGGCAACGGTGGGACTTCGATCTGGGAAAAATCGTTCGAGGACGAATTCAAGCCAAATTTGATCCATCAGGGTCGTGGAATTTTGTCGATGGCAAATTCCGGGCCAAACACCAACGGGTCTCAGTTGTAAGAATCTTTTTCTCCCGAGCCAAAATCCTCAACGAAAAAAAAAAACTTTTTTGCTTCCTCATTGAGGAAGCTAAAAATATGTGACGGTGAAATTTTTTTGAAATGAAATCTTTGACGTGAAATCTTTTTCAAATTCGCAGCTTCATAACGTTCCGTTCGTGTCGACATCTCGACCGGAAACACACAGTTTTTGGAAAAATCGTTGGAGGACTCGAGACGTTGAACGCCATGGAGAAAATCGAGGTCGACAACAAAGACAGGCCCATCGAGGACATTATTCTCCAAAGAGCTCAAGTCTTCGTGGATCCTTATCAGGAGGCGGACCAGCAGTTGGCGTCTGAGAGAGCAGCCGAACTCGAGCGAATCGAGCAGGAGGCGAAGAGACAAAAACGGACGGATCGGGCCGAGACGAGTAATATTTCGAAAATATATAGATCCGGCGCTGGCAAGTACATCAAGACGAGCGGCGGTGCAGGATCGAAAGATTCCTTAAAGTGCGTGTCCCGAAAATATTTGTAATCACAAAAATCGCTGAATTTCCGTTTATTCAAAATCTTTCCTTTCAGGCCCGAAAACTCGGGAGCAATCACCAGCGGCGAACAACCGGCAATCAAGAAGAAAAAAATTCCTGGCTCCTCTTACACGTTAGCGAATTTTTCTGGCTGGTAATCACAATTATAAATTTATCCTACAATTTGTACAGTCGGAATAAATGTTCCCGAAAATTCACGCCTCCCGCGATACTTTGGAGTTCGATCCTTTTTCTTGCTGAAGAAAATATACCAGCCGCATTATCGCCACGGGAGTCACGCCGGGAATTCTATTGGCCGCAGCGATCTGTCGAGAGAGATTTTCTCATTTTTCCATCGTCTCAAAACGAAAAAAACACGATCAAACGACAAAATTTCAACGTCCGACTCACCGTGGATGGTTTAAACGAAATTAATTTCTCGACATCTTCGCTCGATAGTTTGAGACTAAAACAAAAAAATTTTCCAATAAGATTATCAAGAAAATTTCGATTTCCCAAAATTCTACGCCCAAGTATTTTTCGCACCCAAATCGTCAAGCTTTGCAAAAAAATACAGAAAAACTTTAACCCTTCAAGTGCACACTGGGTCGTTTTGACCCCAAAATTGTTTCATCACCGATCGTTTGGTTTTTAAATTCTGTTTTCGTCAAAAAATAGTTTCGGGATCATAAAATATCGATAATTTGTTACAAAAATCGCGTCTACAAAAAAAAAATCCATATTTTCTGAAATAAAACGGGTTTAAAAAACGACCTGGGTCAAATTGACCCAAAATGCATTTATACGATGCGTGCACTCGAACGGCTTGGAGCAGCTGATCTACTTGAAGGGCTAAAGATCGTATTGAGTCAAGTTTGATGATAAATTCGAGGTAAAAGAACTGCAAACCTCGTATAATCGATGGTTCGAGGGATTGTCATGCTTTCGTGACGTTTAACTTCGGAGACCTGATTCATTTGTTCGTTGATGCAGTGTTCGTAAACGCATTCGATCTGGAAAGCAAGAAATTTGATTATTTGTGTCGAACGATGAGGAAAGGGAGTGAAAAAACGCAAAAGACAACCTTGAGTCGTTTGGCTAATTTGGCGTCGCCGGCAAAGTGTCCAAAGATTTCTGGAAGAGCTTGAATGACGTGATCGAAAGAAAATTGGTCGTTGGTCAGTTTCAACAAATCGAAGGCGCTTTTCCTGGTGGGATTCTTCGTTTTACTCAGTTGTATGACGCGTCTCCAGTCTTGAGGAGATTTTTCGACGCTCTTCAGCAGGTCAATCGCTTCCTGTAGCCGAGACCGCATTTTTCTCGCTTCGTTGATTCTCTTCTCGGAAACGCAGCCGCTGCGCCAACCTTTCTCGGTGAGTCGAAGGTCCGCGTTGTCCGGTCGCAGACTCAATCGGAACTCGGAACGGCTGGTGAACATTCGGTAAGGTTCGGAAGTTCCTCGCGAAGTCAAATCGTCGATCAGGACGCCGATGTAGCCCTCGGTACGGCCAACCGTCAGCGGAGGTCGCTTCAGCACCTGCAGCCGGTCATCAGCATAAATTTCAGCAAAACGAAAATTACAAATGCCCGGAAAATTCGAGACGTACCTTTGCGGCTGCATTCGCTCCGGCGATTATTCCCTGGGCTGCCGCTTCCTCGTATCCCGTCGTTCCGTTTATCTGACCCGCGAGATATAGTCCCGATACCTTGTGAGTTTCGAGCTCGATGCTCAATTCTCGGGGATCTATGAAATCGTACTCCACTCCGTATCCAGGCCTCACTACAAAAATACATCAAAGTTTCACTTTTTATTGCTGCGTCAACAGATTCTCGATGGATAGCGATTTATCAAATTTTTCGCTTTTTTTTACTGGTAAAAAGAAATAAAATTGAAAATTTGAAGATTAATCAAATTTTTCGCTTATTTTTACTGGTAAAAAGAAATGAAATTAATAATTCGGTGATTAATCCAGTTTTTCGCTTATTTTTACTGGTAAAAAGAAATAAAACTAATAATTTGAAGATTAATCAAAATTTTCGCCTATTTTTACTGGTAAAAAGAAATAAAATTAATAATTTGAAGATTAATCGAATTTTTCACTTATTTTTACTGGTAAAAAGAAATAAATTTAACAATTCGAAAATTAATCAAATTTTTCACTTATTTTTACTGGTAAAAAGAAATAAATTTAACAATTCGAAGATTTATCAAATTTTTCGCTTATTTTGACTGGTAAAAAGAAATAAAATTAATAATTTGTAGTTTAATCAAATTTTTCGCTTATTTTTACTGGTGAAAAGAAATAAAATTGATAATTTGAAGATTAATCAAATTTTTCGTCTATTTTTACTGGTAAAAAGAAATAAAATTAATAATTTGAAGATTAATCCAGTTTTTCGCTTATTTTTACTGGTAAAAAGAAATAAAATTAATAATTTGAAGATTAATCCAGTTTTTCGCTTATTTTTACTGGTAAAAAGAAGCAAACTTAATAATTTGAAGATTAATCGAGTTTTTCGCTTATTTTTACTGGAACAAATAATAATTTGGCATTTGAAATTGCAAAATAAATAATCAATTCATTAATTATTTTAAAGAAATTCAATGCCAATTTGTATTTTATTTATTTTCCAGTAAAAAGAGTCGAAAAGTTTTGATAATTGATGAATTACTTGTATAAAAAATGGGATGAAATTCGGATGAATTTACCAACTTCAGCGTTTTCCAAGCCTGGGATGCATCTGACCAGTTCGATTTGTTTGTCTTGGGGTAAAGTGCACGACAGACCAGCCGGATAAATGAGATCCGAGTGGAGTCCTTCCGGTTCGAGCCACACCTGGTGCTCGGCCAATCGGAAACGCAATACTTTGCTTTCGATACTTGGACAGTATCGCGGTCCAGTGATTTCCTCAGATACGTGCAGGTTGCAGTGAATATTGTCTCTTATGATTTTGGCTACCGCCTCGTTCGTTCGGGTCATGTGACAAGGCAGTTGTTTGTTCGGCTCGATCCAAACTTGCTCGGTCATGAAAGAAAATGGCTCGGGAATCTCGTCGGCCAGGTGCAACTCGCAGCGTGAAAAATCGACCGTTGATTTCGCGATGCGAGGCGGAGTTCCTAATTTCGTAATCAATCGTTTTCTTCATTAATGCAGTCGCTTTTTCCGGTGGTCAAAAAACTGACACTAAAAATTCAATCTAGCCAAAAAAACCTCGATATTTTGTTCAATACAGCGAACTAAATATTTTGGGATAATTTCGAAATTTTCATTATTTCGACAATATTTTTCATTTGTAACGAAACTATCAGCAAAATTTACGATTGGAATGACAAAAATTTACTTTTCTAATAGATTTTCTACAACTTTTTTTGCTGAAATGAAAAAAATTTCGTGATTTTTCAAAAAAACGGTTAGTTGAACGTATCCAACAAAATATCGATCTTTTCAACAAAATTTTCTTTTCTGTGCAAGAATCTTCAGGTACTTGCCTGTCTTTAATCTCCCCATTCGAAAACCAAGTCGTTCCAGCGTTTCCGCCAATGCCACGCTCGGCCGGTCGCCCATTCGTCCAGCAGGACGTTTTTCCAATCCAATATTTATTTGTCCCTTCAAAAAAGTCCCCGTAGTAACGACCACCGCGTCGCTCCTCACTTGCGTTCCATCTTCTGCAATTTCATATCAATAAAAAATAGGGGTGTGCGAATATTTGAAAGCTTGGAATATTCGGCATCAAATCAAATCAAATTTTTTGATTCGAATTTCAAACAGAATATTCGATTTTTCTTCGAATATTCGATTTTCTTCCGAATGTTCGATTTTTTTTCGAAAATATTCGAAAAAAAATTCGAAAATATTCGAAAAAAAATTCGAAAGGATTTGCGAAAATCCGCTATTTTTCGGAAATTTATCGAATACTCGAAAAATCGACGAATATTCGATTCGAAAATCGAATCGAATTTTAATATTCGATCCGATTCGATTCGATCACTATTCGCACACCCCTAATAAAAAAGTTACAGCATCTTAAAATTCAACTTTTCCGATTATTCTTTTTCGAAACCAACCGAGAACGACTCCCCGACAATTGGAATCGTCGTCCAGCAGAATATCCTGAACGGAAGATTCCCAGACACTCAGCTTTTCCATCCCAAACAATTCTTCCTGCAAATGTTTTTTGTACAAACTCCTATCGATCTGAGCTCTCAAACCCCAAGCCGCAGGACCTTTACTCCGGTTTATGATTTTGTAATGAATCCCGGAAAGATCGCAGATCCGACAGCACAGACCGTCCAGGGCGTCCACCTCTCGCATCAAGTGGCCTTTGCCGACTCCTCCGAAGGACGGATTGCAAGACATTTCCCCTGCGAACGAATTCCGTGAATAAAATCCCCCAAAATGTCGATAAAAACTGGGAAACCATCGACGAACGTACCAACCGTGCTTTTTTTGTGCGTAACCAGCAAAGTTCTCGCACCGGTGCGAGCGGCAGCGGCACAAGCTTCCGTTCCGGCGTGGCCGCCCCCGATGACTACGACGTCAAATTTTTGCTCACAGACTTTGTTGCAGCGGCGCCGAACGCCCACGAGTCTCGAGAAAGTTCTCGGCAAGTGCCGTTCCAGTTTGCTCATCGCCAAAGACATTTTGCGGCGTTTTAATTTTTTTGATTTTGTACTTTTTAGTAATTAATTAATTAATGATTAGAATTTTTTTGAGCTGCGACGTAATATTCGTTTGCCAGGAGATTCCTGTACAGAGAAACGTATCTCAGGGCGTCTTGTAACTTTGGCAAAATGCAGGAAGCGCAAAGTGAGGTTTTATCGGTAAAAGTTAAATCGGGATAATTGAGAAGTGTAAAAAAATCCATAACAAAATCGAAACAATTGGACGAGGTTGGATGATAATTGATTGAATTCCAATTCGGCTTTGTTGATAATTCTTCAAGGACTTGGTCCCAACGCGAAAACCAAGATTCAGGAACTGTCGCATTTACGATCAGACAGTTTTTCCAGTTTCTCGAATCGTTTATCGTCAAACCGCGCGCGTCGAACTCGAAAGTCTTGCCCACCGAATTTGTCAGTCCTATGTGCAAATCATCGGAGGATTTGTAATTATGTAAAAAGTCACCGAACGAGGGTCTAATCACGAGAGAACAAGGATTTTCCGAAGCTTCGGCAAATGGACATGGAATATCGAACGGTTCGAGAAGGAAATCTGTCACTTGGCATCCGCACAGTGGACAAACGTTTGCAACTTTTTTACAAAATATCGACCTGTCACTGCAATGTTTGTAACATATTAACGAATCTTTGTTCATGATACGAGCGAAGAGGTTAACACGAAATACCCTTCGAAGTTTTGAGTCTGGAAAAGCGACTGAATTGCTTTTGTTTTTCGCGTATAAAAAACCGGAAATGAAATCGCGATTCTAGAGAACTTTCCTTGGCGGAAACGAAAAAAGTGACACAACTTTTTCTGTGACACGCAAGCATAACGGAATAAATACCAATAAAGCCTCAAAGAGCAGACGAAAAAAAATGTGAGGACGGAATACGCCAAACGTTAGTTTTCCTAACCTGCAAAAACTCTTTCATCGTTTTGGTTTTATTCTGATTTCATATTGAAATCCAAGGCGGAAACTTTTTATAATTGATATAATTATCAACTCGCTTGGGAAACGTTGTCGATGGAAAGAAATGTCGAATAAGTTTTTTGTAATAGTATCACGCGAACGTAACGGAAAAAGAGTAGAGACGAAAAAAAATTCTTGGAACTGAAGCTATAGAAGGTTCCCTACCAGCCGACAATCGTCGGTCGAATATTTACATCGAGCATTCGCGTCGGTTCGAATGAAATTCTGAAGGCCTGATTCGCACGCTCGAATTTGTAAACAAACTCTGAAATAGTTGACGAGGAAATAAAACTGAAAGGCAATGTAGAGTCGTTGATTTGATTTGTGCAGTGTTTCGCTAATAATGAATAGCGGGCAAGCGGGAGCGGGAGGTTGAACGGCAGGAGAGGGGGGGGTTAGGTTATCACGCGAGCGAGTCAGCGAGGGAGCGAAGCAAGTGGTCGCGTTCAGTGGCGCTGCTCGATAGGCAGACGATAGCGGTGAGCAACGAGGACGGGCGGTCAGTAGCAGCTGATCCGCAAACCCGAGTAGCTCTGTCACCAGCGAAGACGTTTCAATCCTTACAGTTTATTACTGTACTTCTGGTTGACCGCGCGAGTGTTTTTTAACCGTTTGTTTGCTCAAAATACCTCGTTAGCGGGCACATCGAGTTCGTGGTAGATAAAGTTTCTTAGAAATTTGTCGGGCGCGGAAAAACATCGAGCGAGAGACTTAGCGAATGCTCGACTTAGAGTAAGTGATAGTACAAGGGAGAAGAACCGATTCGTTGTTGGCTGCTGCAGGGAGAAAAGGTCGTGGAGAAGAAAAGGTCGTGCGATCGTGCACATCGTCGACGTCGTCGTGAGAAACAACGCTAATCGAGTGAGTTTCTTTTCCATTCTTTCCGTCTCTCGCGCGTTCCTAAATATTCCATCGTGTCTCGTTCGAGTTCGAGCGTCGCGGAGAGAACCCTCGAGCAAACGATGCTCGTGGAGAATCTTTGATTTTTATCGGCTGCTCGTATTGAAGGAAATCGGTTCTAAAAAGCAAACAAGAGACTCCTCTCGTCCAAGCCAGTCGCGTTGTGCCAACTAGCTCTTCTCCTTTAACGCTCTTTCATCCACAAGCCCAAATTTCCGTGTGTGCGTGTCGTGTCTCTTGGTATACAGAGACGAGAGCCGAGAGTTAAGAGAGGTGACTGACACCTGATGCGTCAATGACTATACCACGCATGTACAGCTTCGGGGCGACTCGTGAGTCTCACCCTCTCCGTAAGATCTCGGCCTTGTCCCTCGGCAATATGTAATACTTGCACGTTCGATATCTCGGATCGCGGATACACCAACAAACGTACGTTTTTTCGATCGTTTCTCCGAACCATTGCGATTATTTCTTTCCCTTTTTCTCTCTTATAGACTTAAAGGCATGCCCGCGTACTTTTTTAAGGGATGTTGGCAAAAATAACGAGCAGAATTTTTTTCGTTTACAAGGACATTTTTTAAAATTAATTCGTACAAAAATCGTCGTCATAATTTTTTCCACGCAATAAAGACGAGGCGGAAGGAAAGGTCGTGAAATTTCACGCGTATTTTTCGACTTTATGGATTTTTCATTTATTTCTCACGATTCTCTCCCCCCCCCCCTCCCCGCCGCAACTTGTTCGCGCACCTGCCCCGTCTACCCCGAAAAGCTGATCCAATTGTGAAGCAATTAATCGCGCAAACAAACGATAACGAGAACAAAAGGTGCGGGGATTAGAGTTTGAACAGCGAGGGAGCGACGACAAGAGCCGAGAGCAAAGCCGCCTATGAATCAACATCTCGGCCGCGCGACCACGCGGAGCTCTCTCCTCCCCTTGCTTGTTTTCGCTATAAGCTCGTCCCGGCTAGGCGCCGACCGCGAAACCACTGCCCGTTGCCGCTCATTCGATAATTATATTCATCGTCCGCCACTTCCCACGCCTCCCGCCCCCGCCCACGATTCCCTTGTCGGCCGGCGATCTCGCGAGCAATAACTCGCACAATTGATACAGTTTTTTTTTCGTCACCCCCCACCCTCATCCCCCTCGGCCAGGCAACCGAAATAACTCGAAGCTTTTTCATACACTTTCGAGAATGCAGATCGATCCTCTCGAAATAAATATTGTCCACCGCCCGCGCGGCACCTTCGTGTCCGAATTATTTTTCGACACTGACGTTCGCAACGTTGCACGCAAAAGAAAATTTTGTTGAAAAAGATCGATTTTCAAAAAATCCCGAAAATTTTGTCATTTCAGCAAAAAACATTCTAGAAAAGTAAATTTTCGTCATTCCAATCGTAAATTTTGCTGACAGTTCCGTTACAAATGAAAAATATCGTCGAAATAACGAAAATTTTGAAATTATCGCTGTATTCAACAAAATATTGACGTTTTTTGACAAAATTGAATTTTCAGTGTAGAATTCAACAAAAAATACGATTTTCTATTCATTTTTTGTTCAATTTCAAAAACCATGACAATTTTCATACCGATTTTGTGTCTGGATCCTAAAAAAAGAATGTTTCATTGTCCTGGCGAAATATTGAACCAAAATTCTCAATAAAAAAGCGAATTTCGTTGCATCCCAACGATGCAAACTTCAACACCGTATGATTTTTCGAAAGTGGGTCCCTCCTCGATCCTCGATATTTATTCATCGTGAACAAAAATATAATCCGAATAATTGCGGCTTTCCTCGTTAGCGAACACGCTAAGATCTCACGTCTCGCTCAACTAAACTTTTGACATCGAAGAATCACGATGCTGAAGTTTGCATCGTTGGAATGCAACCAAATTCGGTTTTTTCTTGAGCAGAGCTCGTGATTCTTAATCAATATTTTGTTAGGACAATAAAACGATTTTTTTAGGGTCAAAAAACAAAATCAGCACAAAAATTTTGATGGTTTTTGTTATTGAAACAAACAATTAATAGAAAAACGTATTTTTCGTTGCATCTCAACGTTGCAAACTTCAGTGCCATGAAGAATCGACAGATCCGAGAGAAAAATTGCTCACTATCGAAAATTCAACATTTTTTTTTGCTTTTATGGCGTAAACTTTTCTCCTATCGTTATCAAAATATCGTGATCCAAAAATATCGACGATGATAAGGCGGCTCGTAAAACGCCATTTCAGGTTCCGCGACCGATGACGAACTGTGCCGAGCTCCTCCGGCTTTAACGAGCCTTTTCTGAATTTCAATTTGAAATACTTCAAAAATTACAATTGGAGTAAATTTCTGCCGCGCATTCCAACGATCGAAACTTTGTATTCATTCCGAATCACATTTCCTTGGTTTTTTAAATTTAAATAGATTTTCACTAGACTGAAGAACGGATACGGTAAATTTTCCGTCGATTTTCATCCAGTCGATTGTCGTAAAATGGACAGAGCCTTTCGGACACTCGAAAAAAAGTCTCGCAATTTTTGAAATACTCAAAAATGTTAGAACTTTTAGAATTTCTATCGTAATTGAATTTTTAGTTAAATTTCCGATCGTCCAGCTCGAAAAACGTTAATCGAGATCGCAAGAAAAAGTGATAACGAAAAATAACCCGATTAGGATTTTTCCTCCAGGCAAATCCTAGGATTGGATTTGAAAGCGTTGATTTCCAAGCGGCTCAGTCGCACGAGTGCGACAAAAGCCGATTGTCATTCGCCTCGGAGGCTGATGCGAGAGAATCTTGAGAAAAATAAAAGTTACACGTTATTTTTCATGATCCTGAAGTTTGCATCGTTGGAATGCAACGAAATTCTGTTATTTCTTCAGCAGAGTCAATAATTATTATTGAATATTTGGTCCGGCCAATAAAACGATTCTCTCTTGCGACAAAAAAACTCAATCGACCCGAAAAATTGTCACGATTTTCAAAATTCAATAAATAATCAATAGAAAAAATGTTTTTCGTTGAATCTCAACGTTGCAAACTTCAGAGTCACTATTTTTCGATGCAAGAAAAACAGCGTGTAACGCGAATGGCTCTGGCGGAAAATTGGAGAATGTGACGGAGGAAAATGTACAACAAGAATTGCAGCGAATGCAGCAGGACGCGAAGGATAGATCTTGCCTTGAGGGGTGTCGACCGATCGATCAAGCTTGAAATTGAACGGTAGCGTGCGGAGTTTAGCGCGTAGAGAAATGGGCAACGTTGGAAAATTGCATCTGGGCTCATTAATGAGAACGTCTCGAAGATTAGCAACGTATAAATATATATATACATATATATATACGGATGAATATATATATATAGCGGTTCCGGGGGTTAGAGGTGTGACACGAAGAGCCTCGAGATCCCAGAGGAGTTTTACGATCGTGTTGAAAAGCCGGAGTGGCTGGGCGGAGCCGCCGGAGGCTGGAGAAGCGAGGAAGAGGGCGAGAGAGGGTTGGGGGTGAGTTTAGGAGTAAAAAAGCCGGCGGTAATGCTCTCAAGGGCTAATGAAAAAATCCAATGATACGAAACAGCTTTTGGTTTTGTTTTTCGAGTCCCGTCCTGCGATTATTAAATTATAATTCTTTTTTGCTGCTGCTTCCGTATAAATTTTCGTCTTTTTGCTAGCGGTCCTCGTTTTTTCGTACGCGAATGCAAATGCAGGCGAAAATTTTGTTATACGGATGTCCGCAACGAGGGAAGCGGAGCCGGAACGCTTGGGCAGACGTAAAAATATAATCGGACGCGTAATACGCGAGTCCAATTACCGCCGCGTTCTCCGGGGAGGAATACGCGCGTACTCGACGTTTGTTTTGTTTTTATTTTTCTCTCCTATCCAATTGGAGCGCTGCGCTGCATGCTTTTGTTGGGAGCATAGTCTCGCGATATGCACACACAACTGCGATCAGAACAGGGTAGAGAAAAGGTCGATCGGACTCGAGAGGAGCGTAGGAGTGAGAACAGCAAAGAAAGGAATAAAAACGCGAGGAAAATACGTTGAAGCCTGCATTGTTGAGATTCAACGAAATTCTTTCTCCTCTCTTCTGCTCGGGGTCGCTAAAAATTGCACTGCAAAAACCCCTCAGTCTCATTTGGCACTCGGTCAAAAATCTATTTTCAAAAATCACACAAAAAGCGATTTAGAAATTTTCAAAAATCTGCAAATACTCGAAAGATTTGTGAATCCACGACTCGGACCAATTTTTCCTCGTACCTCGTGCATGCTCCATCAGCCAACGACTTTTGGCACTTTTTCCAAAAGCCATGAACGTAATTAACGATAAAAAAAAGTCTGAAAATCACGAAATAATTTTAGGATATTTTAAACGGCACTGAAGTTTGCAACGTTGAAATGCAACAAAAATACGTTTTTCTATCAATTGTTTGTTTCAACAACAAAAACCATGAAAATTTTTGTCCTCATTTTGTTTTTGGATCCTAAAAAAATCGTTTTAGTGTCCTAACAAAATATTGAATAAGAATCACGAGCTCTGCTCAAGAAAAAACCGAATTTCGTTGCATTCCAACGATGCAAACTTCAGCATCGTCGTTTTTTTATGATCCTGAAGTTTCCATCGTTGGAATGCAACGAAATTCTTTTATTTATTCAGCAGAGCCAATAATTATTATTGAATATTTGGTCCGGCCAATAAAACAATTCTCTCTTGCGACCAAAAACCCAATCGACTCGAAAAATAGCCACGATTTTCAAAATTCAATGAATCATCAATAGAAAATATGTTTTTCGTTGAATCTCAACGTTGCAAACTTCAGCATCGTATATTTTAATTATATTTAAACGAGGTGAACTTTTAAATTACATAAGTAGGTCAGAGGGATTTTCGCAGCGTGTGAAAAAAAGCTTTGAGATACGTGATCTCATCCGCTCTATATATTCGTAGGTGCGGTGTCGCTAAACGAGAGAAACGAGCGAAACGAAAAAGAGAGACAGAGAAAAAGCCAGAGACAAAAAAGAGAGAGAGAGAGTGCGATTCTCATTTGGCGGATGACGTATATAGAGCGTCTACACGTCGCTGCGGGGATGTGTTGCAGATGAGAGAAGGGTGTGGGAGAAGAGTATCCCGGCAGTTAGATTCGTCGTCATCCAGGCGACAAATGACTTTTGTCTTGCTCTCCCCCGAGTAGAGTTGGCGTTTGTTTCCGATATGAAACCGTCGGCGACCGCTGTGACGATTAATAATTCAGGAACTAGTGCCCAGTATCCTCTTGATTAATTGATATTCGAGCTCTCGTGGGAGAGACTGGCGTTGCAGCAAGTCGCTCGAAAATTAATCGCTTCCACCAACCATTCGTCAAACACGTTCAACCTTTATACATTTTCTATTTTCCACTGTATATCTCTCTGTTTCAGGAAGGATGACTTAGTGTCCGATTGAATTGTCGCGACGACCGACTACCAACCTCCATCCAGTCACGGAAGAGAACCCAGGAAATTGGAATCCTGAAGGTCGTTCACGGGTCACCGAACATGTCCTTTCTTTCGAACCGTGGTGGTAGTCGGCGGGGTCCGATCATATGCTTCCTCGCCCTTCTACTCTTTTTCGCACTTTATCAACTTGGCATCATCTGTGGCCCTGGAAAGGACCCGCCCAATTCGGTTATGATGGCCAAAGAGGTTTGTATCATCGTGCTGCCGAATATTTTTCGCATCATTACCATAAAAATATGCAAAATCCGAACTTCCCATGATCCTGAAGTTTGCATCGTTGGAATGCAACGAAATTCTGTTATTTCTTCAGCAGAGCCAATAATTACTATTGAATATTTGGTCCGGCCCATAAAACGATTCTCTCTTGCGACCAAGAAACTCAATCGACTCAAAAAATTGCCACGATTTTCAAAATTCAATAAATAATAGAAAAAATGTTCGTCGGTAAATCTGAACGTTGCAAACTTCAGAGTCATTGCAAAACTCGAACTTTCCTTAAATTTCCGTCTCTCCGGTGTTTCCTTAGACGTCCAATTTCGTCGCGAGCGATTTTCATCCCTTGCAAAACCCATAAAAAAACGATAACTCTGAAGTTTGCAACGTTGAGATTCAACGACAAACAATTTTCCTATCGATTATTTATTGAATTTTGAAAACCGTGGCAATTTTTCGAGTCCATTGGGGTTTTTGGTCGCAAGAGAGAATTGTTTTATTGGCCGGACCAAATATTCAATAATAATTATTGGCCCGGCTGACGAAATAAAAGAATTTCGTTGCATTCCAACGGTGGAAACTTCAGGATCATAAAAAACGACGATGCTGAAGTTTGTGTCGTTGGAATGCAACGAAGTTCGGTTTTCCCTTGAGCAGAGCTCGTGATTCTTATTCAATATTTTGTTAGGACACTAAAACGATTTTTTTAGGATCCAAAAACAAAATCAGAACAAAATTTTTCATGGTTTTTGTTATTGAAACAAACAATTAATAGAAAAACGTATTTTTCGTTGCATCTCAACGTTGCAAACTCAAGTGCCATAAAAAACGTTGAGTAAGATTCGATCCGCCCAATGGACCAAACAAAAGTTCAAAAAAAATCTCGCTCAACGTTAACCCTTTGAGTACAAAGATCGTTTTGCCACTTAATTTTCGTAAAAAAAACACGAAAAATGCTTTGGGTCAGATTGACCCACTCACAACAGGCGTGCCCACGAAGCGTTTAACTTTCGTGACACAATTTTTATTCGTCCCATTTGCATAACACGTAAACTCGCACCATATCGATGCAGTTCAGTTGGAAAGACTTCCGACAGTCAGAGTGTGACGAGGAGAGTCTCGAGCCGCTTGGAACAAACTTTCAGGCATAAATGTTGAATTAAAAAGAAATTGGAGCATATCCAGCGACAACGTAGTCATCAGGGCAAAATTGTCGTTCATTATATCGAGATTTCGATTTGTTTTCGTTGCAGAAATTTGTCGTTGGTGGGCCAGAGCATAAAACTTATAGATACGATAGAAATATGCCGTTGATATTCATCGGTGGCGTGCCAAGGTCAGGCACGACCCTCATGAGGGCCATGCTCGATGCACATCCAGAAGTCAGGTACGTTGATGCCAAAAATATCGATACTAAGACTCAAAAATCTCGTACATTTGTCCTACGCCTCGATCGCGAATAATCAATGATCGTGGAATTTTGAAGATGTGGTCAGGAGACGAGGGTCATTCCACGAATTCTGCAGATGCGAACTCACTGGCTCAAATCCGAGAGAGAGTCAGTGAGATTGCTCGAAGCAGGAATTTCCAAAGAGGTGAGCCAAAGATTAAATTAAATATTGAAAACTCATCGATTTTTGTTGCTTCAGCACTATCGAATTTTGTAGCACAACCAGTTTGAATTTTATTAGGTAATGGACAGCGCAATCGCAGCGTTTTGCCTCGAAATCATCGCCAGGCATGGCGAACCTGCGCCTCGTCTCTGCAACAAAGATCCTCTCACCCTTAAAATGGGTTCTTACGTTTTGGAGCTCTTTCCTAATGCCAAATTCCTATTCATGGTTCGTGATGGACGTGCAACTGTTCACTCCATCATTTCCAGAAAGGTAATAACTTTTTCTGTGATCCTGAAGGTTGCATCGTTAGAATGCAACGAAATTATTTTTTATATTTGGTTAAAATAATTATTCAAACGGTGAATGTAATTACGATGATAAAATGATCGATTTTTGCCACCCGAAAAGCATATCGGATTGAAAATTTTGAATGACATTGAAAATTGAACGAATCATCAATAAATACAAATATTTTTCGTTGCATTCCAACGTTGCAAACTTTAACATCGTCTCGAGCATCTCGAATACCTTAAAATTGTCACATTCCCCAAACTTGTTGTAAAAATTCCCGACAAACGTTATCAGCATCTCAAGCTAAAGTGCTCTCCTCTTGACGATTGATGCTCGCATGGCTAAACGACCCTTTACCTGAGAGTTCCCTCGAAATCCCTTTGCTTGGCAGATCGCCAAAGGGAATGAATATTCCGATAAACTCGAAACGCCTCATCATCGTGTTCACCGTAACGACTCACAAATTACTTGTTCCGTTCTCGTACGATCGATCCTTTCCCCCTCGAACACTAAACTACAATATTCTTGTCCCTGGGGGAAAAAAAAAACACAGAAATACCTTGAGGTGGTGATTTCGGTTTTTTAGAATTACCGCTAAGAATTTAATAAAATTTGGCAAAACTCAGGAAATTTTTTTCTCCTGGAATAGTCAGGGAAAAGTCAGGGAATTTTGAAAATTCTCTGAAATTTTCCTAAAATGTATTTTCTGCAAGAATTATTATGAAAAATCAAACTGACTTGAAAATAAATCTGAAAAGTAATAGCCAATGAATAATAATATGAATATCTTCGGTTTTTTGATAGATTCATATTTATCTTTTGTCAATTAAAAAAAGCTCAATCAGAGCCAAACATTGGAAATTAACCCTTCGTGGTCACCCTTCTGCGACCGATCTCGGTGGTCAGACTGGGTTGATTCTACCCAGTCTAATTTTGAACTCGCATTGTGACTATTCTATCGGCCCAAAAATTCTCAAAAAATTATTCAACTTAATTTAAAAAAAAAACCGGTTATTTACTTAATTTGCTTTGAATGACAATGTATTAATTTTTTACTTCACAGTGTTTTAATTCTTCTTCGAATTTCAGTTTTTTTAAATTTGTTTGTTTTATTATCCAACATTCCCGTCTAATTGATCTTCAAAGAATTATGTTATTTAGTTCAACACAATTTTTCGATTGAGAATGTCTTTTCAGATTAATTTATCGTAACAGGGTGTTTTTTTTTTATTTAACCCTTATCTCCCTGGAATTTTTGTAAAATCTGTCTGGAAAACCTGGAAAAGTCAGGGAATTTGTGAGTCAGCAATGCGTAACAACCATGGAGAAGCACAAAAAAGATATTCGTATTGATAATTTCGTGATTTTAACATTGATTTCATACATTTCATTCCATTTTACAATGAATATTGTGATGTCTCCCAAGAATTGATAAGAATTTATTGTAGAATATAATGAAAATTGAGATTCATCATGAAACGCAATGTTCAATGCACAAAACTATCAGTATCTTTTTTCTGGTTCTCCGCAATCTCTCGAAAAATCGACTGCACATTTTTCTGATCATGATCTAGCGCTGGACCAAATTTGATCAAATTCTACACGAAAATTTTGAAACCAACACTATTACAGAATATCAAAGCAAGTTCATTTTTCTCGTTTCATTTTCCGCGCGTTCCTGATTGTCCATCTCATGAAAAAACTCCACAGAAGTTGTTTTTTTCACTAAATTTTCAATTCTCGCTCCAATTTTCTCAGGTCACGATCACAGGATTCGATCTGACGTCGTACCGACAGTGTCTCGTCAAATGGAACAACGCAATATCGGCGATGCACGAACAGTGCAAAGAAGTCGGTCTCGACCGATGTCTCATGGTGCCCTACGAACAATTGGTTCTCCATCCGAGGGATTGGATGAAAAAAATTTTGCTCTTTCTTGACGTACCTTGGAACGAGTCGGTGCTTCATCACGAGGAATTCATCAACAAACCAGGCGGTGTACCGCTCAGCAAGTGAGAGACACGTTTTCTTTTTAATCAAATTCGTCGTTCGAAGTTGATGATAAAATTTAATCGAGAATCAGACTCGTGTCGAAGTTTCGTGCGAAAGATAAATTATTGAATAACTCACGATTATCGTACGTGCCATTTTTATCACATTTTCTTGTTATCCGGACGCGTCACCTTGGACGGCTGTGAATTTTTTAAACTTTCAATTAGCTCCGTACAGGAATTAAGTAGGCGTATCGTTCCGAAGGAAAATTTGCTCAAGCTGCGAAGAAAAAATGGGATGAGCCACAAGAATTTCGTCTTCTAGAATCCCCAAAAATTATCTCGTAATAATGAGACTCCAGAAAAGATTTTTTTTCAATTTTCCATTCTCTGAAAAACGTTGAACCGATGATTGAGAAAATGTAGAAGAAAAATAATGGACAAAGCCGATTTGGCAGTCGCTTGAATTCTCCAAAATTACCTCGTGATAAATCGACTCTATTAAAAGAGTTTCGTTCGGTTTTGTTCCGCTACGAGCCTCAGACCGGAAGTCAGCGTAAGAAAAGCGGAGGCACGCGTTGAATAATGAAAACGAAGCGAATTATTGAAACTCCCATTTCCATCGGTCCGTTGATTAAATTTCTCCTGGTAATTTGGACAACAAATGGACTATTTCAGGCTGGAGAGATCCTCGGACCAGGTTATCAAGCCAGTGAATCTGGAAGCATTGACCAAGTGGGCGGGGCACATACCGGAAGACGTTGTAAACGAAATGGCCGAAATAGCACCGATGCTATCAATTCTTGGTTACGATCCGTACGCGAATCCACCGGTTTACGGTGCGCCGGACTCGTTGGTCAGCGACAATACAAGACGGTGAGGAGTTTCTCGAGAGAATAATTTTTGTCTCTACTTTTTTCCGCCTTTTGTTTGGTCTCGTTCGATCGTTGATTCGCACGGTTCGTGATTTTTTAGAGTCAAGGCGGACGGTGACATGTGGGTTGAGAGAGCAAGGCAATTAGCGTTGCAGGAGAAACCGATGGTAATAAGCACCGAGGAAGAAACGACGAACGCGTGACCCCTGCACAATCTCCATCTTGACGAGCGTCATTTACAAGTGCACAATGTTAATGTGTACAATTATAATTATGTATAATGGACCGTGTTTGACATTGTGGTGTCTCGTCGCTTTGCTCCTCCCCGCAATCGCTAAGCCCCATGCGTCTGTAAATTCCCCATTTTTTTACGACTCCTTCCAATTATAATTATCAATCCCGAACCTTATCATATCCAATTTCCCTGCAAAAGGGACAAACTGCGATGCAACATAATTCCGACGAGCCCGTCGGAGACGAATGTCAAAAATCGTGTACTCATCGCCGACCACCTCGTAGTTTACGATAAACGTTGCGAGTAAATTTCGTTACTTTCGTCAATTTAGTAGGGGTGAACGAATAGTGATCGAATCGAATCGAATATTCGTCGATTTTTCGAGTATTCGATAAATTTCCGAAAAATAGCGAATTTTCGCAAATCCTTTCGAAATTTTTTTCCGAATATTTTCGAAAAAAAATCAAACATTCGAAAGAAAATCGAATATTCGAAGAAAAATCGGATATTCGAAAAAAAATCGAATTCTCGAAAAAATGTCGCATATTCAAAAATATCGAATATTCGGTTTGAAATTCGAATCAAACAATTTGATTTGATGCCGAATATTCCAAGTTTTCAAATATTCGCACACCCCTACAATTTAGTATCTCATTATCATTTATTTTTTCCGAGCAATGTCTTAGAAGCGCGTGTTGATTCATTTGGTGACATATTTTATAGAAAAATGATTGAATGTCGAGAGTGTGATGAAAGCAGCAGCAGAGACTTGTAATTTATGAAATACAAAAACGAAAGAAACTCTTAATTTTAACGTCCGAATGTGCGAGAATTTACAAGGAGTCTGTAATGATAATTGTTGTTGTTCTTGTTGTTCTTTTATTATTATATTTAAATAATATATCTCTATCCCTCTGACTGCTATCACTGACGAAAAAGAGCTTGATCGATTTACGCAACAAACGTTGTCTAAAAATCTCCGTATACGGACTGGACAAAAAAAGAAAAAAAGTCGAATCTCTCGTTTTAACCGTTTTAACGAAATTCAATATCAATGAGTGCATGTGTGTGTGTGTGTAAGTGCGATAAGAGCTAATGAGAAAACTTGTATGTACAGTATTATAAATGTCGGCGGTAGCGCTATCGTCAATCGTATCGCGAAAATAAATTATTTTATTATCAAACTGCAAAGATTTATTTTTCGCTAATCGGCCCTGAGGCTGTGAGGAAAAAATTTAACGTATTTCTATCGAAAATTCCTCTATTTAGGATTTTTTAATGATTTCAAAATTCAATTTTCAATGTTTCACTTTTTCCATCTAAACGCGTGTAAATTGAAAATTCGTTTCGTTCGTGAGTTACAAAACAGCGTGTTTAGAATTTTTCTTGAAAACTTTTGGCCACAGCCTTTCTGGCTGTCTGCAGACAAAAAATCTTAAATACATTTACACGCGTTTTGATGGGGAAAATTCAAAATTGGAAATTAAATATTTAAAATTTTAAAGGTGAGAAAATTTTCTTCGTGGGAGAAAACTGTTAGTTTCGGTGCCAAGGACGTTTATGCAAAATCCTGAAAAAAACTTGAATAAAGTCGTTTTGTGATAATGATTCTTCGAACACCTGACGCCGTAGCTTCATCGTGTGCCAGCCCACGCGGATTTTCCGGGTACCAATCAGTGAGGATGAAAATAGAAAATTCCCAATGAGTCATGAAAAAAAATGTGATTGAGACAATTGGGGATGAAAAAAAAACAGCAGGAGAAAAAAAAACACCGAGATTGGTCCGATCTGTTTATTGATGAATGACAGAAATTGAGGAATAACTTAAAAAACCACATTATCTTAGAGTATTGAATCATTTGAAATAGTATTTTGAGTTTTGTATTGTTTTTTTTTTTACAGCGACAAAGATTCCGGTTGCCTGTAATTACTTCAGTCATTTACAATAGCCTATAAATGCATCGCGTTATATAATGATTGCGTCAATTTAAAAAACATAATAATAAACGAGTAAAAAGAAAAGTAACGCCGGGACCTTAATCGAACTGTTTTTTATGTTATGGAACTGATTAATTAATAACGACGATGTTTACAAAAAATAATCTGCTTGCGGCTTTTTACTCGGTATTCCTCTGCTCTCTTGTGGCGCTGCTTCGAATATCGTAAAGTCCCTTTGGAGGTGTTCATTCAGTTCTAAAATTGCTGCGACGTTGCCACATCTACGAGAAACAATCGTTATCAGCAATTCAGTTTTTTTAAATCACTTTTCATTACGGGTGTGCGAATAGTGATCGAATCGAATCGAATATTAAAATTCGATTCGATTTTCGAATCGAATATTCGTCGATTTTTCAAGTATTCGATAAATTTCCGAAAAACAGCGGATTTTCGCAAATCCTTTCGAAATTTTTTTCCGAATATTTTCGAAAAAAAATCGAACATTCGGAAGAAAATCGAATATTCGAAGAAAAATCGGATATTCGAAAAAGAAATCGAATTCTCGAAAAAATGTCACATATTCAAAAATATCAAATATTCGGTTTGAAATTCGAATCAAACAATTTGATTTGATTTGATGCCGAATATTCCAAGTTTTCAAATATTCGCACACTCCTACTTTTTATGCTTTTTTTTCAATATCTGGTCGAATTACCTGTAGCAATAGTTCGGTGCTGACCATACGGTCAAAACCGTTTCATTAAAATGCCATTTGTATCCTTCCATCACCAATTGATGGGCTCGGCATATCATATCGATGTCGTTCGCAGAATTAAATTGGGCGACTACGTCACTACCGAACAAATAACCAGCCCCTCGTGGCGAAACTCCCCAGCCTTGAGTATCCTCCGGATCCGACCACAGGAGATCGCACATCGGTCCGTCGTGAGGAACCTGATTGCGAAAATTGAGAATAAAAAATTGTTCGGCATTTAATTACAGCGAATTTTTTGGTATTAATTTTCTAAATTCAAGACCACAAAATACTGCAAGAAACGTCTCTACAAAAATTATTCCGATTATTGTCGATATCGTATCAAATCGTTCAATCTCTGAAGTCGTGGAAATTGGAATTTTTCTTGTTTTTTTTTTTTTTTTTGTGAAAAGTCTCTATACTCACTTCTTGTTTCCTGTCGATCGTTCGAATCTGGTCGAGGGTTTGAATACTGGGAGATAATCCACCGTGGACGCAAAATATCTTGCCGTCAATGATTGCGGAGAGTGATAAATAATCGAAAATTTCAGTGCAGTATCGCCAAACCGTGACGCTCCCGTATTTCCGGAGACATTCATCGTAAAATCCATAAACTTGAGTTATCTGTCTAGATTCATGATTCCCACGTATTAGAGTTATTCGGTCGGGATAGCGAACCTGAAGCCAGAAATTTGATTGTTATTATTGGAGAATTCGTCATGGAACGCTTTGGGCTACAGATAAATTCATGATTTCGTATGGCTCTGAAGTTTGCAACGTTGAGATTTACCGAAAAACATTTTTACTGTTGATTATTTATTGAATTTTGAAAATCGTGGCAATTTTTTGAGTCGATTGAATTTTTTGGTCGCAAGAGAAAATCGTTTTATCGGCCGGACGAAATATTCAATAATAATTATTGGCTCTGCTGAAGAAATAAAAGAATTTCGTTGCATTCCAACGATGGAAACTTCAGGATCATAAAAAACGACGATGCTGAAGTTTGCGTCGTTGAAATGCAACGAAATCCGGTTTTTTCTTGAGCAGAGCTCGTGATTCTTATTCAATATTTTGTTAAGACACTAAAACGATTTTTTTCAGGATGCAAAAACAAAATGAGCACAAAAATTTTCATGGTTTTTGTTATTGAAACAAACAATTAATAGAAAAACGTATTTTTCGTTGCACCTCAACGTTGCAAACTTCAGTGGCATGAAACTTCAGGATCATGATTTTTTTACCTTCAGGGCCAAGAGGAGGAGAAACGTTTCGACACTGTAAAATCCTCGGTCAACAAAATCACCCATAAACAAGTAATTCGTCTCGGGAACGTCTCCTCCCACTTTGAATAATTCTTTCAAGTCGTAAAACTGCCCATGGATGTCTCCGCAGACCTGAAATTTGGGAAAAAAACTTTTTTTAATGTTCTTCGCCGTTTGTTTTACCGAAAACTCATGAAAATTTCGTTTCTTCTGTTTTTGTCAATGAAGAAATTTTAAAACGTGGCGAATCTCATCGAAATCTTTTTTCTCGTACACTAACGTGTGAAAAGTTTTGACGGTTCGATACTCACGGTGACTGGCGAGTCTATACGTTGGACGTTACTCTCTTCGATAAGAATTTCCCGAGCTTTGGCACACAATGCCTTGACCTCGGCTTCCTTGATGATTTCACATTTTTTTAGCTGCTCTATCTGCCGATCCAAGTCGCTGGAATCCGTCATTGTGTGCGATATTTCTATGGGGCAAGAAAGGGAATTTTCATTGACGATAATGTCACTGGATCATCGAAATTTTGCTGGAAAGTGACTCGGCCAGGCAAAAAAAGGCACATCATGTTTCGATTTTTTCTTCGATTTGATATCGTTGACAGAATTTCGTGAATCGAAGCTTTAACGCAGCAGAAAAGGTTCGAAAAGCATGGGCGAACGAACCGCGAAGTATCGCGCGAACCCGGAGTTCGTGACGTTTTCTCTTGGCGAAATAATTTGAACGTGGGACGAGAAACTACAACGGATTTCGGGAGTGTAATTCGATTTGTAGGTTAGGTTTCGGGGGAATGAAAAAACTTGCGAGTGAAATTAAGCACAATAACGATCGCGTGTATGATAAAAACATAAATTGGCGATTTCGTGTGCCCTGGGAAGTGGAGAAAAAAAAACACCGCTCATCGGGATACATTATTTTGATAGTTTGTGGTCTTGTTGATTCGGTTTTGTAATGCGAAAAAGAGATGGAAACTTACGCAGGATCGAAATTGCAAATGGAAATTCCTTCGAACTAGATTATCGGCGTCCGGCCAGCCACTTTAATTTTGCGAAGAAAGTTTTACTTTTGTTAATGTACATTCACGAGGCGATCACACAAACAGGATAGTCAGAACAGAGTACAACACCACACTCACCCTACACCACCGAGCAACGGGTGAAACCATAAGAATCAACCATCAAGAAACAAGAACGGAAAATACAGACAGAGCAATGGACCGAGTTTCGATTTTCAAAATACTCCAAACGCCATCTAGCGCGCTAATAAAACGCTGTGAAATTCCCAACTTCGAATACGGCAAGGGCCGATTCACAAAGAAAATTTTGCTCCACATTGTCGGAATTTACAATTTTTACAATCAAATTCAAGCTTTACACTTTTTTTTCTAATTGCGCGGCTCTTTCGGTCTAATCTGCAATCTCGACAGTCAATCGACATGTCCACGTGTTACGACATAAAGGAGCGCTACGTGTCTAAAGATCGAGCGGGAAAATCTCGTTCAGGAACTTGTTTGCGCGTCGCTCATCTAGAATGGAAATGAAAATTTCACAGTCAATGCGGCAAGTTCAAGAATTTGAAGGTTATAACATCGAAAATATGTGATGACATGGGAACTCGAAAGAATTAATAAAATACTAAGAGAACGTCTTCGGTGACTAGTTTTAATGGATAAATAGGGAGATATCTGAAGGACATTCGAATGAGACGATAACGCGAAGTTTTAAAAACGAGTGTATCGAGTTATACGTGGGATCCATCGATTGGAACCCCATGTTTGGAGAGTGCAGCAAAATATGACAGCATTTGCGATATGCATTCGTGTTATCGAGTTTCATTCGTTATTTTAGCTCGTTTCTTTTATGACCATGGATAAAGTTAACCCAGTGAACACTAGCTATATGCAACCTTCGTCCGATCCATCCTCGCCGCTTCTCTATGACGAACTTCGTGTCAAAAATCATACTCCAAAGATACGAGAAGAACTCGATCTTTTGGCTACTGATAAAAAGGACGGGCTACTTAATCCCAGAGCGCTATTGTTTTTAACGCTATGGTACTTTTTCAGCGGTTGTACGCTTTTCCTTAATAAATACATTCTCACGTACATGGAAGGCGATCCGACCATTCTAGGTAAGAATCCAAATCCACATTTATCGACAAAATCCAGATCAACGCGCGATCTAAAATGCTCCAAAAAAAGAAAAAACGATAATTCTACAAAAAAAACATTTTGTTCGTCAAATGTGCTTGAAAATCTAAACGAAAACCAAAAGTTCAGTGTGAATACAAATTTTTTTTTCCTCCGTGAGAATTGTCGCAATTGAATCTGAATGAAAACAAAAATACAATTGTCGTGGCGAGTGGAAATTCTTCACGAACTTTTTTTCCACAACTTTTCAGGCGCGTGTCAAATGTTGATGACGGCGGTTTGTGGTTTTGTACAAATGTATTTTCCCTGTGGGATGTACAAAACCAGCTCAAGACTGATGAGACCTCCGGGCTTTTATAAACACATGATTCTCGTTGGATGCACGAGATTCGCGACCGTTGTACTGGGCCTGGTGGCTTTGAATTACGTAGCTGTAAGCTTCACAGAAACTATCAAAAGTAGCGCGCCGCTATTCACCGTTCTTATTAGCAGATATTTAATAGGTGAGACTTCAAAGACGAATCATCCGTTTTAGGGGTGTGCGAATATTGGAAAACTTGGAATATTCGGCATCACATCAAATCAAATTGATTGATTCGAATTTCAAACCGAATATTCGATATTTTTGAATATGTGACATTTTTTCGAGAATTCGATTTTTTTTTCGAATATCCGATTTTTCTTCGAATATTCGATTTTCTTTCGAACGTTCGATTTTTTTTAGACGATATTCGGAAAAAATTTTCGAAATTATTTGCGAAAATCCGCTATTTTCCGGAAATTTATCGAATACTCGAAAAATCTACGAATATTCGATTCGAAAATCGAATCGAATTTTAATATTCGATCCGATTCGATTCGATCACTATTCGCACACCCCTAATTCGCTTGAAGAAACTTGTAAAATTCGACAACCGAGGAGATTGACTCGTTGATTGATTTTCTCAGGCGAATATACCGGCCTCTATGTGAATTTGTCCCTCATTCCTGTGATGGGCGGCCTGGCTCTCTGCTCCGCTAACGAATTGAGTTTCGACTTCAGGGGATTCGTCGCCGCAATGGCTACAAACGTTACGGAATGCATGCAAAACGTCTACTCGAAAATGTTGATCAGCGGAGACAACTTCAAATACACGTAAATAACGAATTCACCTGAAAATCCAGTTAATCAGAATTCTCAATACGATGCTGAAGTTTTCAACGTTGGAATGCAAGGAAAAATATTTGATTTTATTGTTGATTCGTTCAATTTTCAATTTCATCCAAATTTTCCGAGCCGATATGCTTTTCAGGTGGCAAAAACCGATCATTTTACCATCGTAATTACATTCTCCAGTTAAATGATTATTTTTGCCAAATAGAAAATCGAATTTCGTTGCATTCCAACGATGCAAACTTCAGAATCATTCTTAATAATCCATTGAGTGCGAATCATGCATTTTTTTTTCTTTGTAGACACGTGTCTTGTAGTTAATTATCCGTATTTGATGATCCCGAATTTATTTTTAATTACAAACGAGAATTAAATGCTTAAACTTGGAATGATAAAACCTGCGGTCAAAAACGACGCCACTCTACTTTAAATCCTGCGCCCTTTCCACATTTTGTTCTCCAGTTTTTTATGGTTTTACCCCCATTTTTGATCATCTTTCCCTTCCGAGCAAAATTGCCTCAGGCTCACGTGATCCTGCATTAAAAAAACGTAAAGTCCGAGCCCAAGTTGAATTCTTTTCTATCAAGAGTCGCGGCAGCGGCTCGACGCCAAGTATTTAAAAAATAGGCGTTTTATGACGTCACAGAAACTTTACAGTGTTTTTACGGGAAAATGGGGGGTCAGAAAAATTTTGTATTGGATAAATTTTACGGGAGATATGAACTTTTGAAAATTGGGCTCGTTTATGACCCAAAGTTGCCGGAATAGGTAAACAAAATTAAGTTACCGTTGAAAACGACCCAACATACACTCGAAGGGTTCAGGAATACGTTTTTTATCGAATTTTGATCACTTTGCAGACCTGCCGAACTTCAATTTTATACAAGTCTAGCGTCAATGGTCGTGCAAATACCAGCGTCGATGTTCCTAGTTGATTTGCCAAGGCTCCAGCAATCGTTTAGCCTGAAGCTCCTTTCGATCTTTCTTCTCAACGGAGTTTTCTTCCATTTTCAAAGCATCACAGCTTACGTACTTATGGATTACATCAGTCCAGTAACGCACAGGTAAATATTGAAAAACGGCAGGAAAATCGGCCTCGAAGACATTTTTGCTTCGTGAAAATCTTTCGCCATGAATAAAATGACTAATTATCGTTTTTTTCTGCAGTGTTGCGAATACAGCGAAAAGAGCTTTGCTGATTTGGCTCTCGGTGCTGCTGTTTGACAATCGTGTCACAGGATTATCAGCCCTCGGAACGTCCTTCGTATTCGCTGGCGTTTTGTTGTACAATCGAGCTCAAGAATACGATAAAGCTAAAATGTTGCGAATTAAGCGTAACTCGAAACTAAATTTGCAGTGAAATTCGAACTCGCTGCGCTGACGCAGTTAAAACTGCGCAAATCCTGTGGTCACAAATCTTATACGCATCAAGTGATTCGTCTTTTTTTTTTTTTTACTTTTTAACGGCTAAAAAATCTCTTTCTACATTCCAAAGGCCTTGACTCTGCTCGAAGCCTCCAGTTATAAGATCCCGCGTCGATTTTCGCGCACGGACGGAAGATTTTATCAAAAATCGATCCGACATCATAGTTTTCGGGCACCATTTCGCTCATTTCTGAGATTTTAGCCAAAACATGAATTTTTCATCGGAAATTATGATCCTGAAGTTTGCATCGTTGAAATGCAACGAAATTCTGTTATTTCTACAGCAGAGCCAATAATTATTATTGAATATTTGGTCCGGCCGATAAAACGAGTCTCTCTTGCGACCGAAAAACTCAATCGACTCGAAAAAATGCCACGATTTTCAAAATTCAATCAATAATCAATAGAAAAAATGTTTTTCGTTGAGTCTCAACGTTGCAAACTTCAGAGTCATTCGGAAATTGCGCGGAAAATGTAGAAATTTTTGCTATTTTCAATATTTCCAATAAAATATGATTGAAAAATTTCTGTCTCTGCTAAAAATCGCTACGGAGGTGACGTGGGATCAGGAAACTATGACGTCATAATAATTTTTGATATTATTTTCTGTCCGTGTACAAAGCCACCCATCCATGTTTTTTCTCCATGAAAAAGTTATCTCGAGCTGCATTTTGCATAAATTAAATCTCGCTGCGAACTGAAAAATAAAATCCTCGAGTCTTATCAACATCCCAACGAGCTACTCGTGCCTGCCGAGTGTTCGATCATCTTTGGAGAACAAAACTTCAGTTCGACAGTTTCTATTTATTCCATCGGCAAAATCAACGTTCGAATAATACAAACAATAGCATCGCGGCTTAAACTTTTCTCAGAATAATGTATTTTCTTATTCTTGTATAAAACGAGACGCGTAGGATGGAACTTAACGATGCTGAAGTTTGCATCGTTGGAATGCAACGAAATTCGGTTTTTTCTTGAGCAGAGCTCGCGATTCTTATTCAATATTTTGTTAGGACACTAAAACGATTTTTTTAGGATTCAAAAACAAAATGAGCACAAAAATTTTCATGGTTCTTGTTATTGGAACAAAGAATGAATGAACAAAACGTATTTGTCGTTGCACCTCAACGTTGCAAACTCCAGTACCATGGAACTTAACATGGTCGCTGTACAAACGAATAAACGGATTTTTTTGTCTTCTAGAAATGACGTCACATCCTGCTAGAGCAAAGGAGCCCGAGATTCGAAAGTTCAGGTTTTGTTTAGACGAAATTACAATCTTATCGGAAATTCGTTGCGCTCTTTCTCTTATCACGATTTTTTCTAACCCCTGCGACTGACCCGTGCCATGTGCGAAGCTTAGATCGTCTTTTTTTTATCTCGGAGATGGAGGTCTCGACCCAGCAGACCCTAGAAATTTAATCTCGGGCTCTCTTGCTCGGTCCTGTTCAAATTCATCGACTTTTCTCTTTTCCATGCGTTTTCCTCATTCCGCCAAGTCGCAAACAAGGATCGCGAGTATTTTCGAAAAGCTGTGACCTTGAAGGAGGCTCGCCAAACGACTTTAGAGACGATTAAAATTTTTAGGGAAATATCTCAACGAAATGACCGAACGCGAGGATTAATAATTACAGAAACGAAATGCGATATTTTTATTTTTATTCGTTCGTTTTTCTGTTGCGCTGAGCATATTTTTGATTCAGCAGTTCATTTGACGATATTTTATCGTCCCGAGGAGCTGCTTGAAAAAACAATTGACCTGGTATCGTGAAAATCATGGCCCCGAATTCCTGAGTTTTATTCCGAAACACATGAGAATAAAAAATAACAAAAAAAAATCGAAATACGATATTTTTGGTCGAAATTGGTTTCTTCCCTTGTTCTCGTAGAATTATTTCAGTTTTGGTGCTTCTGGCGATGTGTTATCGTCCCAAGGAGCTGCTTGAAAGACTCATCGAAGAAATATCGTGAAAATCATGGACCCAAATGCCTTAGAGTTTTATTGACAAATTTTCGAATGAGATTAGCCTCGTAATTGAGAAGGAAAATACAACAATTTATTTGATAAGGTTTTATATATGAGCTGTGATTAACTGATAAGTGTAAAAATTCGTATCACAGTTTTTTTTAGGAAACGATAAACATTTCCTTTTTCAACGGGAGTGGGACGAGTAAGTGAGCCTCGAAATTCTATGTGGGCCACGAAGCATCATCATAGAATGTAGTTCGAACGAGTACGTACTTTCTGCATGAGCCAATAGTACGTAATATAATTTTACGATTTTTAACGTACGTTTACGCAAAGTTTAGCCAACATTTTTTTTTGTTTGTTCGGACAATCAGACATTCCATGCAGCAAAAACGAGAAATAAATAGGGGCGTGCGAATAGTGATCGAATCGAATCGAATATTAAAATTCGATTCGAATTTCGAATCGAATATTCGTCGATTTTTCGAGTATTCGATGAATTTCCGAAAAATAGCGGATTTTCGTAAATCCTTTCGAATTTTTTTCCGAATATTTTCGAAAAAAATCGAACATTCGAAAGAAAATCGAATATTTGAAGAAAAATCGGATATTCGAAAAAAAAATCGAATACTCGAAAAAATGTCGCATATTCAAAATTATCGAATATTCGGTTTGAAATTCGAATCAAACAATTTGATTTGATTTGATGCCGAATATTCCAAGTTTTCAAATATTCGCACTCCCCTAGAAATAAATTAATTGAAAATTCCCATGAAAGTTAAAGCGCTGATAGCAACGATGAGGAATTGAGCCTCGAACATTGGAGCAGAAGAGGCGTCCACAGGCTCTTCCGCGACCGAGGCATCGGCTCGTGCCTTCGACAACAAATTATGACACGGTGTTACTTTTTTAATGAAGTTGAACAACGAATCGACGATGTTTCCGGGTGTAGGGTCGGTGCATTTCTCCAGCTCCCGGACCATACAGCCTTGCAATCTTTCGATGTCACTGTGTCAAAGTTTAAAATTCGATCACAAACTATTTTTCCATCTCCAAAAAGAGACTCCAGCAGATTTTTCAATGAAAATCTCTCAACTTACGAACACTCCTTCGTATCCAACAAAAGCAAAGGCAAATTGTCGACTCCACGCAGTGACGGAGTTGTAAGTCCCTCAGCTGGCACGTAAGAACCGAATGTCGAGTTGAGGCAATCTTGTATCACTGTCTGCTTCGATTCGAAACATTCCGGACCCCCGGCAGCTATGAACACTGAACCAAACAAAAGCCACTTGCATTAGTAGAGAAATGACAATTAGCGCACGTCCCTGGACTTGAACTCGTTTAAAAAATATTTAAAAAATTCAGGAAAGTAGTTTTGGATCTATAGAAAGAGAGTCTGCATTGGGTAATGGATAAAAATTCTTTTTTATTATTGTTATTTAATGGTGATCGATACGAAAAACGAGAAATTCACGCCATTCGCTGAATTAGCTGGACACCCCAGACCCATGTGTGTCTACGGAGTGTTAAAAAATGTCCTTGAACAGAGATCGTTCTTGTAAAAATGTTCTCGGCTCTGACAGCAACAATTTGTATCTCCATGAGTATGAAAATTATTGAAAAAATTACGAAAATATGGGAAAAAAATGGAGAAAATTCAATGACGACAAAGTGACTGCAATCAAGGTTCTCCGTCAATATTAAAATAATGTTTTCGTCATCATTGACATAATTACATCCTGAATTCATGGTTGTCTATGGAGGATTCATTTTTTCTTTTTTTTTTTCACGTGAAAAAGAATTTATTGAAATTTCACTGTTTGTAGTGAGAAAAATTGAAATTTTGTTTCACTCACGTGCAATGCGATCGCCTTCCTTGAAGCAAACGAAGCTCAAAAGTTGGTCGGTTATATTTTGAACGATATTTATGTTGTCACGCTCTTTGGGAGTGAAACAGTTTCCGATCGTGTCTGTGAAGTTTTTAACGCAGTTTTTCAAGGTCGGACTTTTGTTGCAGTATTTACGGAACACGATATCAAGGTCGCCGGTCGGTTTGGCCTGCTCAATTTCTTCCTGAAGGAGCGTCACGTTCACCAACCCTCGGACACAACTTTCCATTACTTTTGCTGCACTCTCGGCCGCGGGATACGCTCTCGCACCCCCATTTTTATCGCATTTGTTTTTAAACGCCGTTTTCGCTTCCTCCACCGGCAACGCCGACGTGTTCAGACCTTCAACATGCGCGAGCTCGGTGGCTTTGTGTAGAACGGAGTCCGCGAGCGCTGCGGTATCGTCTTGACCCACTGAACCCCCAATTAGGGCTGTAAAGAGAAAATTTCCATCGATCTATAAAATTTTTCGAAATAATCGCAAAATTTCATCATTCCCAAATTTATCGAATGCCCGACGTTGTGAAAAATGACGAACAAAAAACGGAGCAAAGTTTTATTTTATTATCAAATTTTTTTATATTCATTTTTAATATTTTTAAATATTTCATTATAAAATTTAATTTAAATTATAATTTAAATTATAAAATCATTATAAAATTAGAACAATCGCCGAAACCAAGTCACTGATTAACGAAATTTTTTGTATTTTTCCAAAATTCGAAAATCATTTCAATGGGATTTCGTTTCGGAAAGCGTAGCGTAAGAAATACGCAACCGAAATTAGAAAAAGCACGAAAAACCGCACAAACAGGAAACAGATTATCGCGTCGTCGCGGACAGCAAATTGCAAGAACAACAACATATTTTGACCGAATGTTAATACGATCGTTAAAAAATGAGAAAAAAGACAAAATTCGTTCGTGTTTTGGCCTCGGTCCCAAGATTCTGGTTTTTCATCGCGGAATTTAACGAAATAAAAGTCTCTTCAGAGAATCGAGTTTACAGTGAAAAGACGAGGCTCGAGTTGTCGTTAAAACTGAAAAACAGGTCGAGTGACTAATGATTGTGAATTTTGTGACTGCATTTGAACAATGCAGTTCAAAAACTGCAAAGAAAAAAGAATTCTTCGTGAATAATGAATTTTTTATAAGTATTTTTTTAATTACAGCGAACGAGTCTTAGATTGAATAGAAATAAAAAAAAACTTTCGAACGTCAACAAAACAGGTTGCCTCATACATTTTCTAAAACGGAATTCGTACAGGGCGGTCCAAAACTCACAGTCATTAATTTAAACTCGAATTTAGCATCAATTTCGGGGACGAAAAGTCTAAGAATGTTTTTTTATCCGATTTCATCGCGATAAGTTATCAAAATCATTGCGATTCGACGATATGAATTTTGTAATCGCGCGTACTGCCGAAACGGTTAGAGATACGACAAAAGTCCAAAGGACCAATCTTGAAGAGCGTGAAACGCCCTACAAAAAAGGTCCCGGCAACGTTTTTCTAGCTTCGGTGGTTCGTTCGATAAAGCGCATCGAAAACGTACATGGTTTCAAGGCACTTGTTTAATCCGCGCTCAGGGCTAAAGTACCGGGGATGGGAGAATTTCCGTTGGAGACTTTTTTGTAGGAAATTTGATGCGCTATAAAATTGGTCCTTTTGACTTTTCCTCTAACTCTAACCGTTCAGGCGATATACGCGAGAAACGAAAGATTCCTGTTAAATTTTAGTATACGAAATAATTTAGCCAAGGGAAATCTTATGCAAAAAACATCGCTGGACTTTTCGATGGAATTCCGCCCGAAACTCGCGTGTGTGCTTTTTAACCCGCAGTGTTTGGGACACCCTGTATGTAGGTAGAAAAGCTGAAAAGGAGTTGTGTAGAAACTCGATGTGCGCGGGACTCAACTTTATTCGTAGCAAGCACAAAAGCGAGATTCCTACATAGTGGTCGCAGATACACAAGAGATTCAGATTTACGACTCATTGTCATTGTCTCGGTGTATCATCAATGTTATCGTTGATAAACTTTGGACTTACCAAGGTTCACGAGGAATAAAATGGCGGCTGAGATAATCATTTTGTATTCTGTATTGACGCACGAGGATCAATAAAATTTAAACAAAATCCAATTTCTTTGTTTTTAACTCTGAGCAAGAAAAAGTCGTACAGCGAAATATTTTTTTTTGACACGTGGGCGTGAAAGTAAATGAGCAGCGAGCACGAACGACGATGTTAATTGATTGAGGTGCGACTGCTACGTAATGAATTAGTTTTTATGTTTTGATCTCCATCAACAAAAACAATAGCTTCGAGTCTGGTCACTTGTACCGATCACTAATCCACGAATCGATCTACACACGGATCCATAACTCACGGTTGACTGCGCGGCGAAACAAACAATTGAAGGCGAGATATTTTTTGACGATGTGTGTTTTCTCGTGTTTTTAAAATCTACCAACTAAAAAAAAAACACGACTCGATACACACGGCAACCGCATGGAAACTGACCGCTGGCCGGAGCTCTCGCCACATTTATGTCATATATACAACTTATATGTGTATATCCCCCACTTAGCGCGCGTCACATCTACTCTCGCGACCTGTCGTGACATTTCCAAGTCGACACAGAAGCCCTCAACCATATTTCGACGGACAGCTATAAATCCAATTACATTCCCCCTTTAGCCATGTATTTACATACGATGTTTTCTTCTTTCATTCGGACTGGGTGATCCGCTCGCTTCGTTACATCCTCATTCAAAAGTCATCGTTTCCCAAACGGCGGAGACAGTACGTTCCAAAAGTTGGATTATTTTCAATCTGGCAATGTCGCAACGGTCGCAACCGATTTCAAAAGTATGAGAGCGCGTGAGTGTTTCGATTCTCTGTCGAACTCACAATCTCAAGTTCCCCCGCCGCGCTGCTCAGTGACCGTTGTAAGACTTTATTGACGCAACAAATAAACCGAGTGTTTGTTTGAAGCGTTTGAAGTGAATTCTTAGATCGAGATGTTTAATCACGGAACAATGAAAGTCGGTTAAAACGTGCGTCAACCAAGTCCTAGCTTTCCGGAAGCATTTCGAGCGATAGTGACGTGAATTATAACCTATAAAAAGACCATTTCAAATTCCTCAATGACGTTCTCATTCTAATATTTATCCCCCGTGTCCGAACCTTTCAATCTTATTCCTAAGTGTCAATCAGATTTTTTTGCAAGTCCCGCCTAAATTTACGGACTTTCCGAAAATTTTTACAGCATTGCCAGATTTATTTCGATCGGCCAATGACAGTGATTGTTTACATTTTGAGCTCCCTCCCCTCTCGAAAAATTTTGGAGTACAAAAATCTCCTTCTTCGGTAGTATAGTGGTCAGTATCCCCGCCTGTCACGCGGGAGACCGGGGTTCGATTCCCCGCCGGAGAGAAATTTTTTTTTTTTCAATTCTCGGGTAATCTCGATAAATTTCACGTCCTTTGATAGTGAAAATTGTATTTTCGTGTTGCAGTTATTTAAAAAAAATATCTCGGGACGTTCTCCGCAGGCTGAGCTCATTTATCGCGCGCAGGAAAATTTTTTCGAGTCACAATTTTGTCTGTTGTACGGGATTTCATTTATCCACGATATTCATTTATCATTTATTTTTATCAACCAATAAAAATCTGAAAAACAATGTCGCAAATTCATCTCGATTTACAGTCGCCAAGGAAATTCATTTCAAAGAGAATGAAAAGCGAAAAATCGGTCGGGAAGAGAAATCAACAACAGCAATCACGAAATTTCCATCCACCTGCGTGACGCATCAAAAATCTTTTGATAACACTTTATTCGTAAATGTTAATAGGATTACAAATTACTTAAGATTATCGGCAACAATTCATGGAATTCTCCAACGGATTGATTTTTATGATCGCACAAATGTCACCGAATTATTCAATCAAGTTCTAACTATAATCGTCGTTTTAAGTAATTGCTTAAAAACCCGTCACACAAAACATTTCTATATTTTTTAATAACAAAATATTTTTCAAAACGTAAATAACGAATTTTTCCTCGAGCGATACAATATTAATTTCTCTTATTTGTTACATTTATTTATTTTTATATTATGTGCTAGTTTTATAGTTTGTAGGCGTTGCGAATCATTAAGTCGAAATAGGCATCGTGATCGATACTCGCGCTGATTGCACTGTAGTAATTCATGAATTCTTCTTCCGTTACCTAGAAAAAAAATCGATTAACACGATAATTAACGAGTTCGTTAGAAATGATCCTGGAGTTTGCATCGTTGGAATGCAACGAAATTCTGTTATTTCTTCAGTAGAGCAAATAATTATTATCCAATATTTGGTCCGGCCAATAAAACGATTCTCTCTTGCGACCAAAAAACTCAATCGACTCAAAAAATTGCCACGATTTTCAAAATTCAATAAATAATCAACAGTAAAAATGTTTTTCGGTAAATCTCAATGTTGCAAACTTCAGAGTCATTCGTTAGAATCGAGTTTGCATCGTTGCAAAGCAACAAAATTCCGTTTATTTTCCTTGGCCAAAGTCGATCGTTCGTGTTCAATATTTGGTCTGGACAAAAAAACGAGATTTCGTTGCGATAAAGATCCAAATTGGCGGGAAAAAACGCCAAAATTTTAAAAATCGAATTGTGAACGGAAAAAATAATTTTGGTTTCGATCAGAAACTTGGAACTTTTGAAAAAATTGATTTTCAAATAATGAGAGAAAGATTTCTGTCCGTGATTTATTTTCGAGAATTTATGTTTTCATTGAATTTTGAGGATTTTTAATTTTAATTATTCCACGAATTATGTTCTGGACATCGTGACACTTACGATCCCGTCCTTGGTGTTGTCTTGTTCGAAATTCCCAAGAAACTTTTTCATGATGTCTTCTTCGCTCTCTTCGCCGCTGATGTATCGGGGATGGCATTTGACGTTATAAACGCCGCGCAAATCGGCGACAGTGATTTCTCCATCGCCAGTTTTGTCGAGTTTTTCAAAGGCTTGGTGCACGACTTTTTTCCGACTTTCGTTCATGGGAGGCTGCAAGAAACATCAGTCCGAATATGAGGATTTTTCAACGTGAAATATTCGAATTTCATAGCCGGAAATGATCGTGGAGACGCGAAACAACCGAGTCGACTCACTCGCAAGGCTTTTATGAATTCCGTAAGATCGACCCCGCCACTACCGTCCTCATCCAATTTCGTAAACAGTTCAGCAATTTCATCTTCACCGATATCAAAACCAGATTCGCTCAAACCAGCCGCAAGCTCCTCCGCGCTTAATTGTTTATTTTCATCGTCGTCCATGCGTCGAAAAATTCTGAAAAACAAAGAAACGTGAATATTTACGCGTAATCGCTGTCGTCAAGGGGGAACCGGATGTAGGGGCATGGATCGTAACATGCCGGTACAAATTAGCAGGCAAAATAGGGGAGTCCGTTATATTTCATTAGGCCTCGAAGTTGATCAGCAAAGATATTCAAACAATTCCTGAAAAAATTGCCGTGAAATTTAAATTCCTAAATTTAAATTTAATTTAATTTCAATTTTAATTAATAATTTAATTTTAATTAATAAATTTAAAATCCTAAAAGAAAATCGCCATAAAATTAAATTCCTAAATTTAAATTTAAATTTAATTTCAATTTTAATGAATAATTCAATTTTCATTAATAAATTGAAAATCCTAAAAAAAAAATCGCCATAAAATTAAATTCTTTAAAAAATCGCCATGAGATTGAAATTCCCAAATTTAAATTTCATTCAATTTCAATTTTAATTAATAAATTTAATATTCTAAAAAAAAAACGCCATAAAATTAAATTCCCAAAAAAATTGCTCCGAAATATACAGCAAATTTTTCATTTATTTCAAAACTTCGATTCGTCTCGATGAAAAATACTCTCATACACAATTTTTGAAACTTGTGAATGAAAAAAAATTGAATTCGAGTCATTTCGAAACGTAATTGTGAATCGTAAAGATTAGCCAATGTTTTCTTCGTTGATTTGGATCCGGAGAAAAGTTTGTTTTATTTTGACTCACCTGGCAAGACCGAGAATTCCGTTAGCGCCTCTTGCTAAGCAAAGCAATCGTATTTTTTCGATAATATCCGTTGTACCGGATAAGGCCCGTTGCGCTTTATTGATCATCTCCGCTTCTTGCCTCGTAGTCGCGCTCTGTGGTCGATTGAACATTGTATCTGAAAATTAAAGGAGTGTAATGCGATGGCTCATCCGTAACCGCCCAGATGACTCACTACTCAAACGTAACTTTATGGTCGGTAGCTCGAAACTTCTTTGCAATGGAAACATTACGACATTAATTGACAAGAAAACAATCAAGAATTGTGCAAATTCATTCGAACGCCATGCAAACAACAAAAGTTGTGCCCGCACTAAATTCCCTCAATATTTCGATCCACGAAGAGAATAAAAATCACGATTTCCCGCAGCTCCCTAATTTTTCTACAAACTCCTGTCAGTCATAAAACGTCACGGAAATCCCTGTAAAAAATTGTCACATGATCACGAGAACTTGCAGTTTTGTAGCGTAATTGGCCGAGTAATTATTATCGATTCGTTCAACGGAAAATAAGTCGAAGAAATTCTTCGCTTTCCTTTCATTCATAAATTCCCTTCCTCAATAACTTTGCGATTAAATTCAATTCAGGAATCAATCGTGACATAGAAAGAGCGAAATAAGTCCAAGAACGAAACAAGGTCAAGAGCGCAACAAGTTTGCATTTGACGAGAGACTTGGACACTTTTTTACAGGGACTGACCTCGCGAAATACTTTTGAGGAACGAACGTTCGATTGTAATTAATGCATCAACTTTAATCAGCTAAAAACTTGTCCCTTTTTTTGATTTCCGTTCCAAAAAAAAAAAATCAGTTTCAAGCAAAATTATTATGCAACATTTGCAGCAAAATTAGTTTCATGACCCGCCGCATATTTTTCTTCACCGTGTTAACGAAAGGGACTGGCGGGTGACATGACAATCGTAGATAAAATAATTAAATATTACATCGCGTGACTCTGTATCATTTGGCATAAATGATAAAATACCGACAATCGATCCTGTCCGCGACCTCGATAAGCAACCCAATACAATATACTGTGCAGGTATTTCCGTTCGGTTTATTTTCCTCCACATTCAAATGGAATGACAACAAAAGATTTCGTTTGAATTGTGCCGGAAAAAAATTCAAATCGAACCTCGTGCTTTCCCGGATTTTTTCAATGATCGATAGTTTTTTACAATTCATTATTGTCTTAATAAAAAAAAAAAATTTATAGTGCCCTCGTACGAATGTAGAAACGTCAATTGCATAAAAATGGATGTAGATCATCCTTGGCGCGGTGTGTCAAGAGCAAACTTCGATGGACAACATTCCGACATGTGTTTGTGCTCAAAATCAAAACACTCTCGCTCAAATTATTTTTTCGAGAGTCGACAGAAAATAAAAACTTTTCGAGTGTGGGAATTGAAACCAAAATTTCGAATTTTCACACCAGAACCGCAAAAATACGATTAAATACCGCGTTCGTAAAACTGAGCATTTGCAAGTTCATTATTTCTTCGAGAAAAATGACCGAGGAGGTTGAAAAACTCTGGAAAATTTGCTATTTCGATAAAATTGCCTTGAGCGACTAAAAACCAAAAAGTCAGAAGACTCTGAGTCGTCCGTAAAACTGAGTATTTGCGAGGTCATTATTTCTTGAAGAAAAATGACTGAAGAGGTTGAAAAACTCTGGAAAATTTGCTATTTCGATAAAATTGCCTTGAGCGACTAAAAACCAAAAAGTCAGAAGACTTTGAGTCGTCCGTAAAACTGAGTATTTGCGAGGTCATTATTTCTCAAAGAAAAATGACTGAAGAGGTTGAAAAACTCTGGAAAATTTGCTATTTCGATAAAATTGCCTTGAGCGACTAAAAAACGAAAAGTCAAACGACTCCGAATGAATTGTTGTAAGTTTTGCTCGGCGACATACTCACAGCTACCGTTTTAATTGGTTGTTCCTAAGTGCGGGTCTAAAGAACCAGAGACACGATGAACTTTTGAAAAATTCACGAAAGAATCATGAATGTTGGGAATTGAATGATCGATACGCGGCCGAAGAAGTCTCGGCAAGTACTGAGAATACGAGAGCGAGAGAGTTTGTCACTTGGGATCGTAACAAAACATTGGCGAGCAGGAAAACGACGTAGTCGTAGTCTGCCTATTGTTTGTATAACGGGGCGCGTAGAATCGTGTATTACTTTTGCGTTTTAACACATGCATGTATCGAGAATATAGATATTGGCGGCGACCTGAGCGCTTATCAGCGCGCCGAAAGCTGATGATGCTTTTCGTGCCTATACACGTGTATCCATAACAACCTCACTTCACAACACGTGTGATGTGTTTTCAGGTATACGAGCAGTATATGCAAAAGTATTAACGTGTCAAACTTGACGTACAGACTCGGTGGAAAAACTTCTGGAAATCGTATTGCAACGTGTCCAAGTGGCGCCGTTCGTACGTCGTCGCTTCAACTACTTTATTTAAAATTGCCTTTTTTTTTACGTCCCTTCAAAGTTCGATTTGGCAGAGTTTTTCATTATTCAGTGTGCAGCGATCGTTGGAGCTTCCAAAATAGTTCCAAGACCTGAAAATCCATTTTTTTTGTAGGAAAATGAGATTTCGGGGAAAGTTTGACGCGAGGATCAAATTTTGTTTTTTACTTGAACGATTTATTGCTTCGGAGCGTCTTCTTCGATGTTTTCGAAACCAGCGACTGGCCATTGCGACAAATGAGCCTCGAGAACGCTGGGAAAGAATGAAAAGACCTTGAAACGCGCGCCCATTTTATCCTCGTCCATAATCATGTGATATCCTGATTCGATGTGCCGCTTTTCATCGTCCGAAGCATTTTTTAACAGCATCTGTAGTCGCACGTCGATTCCCAAGTTCTTTAAAAAACTGCATTGATTGACTGGACCGTAGGACACGAGCCTGTTTTGTCTCCGGCCGATTTTATTGATCAGCGAAAAATCAACGTCGGCTGTGAGATCGGCAGTTCCCGGATCCATCAAAGGATCGTGTTGCTCGTGCCGGCGAAACGATCGAAACGTGTCCGTTTTTTCGCCGTTGTGACCGTAGTCCACGATCAATGAAAATCCCCCAAACTCCTCGAGAAACGAGGCCATATAATCAATTATTACCATTGTTTGAGGACTCACTTCCACGTGATCCCTTTCCTCGTCTCTCTTGAACAAAAATCAAATTTTCATTGGACAATCAAACTTTCGATATAGTCCAAATTTTTTTTTTTCATCATCTTACCGAAACAAATATTGCACTCGCCGGCGTTGGCCTTTTCGTCAATACGTAGCGAAATTTCTTCTCGTTCTCTGTCTTAGGATCAATGTCGATCAGGACTTCGGTCCAGACGTCGCCAGTTTTCTGAGACCGACAGAAAAGTCGAATTATTGACCCTAGAACCACGAACCGGTGCAAATATCCACACCAGGCGAACTTTGAACTACGTTCCCAAGTTTTTGACAACTTTTAGGCATTTAAATCGATTTTTCAACAGCTAAACCTTGATACAATTCAATTTGCTCTTCAGCGTTCTTTTTGTCATGGAAAAAATAAAAAAATCCATGTACACACGTAAAATTATTGCTTCCACAACGATTTACCCCGGTTTGTAGTTCAATTTTTGATTTTCTATTTTCATTCTCGTCAAAAAATGAATTTAGGGCCATAAGATATGGCCCTAATGAATAAATCAATAAATGGATAAATAAACAAATAAATAATAATAATAATAAATAATTTAGGGCCATAATTCACTGCAAAGTACGTCTCCTCAAAAAAAACAACAAAAAAGCATATTTAGCACTGCACAACGATTTGACAAACGCCTCGGGTCGGATTGACCCAGTACGCGCTTATATGAAGTGTGCACTCGATGGGTTAATGGTTGAAAAAATGGGTTTGTAGTTCAAGGATCGAGAAAGCATAATTTTCATTGCAAATTGTTGGTTGGTACCTGGAACTTGTGTATCGGCAACGCATCGAAAAATTCGTGGGCCACAAAGACGCTGAACTTTTTTGGTACGTCTTCGATCGAACTGTACCAAAAAACTTTGATTCCGTCTTCCGTCAGCCCTTCTCGGTAATGACTCACGGAATTTCCTTCTTCGGTAACGTCCTGAGAACATTTTTTGCTCGATACGCATAATTTTTCCGATTGTATCGCCGACAGGGCCGGACTTATTTCCACCAAGTGAACAGAAACCCTGTTTTCTACTTTTAGTTGTCTCAAAACCTGTCGATACCACAGAAAATTCATGAAAACTACTTTGTGACATTGAAAACTAGTTTTTAAGGAGGTTCCGTTAGTGAAGCGATAATTAGATTGAAATCTGAAAATGAAATATGTTATGGCACTGAAGTTTGCAACGTTCAGGTGCAACGAAAAATACGTTTTTCTATTAATTGTTCCTTTCAATAACAAAAACCATGAAAATTTTTGTGCTGATTTCGTTTTTGGATCCTAAAAAAATCGTTTTAGTGTCCTAACAAAATATTGAATAAGAATTACGAGCTCTACTCAAGAAAAAACCGAATTTCGTTGCATTCCAACGATGCAAACTTCAGCATCGTAATATGTTGTTACTTAGGCAGCAAACGTTAATCTCTTTCAAAATCATCCCAAGTCAACCAAGTTTTACTGCATATTTTCCAAGTCCTTCCCTTGTGAAATCAGAAAAATGACTTTGGAGTTTGCATCGTTGGAATGCAACGAAATTCGTTTTTTTTCTTTGCCAAAGCTCATTATTTTAATTAAGAATTTGATTGTGGTGATGAAACGATCAGTTTTTTGCCCTAGAAAAAAATGTTGGCTGGAAAATGTGATTAATTAAAAAAATTGAGAAAATGAAATAAAAATGAATATTTTTCGTTGCATTCCAACGTTGTGAACTTCAATATCATTCAGAAAAATATCCAAAATACTTCGCGATTAGATAAAACGGGTATTAAAATCTCAATTTACAAAAAAAAACTCCAAGGATCCCGAATCAATGAAAAAATAGTGGGGTCAACGAATTTTCGGAGATATTTCTAGTCAAAATCGACGGAATGCTCGGAACATCTCATTTTTTAGGAGTTTCGCAACGGATTGCTTGCTAAACGAAAAGTAGATCGACATTTTTTCTTGGGTTGTGCCTCACGTCGTTCTTTATTCCTTGCGCCATAGCGGAACCTCCTTAAGAGTATTGTAAATTAAAACTCACTCTCAAGACATCTCTGCACAATGTTCCTCTACCTGGACCCAGTTCTACGAGTTGGAACGAGTCGCCAGTAATTTTGGAGAGTTCGTTAATGATCCAAATGCCAATCATCTGAAGTTTGATCGAAAAATATTCAATTTTTGACAAGGAAACGAATTTTTGTCAAGTCGTTGATAAAAAAGATTTTTTTTAGTTTATTTGGAGATTTTTTCGGAATAAAAAGCGTCGAGAATTATTGATGAATGGGATTTTTGTTAAATTTTGGTTTGTACCAAAAAAATCAACAGTTTTGGTACTTGGAATGATGCAAACTTTTATGTCTCGTAGAAAAATTGAATAAATACGATTTTTACGATGACATACCTCACCGAACAGTTGACTGATTTCTGGAGAAGTTATAAAGTCTCCTTGTTGCCCGAAAACGTCCTGCTTCATGTAATAACCCGCGGTGGGATGTGTGAGCACTTCTTTCATGTAATCAGCGACAGTTATTGGTCCACAAGCTTTGATTTTCGCGGATAAGTCTCTGTACAGAGTAAATTCATTTGCTTCTTTTGGCAGGTGCGTAGAATAACAGATTTTTGCGTGTGATGACATTCCAGAACGAACTCGTGAGTGGTATTTTGACAACGATCGAAAACTGGAGCTTTTGGATGTGAAACTCAAAATCTTCGACCACATTTTTTCTCGATTGTGTAAGAATTAGAATCGACGATTTTTCCGGCACCAGTTTCACTGTTTACATATTTTTGTCGGTATCAATTGAAATGTTTGGTTATAATGCACAGCTGAGTTATTTCAAAACAATTCGATGTTCGTGCTGCGCGGTACCGCCATGAACGCCGTCATGCAATTCATAATTACGCGAGTAAAAAAAATTCATTTCACTCATCAATCATGGTTTGGTGGTTTTTGTTAGGTTAATGAGAATTCTTGGTAATTAGTTATTGTTATAGTAAAAATGCGAAATTAGTTCCGAGCGGTAAATCGCAAAAATGACCTTCAGCGACATCTCTCGTGTAAGCTTGACATAAAGTCCCCAAAGACTGCTAGTTCCTAGGGAAAAAAATATTTCTTGGGTACGTTTGGCCATCGCATGTATTTTGATGAATTCACAAAACCACAGCATTCGCGAACGTCATCATGAAGTTTGTCGTGTGAGATCTAATGCCACGTAATTTTTACCTGCCGATAGGATTGTCAATAAGGAATATTTATCGTGATTACATTTGTTTCGATGCTTTCGCATTTTTGGAGGGCATAGTTTGACGAATAAAGAATTATCAATAATGGGAACTTCCCACAGCGTAGAAATACCGGGTGGTGGTACCGAGGGTTATCACGTACTCCGGGTAAGTTTAACAACTAAACTTATTATTCAATAAATTTTTCCTCCGTTCCGCAGTATTTTTTTGCATTATTTCGCACGTAAATTCATTAATTCCTACGAAATTTTGTTGTTCCATCTAAATCTTTGTTAACCTAATCATTTTTCAACCCGAATTCTCGTCTTTCATCCATTCATTATCCGAACATTTTTGGCTTTGATTAAAAATGACGAAATTCACGTAAACCGCGGCATGCGAATTAGAATTTACCAAAAACCAAAGTATCCTGCAGAGTTTCGTGGTCGATTCTGTTGATTAACATATTGCAGTAATAATTGATGAGACTCATTATACCATTGAAAAATCCCTCAATAATATTTCTTTACGATCCAAACATGATGCGATTCACAATATTTACAAATGGCAAAGTCAGGCATATAATTGTTTATGTGCGAACCAAATTCCAAGTAACAAAATTCTGTCTCAGGTGCAAGAAAACTCGCCGGGACAAAAGGCAGGATTGGAGGCGTTTTTCGACTTTATTGTTTCCATCAACAACACACGTTTGGTAATCCATTTTTCCTTTAAAATTGAAGAACATTAACAATCCGTGGACACACTATAATTAGCGCATGTCCCTAGACACACATGGGTCTGGAATGTCCTACCGTTTTTTACCATAGTTGGACGCGTTTAAAAAATCTAAAAAAATTCAGGAAAGTAGTTTTGGATGTATAGAAAGAAAGCCGGCATTGGGTAATGGATAAAAATTCTTCTTTATTATTGTTATTTAATGGTAATCGATATGAAAAACGAGAAATTCACGCCATTCGCTGAATTAGCTGGACACCCCAAACCCATGTGTGTCTACGGAGGGTTAAAAAATGTACTTGAACAGAGATCGTTTTTGTAAAAATGTTCTCGGCACTGACAGCAACAATTTTTATCTCCATGAGCATGAAAATTATTGAAAAAATTACGAAAATATGGTAAAAAAATGGAGAAAATTCAATGACGACAAAGTAACTGTAATCAAGGTTCTCCGTCAATATTAAAATAATGTTTTCGTCATTATTGACATAATTACATCCCGAATTCATGGTTGTCTATGGAGGATTCATTTTCTCTTTTTTTTTTTTCACGTGAAAAAGAATTTATTGAAATTTCATCATTTGTGAATTGAAAAAATTACGAAAATATGGAAATCAATGGAGAAACTTGAATTACGACAAAGTCACTGTAATCGACTTCATTATTGACATAATGACGAAATAATGAGGCGGACAGTGTTCCGAAAATTATGGCAGAGACGGAAGATGGAAAGAAAACCTCAACAGCAATGACTCCGTTGACGTTTTAATGAGAAATTGTAATTGATTGGTGGTGTGTCCTTGCAGGATCAAGATAACGACACCCTGAAGGAGATTCTGAAAGCCGGAGTGGGGAAGGAACTCACAATGACGGTTTATAACAGCAAGACTCAGTCCGTGAGGCAAACGGTAATAGAGCCGAGTATGACTTGGGGAGGCCATGGACTTCTCGGCGTGAGCATTCGCTTCTGCTCGTTCGAAGGAGCGAACGAAAATGTTTGGCACGTTCTCGTGAGTATGCCTCGAACGACGCAAACCCCATAACGCCATCCCTGCAATAATTTGTCTTACGAAACGGGCGTTAATTTTCCAGGAAGTGCATCCATCCTCGCCCGCAGAATTAGCCGGTTTGAGACCGTTTACCGATTACCTCATCGGCTCGGATTCAGCGCTCCACGAGAGCGAAGATCTTTTTTCTCTCATAGAGGCCCACGAATCTCGGGCCCTCAAGCTCTACGTCTACAACACTGAGGAAGACACATGTCGCGAGGTAACCATCACTCCCAACAGTACCTGGGGCGGTGAAGGAAGGTGAGCATTCGATTTATTTCACTCCATCGAATCAGAAAACGTGTGCAATAACAAAAAACCACGTATCACAAAAACAAAACGAGTTTTTTCTCATCAAACTTGTTTTTCCAATAACAAGAGTCTCTCGATAGAAATCCCTTCACGAGAACGTCAATTGTTATCAATTTTGTTATGAACTTTTTGTTTATTTCTTTAATTGAATCCATTATTAAATTATTAATTAAATAATTAATTTAATTATTAATTAAATTGATTATTTGATAATTCTTTATTCTAATAAATTATTTATTTTGATAATTATTATTTAATAATTAATTGATTACAATTATTTACTAATTAATCCAAATTAATTAATTATATTAATTAATATTTAATATTTCATTGCTGAAAAATAGAAATAGTGAATAGAACGTCACGTTCTCGTGAAGGAATTTCGATTGAGAGACTTTTGTTATGGGAAAAACAAGTTTCATGAAAAAAAACTCGTTTTGTTCTTGTGATACGTGGATTAATATTTAATGAATAATAATAAATTATAAATAATTGCGGTAAAGAGTTTAAAAGGAAAATTGGCAATGCGTTTTGTAGCTTAGGATGTGGGATCGGCTACGGATATCTGCACAGAATACCGCTGAGAAGCATATCCGAATCGTCGACGAAAACCGCGTTTCCACATCTGGTGAATCCCGTCGCCGCCCAGGTCTCCCCGAGCGCGTACCCGAGCCCGAGCATCGTGAATCCGGTGACTAGTGTACCCCCAGGCTTCACGATTCCGCAAAACTACGCTGCGACTACAGCACCGAGCGACGTACCCAGAGAAGGCACGAATGTGGCTATGAGCCCTGTCATACCCACCGTTCCGACGATACCGACCAGCAGCGTTTATCACGTTCTGGACCCGGCTGTGGCCGGAGCCTCCACCACTACCAATACTACGGGACACTTGTTCTCGCAGCCTGCCAGTAATTATCCTCACGGTGAGTAGAAAAAGCAGCAACATCGAGAAATCTTGATTTTTCCGAGCATACGACGAGCAATCAACTCCTGACAAACTTTGAACCACGTTCCCCAGATTTTCAGAACCTTCAGGTATTTGAATCGATTTTTCACCAGCTGAACTTGGATAAAATCGAATTTGCTCTTCGCCATTCTCTTCGGCATGAAAAAATCAAAATATTCATCCCCTTGAAAGTCAAATTAATGCTTCCCGAACGATTTTACGAACAAGCAACCCGTGGGGTGAACAAACGAATTTTTGATTTTTTTTATACCAAAAAATGTCACGTAATGACTTTGGACTAGCGTGAATCGAGTCTAATTTTGAGTGAAACTTCAAAACACTTTTGTGACTCTTGACTCTTTACATTGAAAAGGAAAGAGATTTTAAAAATTGCGTAACTCTCGTCGAAACTTTTAGTTGGAGGAGCGACGAGCGGATACCAAGACACCCCGAGCATCCCCGGAATGCCGACGGTTCCTCCCCTGCCGCCCCTGCCAGTAGAAATGAGTGTGCCTATGGGGCCGGTAATAAGTCACAATCCGCAGCAGAATTACGACCCCTCGATACCGAGTGTAATTCCCGGGATGACGTCGTACCTCCCACCGGAGCCTCCGATCGTAACGACGCCGATAGAGTTGCCGGGTATGCCGCCGATAACGGTGAGCGCGAGCCTTCCACAAACCGCCGCCTTTTACTCTCCGATGCTGCAGCAACAGCAACAACATCAGCATAATCAACTGCCTGCGACAAGCAACACCGTGACGAATCCCTTATCGACTCCAACTCCGGCGCAATAGCCGAATGGATTGAATCTTCCAACGGTCGTCGGCACGAATAAAACTTTTTACCGCTTCAGCTCGTCGTAACAATCGATCCGCCTCGATAAATCATTCTTATATAATTATCACGGAGATTTTTCACAGTTCATTGTGATGGAAAGACAAGCACGGGCTCAGACTTGAAACAATCTCGTACGAGTCAGAGAATCGGAAGTCTCGCTGGACTCTTTGCGAGGAAAGACTGATTGTCCGGAAATCAATCAAAATGATTAAAAAAAAAAACACACACACACATAATAGACGAATGAAATAAAAATTTTGACGTTTATTTCAAAGAATCCAGTTTTCCTAGAGCTCGAGAGTTGACAACGAAAACGCCTCGCGTACCGATTCTCTTTTTTACCAATTCAGTGCGGAAAAAATGACTAGCCCGGCTCTTTTAATCCTTTTTTTTTTATTTTACTCCCTTATTGTTTCTCCCCGCAGCACACACGCACACGGAAGTGATAGTGCTGAAAATACTGTTACACTTTGGGAATATATTATCACAGGTGTGTCCTTTGTTACATAACTCGTATGAAATTGTATTAAACCAGGCAGAGTGTTCAGGACGTGCGCTATTCGAGTATTGAGCGCACTCACGAGATGAATGAATTGTCAAGAAACTAGGGAACACGATTTAGAGCATCTCGATGAACATGGCAAAGAGTTTCGAAAGTACATGGGTTAGAAATTTAAGTACAGCGATTTGAGATCTATCGTTTCATTACCCGATTACATCGACTCTGTAATCAATAAATCTGTACAGCGACTTGAACAAAAAAAAACTTAATCCGCTAATTTTTTAGAATTCTTCATTCTGATATTTATTTCACCCTATAAGCGCGCACCTCCCTTGAGTGTATATCGCGTCAATTTGACCCAAGGCGTTTCACCAATGGTCGTATTCCGGTAAAAATGCATTTTTTCGTTTTTTTGGGGTAGGAAATTGTCCATATTTTACCGTGGCAACATTTTTCGGGTCAGAACGTCCCGGGAGCACATACGGACGTCTCCTCGAATTCGTGCTGGTCCAGATATCTGGAAAGCAAGAGCAGGACTCGGGAATCTTTGGAAACAGTGGGTGAGGAATTTTTTTTTAGTTTCGTCGATTCCGCGTCGCTGCGCCTACGATTTTTGGCTTTTTTCGAAAGAGGCAAAGAGAATTTGTAGAAAAATTAGTTCTTAGGATGAAATTTGGAAATATCGGAGCAGAAATGACGAATTTGAGACGGTTGAATGTTTTTCCAATTGTTTATTGTAGATATTTTAGTTTCGTAGATTCCGCGTTGCTGCGAGTACGATTTTTGGCTTTTTCTGAAGGAGGCAAAGAGAATTTGTAGAAAAATAAGTTCTTAGGATGAAATTTGGAAATATTGGAGCAGAAATGACGAATTTGAGACGGTCGAATGTTTTTCCAATTGTTTATCGTAGATATTTTAGTTTTTTCGATTCCGCATTGCTGCGAGTACGATTTTTGGCTTTTTCTGAAGGAGGCAAAGAGAATTTGTAGAAAAATGAGTTCTTAGGATGAAATTTGGAAATATCGGAGCAGAAATGACGAATTTGAGACCCTTGAATGTTTTTCCAATCGTTTATTGTAGACATTATATTTATAGCACTAGAAAGTGCCTCCCCTGGACTTAATTTCACGCATGACTACTCGACATTCTTCCGTTGTGTTCTATTAATTAAAAACACATTACAAATGAGTCCCGACGGACGTTTCGACCCAACGGTCGCTCAGGACGATGGTAATATTTAGTTTTTTTTGCTGTTTAAATAATAATATCCGTGTCACCCAATTCTTCGTCCGTGGGCAGAACCACCTTGTCCGGGTGGACGTAGTACGGGTCGATGGGCGGCAATCCTAATCGCTCTCTGCGTCTGAGCTCCAGATACGCTTCGCGCTGAGCCCATTCAAGGTTTCTGGCATCAGGGGCAAAGACGAGGTACGTACCGCCGATAACAAGACACAAAGAAATGGACATGAAAGTCGATACGTGCATGGTGACTCTGTCAATAAACGGGTCGACCATGCTGTATCCGTAGGAAACCCAATTTTTCTTCTTATTGGCCGGTGCACACGTGTTGCCATCCTGGGCTGCTTTGTTTCTCGAGGAAGTGTTTATGTTTCTACGTCCTTTTGCAGCTGATCTCACGAGCGAACTGGCCAGAGAACGAACTGCACCGAGACGCATTAGAGATGCCATTCTGAACAGATAAATCCACGGAATTACCGCGTTGAAGCTTTTCGCTTATTTTTATTCGGTGTTTTTTCAATGTTATGAAACTTTAGCTCACGTTAATTTTTCGCCCGACCTTTCCCTTCCTCCTTTTCACCTCCCACTTCGTAATTTACAATATATAACCTACAAATCGTCTGCTTTTTCGATTAATCGAAACGACGACGTGAGAATCGATATATAAAGATCGATCGCGCAGATTATATATATATATAGATGCGCGGCCGCACGACACAGCGATAACGCGCTTCTTTATCATCGTAGAGCGTAGAACGCGTTTTTTCTCAGTCCGCAATGGTTTTCATGAAGAACAAGAGCATCCGGTGGTTTTGAAAGAGGCTGAAAGTGTGTTGCTTTCTCACAAATCAACTCAAATATGGCGGATGCCGAGGTGAGTTTGTCACGTGGAATAAAGCCGAAAAGTGTTTGCCGATTCGGTTTGTACGGTTACAACAGATGCAGGATAAATCCATTTTTCATTGCAGTTAACGAGAGCGTTAAAAGATCTCCAGAACCGTATTCAAACCGCTGGGAAAAATGAGCGGCGCGAAATATTCGAGAATGTCATTAACGTGTTGTCAAATCCTGGTAAGTCGAATTACAACAACTTAAAAATACACAAAAACTATTTGTTTACAACTTTTCCGTTTCAATTATCAATCTTTTTGTCTTCAAATACAATTTCTCTCGATGGCATGCATTCGTTTTTATAATATAACCTCAAATCATCAGCTATCAATGACAAGATACTCGGGGGCATTTGTAAGATCGCATCAATCACGTTGCATCGTTACAAAGACACAGCTTCCCAATCTTACGTGAAGAGTTTGATTGTCGCTATGATCAAACAACATCCCGAAGCCGTTGTCAAGCATTTAGCTGCAGTTTTAACGGAGCAAGCGGCGTGGCACAAAAACATTGTACCAACGTGAGTTTTTCTTCAGAAATTCGTTTCGTTTTGGTCTCGATCTCGTGATTATTCGAGAAAACGATAAATTTGCCATGAAAAAAAGCGCGCGCTGCATTTTTATTGTCCGTCGTTGCTTGCAGTAAAAATACAGCTTTGAGCGCGTACTTGGCACTGAAATGGTCGGCGCTGCTCGTTCAGCACGCAGTGAGCAAAAATTCTCAATCGCTGAAAGACGAATTACCAAAAGTTATCGAGGCTCAAGCTAATTTGAGCGCAGCCGCGGTTGCCTCCATGGACGAGAAACTAAACAGAAAAGTTTATTCTCTGTTGAGTTATCAGTGGAAAGTCTCGCCGAATATGGACGAGAGGTATCTCGAAGTATTGAGCAGCCTGGAAGCCAGCAACGGAGTCATAGTGCTCGCGAGTTTGCTCACAAAATACCTGATTATCAACGACAAGGAAAAGCTCGTAGACACGTTCAAGGTAAGCTAAGGCCGAGGAGGAATCCCATAGACTTTGAGAGTAACGTTCAAATCCCATAAAATCCCCATAATCTACAAACAAGAAAATTACGCGTTGTCATCGATAATCCTTGCTCGTGTAATTTTTTAATTTTGTTACCAAAAGAATTTACCAAAAATTCTGCAACGATTTTGCAACGATTGCAACGATTTGCAACGTCACCACCGATTTTGCAACGATTGCAACGATTTTCTTCAAAAATATTATCGTTTTTAAATTTTTTGTCTTAATTTTAATTATTTCACTTTTTTTTCATGTTCCAAGACTTTTTACTCCTCGATATTGCATGGAATATAATTTATTATTGATAAAAAATGACTCTGAAGTTTGCAACGTTGAGATTCAACGAAAAACATTTTTTCCATTGATTATTTATTGAATTTTGAAAATCGTGGCAATTTTTTGAGTCAATTGAGTTTTTTGGTCGCAAGAGAGAATCGTTTTATTGGCCGGACCAAGTATTCAAAAATAATTATTGGCTCTGCTGAAGAAATAACAGAATTTCGTTGCATTCCAACGATGGATCATGATAAAAAGCATTTCATGAAAAATTCGAGCAATTTTTCGCAAAATCGAACAAAAATTTCGAAAAATAATTGACAGACAGAAAATAAACGAGAGGGTTTTTTCTACAGGTGAAAATACTGGATTCGTTCATAAAGGTGGCGATAAGTTGCAAGAAAATGCCGCAGTTGTACGTGGTAGAAGCTGCGGAGCCGTTTCTTCGGCGGTTGACACACGATGATTTTAAAGATCAATTATTGCCGGCATTGCAAAAATCGATGCTACGAAATCCGGAAATAATCATAGATTCCGTGGCGCACATTCTGAGCGGTTTGAGCCTCGATCTGAGTCGTTACAGCGAGGAAATAAGTAAAGGATTGTTCGCGAATTTGCATTCGAAAGAGGATTCTGTGCGGGAAGCTGCAGCGGACGCGTGTCGACGGTTGGCGCTTCAGTGTTCGGATACGGGCGCCCTTGAGAAGCTGCTGTCATCGTTGTTCGCGGTGTTTCACGGCTCGGAGGGGAAACTGACGATGGTGACGCACAAAATCTCGGTGTTACAAGGCGCTGGGAACTTGAGTCAAAACGCTGCATCGGGAAGCGGAGTCCAGACGATCGCGGAAATAGCTTGTGGACATTTTATAAAAGTTCTCGATACGGAAGTTCACGAGAAGACGTTGATTCACGCTCTTGAAATGATGACGCTTTGGTGCGCTAAATTTGTCAATCAAGTACCGAAGAGCGTGATCGAGACGTTCAAGAAGGGCATGGCAGCCAAGAGCTCGACGGCGGGCGTGCGAACCGCTTACATAAAGCTCATAATGTCGGTCAACGTGATATCGCACTCGGCGACTTTGTCGCCGATTCTGAGCCAAGCGATAACCCGAGCGATGCAGCAATCGGCTCAGCCGCCGGCGGTAACGGAAGGTCTGGTCGCTGCGCATTTGCTCCTGAAGCTCGTGATCGCTGGCGAGGTTGAGAACGACAAGCAGAATGTTTTGTGGAGCGCGATCGACGAGCAAATCTTTTTCGCTGATAAATTCTTGGCGACTTGCTCCGACGATATTCTTTACAATCTGATGCAATTTTGCGAGAAACTTATCGTCGAATACGCGGATCGACTTAACGAGAAGGCCCTGAACGGTGTGCATCGCGCGATAATCGCTTGCGTGACCGCTCCAAAGTCATCGACGCGTCGCCGCTGTGCTCCTCTGGCTAAAAAGCTGCTGACGGGTCTCGGCAGTTACGAACCTGCGCAAGCCTTGCTCTTGGAATTCAACCGATTGCTTGAAAACGCCAAGATCTACGAAGGCGATCGTGAGACCAAGGACGAGGGTCTGACCAACGGAGAAGTCACCGGACGATCATTGGCCGATGGTTTGCTCGCTGTGACTTCCGGTTCGTTTCTCTTTGACCAACCGGCACTCCGTCTCGTCGCTGACGCCTTGATCCCGGCGCATCATCCCGCGATCGTCAAGGCCGTTCCGAATCTATGGTTAAAAATCGTGAAAAACTTTGGTCTGACTTCCCGCGACTTTCTCGTCCGTTGTGTCAACGAAATCAAAACGATGTTCATAGACAATTATCGAGCGACGCCCTCGTACGAGCTCGCGTTGGGCACGATCGTTTCTCTCGCTCCGGACCTCGTGCTCGGCCCCCTCGTCGCAAACGTAACGAGCAAACTCAACGATCCGGAGATTCTTCGAGTCACCAAGGACGAGTATTTCACGTTTCTCACTCCGGACGGCGAGCTTTACGACAAAAGCGTCATTCCGGGTAACGACGAGAACGACATTCTCAACTCGATGAATATGAAGCGCGAGAGCAAAGTTTACTCGTTCAAAGAACAGCAGGAGGAGTTACAGCTGCGGCGAGAATTGTACGAGAAAAGAAAACGCGAGGGTAAAATAAAGGAGCCGAAACTTACGGCGAAACAGGAAGAAGCTTTGAAGAGTCAAATCGCGCGTGAGAACGCGATAAGAAAAAGACTGCGAGAGTTTCAGTCGAAAATAACGATCGCAGTGTCGATGGTAAAGGCGGCGAGTCTCGGTGACAAATTTCGATTGTCCTTTTATCTCAAGGACTTGTTACCTCCGATCCTGAAAAATCTCGTTTCTCCGTTGGCAGCCCCGACGATGTCGCAGCTGTACATCGATCTTGGTAAAATCGTCGAGATAACGAGAGATCGAGGCTTGAACGAGCTCGTGGCGCACGTTACGCTGAGGCAATTGGAGCCTCAGTGCGACTTGGACGCCGCGTGGGAAGACGAGGAGCTTGAAAAAGCGATTTCACGGACTTTGAACCTGCTGCACAATTGCACAGTGCGCCAGAAACAATTATTAATCGCTCCGGCTTTTTGTTACGTATTTCCTTTCGTGATGAAAACTTTGCTGACCTGGAAAGACGAATCGATGACCAGCGAAGGCCTGCAAATCGTTCAGGAGCATGCGAAGCAACGCGGGGATCCCAACGACTTCGAAGACCCTCGACACCCGAGATTATTGCCGAGGAAACAAATGTTCGATTTGCTGATCGAGCTCATGAGCTCAACGACCGGAAGAATTCAATCGCACGCGGTAGCGACTTTCCTGGATGTGGCGAGGTCAGGGAGCGGCACAGCGGATTGCGCGACAGCAACGAGCGACGAAATCGACTCGTTGATAGGCGCTTTGCAAAACAATTTGCCGGCAGTCCGGGACGCAGCTCTTCGTGCTCTGATGATAATCAAGCTCGCGTTTCCCTCGGAAAAGGAAGATTACGAGCAATTGTTACGCTTGACTCGCCGTGTCTGGATCGCCAAGTTCGACACGAGTGACGAGAACAAAGTATTGGCGGACGAGCTTTGGGAAGCTTCCGGTTTCGTAGCCAGTCCAGAAATTCTCTGCGACGAATTGATCCAAGACGTGGCACATCCGGTCGAGTCGGTGCAGCAATCGGCGGCTTTAGCGATGGCCCAGTTGCTCACGAACGCGCCTGAACTTATGCCCGGAATCCTCGACCAGTTGTTGCAGCTTTACCAAGAAAAATTAGCAATGATACCGCCGAAATTGAACGATTTTGGTCGAGTCGTCGAACAGCCTATCGACACGTGGGGTCCACGACGAGGAGTTGCTTTGGCTCTCGCTCAATTGGCGCCGCTGTTAACACCGGAAACGATCAATCGGCTCGTGCAATTTTTCGTCTCAACGGGCCTCGGCGATCGCAACACCGCCGTACGAACAGAAATGCTGGTTGCGGCTGTCGCGGCTGTCGATTATCACGGAAAAGCAAACATCACGTCGTTGTTACCAGTTTTTGAGAATTTCATGGACAAAGCACCGAAGATCGGGAGTTTCGATTCGATAAAACAATCGGTCGTTATTTTGATGGGCTCTCTGGCGAGGCATTTGGAAAAAGACGATCCTCGAATAAAGCCAATCGTGATGAGATTGATCGCTGCTTTGTCGACGCCTTCGCAACAAGTCCAAGAAGCTGTGGCGAATTGTCTGCCTCATTTGGTCCCTTCGATAAAGGAAGACGCGCCCAGAATCGTCGATAATCTAATGGACCAGCTTCTCAAGTCTGACAAATACGGCGAACGCAAAGGAGCAGCTTATGGTCTTGCGGGCTTGATAAAAGGCATGGGAATTCTTGCTCTCAAGCAGCTCGACATAATGACGACGTTGACTAACGCGATACAGGACAAAAAAAATTATCGTCATCGAGAAGGCGCGCTCTTCGCGTTCGAGATGCTCTGCACGATGCTCGGGAGACTTTTCGAGCCTTACATCGTCCACGTGTTGCCTCATTTGCTGCTTTGCTTCGGGGACTCGAGCCAGTACGTGCGAACAGCAACCGACGATACAGCCCGCGTGGTAATGAGCAAATTATCGGCTCACGGCGTAAAGCTCGTTCTGCCGAGTCTGCTCGCCGCCCTGGAAGAAGATTCTTGGAGAACGAAGACCGGCTCGGTCGAATTGCTCGGCGCAATGGCCTACTGCGCACCGAAACAATTGAGCAGCTGTTTGCCGAGCATCGTGCCAAAACTGATCGAAGTTTTGAGCGATTCGCACACCAAAGTCCAAGAGGCCGGAGCCGAGGCTCTCAAAGTGATTGGCAGCGTAATCCGGAATCCCGAGATCCAAGCGATCGTGCCTGTGCTTTTGAAAGCGCTGCAGGATCCATCGAGAAAGACAGCGACGTGTCTGCAGACTCTGCTCGACACGCAATTCGTACATTTTATCGACGCGCCCTCGTTGGCCTTGATAATGCCGGTGGTGCAACGCGCTTTCATGGATCGTTCGACCGAGACGAGAAAAATGGCAGCCCAGATAATCGGAAACATGTATTCGTTGACCGATCAAAAAGACTTGACGCCGTACTTGCCGACCATCATTCCAGGCTTGAAAACGAGCTTGTTGGACCCGGTGCCGGAAGTTCGAAGCGTTTCGGCGCGTGCGCTTGGCGCCATGGTACGTGGAATGGGAGAATCGAGTTTCGAGGATCTGTTGCCCTGGCTGATGCAGACTCTGACCTCGGAAACGAGCAGCGTCGACAGGTCCGGAGCAGCTCAAGGTTTGTCCGAAGTCGTGCGAGGCCTCGGAGTCGAAAAGCTGCACAAACTCATGCCAGAGATAATAAGCACCGCCGAGCGGACGGACATTGCTCCGCACGTAAAAGACGGTTACATTATGATGTTTATTTACATGCCAAGTGCCTTTACGAGGGAATTCACGCCTTACATAGGACAGATAATAAACCCGATACTAAAAGCGCTAGCGGACGAGAACGAGTACGTGAGAGAAACGGCATTGCGTGCTGGCCAGAGGATCGTAACATTGTACGCGGACACGGCGATAATGCTTTTGTTGCCGGAGCTAGAAAAAGGGCTTTTCGACGACAATTGGCGAATCAGATACTCGTCGGTGCAATTATTGGGTGACTTGCTGTACCACATTTCCGGTGTGTCCGGAAAAATGTCGACGGAGACTGCCAGCGAGGACGACAACTTTGGTACCGAACAGTCTCACTTCGCGATCATCAACGCGCTCGGTGGAGAACGAAGAAATCGTGTGCTCGCTGGTCTCTATATGGGCCGTTCGGACGTCGCTCTAATGGTGCGACAAGCCGCGCTTCACGTTTGGAAAGTCGTCGTCACAAACACCCCGAGAACACTCCGAGAAATTCTTCCCACTTTGTTCAGTCTTCTGCTCGGTTGTCTGGCCAGCACGAGCTACGACAAGCGACAAGTCGCAGCGCGAACTCTCGGCGATCTTGTGAGAAAACTTGGCGAGCGTGTTTTGCCCGAAATAATTCCGATTCTCGAGCGGGGATTACAGAGCGATCAAGCCGATCAGAGACAAGGAGTTTGCATCGGACTTTCCGAAATCATGGCGAGCACCAGCAAAGACATGGTTCTCACTTTTGTCAACAGTCTCGTACCAACCGTGAGAAAAGCACTTTGCGATCCTTTGCCCGAAGTCAGACAAGCCGCTGCCAAAACTTTCGACAGTTTACACTCGACCGTCGGCGTGCGCGCACTCGACGATATTCTTCCGACTATGCTTACGCAATTGAACTCGCCCGATCAAGCTGAAGCGGAAAACACACTCGATGGTTTGCGCCAAGTGATGGCCATCAAATCGCGCGTCGTATTGCCCTACCTCGTGCCTCAGCTGACGAGCCAGCCCGTCAACACGAAAGCTTTATCGATATTGGCGAGCGTAGCGGGCGAGGCGCTCACAAGATTCCTGCACAAAATTCTGCCCGCCCTTTTGACCGCGCTCTCGAGCGCTCAAGGAACTCCGAACGAGGCCCAAGAGCTCGAGTATTGTCAGGCTGTAATACTTTCGATAACGGACGAGGTCGGCGTCCGAACAGTCATGGACCAATTGATGGACGCGACCAAAGCGGACGAGGTTTCTCGAAGACGGAGCGCGGCGACACTGTTGTGCGCTTTTTGCAGAGACACGCGAGCCGATTACAGCCAATACGTGCCGCAGTTGTTGCGTGGCCTTTTGCACCTTTTCACCGACGAGGACAAGGAAGTTTTGCAAAAAAGCTGGGAAGCTTTGACCGCCGTGACGAAAACTCTCGGCTCCGACCAACAAATCGCTCACGTTCAAGACATTCGACAAGCCGTTCGTTTCGCCGTCTCGGATCTCAAGGGACAAGAATTACTTCCAGGCTTTTGTTTGCCCAAAGGCATCACGCCGATCTTGCCCATTTTTCGCGAGGCCATTCTCAACGGCATGCCCGAAGCCAAAGAACAAGCTGCTCAGGGTCTCGGCGAAGTTATCAAATTGACCAGCGCCAACGCTCTCCAACCCAGCGTCGTCCACATCACCGGACCTCTCATTCGTATCCTCGGTGATCGTTTCAACTGGAGCGTCAAGGCCGCCGTTCTCGAAACCCTCGCGATTCTCCTCGGCAAAGTTGGCGTCATGCTCAAACAATTTTTACCACAATTACAAACGACTTTCCTGAAGGCTCTCAACGACAGCAATCGCCAAGTGAGACTAAAGGCCGCTTACGCACTGAGCAACCTAATCGTCATTCACACCCGGGCTGATCCTCTTTTCGCCGAGCTCCACACAGGCATCAAGACCTCGGACGATTCTGCCATCCGAGAAACGATGCTCCAAGCACTTCGAGGAGTTCTCACACCCGCCGGTGACAAAATGACCGAACCCACGAGGAAACAAGTTTTTGTTACTTTGAGTTCGATGCTCGGACACTCCGATGACGTCACCAGGACCGCGGTCGCTGGATGCTACGGCGCTCTCCTCCAATGGTTGAGTCCCGAGCAACTCGCCAACGCTTTCAATGAAAATCTTCTCTGCAACGACGTCAACGCCGATTGGATGCTCAGGCACGGACGGTCCGCCGCCCTTTTCGTCCTTCTCAAAGAATCCCCAGCGACTATTTACACCGCCAACGAAGAGGAACGTCTCTGCAAAGTTATCCTCTCCTACCTCGCTGCCGACCGAGTCCAAATCGTCATGAACGGCCTCCGAGCCTGTGGATATCTTTTCCAATATCTAATGATGCAAAATCTACCCATTCCACAAATTATTCTCACTCCTTTCGTCAGATCCATGAACAACAACAACAACGATGTCAAACAACTCTTGGCCAGGGTTTGCACTCACATCGCCAGAAACATACCAGCCAATAAAATGTCTCCGGAGCTTCTCAAGGCTCTCATTCCCATGCTGGTCAATGGCACCAAGGAGAAAAATGGATACGTCAAGGCCAACAGCGAATTGGCACTCATCGCGGTCCTCCGGCTCAAACAGGGCGACGAGGAACAACAAGTAAGTTTTTTTATCCTAGAAAAAGTTTTTTTTGCTTTTTTTTGTTTTTGTTCTGCTTTGAATTTAGGATTAACGCTATGCTTCTAAAAAAAATATCAAAAAATATTGAAAAGTATTGATTGGACGATAAAAATTATAATTATAGTATAGCAATAATGAAAGAATTTAAATTTTAACCCACGATATGGCGCGTAAACTGATACAAATAATACATTTCATTCGCCATATTGCGATTTTTGGTAGAATTCAGAAAATATTTTGCCCATGTAATTGGAACAATCCAGTATTCTACAAAAAGTACGTAAAGAGTGACATTTTGCTAATAACTTTGTGATATTTTTCGCTATACTATGGAGATTCGTGTTATGCGTATAGTAATCAATCTGAAAATATAGCGTTTTAATAATGATAATAATAAATAATTAATAATAATTATGAATGAATAACTGAATAAAATAAAAATAAAATAATTAATAAATAATAAAAATAAATGATAAATAATACATAATAATATAATAATAATAAAAAAAGCGAATAGTTTCAAATGTGACTCTAAGAGTCTTCTAAGAGATTCTAAGATTCTTAGATTTTGAGGCCCCATTTTTCTCCGTGCAGTCTCGATGCATCGACACTCATGAAATTGTTTCTTTTCTCGCTTTTGCAGCGCTGCATGGCTCTCCTGGACGTAGGCGCACGAGAGTCTCTCTCGGACGTCGTCAGCAAAGTTCTCCGGAAGGTGCTGTCCCAGCCGGAAGGAAAAATAGAAGAGTTGGACGATACGTTACTCACGTGAGAAACATTTCGCTTCTCGGGGCTCAAAAATCGACATTTCCTTTCCCTTTCCCTTCGTCCCGATTCCGGCTATTTTTCAAAATCTCGCAGCAGACTCGTACGTAGCCATAAAATAAATAAAACGCGAGAGTCTCCAGCCACAGAAACTTATGAAATCGTTAGTTTTACCGTTTATCTCGAGGAGCACTTACCGAGCGCGATTCGCGTTAATAACACAAGAAGATTATTAAATCCACGTAGTTCCGAGCATCTGCGCGACGAGACTAACGAAATGATGAAATTTCGCGATCAGAGGAAAAATCAATCGAACAACGATCAAAGTTCGCCCCGGACTAGCTCCGGAGACTCGAGCAACGATAAAAAAATTCACACTTCAGTCAAATCTCACGACGAAACGAGCTGCAAAGATCCTTTCGTCAACTGGTTTTATCGAAGAAAAATGAGGAGCAATGGGCAATTTGGGCTTTCGAGAATTTTCAATCACAACGTCACTTGTTATCGGCTCAATTTTCCGTGTCTTGAAATATCGATCGCTCTCCTGTTGTCAAGATCCTCGGGCCATTCCCGAACGACTCGATAATATTCATTCTTTTTCTTCATCTCTCACGATTATCCAATCGTTGCATTATTTTCGTTACACAACAGGCGTCACGTCACTTTCCCCCTGATTTTGTCTCCTTTCCACATTTCTTCAATTTTCTTCGTTTTTTTTTTAAAAACGCCTTTGTACTTTTATAAAACGATGTATAATACACGCGATCATGATAATTCGACCGGGCTGAGCTGATAATAAAAGCGCGAGAGAAAAAAGGCCAAACGTTGAGAAATAATCGCGACGTTTTAATCCTGAAAAATCCTAGTCCAATTTCCTGTTTAGCTTCGCGAGCCTCGGGGCCGAAAAACGAATGTTTCTTCACGATTTACCCATGTAATTAATTTACATCGCTCAGTGTTTAATTAAAGCTACAAAATTCATCGCACGTTTCTCTTTCTCTCGCTCTCTCTCTGTTTCTCTGTCTTTACAAGTTTTTACACGAAAAGTAAGAAGCATGGGGTTTCATGGTCTTTCGTCTGGGAGCCATAGGCACTGCCACGACCCAAATCCTGGTTTTCCTTCCCTCGTGTCCGATCGAATCGTCGAACTGTATTGTCTTTCAGTGTATCTCGTCAAACCATTGTAACTTGCGATAATGAAAGAAAAGAAATACCCAAAAAACACTCAACAAGACGAAAAAACATTTTAAAATGCAAGAAAACTCAACAAATACGTTTATCATCGTCATTGTAACGAGACTAAGTTTGTTAGTTATGTATGAATGGAGATATGTGATATGAATATCATTAAAAAAATTGATGATCTAGCACCACACGAGATTATGATCCTGAAGTTTGCATCGTTGGAATGCAACGAAATTCTGTTATTTCTTCAGCAGAGCCAATTATTATTATTGAATATTTGGTCCGGCCAATAAAACGATTCTCTCTTGCGACCAAAAAACTCAAACGACTCGAAAAATTGCCACGATTTTCAAAATTCAATAAATAATCAATAGAAAAAACGTTTTTCGTTGAATCTCAACGTTGCAAACTTCAGAATCATCACGAGATTTTATTTATTTCGATAACTCTTTCTAACAAACGCGTTCTAGCTTTCTTGATCCTCTGCAATTTTTTCTCCGGCTTGGAGGAACGTGGAATATTTTTTACTCCGTATTATTGAAAGTTTGCATATTCGCCACAATTTTGACATTTCAGCGCAACTTTCCCGGGAATCAGACCCGAAATGCACGTCAATGGAATTTCAACTTTAGTACAAAAGTTCGTACGCCCAGGAAACGTGTTTGAATGTTAATTGCTCAATGATTAATCGTAATTATCGTCGTGAAATTTGCACGTGACCTTCTAAATACTTCATGTAAAAATATACCACGTACGTAATTGATTTTATTTCAATTATGAACTAACAAATACAGAATTGAGTATTCTGAAAACACTGAAACGAAATAAAATCGGTGATCAAGTCTTCACAGACGACGCGACTCGACGGAGTGAAAAACCACACAAGATAATTATTTTGTATATCTTAATGATAAAAGAATTGATGGAAAAATAATCAGAAACAATAATAATTCGGAATAAATTCACGAGAAAATCATTCTCGATGGTTAAATCTCCTCAAAATTCCACCGTTTTCAAATTTTATTTTAAACACATAGCTCGTGGTTCCCGTTCCTTGCTAAATAAAAAAATATCATTCGTATTCAAAGAGCATTTTGAAAAATTTGAAATTCGTCATAAAAATGGAACGAATATTATTTTCTAAAACGAAAATAGTTTTTTTTCGATCGTCTGCTCAGATTTTTGGAGAATGTTAATAAATATTGTAAAAATAAACCAAAATTAGAGGATTTTATTATCGTTGCTTAAACCAATTTGAGGGTTGATATAAAAGATGATAAGAAAATCGTAAAAACTTGGTACGCTCTTGTATTTAAACGTATTTGAAAGGTCGTGCAAAAATTATTCGCCAACTAGGTAGAAAAAAACATTTGAAAAATTTGGTGTCATTGTATTTGATGCTTAAGAATGTTATCACCAAATTTGATTGAATTCTCATCATATTGTCGTATGTAGCCAACCTCCTCAAGTGAAAAAAAAACTCCAAAAAGTGGATTCCTTTTTACGATGGAAAGAAGCGACAAGTTTCATGGCTGCGTCGTTGATTTCCCAAGTAGCGGTGAATGTCAATGAGGGAAGAAGTTGAGGAATGTTGTGAAAATTGTAGGATATTTGTGGGCGATCGTTAAAACTGTCATGACACCGTAAGAAGCTCGGTTGGTGCGTGTATTGGTTTCGAGTGACTGCGGAGATTCATGAAGCTATAGAGGTAAATATATATTTCGTCTATCGATACTGTGCGTCGCCTAATTAGTGTGAGGGCAATTGGTGTCGGAAGTAAATTTGGCCCCGGTCCTGAAAAGGACTACGAGCCTATCGTAATCTCTATCTGCGTCTCGACGAGTTTAGTAATCGGGTCAAGGCAAAGGAGCAAGAGGGACCCCCCACTGTAAACGAATAATCGCCCTATTCATCATCCTTTTCCGTTCCTTAGTGCGAAACGACGAGTGTGTCTAATTTCTTCCCTGTCTGTCTCAGTGTCTGCGTGTACAAAAATATGCAGTTGTGTCTATTCATTGATGGCAGCCTTCGCGGCTCCGTTTACCGATCGACGGCAAGCACCGATTTAAGGAGATTACGGTACGAACGGTCAAGGGCTTATTTGTGAAATGGATAGCCACACCGCTCGGAGTTTGACACGCTGTAACGCCACCTGAAACATTGAAAGGAATAACGAGCGGAGACAGACGAGCTGGCTGCTTCACCTTCGAGTTTTATTCCTGCCATTCAACCCCATCAAATTGGATATATTTCAATATTGACCATACTGACTAACCTCTGCACCATAAAGCCTCCATTTATTGAAGCGATTTCACTTTCTCGAAGCCATTACCCATCCAAATTAACGAAACAATATATTTTTCCAAATAAAATCGTTTTCGAAAGCTGCCAATAGAATTTTCTTTTCGTCTATATAAAAAATGCTTCGATTCTCAAAAAAAATGTCCAATTTCGTCATTATCAGGAATCGTCTCAGTTAGGGGTGTGCGAATATTTGAAAACTTGGAATATTCGGCATCAAATCAAATCAAATTGTTTGATTCGAATTTCAAACCGAATATTCGATATTTTTGAATATGTCACATTTTTTCGAGTATTCCATTTTTTTTCGAATATCCGATTTTTCTTCGAATATTCGATTTTCTTTCGAACGTTCGATTTTTTTCGAAAATATTCGGAAAAAAATTTCGAAAGGATTTAGGAAAATCCGCTATTTTTCGGAAATTTATCGAATACTCGAAAAATCGACGAATATTCGATTCGAAAATCGAATCGAATTTATATCAAATTATATTAAATTGAATAAACTAATCGGTCCGGTTTTTTTTATAAATAAATACGTTTATGAAGAATAAAAAATGATTGTTTAAAAGTTTATTTATCAAGTGCAAACCACGATCGCGGTCGCAATTTTGATCTGAAACAGAAATTTCAAAGCGATTATTGATCTGTAGGAAAGTCGCTATCGCGCTATGGAGGGTTTTTCCTTTTTTTTGCTGCTTCAGAGACTTTTTTTAGTCAAAAACGTGAAATTATTGGCCGATTTGATAAAAATATTATTTTTCACGAACTTGGACGTTGAATAAATCAAGATTCTTGTTGTCCGAGTAATTGTCCGAGTATTGAATAAAATGAAGGAGTGCACAAAAGTGTGGATCGGAAGATTGATAATTGCGAAGGTTTACAACGTGGCATAGGCAGCAGCAGCAGCAGCAGGGCTGAGAGAAAAGAGGAGAGTTATATATGAAAGAGTGGTCAAAGAGACCGAAGCCCACGCGCGGTACTCGGAGAGGAAAGACAGCGTTCGCTCGCGAAACGTCCGGAAGTGGCTGTTTTACGCGTTATTCGTGATCGCGTGAAATTATCGCGGCTTGTTGTTGCGAATTCACAAACGATGCAACACCGGAAGCAGACACACACACGTGCGCAGATATTTCTTGTTATCTTCAGATCCACACTCTCCTCTTTCTTCTTTCTTTCTCTCCTGCTACCGCAATCAACCTCGTTGTCATTCGTTTTTTATTTCAATGACTACAGAAGCAACTCATCGCGCTCCCGGTAGGATAAGAACTCGGTGTGTTGTATAATTAACGCTCCACGTCACTTCGGGTGGTCTTTTCCAACACGTGTTACGCGCTCGCGCATTATATTTCTCTTGTTATTCCTCCTGCGCGATATTTCGCGGTCCTTATGCGCTTCCTGCACCGCCTTTTTCTCTTCTTTTCCTCTGACATATTGTTCAAACAGTCGATAAGCCTCGAGGTCGTACGCGGAGATAGGGTTCGTAAAAAGGGACGTCAAAATACACACACCGAAGTTCTGGGAAGAATTTCGAGTTCGCTTCCCTCTTTGCAGCCTCCGCAGAAAACGAGTAAGTTCGATGGAATAATTAAAATGCGCAGGCAGAATTCGTTGGCACGATTTTTCGTCGACGTTTCTTTCGATCGAGATGAGCGAAAAGGAGGGAAAACCGAGACCTCGCGCGACAGGTCGCACAGACCAGAACACCCTCGAGCTGCGCTCTTGGGATATGGTAAAAAAATCAAATAAATCTTCTGAGAGTTCTCGTCTGCCAGCATTACCAGAGTCCTGTTTTTCGTGCTTCAATAAAATGGAGAAAAATCGTGCGGGGATCGGTGAAGAAGACGCAAAAATAAACAACCAGACGGAAGCAACGTTTACATATTTCTTGGGAAGAAAAAAAAACAACTTCTCTTAAGGATCTCTCAAGACGAGAAGGACGAGAATCATGAGCGACCGAGATAAGGGTCGGGGGAATAGTTGGATAAAAAATAAACTCGGTATCGCATCGTCACGGATCTGTTTGTGTATATGCGCAAGAAAATAACTGTTGGAATTTATTTGGAATATTCTTCTCGCTGTTTTCTCCATTTTCACTATTTAATGAGCGGGAAATTCGACAGGAGGTCAAAACACGATGTGTTTGGGTCACGCGAGTCCTGAAACAACAAATCTTCGCCCATATTGCGTTCTCGAGAGGACTGCCTCTTGCTTGTAACTCATTTCTTCATTTACTTTGTCCGCGGTAGAGCAAAATTGTTTGTTTTAACGAGAGGCGACGATTCGACATTTGGCACGAGGGTTTTATCTCTCTCGTCTCTCGCTATAACGTGTTAACCATATGGCTGCGGAAAAGATACGTCGCGGACCATCGAGGCTTTTCTCTCCTCATTCTCACTTTATCTTCGCGTCCAACTCTTCCATATTGCACGAAGAAGAAATTTCCAGAGCAGAAAAAACGCGAGAGAACGCGTAAAATTAATTCCTGCTGCATTTAAATTGAGGATGGAAATGTTTAGAAATGAAATTTTCGGTTTGCCACACATTCAAAACGCATTTTCGTCTTCCTTTCGGTTCCAGTAGCTCTCGAAGGCATAAGCCTTTCTCCTATGACGAGAGTTTTCCTCCTGGAACGCAATAACGTTCGAGAACGTTCCCAAATTGAGCGGATAAGTGTGGAATACACGAGCAGATTGGTCTTTTAGGATTCGCTGTCGCGTGATGTCAAACATGATCTCGCAATGCACAAGTCTTCCTTGTACTTTTGGTTCATTCTCGAAAAAAAGGGGTTGTTTGTGAAAGCCGCAATCTCACCCCCGATCGCGGAGAGAGAACACAGCTGAAAGTTTTTTCTCCAGACGCGCTTCAGGGTCTCGACTTTTTCATCAGAGCAGACGCGTGAGAAGGGAGAAGTAAAAAGAAGAAAATGCCGAACGCGCTTAAAGATCGGCGAGTGATTGAACGAGCGGCCGCGGCTGAAAAGACGATATATATCTAGAAAAGAGAGGGAGTTGCGCTGGTTCATCTCGCGACGAAGAGAGCGTAAATTCGGAATGTCGGAGAAAAAGAAACGAGCCGTAAAACTCATTTGTCGGCTTTCCTGCCGCTCCCTGTTGTACGCAACTTTTGTACAACTTCGTTTTCGCGTCTCTTCCTCTTTTTTTTTCTACTTGTCCGATCCCTTTCTGTACACGGTACAAATATTTACTACAATGTCCCCCCGAACATCTCGTTCTCTCACTCTCTCTCTCTCTCTCTTTCGCTTGTACGAAATAAACGATTTTGTCAAAGGATTCGAATTACATCGAAATCGCTGTCGCGTTACACCCGGAATCAGGATAAACCTTCGTATGACATTGCCACGTGGCGATCCTTTCGGCACTTGATGAATTTTCATATGAAATTTTCCAGGCGTTTGGGTCAATCTGACCCAAGACATTTTTCAAATTGTTGAATTCCCATAAATATGCATTTTTTTTTTCTAATTCATTTTTTGACGAGAACGAAAATTGAATTTCGTAACCATGAAAAATGCCGAACGCTGGGTAACAGACAATTTTTGGGGTCAAAGAGACCCAGTGTATACTCGAAAGGCTTAGAATTGAATATTTCGCTAACCGATACTGAAATTTTTGTCATTATTTGTCATCGATTACGTTGACGTCGATGATTTTTTCAAATTTCGGTACTTGATGAATTTTCATATGAAATTTTCCAGGCGTTTGGGTCAATCTGACCCAAGACATTTTTCAAATCGTTGAATTCTCATAAATATGCATTTTTTTTTTCAATTCATTTTTTGACGAGAACGAAAATTGAATTTCGTAGCCATGAAAAATGCCGAACGATGAGTAACAGACAATTTTGGGGTCAAAAAGACCCAGTGTGTACTTGAACGGCTTAGAATTGAATATTTCGCTAACCGATACTGGAATTTTTGTCATTATTTGTCATCGATTACGTTGTCGATGATTTTTTCAAATTTGACGAATGAAAAAATCGTTTCGTTCGGAAAAAAATCTTTTCGTTTTATCCCGCGATTGAGGATAAATTAGAGAAAAATGGAAGGACATTGTCGTGTAGAGTGGAGAGGTCGTTAAGGATTGGTTACACGGATCGGGCACAACTGCGAAGGCGTTTTTGCCTGAGGACGTGCGACGCCGTTGCGGCAAAGAAACGGGCGAAGACAGGTAGCCGGCGGGAAGAAAAGAAGCTCTGCAAGAGTGATTGAAGGATGAGGGGGCGCACGCCGGGCGAAGCTGAAGAGCGACGGGAAAGCAGAGAGAAGAATAAAGCCGAGCGGCGCGGTCTCTATTGTTGTGGGTATCGCTTACAGTTAATCCGCAATCCAAAATCCACAATAATGGAGTCTTGACTGCTTGGCCCATTGGACACGAGCTGTAAGCAGTTCCCAACGATATATTCAATGAGTAAAGAGATGCGCAGTGTCGGGGATACAAACAAAACGATTATGAGGAACGCGTAATAATTCCGGAGCAGACGCAGTTCACCGAAGACAGGAAAAAATAATTTTCGGGAAGAAACGATCGAAGGGTGAGGGAAAAATCGACGGGGAAGCGAGCAACGAAACAGCGAGTAGGGAAGAAAATATAAACGAGAAATAAACGGCTCATTCGCTCCGGGCCCAGAAGAGAAATTGGCGAAAGGTAAATAGGCAAGAAAAATGGTAGAAAATGGATAGGAAGATAAGGAAGGAGCAACTCTTGATAAATGACACGAAGAAGAGGAGAAAAAAGTGGAAGAGTTAGTAGCCGAAGACAGGGTAACAAGAATGAAGAAAATAAGAGACATTATAATGATGATGAGGACGTCGTGAAGAAGGGGCAACAAAAAAGATTCGTATCAGGATATACTGTCGTCGGTACCGTAGTTTTTGTTATTTGTCTGCACGCGTTTAACGGACACACGAAGAAGCTTTGCGGCAGGCCTTTCCTTCCGAAGCAAAACTATTAAGTTCGCGCCTGAGCTTCTCCGTGTCCTGCTCCCGGGTTCCTCATAATTTATGGCACTCTCCTTCGAGATCTCCGAGACCCGATTGTCCCTCGATCACAGATTCTCTTCTTCACGGTGCTGATGTGCGGCTGAACTTGAAACGCGACGATACACGCGGCGCCAAACCTTCGACCTCTTTTTTTTACTCGACGCTTCTCTCCTACAACAAATTTTCTCCAGCATTTGTGTTAACACAGCTCCCGACATATGACATTCATTTAAATTCAAATCCTTTCGCATCTTTTTACACAAATATTCGATCTATCAAGGCTTTTTCTCTTCCACACGATCCTCTTGTTTTTCAATTCTTTTTTCTCGTTTAGTCCACGAAAAAAATAAACAACACGTAGTTTTCTCCGTTTTTTATCGGTCGCCATGAGAAGTTTTCATAGTGAAATGATCCTTGAACGTTGAGCACAATTAAAAAGCAAAAGCCCATTTGGTTCGAAGCTCCAATCATGAATTTGCAATCGAATATACTCCAAAAAAAATAAGCTTCTTGAAAATAATTGGAAATAATTGAGCACAATTGAACCAAAAGTGCATTTGGTTGGAAGCTGCAATCTTGAATTTGCAATCGAATTTACTTCAAAAAAAAAAAAAATGAGCTTCTTGACAATAATTGAAAATAATTGAGCACAATTGAACCAAAAGTGCATTTGACTGGAAGCTGCAATCTTGAAATTGCAATCGAATTTACTCCAAAAAAAAAGCTTCTTGAAAATAATTGAGCACAATTGAACCAAAAGTGCATTTGGTTCGAAGCTGCAATCTTGAATTTGCAATCGAATTTACTTCAAAAAAAATAAGCTTCTTGAAAATAATTGAGCACAATTGAACCAAAAGTGCATTTGTTTCGACGCTGCAATCTTGAATTTGCAATCGAATTTACTCCAAAAAAAAAAGTTTCTTGAAAATAATTAAAAATTCAATCATTATAATTATTTTACATAATTATAAATTTTTGAAAGTGCCAACTGATCAGTCAATGGACGGGAATTAGGAAATTGGCGATGCCAATTTTATACAAAAAGATAATAACTCAATTATTAGATTGTCGGCAAAAAGTCCCACAAATTTTTGGTAAAGCCAATTTTTTGGGTCGACGTTTGAATTTTATCGATATATTTATCGATGGCAAGCATTTCGATATTCCATCGCGTTTTCCAATAATATTTCTTGAAATCGTCCCGAATATTTTTGCGAATTGGACAGCTCGGTTTACGGTGTCTCCGTATTTTCTATTAAGTTACGAAAAGTTGAAAATTGGACAATTATTTCAGCAAGATTCAAATTTGAACAATCGAAAGAATTTCTCTTCCATCTGTCAAAAGAAAAAATACACCGGTGCGTTACCGATCCATGGTTTTTCTCGAGATCTTGGAGCACGAGGCAAAGGCCCATGCCCCTGTGGCTCGTAGTTTGCTCTTAAAGGGAAGCTCGTCCAATGAAGTCGAAGTGGGTGTCTCCTTGGAGCGTCCAATCGGCTTGCGAGCCTGTCAAAGGTGGAGAATTTAACTCACGGAGTTTAACAAGACGATCCTCGGTTCGTTTTGGATTTCCAGTTTAGTTCACCAACGGCTCGCGTTGTTTCAACACACTGCCACGAGTTTGTTCCAATTCGTTCCTAGTGTTTTCTCACCAAGTGCCGGTTGGACTTTCGTTTCCATTGATATTTATCCAAGATATTTATCTTCACATTTCTATAAGTGACCTTTCGTTGATTATTGCATCGAACATTTAAACAATAGTGTTGTTGTTTGGTTAAAATAACGAATCAAGGATGAATCTTGTTTCCCAAATGGATCTTCAGATGCATCTTCATCAACAAATGCTCTACACGCAGCAACAAATGACACTCCATCATCATCGACCAGGTGCATACAAATTTTTAATCAACTTTTGCATATTTTTGTATTCCCTTGAGTTTTCGCGATTTTTTTTCTGTTTTTATTTTTAATTCAAAATTTCTTTTTAATTTCAATTTTTTTAAATTAAAATTAAAATTATTCAATTTTTTTTTAAATTTCTTTTTAATTTTTTTTGTTATGAATGAATTATTGTTATTTATTATTATTATAATTAATTATATTAATTAATATTAATAAAATTTAATAATTAATTTAATTTGAATTAAAATAATTGTTTTAAATTAAAAAAATTTAAGTCTCTGTACAAAATCGGGTTCGACCTTGAATCGATTGACATTCGGCGTCCCAGGCAGTTAAACTCTGGATTATAGAAAAGCAATAATTCAATTTTTGGCACAGATCTTCTGAAATCTGTGAAAAGTGCATCTCAGGAATCGTTGCATTGATTAGGAACGATCGCACAATTTGCTCGGCTAGACAAATGTCATTGACAGTTGATGATTCTCCATAATCGAAAACTTTTTAGGCTTCTTTATAAAGTTTGCGCGTAATTGACAGACGTGAATGAAAATCGAAAGTACGAAATGCCGGAAAGTTAATTTGTTGGAAATATCGGCTCGTATTGAGAGGCTGAGAGCCGATAAATATATAATCGATGTTCGAGGAAGCATCGATAGGATGTTATTGCTAACGAGTGATTTGGTCGGCAGAGAATAAAAAAAAGTAGGCAGAGTATAGTTTCTACGATTTTGGTGTATCCCTCGCGACGTTAAAGCCCATAATTATAGTTGCTCCTCCGGATACGTCTCGTTACGAAATGACATAGTCTGTTCAAACACACGATTTCTTGGTGTGCTCGTAGCCGGGCGCGCGATTCGTCTTGGCTCGTTTCCCGATCATCATCATCATCATCGTCTTCTTCTTTGTCTCTCGCGTTTCTTGGCGTTTAAATATATTTGAAAGATCACACGACGTGTATATAATGATGCCAGATAGACGATGAAGTTTTATTTCCTTTTTTCTTCGTTTCACAACCCACTTAAAGGTGTAGAATTTGAAAAAAAAGAAAAAAAACGTTCGTCTCTATTTCCGGGATGTTTTTTGACGCATCTGCCGAGCGATTGTCCGTTGGGAGGGCCGGAAGAATGGGACCGCGAAGAGCCTGAAACAAAATCACTCCCAGATTCGATGCAACGATCCTGCTCTGTTTGTCTTCCCATCAAAACTCCCGAACCCTTCGATCCCATGGACCTAGATGGACCGAAAAAAAGTAGAAGCCAAAGAAGCTGTGATACAAACAAACAGTGTCAAAAAATGGTCGTCCCGGTGTGTTCGGGCTGTTGACACAAAAAAGATGCTGATGGAAAATCGTATGGGGTCAGAATATTCGTAATATAAAGCCATGGACACTAAAAGGGCCAAGGAGTTGGCGCCGTCGTCCTTTTCGTCCAAGAAAAAAAAAACTTTCTTCTCTTTTCCACATCAAATAAGCCGCGCTCCTCTCAACCGGACAATCGTTATCTTCACCGCGTTTGTGTGTGACCCGCCAATGGATACACAAGACATAAGAGTGTTTTACACTGTGTGCGCTTTCGGAGCTCTCGAAGCTTCTGCTTCTTTTCGGCTTTCTACGTTCTTTGCTTTGGTGACAATATCAATTATCCTTGTCCTCTCGTGGATATAATACGCCAGGGCAACCGTCAACCCAATATAGAGAGAGACCGCGAGCTTTTCCACTGTGTGAGAAATTTTCTCTTCCCTTAGTTCGATACTCAAGACAAGTGCACCTTCCTCCACAATATCGCGCGGCCTTTTGTAAATCGGACCATCTTCCTCCATTCGAAACATCTCAACCGCGTCAAACTATATACAGATATAGATTCACGTATAACAACTAAATTCCCTCGCACCAAACTCATCTTCCTCCTTCGCCGATGTTTTTCACCGAGAAAAACACCCCGAGGGGTCTCCCAATAATCCAAACAGTGTACACACTCTTGTCACTTTAATACACGATTTTTGGACCACTCGGGCTGTCCCGGATGCTGTGCATTAGGAAGCCTCATTTCCGTGCGTCGATTCAGTCCGTTTTTTGATCGAAAAACATCGCAACGACGTTTTTCGTGCTAATTAAGATCGAATGAACGGGAACGAGGTGTCAAACGACGGGAAGAAAAAAAAATGGAAAAAAAAATAGATTCATTTTTTTTTATCTCGATTTTTTGTGTTTATCGTTTTCAGAAGAAATGCCACACACCAGTCCCGGTTGGCTCATCCCGCCCAGTCCTGGCTCAGGACCATCGCTACCTCCCGGAGTAAAAGTTGAGCTGCAGAATAAAAGGCTTTGGCAACAGTTTCATGCGGAGAGCACGGAAATGATAATTACGAAGCTTGGACGGTGAGTAAAATAACAAAAAACGTTTTTTTTCTTTATGATTATTCGTATCGCCCGAGGAACGCGAAGGATTTTCGATAGGGGTGTGCGAATAGTGATCGAATCGAATCGGATCGAATATTAAAATTCGATTCGAATTTCGAATCAAATATTCGATGAATTTTCGATTCGATTTTCGAGTGGAATATTCGTCGATTTTTCGGGTATTCGATAAATTTCCGAAAAATAGCGGATTTTCGCAAATTCTTTCGAAATTATTTTCCGAATATTTTGGAAAAAAAATCGAACATTCGAAAGAAAATCGAATATTCGAAAAAAAATCGAATACTCGAAAAAATGTCACATTTTCAAAAATATCGAATATTTGGTTTGAAATCCGAATCAAACAATTTGATTTGATTTGATGCCGAATATTCCAAGTTTTCAAATATTCGCACAGCCCTAATTTTCGAGGATTTGGGCGCGCAGGAAAGAAAAATTCAAAGTCGAGGAAAAAAGGTGACGATTCTGCGGGTCTGGTCGTCGCCTCGAAATTCTTTCGGAGATAATAGCGAGCCGAGCGATTTGTTTAAATTGTGAAGCTGCGCTGTCTCGAAAGGTGAAGCGGGAAAAATTATACAGAGAGCGTATCGCGGTGGCGGCGGGAAAAAAGTGAAAAGGCCTACCGCGCGCGAAAGATTTTCCATTTTTGCTCTCGCTCTTTCTCTCTGGCTAATCCCCCAAAAGTCCGAGCTGCGTGAGGGCTCTCTCGTGCTCGGTCTCTTTTGGCGGACGTCCACCTTTTTTCTTTCCCTTATAAAGCTACACTGTGTAGCTCATTACCGAGGGTAAGCGATACTCGAAGATTCCTCTTTGAGCAAAGTTATTCTAGCGCGACTAAGAGCCGGCTAAACATTTCACTGGCGCTCTTCATCGTGCGCCGCGAGAGCGGCAAAGCAACAGTCACCAGTCTTTACACTTCTCAAAGGTTCATGGATACTTCCTCTTTCTTTTATGACGAATTGAACAACAAAAACGAAGGCTTTAACGTCGCCCGGCAATGTTTCCTCGTTCTCGCCGCGTTTCAATCACTTTGCGCACGAATTTCCTCTCCAAATTTGCGCCGAATCCTCTGGCTACAGACTCGTTCGAGCTCGGATGACGAGAAGAAATAGAGAAAAAGGAGAAGAAGAAAAAAAATAGTTGCGAGCAGAGTCGACGACGACGACGACGACGACGACGATGCCACGTCAGGTCATCCCCGTCACAATCCTTATGCTCGAGAGAGCAGCAGAGCAGAGTCTTCTCTCTTTTTCCTTCTCTCCGCTCGTGCAAGACGACAGCGGCAACTTCTTTGAGATTGACCAAAGCCCACGGAGGATCTCTCGTCGAAATCTTCTCTTAATTAGCCACGTCGACGTCCCGCGAACTCGCGCGCCCTCGAGATAAGAAATTCTCGATCTCGCCTGATGCTCGTCTTTCCAGCCACATGGCAACTTTTTCCCTTTTTCCTTGATGCTCGCGATTCTCCTCCGCGTACGTACAGTTTGTGCGAATTTGCAAAAACGCAACTGGAGAATTTTTCCTAGTTTTTTTTCTTATTCCGAGTTTCTGAATTTTTTCATCATTCACGCATTTTCGGACTCAATTACCTTTCGCTACCTGAGATTCGGAATATTTGATTTTTGCAGCGAAGGAAAGATCGCGAGGCCGCGGCGATCGGAATCTAATGGATATTTTTTTTAATAATCGTACGAGATCATAGATCGGATATAATAAATTGAATAAAAGTGGAATGCCGGAGTCTCGGAGATCCGAAAGTATGCGCGCATTTAAATCCCACGCTCACAGGGGGTCGTCGCGCGAGGACTTGTCTTCTCGTGTATTTTCTCTCCTGCTCTTTCGTGTCTCTACGGTGATTCGAGGACCGGCGCGTATTCGGCGAGCATCACAGAAAAAGAGAGAAATAAAGAGGGCGAGAGAGAGGGAGAGATGCCATGGACCAGGTCATCCTGGAGCCGGGAGCAGAGAAGCAGACAGTCGCCGGCGCCTCAAACTACTTTTCTTTGTCTTTAACGGCCGCGCCAGTGCTCGCGAGCCCTGAGACAAGGCTTCCATTCTTTTTCCATGTATTTCCATCTCTTTCAACGCGCACAGCATCACCGAAATTAGGGAGAACGAGAGGGATCCAGCGGGAGAGAAAGTGAGAGACGAATAAGCGCCACACGCCGTGAGGCTTCCCTCCGATATTTCGAATTATATATATTTATCCCAACATATATTTAACCATTTGACTTCACAATTTTTTACCCTCTCCCATAGTTTTTCCATTCTCCCATGACATAATTCATAAATTAATCAATTTTTACTATCTCAAAACCCGGAGAATTCCGAGTTTAATTCCTCCTCAAAATTATACTCAAATTTCGCTCGAAAAAAAGGCGTCCTCATTAATTATTTATCATCCTAATTCAATGCCCGAAACGTTCATGATTTATTCGATCGTAAATGCTGAGAATTCGCGAAAAAAAACTCCCAAATTCCCCATAGACGATCAGTCGCTTTTCACCGTGTGAAACTTGCCGGGAATTTTCAAATCAACACATTCGACGTTTGAATATTAGGGATGTGCGAATATTAAAATTCGATTCGAATTTCGAATCGAATATTCGTCGATTTTTCGAATATTCGATAAATTTTCGAAAATCGCGGATTTTCGCAAATCCTTTCGAAATATTTTTCCGAATATTTTCGAAAAAACATCGAACGTTCGAAAGAAAATCGAATATTCGAAGAAAAATCGGATATTCGAAAAAAAAAATCGAATACTCGAAAAAATGTCACATGTTCAAAAATATCGAATATTCGGTTTGAAATTCGAATCAAACAATTTGATTTGATTTGATGCCGAATATTCCAAGTTTTCAAGTATTCGCACACCCCTATTGAATATTTTTACTACATATTACCTGCGTCAATATATGATTTGTTACAAACGTAATGCAAGAAAAACGCGTGACGCTCCAGCATGGAATGTCGTACGTGACGACCAGACGATTAGTTTCGCCGGAGGTGGCCCCAACAAGTGGACTATAATGTTTTGTACCGTATATACATGCCCGCGAGCGAGGAAGAAGCACCGATTAAAATTGGTAAAGAGCTTATCGCACCAACCGATCTCTCTGGTCCATACTGCGACGCCAACCTCCTCTTATTCCAGCTTCTCAGCGCGCCATTTACAAGGGTGTAGACATGGGACTCCGCGCCGCCAAAAGTCCATATATCTATAGATTTGTGTGCTTGTCAGTAAAACCAACCGTCAGCTCAAACTCCACACGCGTTTTCTCTCTCGACAGGTATCAGAGAGAGGGTGGAGCTCCCGAGACTTCTCTCCAACCCCTGCCCTTTTCTTCCCCTTCTCTGCATCCCTCTCTGACCTTCTCGCATCTCTAATTATCATCTTCGTCGCTAAACATAATTAACCCTTCGTGGTCACTGTGGGTAGAATCCACCCAAAATATCTCCTAGTTCCCGATAATTAATGGGGCTGTAATCGTCATTTGACGACAGTTTGTAGTGTCCATTGCGCGTTGGCGGCGATAAATATTACCGCCGCTAACGCTAAATCTCTAACATCCACTCTGAAATCGATCCACTTCCAATAACGGAATTAATATGTTTTTTCAAACGCGGGCTATCCTACTATTTTTTTCACAAAAGAACCAGATCTGATGAATATCAGGACCAAATTTTAGGCAAAAATATTGAAAATCCACAAAGTGACGATTATTTTAGTGAAAAAACTTTTTTTTCCGTTTTTTTTCTTCATTTTGCATTCAAAAAAATATGTTAGCCTTGGATTTCTTTCAGGAAAGTTTTTCGTATCTAAACTTGAATGTTCAAGGGTTGTTCGGTAATTTTTTGAGAATTTTCGGGCCGATAGATTGGTCACAATATGGCTTCGAAAATCGACTGGGTCGAATCGACCCAGTGTGACCACGAAGAGTTATAGAGTATTCCTTATGGCACTTTCGGCAATCTCGTTACTTCCGCACTAACCAATATTCAACGAAAATCGAACGTTCCCCATGATTCGCGAAACTTTTATTCGCTTGTACGAATTATTAATTCCATCGAGATTCAAAACGTGTGAGTGTGCGTGGAGAATCAACCAAATCAAGTTGAAAATTTCAGGTCAATTAAATTTCACGTTTTTTTTTACTAATTACGAGATTTTCGTTTAATTAACTTTCAACCGTTTGCCTCGACGAGAAATTGTTCATCAATTAATCTCAAAAAACGTTGGTACTTATTTTTAATCTTAATTACGACAATGCAATTTGCAGTTTTTTTTGCTTTTTATCACGTCGGTGTTTTCGCAGTGCATGAAAATTGATGAAAATGTTTTTTAACGTAATCGTAATTGTCGATTTTTGGGGATTCTGTGCGTGAATAGTTTGGTGAGGATTTTTCGTAGCAACTTTCCTGTCCATCGCTTACCCGTAACTCTTACGAGTTCGATAAGAGAAATTCGTTGGAATTTTGCGTATGAAGATAGCAGCGCGATGAGTGAAGGAAACGGAAACGGAAGTTCTGATCATATGTACAAACGTCGACGATTAATAGACGCGTGTGTATCTATTCGGAGATATTCTCGATAGAGTTCTTGAGATTCGGTGAAGAATCGGACGTCGCCCACGAGTTTGGTGTAACGTGAAAACGTTTACACGCTTTTATTGTCCGAGGGAAATCTTCGGAGTCTGACATCTTGTTGGGGCGCGTGTAGAAAAACGTTTTGCGCAGAGACAATTTCCTTTCTGCTCCTTGACAATGAGACCTCCGAGACTTTTATTTGTCTCTATGATACGCCCAGCAAAAGGGAAATTGACTGGGGATCCTTTCTCTCCTGTAACTGGCGGACAATTACGACCGAGGCGCATCTTCTCTCCACGTGTTTACCATGTGGCAATGCAACTCTCGTCGATATACCCTTAAAAGCCATTGCGTGTGTAACTGATCAGTATTCCGAAGCACGATTCCTGCTTTTTTCTTTCCTTTGGCCTTTTATTCTCTCTATACACTCCCCCGCTGTTCCAAAACTCATGCCAAGTGCAACGACAATGCAACCACTTTTCCCAGCGCAGTTTATTTCCTCCCTGCCCTTTCATCTCCGATTCTTCTTCTCCCTTTTCGCCATTTCTTTAGATCTCAGACTCTATCGTTCGAGCAAACGTGGTCGCCATAAGTTTCCACTTTTTTTCGATCTAATATTCGGCCGATTTTATGCAACGGCTTCGTCACGCGCATTTGCACGTACGAAATTGCATAATCTGCAGCAAATGGGACTTTCGGTTTTTTTTTGGGTTTTTGATGCTGGAAAAACTTTTAGGAGGCTCTGTGTTCGTCATTATAAAAAAAAAAAAGCACTTGTCTTTGAGCGACGAAAATTATCAAGATTTCTGGCTCCTGCTCCGAATGGCGCCAGGAGCTGGACCCAGTCGCCTTTTCCCAAGCTGCATCATCTTCTTCTTGCGATGCACACCCGGCTCGTCGAGGCGGGTTGGCTTTTGGCGACTGTGCGTAGACGCGCAGGTTCCTTAAGATTTCAGGCGAGAACACGTCGTGCAGAAACGAGTGTCTCGTGTGTGCAATGGACCACTCGTAGGCGCCTAGAGACACAACTCTCTGACGCGACTGACTCTCAAGGGCCTTGCGTCGCTGTGCTCTTCGCTGGTTTTCGAGTTTCTCATCTGGACCAAAACATCTCATTGTCGCGGCCTTTTTCCATCTCTCCAAAGTGTCACTCAATTATTTTTCTTTCATTTATTTCGTTTCATTCTTGCTGCTGCAATATTTACGCGCCTTTTTTTTTTTTTAAACGGACGGATGCAGCGAAAAGGCACGAAGCGTGAAGTCGCACTCGGTCCCGAAGCCGCAAGGGACAGAAAAACTAATGGCTTGGAAATTCCCATTGTTCTAGCCGCGCGCTCTCCCCGCACTTGCCTCTAGCACGATCCACGTCGCTTAATTGCACTTGTCGTTAAGCATCCTCTTTTCCTCTTCCGAAACTTTACCTGGAGCGTGCATCGGCAAGGGCTTTTTGACTGCGACGTCAAACATGTCCTTAGATATCCTACGTCGACACATTCTTTGCGCTTCTTCTCAGGTATTTCCCCGAGAAAATGACTAACTCCTTCCGAACAGTTTCTCCTCGAAACGTGACGGTCCAATTTGTCAATGATTCTTATCTCGGCCTTTCCCCATTTTTTTCCGAACCTCCATCGCAATTTTCGTCGCCCCTTTCCATTTTCCGAGCTAGTTTGACCCTTCAAAAAACTCGCATTCTCCGCATCAGACTCGTAAAAACATTGATGACGAATCGCAAGACACTACAAAACGTGTTACTAACAAAATTACTCCATTCACGATTTTTTTAAATCCTGCACGGACATCCTCGAAACGTCGAATTCTTGACGTCAAGAATTTTGGATATTTCATTTACAATTTTTAACTTTTCCCATCTAAGCGCGTGTAAATTCGAGTCGCGTTTCGTAAGAAGTTGCAAAAAAAAATTTTTAAGGAATTTTCTAAATTTTCTAAATTTACACACGCGTGTAGATTAATTTACACGCGTTTAGAAGAAAAAAAGAAAGAAAATTTTGGACGTATATCATTTGCAATTTTTAATTTTCGCCATCTAAACGCGTGTAAATTTATTTAAACGCTTGTAAATTAATTTACAATTTACAATATAATTTGCAATTTTTAATTTTCCCATCTAAAACGCGTGTAAATTAATTCAAACGCGTTTAGATGAAGGAAACTAAAATAAAGTCGTTTTGCAATAGTGATAGTCCGATGAATTTTTTCCGTACGTCTCGTCAAGATTCCGAATACGAAAAATCGTGAATTTTCGTTAATTTCATTAAAACGACTGCGGCGCGTTGTTTTTATTTAGTGACGAACCAAAATTTAAAGGCCAAACACGAAATAATCGGAATGAAAATAAATTTTGTGACGATTGTTGGTTGTTTTCGAAGGCATTAAGAAAATTTGTTTTTGGCCATTTATGCACGCAAGGTGGAGTGGAAGGTTCGAGTGCGGTGGATGCGGAAGAGAACAATTTTTTTTTTGAAAATAGGCAAACGCACACGCATTTTGGTGTGTCCCGAGGGATCCGCCTACGACGCCATACCCAATTCAGGTATAGAAGTACACAAGCCCGGCAACATTGGTCGCTGGTCGTTTTGGGCTCTGAACATACACAGACATAGACCGATCCACACATTTGTTAGAGACGACTCATCGCGATAGATCTTTAGACGGTGGTCGAGTCTCGTGACGCCACAAGAAAACGCGTCGTCCCTCCCAACTCTCAGAGGAAGCTTTTGCAATTATGTACGTAAACACTGGAACTATAGAGTAGAAGATTTCTCCTCGAGAAACGAGACAAGCGAGTGGGAGGGCGAAGAAAAGAAATGTAAAAAAAATGGGGAAAATTGACTTTACGGACTTGACTTACGGATTAGCCGAGTTTGAAATGTTTACACAGCGGAGCGAACCATTGGGATAAGATCAAAGGATTGTTCGGATCTGCCTCTGGCTTCGAGAAAAACTCTCGTGTTCGCTTCTCCACGTTCTACCAGGGATATGGAATTAAGAGCGTCCTCCAATCTCTCTCGCTCTCTCGTTCGCTGCTAATAACTAGAAACGTTCTTGATTTTTAGCTGACTTCGAAAAGAGCTTTCATCCTCCCGATTGTGGTTTTTCCAAAAAGAAAATAAGGATCTATAGTCTCGCCCACCGAGGGTTCTGTGACTGTACAAAAAAAAATTTCCACTTTGTCCCTCTTTCCTCCTCCTCCATCATCATCTTTCTTCGTGGCGCACGCCAAAGTGGCTTCTGGCAAACGAGATACGAATAAGATAATGGAAATAAAAAAAAAGTCAAGAAAAAAGAGTGGCGCGCGAGTGTCACGAGCCTCACTAATATCTATAATGATACACTTAGCAGGCTCGTAATATACATCGCCAGATGCTAGTCAAGCCTCGACTTTCCACCCAAATTTCTTCTCGAGGCTTCATCATACTGATTAAAAACGAACCGAGCAGCACATTGCCCGGAAAACTTGTTGCTGGGGCCACGCACGCGATTAAAACTGCCTCGGTCTCTTTACTCCGAAAATTTTTTCATCCCTTATCCGCTTTTTAATCGTGTCTTCAGAGCGGACTCAAATTTTGGGAATTTTTCAAGGGTGTGCGAATATTTGAAAACTTTGAATATTCGGCATCAAATCAAATCGAATTGTTTGATTCGAATTTCAAACCGAATATTTCGATATTTTTCAATATGTGACATTTTTTCGAGTATTCGATTTTTTTCGAATATCCGATTTTTCTTCGATTCTTCGATTTTCTTTCGATTGTTCAATTTTTTCTAGAAAATATTCGGAAAAAAATTGCGAAAGGATTTACGAAAATCCGCTATTTTTTGGAAATTTATCCAATTCTCGAAAAATCGACGAATATTCGATTCGAAATTCGAATCGAATTTTAATATTCGATCCGATTCGATTCGATCACTATTCGCACACCCCTAGAATTTTTACGAGCAACTATTGAAATCTCGAAACTTTATCTCTAAAGAAAATTCGATAAAATCGAACCTGACGCAAGACGATCACGTACAGTGAGGATTATTACGGACTTGGTGACTTAGAAGCAGATAAATATACACCCACGGTGCAAAAAGCCTTCGGGGTCTCCCCCGGGACTTTAGCGACTTTGGGAAAACCAGAGCACTCTGTTAAACACGAAGATATGAGGAAATGTCTGTGCGAAGGATATTCACGTAATTATGGTAGAAACCCATGCAATTTTAGGAGCCACGCAATCCCTAAAGTACGAGAGTCAACAAGCACTTTCGAGCGAATGAGAAAAAAAGATGGAGAGTGAAAAATAATTTGGGATTCTTTGATGAAAAAATTCGTACGTCAAACTTTTCGATTAAATTTACGGTTTTTTTTTTTTTTAATTTTTCCAGGCGCATGTTTCCGCTCGTACAGCTGAATCTCTCAGGCCTCGAGAGCCGCGCACGTTACTGTCTTCTCCTGGAAATAGCCCCGGCGTCTCGACGTCGTCACAAATATATTGGCGGAAGTGGCGAAAGTTCGTCAGCGCCTGGAACAGCAAGAGGCTGGACCTCGGCAGGACCCGCGGAGCCTCAACCTCGTATAAATCGGCGAGTTTACCTTCACCCCGACAGTCCTGCAACCGGACATCACTGGATGCAACATCCTGTCAGTTTCCGGAAGCTCAAACTCACCAACAACGCCGTGGACCATCACAACAACGTAAGTTTCAATTCCTCACGAAAAATTTGAGCAAAAACTAGTCAATTAACTTTGCTGCGTCGATTGCCAATGAGAAAAAAAAAACAATTAGGAAAGTCTTTTCCGTTTTTGGCCTTGCGAGGTTGTCGGTCTCGTTCTCATTGATTAGTGCGGGAGTTGGAAATGTTTAGACAGCTTGTTGTCCCTCTCAAAGTTGCTTTTTTCCCGACCCTCGTGAATGGGGCTCCGGTTACAGAAGCAAGAGCCGGGAAAACAAATCCGACAAGTTGGGTGCATGGGAGGTCGAAATTGCCACACACGTACGACGTACGAAATGCATTTTTTTCTTCTCTCCGCATGTTTTTCTTTCTATCGTAAAAGATCCGAGGTACAAAATCGAAGAGAGCTCGAATTTTCGTTGTCCATCATTTTTTACGTAGCTGCTTGGGAAGCGAGCTGAAGAAAGCGACGAGCATTCGATAAGAAACTTTTGACTCGCTCTCCGCCCGCTCCGATCCTCATTATTATTTCCATTTCTTTTTTTTCGGGCTCTCGCCGCTTTTAACGCTCCGTGCTAGTTCACTCCTCTTATCTGTAAGGATGCATTAGGACTACCGTTCGCCACTACCGTTTTCGGATAAGCTATAAGAAAATTTATACTCGTTCGCCTTTGGAAATCTCTTCGGGTAGCTGATGAACATGAGACGAACGAGCTACTGCTCACTGGCGAGAATACCAATTAATTTTCATTTCAGAAAAAGAAAAAAAGGATTGACACTGGAAAAGTAAAAAAAACGAACAAGAATTTCGATCGTTCTCACAAGAAAGTTGTGTCGAGCTCAACAGTCTCAAAATTTGATGGTTTTTCAGGGACTTTCCATAAAGATTTTCGAGCAAATAAACCGACAAATGAATTTTTTCAATCCGTCCTCGTGCCCCGCGGCTTTTTCTTTTTTTTAAACGTCAAGTTTTTCAGAAAATAAACAGAATTCTCGAACGTTTGATCGAAACACACCCCAAAAACGTGCAATAATACAATTTTTTCGAAATTACTCAATTCCTTGAATCTGAGATCCGCAACGAATGCAGGAAAAATGTAGAAACGGAACGAAAAAAAATCTCTCTATTTTTATTCGCACGAGCTGCAAGTTTTTTCGCATATGGATAAAAATTTCCGGTCAATACCAATTAATTCTCTTTTGAAAAAAAAGGATTGACACTGGAAAAGTAAAAAAAACGAACAAGAATTTCGATCGTTCTCAACGTTTTCAAAATTGGATGGTTTTTCAGGGACTTTCCATAAAGATTCTCGAGCAAATAAACCGACAAATGAATTTTTTCAATCCGTCCTCGTGCCCTTTGGTTTTTTTTTATTTTAAATTTCAATTACAGCGAATTTTTCATGAAATTTTTCGTTTTTTCGTATTTTTAATTTGCGATTACTTAGTTGAATGTTTCGAGACGGTATCGTTGGCAGCTGATGATCGAGGAACCCTCCGGGATTGATATTAGGGAACGAAATACTTGAAAAATGTGAGAGTTTTGTTTCTGGGAAAGATTTTTTTGGTTGCTCGACAAATTCGAGAAGGAAAAAAGTAAATTAGGAAAAATAATTCGCTGTTGAGTGTCTTTATAGCGAGGAGCAGAGACTGAATTACGAAGAAACTCGTCTGTCCTCCGTGGAAGGTTCTCCTTATGCTTGGCGCTCTTTCTGCTGCTTTCTTCAATCCCTTTCCGCGTCGTGAGTGCGTTCGGGTGTGTGTGTGTTTGTGTGTCTGAGAAAAAACGGCGCCAACTCGTATCTCTCGGGCGGTCCAGCGACGGCGGCGCGCCGCGGTTTCCCTTGATCCTTCCCAGTTTCTCCCCCTCTCCCTCGCGCCCCTCAAATAATTATTATTTCAATAAAAATTCCTCCATTAAATCGTAATTGATTCATTGACTCTTATCTCTCTCGTTTTTTCTGTTTTTTCTCATAACCAGGTGGTCCTCACTTCCATGCACAAATACATACCGAGAATATGGATCATACAATGCGACGATCTCGCCAACATGAACAATCTTTATAATCAACCTTCCGCCTCATTCACGTTCGATGAAACCGAGTTTATCGCCGTTACTGCCTATCAGGTAAGAATTCAACGTCAAAAAAATTCCACTTTACGAAGCCATGAAATTAGATCGGGAGAAAAAAATTTCCAAACGTCATTTCTAATTATTTCTTCCCGAAAAAAAATCGCCGAAAACTCTGAACAGCAAAATTGTCAAAAAAAATCGATTTTTTTCCAACAATTCCTCAAAATTCGTCGGAAAAAAAATTTTTTTTAAATTAAACACAGTCAGAACCGTAAAAAAAAAATTTCCATCGAAATTTCTTGTAAATTTCGGTCGAAAATTCGTAAAACGAAGGAAACACGAATAACGTGATTTTTTTCGAATTTTTTAGAACGAAAACATCACGAAATTGAAGATTGACAACAATCCGTTCGCGAAGGGTTTCCGGGAGACTGGCCAGTCGCGTTGCAAGAGGAAATTGCATCACATGAACGAGTCGAGCGATTCGAGTCTGGAGGACAGAAGCGCGTGCGAGGAGGAAGAAGAAAATGGATCGTCGTGCGAATCGGAGTCGAATAAGATGAGAAGACTTTCGGAGAGCGATGGGAATCGGCCGAGGAGAGCTCTGAGCGAAGCGGGAAGCTTGGATGACAGCGGGATCAGCAGTTCCGGCGGAAGTACGCCACCGTTGGCACCTTCGCCCCGGAATTACAGCCGATCGCCGTCGCGGACACAGGAGAACGAACGCCGAACCGAGAGCTCGCAGCAGCCGCCGCGTTTGCACAGACCATGGGCAGACTCGTCGTCATCACCGACGCCACAACAAACGCATCATCAAGTCCAAGAATCTCTATCGACAACACCCTCGACGCTGCCAATTGACTTTCCTCTTTTTAATCCTTTCCTCGTTCCTTCCTCGCACCATCATTTCGCCGCCCTGGAAATCGCGAGGTTCCAGCATCAGATGCAACAACATTGTTTCCAGACGCAACATTTAACGAAATTCTATCACTGAGTCGCTCTCGATCGTTGACGACGAGACCGACAAATATTCCTGAGGAAAACAATCAAAATGTGTAAAACAAGCAGAAAAAAATGTCAAACTTTTGGCACTGGATCAATTTAGCTCAAATTTGTATCGACCTTTTTTCATTGATTCTCTTAATTTTTTATTAGGGGTGTGCGAATAGTGATCGAATCGAATATTCGTCGATTTTTGGAGTATTCGATAAATTTCCGAAAAATAGCGGATTTTCGCAAATCCTTTCGAAATTTTTTTCCGAATATTTTCGAAAAAAAATCGAACGTTCGAAAGAAAATCGAATATTCGAAGAAAAATCGGATATTCGAAAAAAAATCGAATACTCGAAAAAATGTCACATATTCAAAAATATCGAATATTCGGTTTGAAATTCGAATCAAACAATTTGATTTGATTTGATGCCGAATATTCCAAGTTTTCAAATATTCGCACACCCCTATTTTTTATCTTCAGCCCTTAAAGGCTAGTGAAATAATATTTCATTGCTCCTGAACAGCCGGATATACCTAAGAATTAGCGTGCAAAGAATAGACTTAATTACGTTAACGACTCGCCCAGTGTGCGAAAGAGAAACACACGAATAAAATTGTAAATACGATAACGACGAGAAATTTCCTAAGAATAATAATTTAACTGTGCAAATGTAAAAACGAACGTGTTTGGGACCAAAGTTATTGAGAGTGCCTTGCTCAACGTGCCTTGTAGTATAAAAATATATTTGTAAATATTAATTAGAAATATTCCATTATGTCATAGTTTACATCGAATATTTCGACACGATTTTAGGAAGTTTAAAATTTAAGATAATTCTCAGCCAAGATTCAATATGTTTTTGGTTTAATTTTTCTATCGGATTTGATTACAATAAATTTTTGTACGAATGATACGAGTTCCGTACGTTTTTCAGTCGCAAATTTTCTCCCAGACCCTTGGCCCCGTTTTTCCAAACTCCATTCAGACTTTTTTCATCTCGAGGACTCGCGCTCCGACCCATTTCGAGATTCTTTCATCTCTCTCGCCGGGTCTCTGACTGGAGTGGCTACGTCTGGTTGCCTTTTTGTATACACGTACGCATGATACGTATAAACACGCGACAAGAGTCTCAAGGCGCCTGGAGTGATCGTAAGAGACAGGAAACCTGGGAAGGGCCGAGGAGAGAAAGCGACCGGGAGCCAGAAAGCAGCGATTAGCAGTGTAGCTACACGTGTTTTGCTTTTCCATCGACTCCCAATTTTTCCTTATTCCTGTATCACTCTCGTCCTTATTCCGCCTGTTTTATCGCGGCTCCCAGACTTGCTCTCCTCGGTGGCACTTGAGACGAGACGTTTTTTAAAGGGTCACAAGTCGCCAGGATACGATTCTTAATACTTGTCCATTCCAGACTGTCTTTCCACAGGTTTTTGAGAAAATAAACAGAATTCTCGAACGTCCAATCGAAACGCACGCCAAAAACGTGCAATAATACAATTTTTTCAAAATTATTCAACTCAATTCCTTGAATCTGAGATCCGTGACAAATGCACGAAAAATGTAGAAACGGAACGAAAAAAAGTTTCTCTTCATTTTTTTCCGCACGAGCTGCAAGCTTTTTTTGCATATGGATAAAAATTTTCCGAATTTACACACGAAACCAGTGAAATTTCCACTGTGACAAGAATCGGTCGATCTTTGTGGAAAATTAGTGACAACATTTTGTGTTTCATTCCACTAAATTTATTCAAAACCTTACAAAACTATTTAATGCGAATATTAAGGAAAAGTCTCGAAAAAAAAAGTATGTACATTGTCGATTTACCATTTTCCGCTGCACCCGAAAAATGTGGCAAATTTGGAAAGCGTTAAGGAGGGTGGCTCGCATACAACAATGTTGCCATGTTAAAATCATAGGAAAGTTCGAAATGATTAGAATTTGATGAAATTTCGTGAGGATATTCTTTAGTATTAAATATGAATATTTAAATTTTTTGAGATTTTTCTTCTGCACAGTTATCGAGTAATTGGACACTAGAGTTTACATGCATAAGCATAGGATTTAGATATATATAGTAGGGGTGTGCGAATATTTGAAAACTTGGAATATTCGGCATTCAAATCAAATCAAATTGTTTGATTCGAATTTCAAACCGAATATTCGATATTTTTGCATATGTGACATTTTTTCGAGTATTCGATTTTTTTTTCGAATATCCGATTTTTCTTCGGATATTCGATTTTCTTCTGAATGTTCGATTTTTTTTCGAAAATATTCGGAAAAAAATTTCGAAAAGATTTGCGAAAATCCGCTATTTTTCGGAAATTTATCGAATACTCGAAAAATCGGCGAATATTCGATTCGAAAATCGAATCGAATTTTAATATTCGATCCGATTCGATTCGATCACTATTCGCACACCCCTAAATTGTAAACTCGAATTATTCGCCAACTATGTAGACAAAAATTTGGAAAAAATTTGTGTCATAGTATTTGATGCTTGAGAATGTTATGACCAAATTTGATTGAATTCTTATCATATTGTCGTATGTAGCCAACCTCCTTAAAGAGCGAATGGATTGTGTGGATGAGAATGAGTCAATATTTCGTAACTAATGGAACTAACTACGTCGTAGCAAAGTTCGATAACACGTCGAGAGATCAATGTATCGAAAGGATGTAACGATAAATTTATTCAGATCGGTTAACGGTGCGTGGATCGGTAACGATTCCGATGGAAAAGGAATGTTCGTATGGAGACTCGAGTAACGTCGAGCTTTGCATACAAATGACGTTTGTGTGTTTCCGAACGTTATTATTTCCTCTGGTATTCTGTCCATTCGCGTTGGTGGGTTTTTAAGCGTGTTTGAATTTTATAAGCAGCACTTATCGTCGCCACGTCCGTCGCGATCATATTTTGGACAATAAGGTGGATCGTAGCTCGTGTAGCAAAAAGATCCTCGAGAGGAATGAGGAGTGTGTTGGCCAATGAGGAGAACTTCGCCGGCGCGAGCGCTGATTCGAGGTCCGGATGGACATCGTCGAGAGCAAGGCTCGGCCATCATTTTTTTATCGCCTCCATCGACGCTTTGAGCCATGTAACAAACGGCCCAAACGTGACTACACAATTGATCGTTTGGACGATTTTCACAGAACGGTTGAACTTTTCCTCCGTTAACGCAAACGTCGACGTGGCCTACGCGACCCATTTCCCCGTAATATCCCGCGTTCGTGTGGATTACCTGGACGAAATCTGCGTCGCCACTGTCCAAACGATTCACCAGACCCGGACGAACCAAAGGCCTCGCAGGGTCCAGTCCGATTATCCTGTGCATTCGGAACAGCAAATAATTCGCCATTATTCCACAGAGATGCGCTCCCAGGGAATGCCCGACGCAGGTCGTCCTCCCAATCGGCAAACCCAAGTGCCGAAGAATCGTCAATGTTCCCGCTAAACAACGAGCCACTGGCCGCAGATTCGATACTGCTGCTGGATAACACGGAGCTGCACTCAAGGCTCCCCAATCCACAAGAAATACGTTGTAACTTCCGTTTCTCATGTAAGCGTCTCGCAGCACCGATATCGGCATCGTGTCATCCCCGCCTGCAATTAATTACGATTCCATTCAAATAATCATCGCGGAAATGCCCAATTTAAAATTAATCATTCGCGAAGCTTGAAGCGAACTCTCGTAACACAACATTGTCTGTACGTCATTCATCACTTTCTTAGCATGTAATTTTGCCGATAAATATTGCTAATCAGCAGAAAATCAATAATTTAGATGATCCTGAAGTTTGCATCGTTGGAATGCAACGAAATTCTGTTATTTCTTCAGCAGAGCCAATAATTATTATTGAATATTTGGTCCGGCCAATAAAACGATTCTCTCTTGCGTCCAAAAAACTCAATCGACTCGAAAAATTGCCACGATTGTCAAAATTCAATAAATAATCAATAGAAAAAATGTTTTTCGTTGAATCTCAACGTTGCAAACTTCAGAGTTATTGATTTAGCAATTTTTAACGAAAGGAACGGGGTAAAAAATTTCCACATACCTGCATAGCCGTGAATGAGTATAATATTTTCTCGAGTAGGTTCATAGTCCTTGCGCAACCAGTCGGAATGTCTGGAATCAAGAGGGCGTTTGGCTTTTCCGGGTGTGTAAAGATAAACGTGAACGTCCGGATCCGGACAAGAGTCCCGGTCGTTTCCGCGTCTCCAAGTGCAATCGTCTTTGTTGTATTCGGCCGCTGCACCACTTTGAATAGCGTCTTGAATGGGACCGCGACCGGAAGTTCTCATGGCTTCGTTTTCGGCCGGGAGAACGATCAGGAGAAAAACGAGAACTAACGAGCTCTGGATCTTCTTGAGACTCGACATGTCGATACTTTTATTGGAACGAAAACATGAAAGATATGAAAATAAATTTAAAAATCGCTCGACTTTTGGAGCTGCGGCACTTCCGATGTCCGTTGAGTCAATTGTGCGACTGCTGGTCAAAAAAAGCTGAAGCTACAGCTGGGAGCTCGAAGAAGACTGCTCGAATCTCTCGTGGGGGACACGATCGTATACTTTACCGTTTCGAATGGTTCCTCCACGTTAAAGGTCCCGTTCTTCACTCCCCTACCATCCTTCCCCAACATTCTTCTCAATAATTTCACCTTCTCATTCTTCTTTTTCCTTTTATCATTAATTTTCGCCCTACGGAGTTTCCTGCCCCAAAAAACCCACAAAGATACGTTTTTTTTTTATTCTTCGAAACACTCTCGGAGCACGTGAGCCTTGGGGCACATGGATCGCTCGTTAGGCATTCGAAGCTATACGCTCCAAAACTCACGATCGACCAAATGACTCGTCGTTATTCCAATAATCCTAATAAATTTATCACGCGCTTCCACTCTGCTCGGCTACTTTCTATGCGATAATCGTGTGAATTTATTACATAAGGCGTCTCGTCCTGTTGATTCTCGGCCATGGGCATCAAATAATTACACTGAAAAGAAAATTTTGTTGAATGCGTTCAACTAAACGTTTTTTCGAAAAATCCCGAAAATTTTGTCATTTCAGCAAAAAACATTCTAGAAAAACTCTACGAAAAGTAAATTTTTGTCATTCCAATCGTAAACTTTGCTGACAGTTCCGTTACAACTGAAAAATATTGTCGAAATAACGAAAATTTTGAAAATATCCCAAAATATTTAGTTCGCTGTATTCAATAAAATTTCGACGTTTTTTGACAAAATTGAACTTTCAGTGTATACTCTCGTTTCGAGATCGAGCGTTCGATGACAAAAACGTGAATAAATCTCAATAATTTGGGGAAATCCCAATCACACGAAATTCTCCGGACACAATATTTGCATGACGATTTTAAAAAACTTTAAAATTATTACGAACCGGCGTCTCGACTAGAATGAAACTAAGGAAACGTTTGAAAATGACGAGATTTTGGTCGTGACTCGAATTATACCGAGTGTTTTCAACCTGTTGACCGAAGAGTTTCACTTTAGCGATCCTCGAAATGTCAGCTTTTCTTTTTTCTCTTAATTCTCCATTCTGCTTCTCTCGTCTGTTTGTTTTCGTGCGCCTGCACAGCAAGAGAGAGAGAAGCAGCGAGACGCGCTATTTGCAGTGAAAGTTTAACACATTTTGAGTGTTTTCGTTCTTAACCCGGTGTGTGCAACTTCTTTTTGAGCAGGCGCTTCTCGGTGAAAGTTGTTTGTATTTATTATTTCTCTTTCATCGAATCTGTCGCTAAATAAATTCGCCAGTCAGCCTTCGCGATTACGAGACGGAGCTCGCCTAATCTCCCATTATTCGAATCAATGACATAACTTATCGCGCTCTTCAAATCGGTCAATCACTTTTTATCAACATCTGCATCTTTCTCGAGTGTCTCCACGTTTACGATCCAGTTGCCCTAAATATTTTCCGACACTTAACCACTCGGAGCGTTAATTCGACTTTAATTAGCCAGGACCTTCATCCCAACGGTAAAAACTGATGAGACTTTAACGAGCAACACCATTTCCCAACGAAATTACACTTCCACTTGTCCCAATCGAGTTCGTTTCACAATTTCCAAAGTACGGAAACGTCTTGAATATCCCGGAGACCCAAATAAGTAAGGGTGTGCGAATATTTGAAAACCTGGAATATTCGGCATCACATCAAATCAAATTGTTTGATTCGAATTTCAAACCGAATATTCGATATTTTTGAATATGTGACATTTTTTCGAGTATTCGATTTTTTTTCGAATATCCGATTTTTCTTCGGATATTCGATTTTCTTTCGAATGTTCGATTTTTTTCGACAATATTCGGAAAAAAATTTCGAAAGGATTTGCGAAAATCCGCTATTTTTCGGAAATTGATCGAATACTCGAAAAATCGACGAATATTCGATTCGAAATTAGAATCGAATTTTAATATTCGATCCGATTCGATCCGATCACTATTCGCACACCCCTACAAATAAGTAAAAATAGTTCAAATTAGTAAAAACCGTTTCGAGATATCGTTCGGTAACGATGGACCAAAAATTGATGGATGAAAAAAACCAAAAAGAATGTTTCTTGTCACTATATCCAAATAGATTTGAAAAATCGGTTGAATTCGTTGAAAATGATGAGCTTTGTGAAAGAAAAACTGAAAACACGGAACTTCAGCACGATTTTTTCGACTTGGCAACTCTTCGGAGATGCTCGGATCGCTGGAAAATGAATTTGAACGTCGTGTACGTAAGTGAGCAACTCGCGAATGCAATGGAATTCTGTGCAACGTTGAAGCGACTATTTCGTAATTATTCTCAAGAGTTCGCTGTATTGTGTCGTTTTTTTTTCAAGGAGCATACTTTTATTGTTAAATTATGCGTCAAATATGAATTGATGGATCACAAGTGACAATCGTCGCAATCATTCACCTTGGTACGCTACGTAATATTTTCCCATCGTTACGAAACTGTAATGGCCGAGCGAGCGGAAGGATTCGAGAGAAAATATAAAACCGACAATCGTCGAGATTATTGCGAGAGGTTTTCTATACAATCGAAATAATGTAACGTCGATAATCGTGTCAGATATTCATCATTATATTTTCTATGTTATTTTCATAACTTTTGTCATTATTGCTTAAACATTTGTCTGAAATGATGATCGAGCTGATGGAGTCACGTTTCTGAACTTTCTTTGTCGAGCGTTTTTTTACACGAAACTTAAAAAATCACAAGAAAACGAGACGTAAAATTTGAAATTACACAAAACCAGATGGCACTGAAGTTTGCAACGTTGAGGTGCAACGAAAAATACGTTTTTCTATTATTTAATTGTTTGTTTGTTAATTAATTAACTTATTTATAATTTTTTTTTTATATATATTTTTTATTTATTTATATTTATTTTATAATTATTTAATTATTAATGAATGAATTAAATAATTAATTAACAATTGTTTGTTTCAATAACAAAAACCATGAAAATTTTTGTGCTGATTTTGTTTTTGGATCCTAAAAAAAAATCGTTTTAGTATCCTAACAAAATAATGAATCAGAATCACGAGCTCTGATTAAGAAAAAACCGAATGTCGTTGCATTCCAACGATGCAAACTTCAGCGTCGTAAAACCAGAGCATCGACGAGGAACTGCTAGATTTGGGAGAAAAACGTTCATGCCACAATCTTTTTAATGGAAATTATTGAGTCGAGACTGTCGAAAGACTTCAAAAATGTTCTTACGCGACGATAATCGAGAAACTGAAAGTGACGAAAATTTACTTAGGCAAACACAAATTGAAATGCCAAACCGTACGTGAATATTTTCCACATGGTAATTGTCCAAAAAAACCATTCCTGGCAAAAGGAAAACTTTGAATTGATTTTTCAAAGTCTCCCGAAAACGATTAAACCGAAAGTGCCGATAGTTTGGAAGAAAAAATTGGTGTGAATCGTTATTTTTACCTCGCCTCGATGTCTCGCTTGCTCAATGGATATTTTTCTAACGGAATTGAAAACCGCAGGGCAGTTCCGAGCTGTTTCGAAACTTTCCTTTCGCTTCGAACCGAATAAAACGTCTCAGTCTCTTTTCCTCGCTGCTCGATGGTCTTAAAAACAAAGCAGATGATCGGACGATGTTCCGTGAAGACGAACTCACTGGCAGGTTGATAAACGTCGGGACTTGCGGGCATCGAAGCCTCGCGTTTGGTTTCGTACGAAAAACACTTTTTGCGATGAGGTGTTGAAAATTCAAGAAGTCTGGTGATGAACGACGTTCGGTGTCTTATTTAGCTAAGTCAAACATACACAGTACACGTAATCAGTTTATATCTAACGGAAAGAACACCTATTTACACAATAAATAAAAAAACAAAAATGTGAATCGGGAGGCAGAGTTTAAAGGGGAGAAAAATAGAATCGAATGTCACGCGAAAAGTATGAGGACAAAGTCTGTAAAGAAAAATCCTCGAAAATGCGTAAAGACCTTGAAAGGTCGATTGGAAGATTGCGAGGTGTTGTTTTTTTGTTTTGAATTTATTTAACTGTTAAATTTTGGATTCCTGATGCGACGGCGTTGGTGATTTCGGCTCTGTCCGCGTCAGTTATTTTGGTGGCTGATGCAGTGCTCTGGCGAAGCCTGTCGCAGGCTTTTTTGTGCAAGAACCAATGAAGTCTTTGACACTCGCGATCGCAGTACTGAACGGCTTTGCATTTGCTGCATTTTTTCGTCGCCTTGTCCTCGCCGCAAGTGACACAGACTTGAGAATTGTCGACAAAGCCGCGTTGGCCGTTTATCGCTGCTGAAACGACCGACACTGCGGACGGAGGATCCGTGCTCGCCAATGTCGCAACCATTTGACGAAATATCGCGCTCTTTATGAACGGAAACTCTCGCACCGATTCCCGCACCAGAGCCTCCTGATACTCCGGCTGACTACCATTTTTATTGCACTTTAAAACCTTACGCACGAGCAACTCCACCGGATCCATACTTTTCTTCTCGTCTCCCTCTTCCGCTGTTTTCTCCGCCTCGTTCTTTTCCGCCTTCATCGCTTCCTGATGCTTTTGGCACTTTATCACGTGCCCGATTATGCAACTCAGATAATGATACTTGAACGCCATTATTTCGTTCATGTCAGTGCCCCGTTGCATCTCTCGATTCCTCATCGCTTCCAATACTTTTTGGATCTGCAAATACGATCATGAAAAATGTATCAAATTAATCAAATTTTACGATCTTATGAAAATTGTCGAATTTTCTCGAGCCAAAAATAAAACTGACGGGACATTTTATTTTCATAATTTCATAAAAATTTACATTTCCAACAGGAAAAATCGTGAGAAACTTTCTTTTTTTGAATAAATAACGATTTTCAACTTCGCATCATTAAAATGCAACAAAAACTGATTATTTTTCGAATCAATGTGCGAAATTTCCTGACAATTATTGTCAAGAATAGCCGGACAAGCTTCTTTGCCGTTCAAAAACCAAATTTACGAAAAAAAATTGAAAAAGTGCGATAATTATCGAAATAATTAATAAAAAAAAAATGTCTTTCTCGTTTTTTCCCAATGATCCAAATTTTGATGTCATTCAAATTTTATGGGAGTCAAGCGCACACAGTTAAGTGATAATAAGATGAATTTATTACTCCGAAGTTTGCAACGTTGAGATTCAACGAAAAACGTATTTTCTATCAATTATTTATTGAATTTTGGAAATCGTGGCAATTTTTTGAGTCGATTGAGTTTTTTGGTCGCAAGAGACAATCGTTTTACTGGCCGGACCAAATTTTGAATAATAATTATTGGCTCTGCTGAAGAAACAACGGAATTTCGTTGCATTCCAACGATGGAAACTTCACGATCAAATGAATTTGAATGCGACAACATTTTTGAATATTCAACATTGAATTGACAGAGAAATTGATAGGGAAAATGTGCTTGAAAGTTTTTGGAACTGATTAACTTACCTTGCTGGCATTTTCCAACAATCCGGGACACTTTTGGAGATTCATGAGGACTCTCACGGGATGAACGTTGACTTGCATGGTGAATTTGTGGAAAGAATCTGCGAGATGCGGCGGCAGCATCGGTTCAGTCTGTAAGCCTTGCGGCTTGATGTAATAATCGATATCGGCTTTGGGTATGTAATTGTTGATGGTGGCGACGCACTTGTGATTGCCGACGAAGGCAGCCATTTGTGCGGGTGTGCGGCCGATGCTATTGGTTGTGAGTTTGGCTCCGTGGGACATGAGGAGATAACAAATTTCGGCATTGCCGCCTAGAGCGGCAAAGTGAAGAGCCGTGTAAGCGTTTTCGTGATGACAAACGTTCACATCAGCCCCCTGGTAAAGACGAAAACAAGGTTTGCCCAAACAGATCGAACTGACGATCGAAAACGATGAAAAACGACGTGGAAATGATTTTTTTGTCGAAATAATGAGACTTTGGAGTTGAGGGACGATCGGAGAGTTTGTGTTTGTTGCTAAAAGTAGCAACAACAATGTGGGTGCGCAAAGTAAACAAGAGAACGACACGTACCTGGTCGAGAAGCATCTGTACAATTTCCTTATTTCCCTTGTACGATGCATGCTGTAGAGGACTCATTCCATTCTCGTCGACAAAATCAACCTTCGACCTGTTCGCAGCCAACAATACTTTGAGCTCGGCTGCCTCATTGTTGTTTATTTTCGCAAAAATATCCTTCTGCAAATCCGTCATGTTGTCCGCTGCTGGCGCCATATTGTTTTTCTTTGCCTCGCTCTATACGTCTATATTTTATATTTATAGACGTGGGGGTGATTTCGCGATACCGGGGTGTAATTTCCAGTAATTTCGTGCTAGACAGATGCGCCAATCCAGACGTAGCGGCCAGTTTTGCAAGTTTTGTCGCTTCGATTCTGCTCGGTCGAGCGTGCAGATTCGTTTAATCTTCTCAGCAGGTAATTTGATTTCGAATTCGAACCCAGAATTGCAATTACACGCAAAAACCTTTTTCCTTTTTTTTTCACTCTCAAAACTTTAGCGAAAACTCTCGTACGGGGCTGAAACTTGTTCGGTTGAGGTTGAGGTCGAGAAAAAAAATACACGAAACATTAAAACCTGTAATTTCAGTTGTTTCTTTTTTATTAAAAGAGAACGCGAATACGTATGTGAATATTTGCGATAGAACGGAGTAAAGGGCTTTCAAAGTCGTTTTCCGAGAATCGCGCAGCATATGTATATATATAGATATCTAATAAAGGAGCTATAAAAAAAGAACAGATTGTAAATAGATATTTGGAAACTGCGAGCGTTTCGCAAACGAATACCTGTCCAATATGGCTCTTGGACAAGCATTTCCAACGCTGCAGAGATGGACAAAACAATACAACATTCAATAAACTATATGAAATCTTAGGCTACATTTTTTATAGATATATTTATATATCTCAACGAAAATCAGAGATGCGAGCGAATCACGTCGCTACGTGGATAAATCAATGTCGATCGATGGTATTTTTTCACATCTCTGTATCATTTTAACGCGATTTATAATATTCTAAATCTTTTACACCTTTTTTTCTTCATTTCTTATCAACAATTTGTTTTTTTTTCTAATTGATATATATTATCAACAAGGCCTGAACTGCTACCAATGGCTGCGTGGCTGCAGCTCAGATGCGATGTACAAAATATACATAGTTTATATATTTATCTATATATAGTAGATTCTTCACGGGGTGTCCCACAAACGATGATAATGTCTTGATTACCCGATTGTTGGTCAAGGATCTGGCAACGTTTTTCTAGCGGATTCTCATCTGAGGAATCGTCAATTCTTCAAATTGAAAAATACTCTTTCTTTCGGAGCGTTTACTGGCTTAACGTTCGGAGATAGAGCAAAAGTCAATGGGAGCAATCTTGAAGAGCGTGCGATTTTCTACAAAAAAGGTTCAGACAACATTTCTGTATGTTTCGTAGTTTAGGCGTGCGAGCGGAAAACATGAACTCTCGCCGTCCACATAATTCTGCAAAACCAAGTAACTTTCGATCCGCTCCAGGGACTAAAGTACGCGAGACAGAAAAATGAGGACGGGAACTTTTTTGTAGGAAATTTGATGCCCAACAAGATTGGTCCTATCAACTTTTGTCCTATCTCCAACCTTTTCGTCAGGAAACGCGATAAAAGACAGTATCTCTTTCAACTATGATAATTTGCAACTTTTTGGGAATGAGCCCGACAAAAAAATATCGTGGGACTTCACTCACGATACCTTCAGAAAGTCGAGAAACATCGTTATAAATTTTGAGTACTCGCTGTCACTTTGACATTTGACATTAAAAACTGAAATCTCCGCATTTCGACGCAATTGTTTTACGTTTTCCACGAAGTTTCATTTCACTGCAGAAAATTTGAAGTCATAATTAAACAAAGCGAAGTTTTCAAACTCTCTGACGGCAGTGTTTTCCCATAAACAGACCTGGCCGCGTTTAACAAAACGAAGCAAGTGAAAACGAGAGGTCAAGAGGCCGAGGTCAATTTGATTTTCGCCAAGTGCCACATATGCCCAATTAACAAATTTCCTCTATTTATTGCACGGGGAAAGTCCTTAAAACGCTAAAATCCGAAGTTTACGATTTTATTCGACCGGGAAATTTGTTTTTTCCTCGATTTCATAAATCAGCGAAAGGGATCGTTTGCAGGGATCACAGTAGAAAGGAAAATCATTCCGGAAGCATTTTCTGCGCCGGTTATTGCCATTCTTCTCGTCTCCCGAGGCTATCTCAATATTTATTTTCGTTATGGAACGAAAAAGTAACGAGCAAATTGCGATTTATCGTCTGGTCTATCGTCAAGGGCTCGGTCAACATTTAACTCAACAGTTTTTTTTAGTTTCTTTGCAAACGCCAGCGTTTTCATACGATTAATAAATTAATACAGATTTGATAACGCGCTGGTAGTCAGCGGCGTTGAACTCTCTCCTACTAAAGCTTCGAACCTATTGAGACGCGGGATTTAAATCCTTCCGGTCTCATTGTTAATTATATTCATTAAAACTCCTTTCGATTTACCTTAGAAAAAAAGTTTCCTACGGTTTTTGAAAAAAGCTTCAGCAACGTGACTTGCCGGACTAGAAAATCGATTTCCTCTTTGAAATAAACATTTTTTTTGGGCAACACGACTATTTACAAAAACTTTAGAATCACGAGAAAGAAAATGTACGAAAAGGTGAAAAACAAGCGAAGCCGGCGAAAATTAAGATCCGGAAATGGCGTGCGAACGTTTGGAATGTTTTTGAAAAAGCGACTAGAACTTAGTTGTGAGTTTAAAATAAAAATTCGTCCTGCTCGAGAGAGAAAATTGCGAAGAATTTCACAAAGTTCCGCTTCCGTGGAGTAAAAACGCTCGTGTCTATTTTCTGATCTTGTTTTCCGTTTTTCTTGCTGCTTCTTGGGTTTCGATCTAGCAGAGATAGACCCGAAATCTTGCACCGCGCACGATTACGATTGTGCCGTTGTCCTAGACCGGTTCCGGGGGAGGATCACAATTTTCATCCGATTGCAGCATCACTTCGGTCTGTTCTTTCATCACTTCGGCTTGCTGATCATTTCCGTCCATGAATTCGGTTCCCTCGTCGATAAAACTCTTTCGCACTGCTCCGTTAGCCACCGAACTTACGTTCGTTCTCGTCATTCCTTGCACGGTGTCTCTCCAAGGGGTCGTCAGAATTTTCATCCTCTGGAAACAAAATTCACGATTTTTCGGCGTCTTTTTCATATTTCCGGTATTGTTAACGTTTTTGGAACCACCAATTTCCGTTTTGGAATTCAGAATTTGATAGAATTTGGTACATGACGAGAAAAAGGCCCAGACAAATTTTCAAGAGGCTGCAGAGAACCGGAAAAAAGATTTTCGTATGGATAACATCAAGTTTTATGATAAATCTCACATTTCGTTGTATTTTGCAATGAATTTTCATCGATTCTCAAAAAAAACAGTTTTTATTGTAAATTGCAATGAAATGTATAAAATAAATTTCAAATTCATGAAAATACCAATTGGAATGTCTTGTTTTTGGTTCTCTGTTGCCTTTTGAAAGTTTGACCGGATCGTTTTCTTATCACGATGAACGACTGCGCCAAAGTTTATTAAATTCTTAACGGTAATGCTAAAAAACGACGGTACTGCGTTTAGATCTGTGAAAAATAATGAATTTTCGATTTTTACTTGTAGAAAGTTGCCAGGAGTCACGATTATCTTGTAAATAGCGATTCCAGGGATCATGGCGATGGACGATGACGCGATCATCCATCCGAGGACGTTGGCCCAGAACGGATAAACGTAATCCTCGTAAGTCAGTGGCTGATAGCCCATGAGGCCGTAAACGATGATGAACTGTTGGAATTTTTCGTACCGTTTTTATCGATTAATCTCGTTAAATATTCAATTTTTTAACCCTCCGTGGACACACTTCCGCCACCGATCTCGGTGGTCACACTGGGTCGATTCTACCCAGTCCATTTTCGAAATCGTATTGTGACCAATCTATCGGCCCGAAAATTCTCAAAAAATTACTGAACAACCCTTGAACATTCCAGTTTAGATACGAAAAACTTTCCTGCAAGAAATCCAAGGCTAGCATATTTTTTTAAATGCAAAATGAAGAAAAAAAGGGGAAAAAAAAGTTTTTTCACTAAAATAATCGTCACTCTGTGGATTTTCAATATTTTTGCCTAAAATTTGGACCTGATATTCATCAGATCTGGTTCTTTTGTGAAAAAAATAGTAGAATAGCGCGCGTTTGAAAAAAACGTATTAATTCCGTTATTGGAAGTGGGTCGATTTCAGAGTGGATTTTAGAGATTTAGCGTTAGCGGCGGTAATACTTATCGCCGGCAACGCGCAATGGACACTGCAAACTGTCGTTAAGTGACGATTACAGCCCCATTCATTACCGGGAACTAGGAGATCTTTACGTCGCAAGTTGGTCACTGGGTGGATTCTACTCACAGTGACCACGAAGGGTTAAATGAATAAATAATTGATGAGTCTTGGACGTTTACCATGATGAATATGGGAGCAACAAATTTCCAACAGACGCGCCAATACAGTCCGGGGGAGAAGCCAATCATGTCTTTAATGTCAGCGCAAAATCTGTCGGTCCCGTAAATCCAACTGACCGCGATCGCTTCAGCGAGAACAGCGAAAAGCATCGAATATCCAGCTGCGTAGCGATCCAAGAGATGGAAGAAATAAAAACCGCCCTGGGAGAAATAAATCGATCATTCAATCTCATAATAAATTGAATTCCATGAAAAATTCCGTTTAATCGAACTTTTTCCGCCTGCAGACGTCAAGATTTGTTCGTTGGCGCAAAAATATTGTAAAAATCGATTTTATTTACTTGAGAACACGAAGCCAGGCCGACTACGAAGTAGAGAGTGAAGAGACAAGCCACAAAGATTTCTCGATGATTGCCAATAAGAGGAAACTCATCACTGAGGGCTGTGATGATCGCCTCGGAGCCTCCAAACTGTAAAAATTCATTCGTTGCCTCAAGAATTGATTTTTCCTCAAAAAAAAAACGATCAAAATCCTTCAGTTCCAATTATTTTATTTTTTTCACATACCGAACTGTCGAGGCCCAAAGTCAAGAGCATCATGAAGAAAATTAGCGCCCAAAAAATCGATCCTGGCATAGTTGCAATGGCTGCGGGATAAACGATGAACACGAGGCCCGGTCCTTCCGTCGCAACGTCCTCGATCGATCGTCCACTCGCGTGTGCCATGTATCCGAGTACGGAGAATATTACAAATCCAGCGACGAAAGAAGTCGCGCTATTTATCACGCTCGTTAATAAAGCGTCCCTAAAGAAAAAACATTCCATCGTCATTCATCATTTTCGCCCATTAATCAGGATCGAGACTTAATTACACGAAGGCGAAACGTTTTTCTTCGTAAGCAACTTTTAATCGTTATTTCTAAAACTCTCATGAATACTCGCTTGTAAACGTTGTTGTGGTATTTGTTGTAACTGGCATATGCGAGTAAAACTCCAAATCCTGGTCCCAGCGAGAAAAATACTTGAGTCGCGGCGTCAACCCAAACCTTTGAGAAAATGAAAATAAAAATGAAACGAACGAGTTGGAGACTATGCACGAAAAAAAAGATTTCATTGGGAAAAATCGATATTTTCGTTGAAAACGTTCGACCGAATGTTTTTTCCAAAAATCCCAAAAATGTCATTGCAGCAAAAAGTTTACCGTGTTCAAGAAAATTTCTACATTTTTCAGGGAAAAAAATCATTTTCAGTGTGTTGAGGAGGGAAATAAAAATTGTAGAAACACGCGAGGAATGCATTTGTCCAAATTTCATATTTTTAACCCAACAATTCATGACTGCTGACGTTTTTTCCGATTTTCTGCCTTCAAACGGGATTTTTATGGACCAAATGTCGATGGAATCAGATTTTCCACACATTATTCTCTTCCTTATGAAAAAATGAAGAAAATCATGTATGGGAAAGTTTGTTAAGCAACTTGGGGCCGGTTTTATGACGAAGAAGGGCGTGTGGTGCGTTCGGACCCGAGTTGTGCATAAAAAAACTCATGATTTGTAGGGTTGAATGTCAACAACTGCAAGAACGAAAATCGAGGCTTATTATTGGCTGGAAGGTGTTTAAGGGGACGAGAGTTATTCGACTTGAGCCTGTATACGTGATGGAAATGTGTGCGGCATAAAGCAAGGAAAGGGAGAATAAAAAAGTGGGAGAAAAGTCCGATATCTCTGATGGGCAGTTTACATGTGACGGGTACACAGATTTGCCATTCTGAGAAAGTCGTCAAGGCACTCTCGGCGACGTTTTCTCCGCACGATTTATCATCGTTTTTTTTCTATTCCTCAATGCTTTTTTCTCCATCTCTCTCATTCTTTCTGGTAAGGATAATCCCTTGAATGATATCCGAAACTTTTTTCACATTTCCCAATGGCACTGAAGTTTGCGACGTTGAGGTGCAACGAAAAATACATTTTTCTATTAATTAATTGTTTTAGTAACAAAAACCATGAAAATTTTTGTGCTGATTTTGTTTTTGGATCCTGAAAAAAATTGTTTTAGTGTCTTAATAAAATATTGAATAAGAATCGCGAGCTCTGCTCCAGAAAAAAACGAATTTCGTTGCATTCCAACGATGCAAATTTCAGCATCGTCTTTTTCCATCTGTTTCTAGTCGACGCGCGAACAATTTTTAGCGCCTTCTGAACATTCGCCAAATTGTTTCGTCGGGGATTTGACAAAGGAGAAATTCCGATGAGATTGTTCGGCGGGCAAGAAATGGAAAATAATGAGCGAACAATTACCTCGGCCTTTGTAATCGCTGAAAAATTGGGGCTCAAGTAGTACTTGATGCCCTGGGCACTGCCAGGCAAAGTGACACCTCTCACGAGAAGAATGAGGAGCACAGCGTAAGGGAAAAGCGCTGTAAACCAAACGACCTTGCCCGATGTTGATATGCCTTTCCATAGGGAGAAATAGCAAATGAGATAAACGACGAGAAGACACATCGCGATGTCCCACTTGATGGCGCCAAGGTCGTGAAGCCCGGAGCTTCGGTGGAGCTCCAAAATGGAGCGGCTTCGAGAGTTAAAATTAAAAAATAAGAGACCATTTTTTGTTTCAATCTCGAGGGAAAATCTCGAGGAATATTAAAATTCGATTCGAATTTCGAATATTCGTCAATTTTTCGAGTATTCGATAAATTTCCGAAAATTAGCGAATTTTCGAATAGCGAAACAGCGAAAAAATCGAATACTCGAAAAAATGTCACAATATTCAAAAATATCGAATATTTGGTTTGAAATTCGAATGAAACAATTTGATTTGATTCGATGCCGAATATTCAAAGTTTTCAAATATTCGCACACCCCTAATCGTTAGAAATTTTCTGAAGTTTGCTTACGTGAAATATTCTTGGGCAGCGCTCGTGTATCTCGTGTTGTTGTCGATTTCGATGGCGCTTCTTAAACCGATCGCTTCCAAAACACTTTGGCTGCGATTGCGACTCAAGGCAGTTTCCTCCATGGACCAACCGCTCGCATCGACGTAAGAAATGTTGACATCAAATTCTCGACAGAGAGGCGTGTTCCATTCGTTTCCGCAAGTCGTCCAGGGTAGCATGTTCGTAAAGGATGCGAAAAAGTAACGCAGCGCCCACGCTATTATAACGTTGTAGTAGAAATCGACGTAGAAGGCGATTAAAACGACCGCGTATCCTATGCCTGTGGAATTATGGAATTTCGACAACGACATTAATGGCCTTTCAATATTTTGCACGGTACAACATTTTTCTCGACGATTTTTCTGACGGTCTTTAAATTTTCAATGACGAGCGAATAAGCCAGATGATCGAGCTTTTGGATTCTGAAATCCTCGCTCTCTCTCTCTCTCGCTTCCTTCTTTCCAGCCCCCCCCCCCCCCCTGCCCCACGCTCCTTAAAGCGTTTTCACGGTAGAACGGAATTGACAATGGAGAGAAGTGCTCGAGTGAAAAGTTAAGTGAGGTCCATTCCTCGTGACCGGAATACCAATGACCGTGTTAAAATAAGACTCTCGAATGTAACACGAAAGTGAAAATACAGAGTGAAGAAATTCTGCGATTCCCGGACAATGTTGAATGCATGAATTTTCGTTGTGAGAGCAAAAATTCATGAAATTTCAGGATTATTTTGAAACCACTATGAAACTTGGTATACGTAATTGTTATTTGGGGATTAGATCGAGTGCTTACCTTTGAGAAGAGGAACCAAACGTCCCCAACAGGTAATCGCTCCTTTTCGATTGAATTGTCCGAGCGCAAGTTCCATGTAGAACAAGGGGATTCCACCGACGATGAGCATAATGCAGTAGGGAACGAGAAATGCACCTGCAGCAAAATAAAATCATCAATAAAAATGGTCCCTTGTTAATTTTTTTTTCTTCGAGCCTAAAAATCATGAAAACTTCATTTTTTGTCGTTTACTAGAATGAGAATTCCTCGGAGACAAGCTCAATGTCGATTCGCACCGAAAGCACGAGGAATCTATGAAAAAAAATCATCAATAAAAATGATCCCTTGTGTATTTTTTTTCCTTTGAGCCTAAAAATCATGAAAACTCCATTTTTTGTCGTTTACTAGAATGAGAATTCCTCGGAGACAAGCTCAATGTCAATTCGCACCGAAAGCACGAGGAATTTATGAAAAAAAATCATCAATAAAAATGATCCCTTGTGTATTTTTTTTCCTTTGAGCCTAAAAATCATGAAAACTCCGTTTTTTTGTTGTTTACTAGAATAAGAATTCCTCGGTGGGGAGATCAATGTCGATTCACACCGAAAGCACGAGGAATCTATGAAAAAAAAATCATCCCGCAGCTTTTTTTCTATTTTTTCGTTCAATTGAAAAGTCCTCGAGTCCGAATTGTTCCAAATTTATTGGAAGAAAAAGGAAAGAGTCTCGATAACAAGAGAATATGAAAGCAAAAATGCGGTTGAGTTGAAAGGTATGAGAGGGAGGGATCATTAAAGTGGCAGAGCAGATCGACGACTGTTACGGCGAGTTTCCACGCTCGGGTGGGGTAATCGAGCGCAATCTTCTTACCCGTGACGAAAAGCTTCTCGCGGTAAAACTTGCATGTAAGTGTGAGTGGCGGTGTGTGCGTTGCAAAAAGAGCTTTCTCGTCGCTCACGTCTCAGAGCACAGAGAGCAGCCGGTCTCCATTGTTGCGACAAGAGGCTGTGGTAATTGTGCAGTTGAACGAAGGAGGTTCAACGTTGAAGAAGAAGAAGAGGAAGAAAAAGAATAAAATAAAAATGAGAGTACAAAGAATTGAGGAGAATGTGCTACAAAGTGTTTCGATAAATGTTCGAGACTATGGGAATCATGAAGGGCTTCGATTCGGACAAAATTTATTGATGCTTTCGAGAGGGATCGATTAAAATATTGAGCGCAGCGAATCTGCATACGCCATGGAATTCAATGACCCACAAATATCTCGGGCTTCGAGTACCGAAACAATTAAATTTGTTTTTTTTCCCCGATTTTTTTCCTCTTTTCCGAGGACCATGAGGCGTTGCAATGTGTCGAAAAATATAGCTGTACGAAGCCAGAGAGCCTGGAGGGGATTGAAAAGCCCAGTGGGTAGGCAGCGTGGTGACCGTGGGCTAACTCCATTCTCCAACGTTTATAGCACATTGCAAATGCTTTTAAGGAAATAATTCGATTAGCAACTTTTGAAAGTGCGTTTCTACGTGATACAGATAATTAACTCTCCCTCTCTCTCTCTCCCTAACTCATTTTTTCTTTCTTCCTGTGTGTATACTTTCCTCCACAGGCTCAAATCGCATCATCGAATCCTTGATCGAAGATTCGTCGAAAAAAAAAAGCAAAGTCGATTGAAATTTAGACAAAACGCGACAAATTCAACGATTTTTTTTATATAGAATTTCCCAAAATTAGGGGTGTGCGAATAGTGATCGAATCGAATCGGATCGAATATTAAAATTCGATTCGAATTTCGAATCGAATATTCGTCGATTTTTCGAGTATTTGATAAATTTCCGAAAAATAGCGGATTTTCGCAAATCCTTTCGAAGTTTTTTCCGAATATTTTCGAAAAAAAATCGAACATTCGGAAGAAAATCGAATATTCGAAGAAAAATCGGATATTCGAAAAAAATGGAATACTCGAAAAAATGTCACATATTCAAAAATATCGAATATTCGGTTTAAAATTCGAATGAAACAATTTGATTTGATTTGATGCCGAATATTGCAAGTTTTCAAATATTCGCACACCCCTCCCCAAAAGATTTGGAGGCAATTTCAACAGTTGGACGGACAAGGCTCGAGAGTCTGGTTGCTCGAACGTGATCGAAAGTTCAAACTCATCATCTTTTAACCGAGTTGAACGAGCCACACCGAAGTATTCGGTTAATGAGCTTCTCACAGATTGATAAATCGCTCGATTCTCCTGAACAGGGCTGCACACTTGTTTCCTAATATTCCGATAGGGAAACTCGGCAGAGTCGAGGCAAATGATGCTGGAATTTCGATCCGAGAGTACGAGAAATCGACGAAAGCTCGTAACATCGAGAAATTCCTCGGAATCATGACTATGACGTAACTGAGTATTGCTGAGAATCGAGACTTTGAAAATTCTTGAAAAAACTGGAAACTGTTGAATTGTTTCTTCCAGGAATTCTAATGGACGATTATTATTCATTCCAGTATTTTTTTTTCGGGCCGTCAGAGGAGAGTGCGGCAAAGTACTTGGCCAGAGTGAAACGATCCGAGGGATAATGCGGATTTTGTGGGATCAACAGGTTCACTCTCTCGACGATATTCTTGTCTCCGGAGGCTTTGCCTTCTTGGTTCGCGTTTGCCTGTCTCTCTGGCGCACCCTCTTGTGGCATTGCTCTCTTTCTACACGCTTATCACGTCTATTCTCTTGCTTCGAGCAATTCCTGATGCTCCTTCGGTTGACTGAGACAACGGGACGAGCGAAGACGGAGGAGAATTTTTTGCAGGCACTTGAGTAAGAGGCCGAAGAAAAATGTAACGTTGGGAACGGTCGAGGTCTTAGTGACGAGATAATCGCATTAGGGAGGATAATGTTTCGATGTGTCGAGTCCCTTGATTAATTCTCTCTTTCATTTCGATTTCCTTTGGAACAACGACCAATTTTTTTATCGTCTCATAAATTTTTCCTCCCTGGCTCTCTCTCTTCCATTTGATTCCACGATTTTTTTTCCTTCTTCATAACTTGGGGCGATTCAAGTTCGACGATCAATTCATTGTGTCGAAATCCTAATCTTTTAATGTTGCAACTTTTTTTCATTGCAATTCATGACACGAACACGTGTAGGCATCGTTGAATCTTGCCGGAATATTAGTCAGCTCTAAACTCGAGCGAAACGGATGCTTCCTGCGTTCTCTTTTCTATACACACGCGAGCACTATCGCGTCTGTGTGTCGTTTGCCTCGAGCTACAAAGCTCTCCTCTTTAATTCCTTTTCACTGTATGATCTTCAATGGATCTACGATCAAAAGGCAATTCCAACCGGAATTTCCATTTGCTAAACGGATGTTTGGTCTTGGGCGTTTCGAAAATTAACTCCGTGACCTCAGATTTCTAGCAAACGAATAAAAAAATAAAACTCGACCGCTCGGTTTCGCAGGAACAATTGCAAATGCGAATAATATCTCCCGCTGAGGATTTAAAAAATATTTTCATTCATATTTTCATACGGAAAATCAATTTAAATTCTCCAAAATCATTGCCACAAAAAAAATGACGTTAAAACCGAGTTTTTCGGCTCGAAATTGTGCCCAAAAAAGTGAAAATGCCAAAAGATTTTCAGGAGCTTCGAAGAGCTCGAGAGCATTAAATCCTCTGTACAGAAAATGCATGCAGAGGACAGAGGCAATGGAGCGAAAAAGAAAGAGCGGAGTAAGGCGAGGAATGAAAATTCGAAGCGAAGTAACATCCTCGGGGAGAATGCGAGCACGAGGATGAGAAGAGGAGCAGAAGGAGTAAGAGGAGTGCGATGCCATTAGTTGCTCTATCAAGTCCCGTAGGAATATGATTAAGGTCCACTGTCAGTGATACAGGAGCTTCTCAAAAGCGGCTGCTAACACAATTAAAGCTCCGTACCGACAGCAGAGGGTGGAAGAGCAGCCCATGCGCGCCCATATTTATTCTTCCATCTCTCTCGATCCACCTGCCATGTTTATACATGCATACGGGGACACACACGTGTGAGATACGCGAGAGTCCGCACCCCTGGAAAGCATTTACTTGCAAAGACACACACACACACACAGACAGATACTTGTACACAATTGAAGAAGAGAGACTGTAAAGTCAAGCCAAAAGCAGAACGCGTTGAGAGGCCAAGATCGGTCACTAATTTTCAATTATATTCATCAAATTTACTATTCAGGACACCCTTTCATTAGGGGTGTGCGAATATTTGAAAACTTGGAATATTCGGCATCAAATCAAATCAAATTGTTTCATTCGAATTTCAAACCGAATATTCGATATTTTTTAATATGTCACATTTTTTCGAGTATTCGATTTTTTTCGAATTTCCGATTTTTCTTCGAATATTCGATTTTCTTCCGAATGTTCGATTTTTTTTCGAAAATATTCGGAAAAAAATTTCGAAAGGATTTGCGAAAATCCGCTATTTTCGGAAATTTATCGAATACTCGAAAAATCGCCGAATATTCGATTCGAAAATCGAATCGAATTTTAATATTCGATCCGATTCGGATTCACGATCCGTAGAAACACACGTTATTTATTTATTTTCCCAAATCCTTGGGAAAATGGGTAGAAAATCGAGAGGGAAAAGACCGTCGGTTCATTATTTGAAATTTGTTGCAACCACTTTTGAAATTTTTTCCATTTTCTATCGAAATTCGTAGCTCTCGAAATAGAAAATTTAGCACGAATTGGATTAAGTGAAAAAAATCATAATTTGTTGTGTGAAAATTCGTTTTTCCTCGTCGAAAGTCGATTTTGTTAATTTTCTTCTCGTCTTGGCGGCTGACAACTAATGAGATAATTATTCCGCACCCAAAACTGTCGAGCCTTGGGGAATTAATTACGTGAGAAATAAGAGAAACGTAACGTGGAAAACAATTTGCAGGTCCAATTGATGGAGAACGCGTTGCTAAAAGGCAAGAGCCAACATTTTCAATTGCGTCGGTCGACTTAATTCGTTACAGCGTTTGAAATAATGTTTCCGTGAATTTCGCACGAGCCTGACAATTTCTCGTTCTGGAGACGCTACGAATTGCGTCTACGAGGACGTAAATTGTTTGGAGGAAAAATAAAAAGAAGGAAAATCGAGGGAATCCCGGCGAAGAGGAAAAGTCGCGCGAGTCGCTTGCATTGAGGTGAACTCTCAGGCGCTAAATGCCAATCAGGATTTCTCATTTACGACATTTTCATTAGCCACCGTATATTGCATCAACTTTACCCTACGAAAATCCGATGAAAATTCGAGACGCAATGGAAATTCATGACAACGCGATCCCACATTTTCCCAACGTATATCGTCGCCAAGATTTTACTCACCGCCACCATTTTTGTAACAAAGATACGGAAATCTCCAAACATTGGCGAGATCGACTGCAAAACCGATTACCGAAAGAAGAAAATCCACTTTTCCGGACCAGGTTTCACGACGATCACCGTCCCCGTTCACGCTGTTCGGAGTCGACGTCTTCACCACCGTCGACGTCATTTCGGATTTTCCTGAATCCAGAAAAAAAAAATCCAACAATACATCAAATCCCAATTTCACATCAAGCATAAAATTAAACAAGTAGATCGAAAATTATCTCGAACACATCGCAAAATCGTTTCTTCAAGGCCCGAAAACATTTAATGTTAAAAAATCACCAAAAAATCGCCTTGCCCTCAATCCAGCATAGACAAAATTCATTGCGAGCTCGACGCTGAACGAAAAACAAAATAAAATAATCAACAATTCGCCAAGTCTGCGTAAAAGTGGAAAAAATTTATTAGGCAAAGCGATCAGAGTTAAAAAAGCGTAAATCAGATTTTCCAGGATCCTTAAAAAATCAAAACAATCCCGTCGTTTGCGTTAGAAATGAGTGGAAAATTGAATGAAAAATTGAAGAAAATCTTCATAGATTTCGGGGATTAGTAGAAAGAAAAAAGTTTTTAATGGAAAGATTGGATAATCGATGAAATCTGATTTTGTTTTTATTCGTATCGATATGAGTGGAAATGCATGTGTCCGTACAAGAGAAACAGGAAATGCATGGGTTTGTATTATATTGGGTAAGTCCGTACGTGTGAAATTACGTACGACGAGGACAACGACAAGTTATGGATAGCCCTTCAACACACATCACAACTCTCGAATTGCCTCTGCCCCGCCTGCCCCCTTTCCGCCCCGTAACGAGCTCATTGTGCAATGTTGACGGGCACCGATCAAACGGTATTATTTCAAAGGCGCGATATTCACAGATCGCGAGGGATGAAATCTCGGGGCAGCGGAGGGGTATTTTATAGGAGCAGGGGACGGTGCGATCCTGATGGTCCAGCCAAAAGAGAGAAAGAGAGAGAGAGCGAGGGAGAGAGAGGATGGACAAGGGGCAGAGAGTAAAGCTATCGAGTACTTGAACGAGAGCTTTTCTGTCACACGCACGATTCAACTCCTCTTATTAGAAATCGAAGCTTCATTATTATTTGGTACGATCGACTCGCTCTCGTGCATCGAGAAAAAAAACCTTGGACTTTATTATTATTTTTATTTTCCAATCTTTTTATTCCTGTTGAAATACTTAACAATTCTTTATCATTAATCGCACCAAAATGTACCAAATTTCAGCCCAACTTTCGAAAATATAAACTTAATTTATTTTCAGTATCCACGAAAAGTTGTAAGAAAAGGTTTTCAAGAAATTTACGAAAAATCGACAACATTTTTCTTGTTTCAGGGGTTGAAACTATTTTGGAAACTTTTTTAAAAAGCTGACGAATAATTTTCGAGATTTGTCCAATTTTTTTTGCGTTTTTGCGTTTCTTTTGCTATTTTCCCCATTTTTTTACAAATTGCCAAACTTTACTGATTTTAACGACGAAAAATGGTGGGAAATTTGCTGGAAACTGGCCGAGTCGATCGAAACTATTGAAAAAGTTTCCAAAGTTTTGAATTATCCCTAAAAATAATGAAACTTGGAAAAAATCGCGTTGGGAGTTCGAAGTGAATGGAATGGGAATAATAAATTGAGAATTTTCGTATATACTCACGAGATTGAACTACGTGGTGGCTAATGATGGAATCACTGGACGATGATGTGACAGGGTGAAGAGACAACGGGGCACTGATGGAGCTCGCGAGCACAGAGCCCTTTTTCTAGCACCGTCGAGACTCTCGAAACTCGAAAAATTCTCGAAAATGTGAAAACTGTACGAAAACTCGTGCGGTTGAGACCCATAACCGCTTGTTTAATTTCCGTTGGTTGTTTTTTCTGGATTCGCGTCTCCGTTTATGTTTTTTCACTGCATGGGCCGAATTTCACCAACACATGAAAAACTCGAAATTGAGAATCGGGGTGTTGCGTCAAAAGTTCAATTTGACTTTCATTTTGGCGAGTTAGTCACTTTGAATGCCGCCGAGACGTTTGACAGACGAGGAACTAAAAAATCGAACAAAAAGACACAATCGTTAACGATTTTTCTGATAATTGTGATTTTTCAATCGGCCGTTCAATCATCCGCGGAAATGAGATTTTTTCATGCTTCTCAGTGTCGATATGCACGAGTGATCAACAGAGATATTTATAGATTTTGAATGAATAATAAATTATGCAATACAAAGCGATAAAATTGTTGATCGACTTCTTTGTGTTATTTAATGAAACAACTTCGAGTAGATTTCGCGTGTTTTTTTTCCTCCTTTGCCTGAATCGGAATAAAACGTAATTAAGGCGGTGACGATCTCGAGACTTTGAATAATGTGATTGATGCGATTGATACGGCGATCGAGAAGCCGGAGTTCGCGGAAATCGCGAATGCAGATCAAGTTTTTTATGTTCTTCCTGTCTCTGATTAAGAAATATTGCTGACTAGACGATTGCGGACACTTATTCCCGTTTATTAATTTTGTATTTATTATATTTTTTGTGTTTTTACTGTGCGAGTGGATTTGCAGGACGCAGACGATAGTTCTCAACAGGTATTCGTGTCCTCGTAGAAGAGGCTTGATGGAGCAAATGACTCGAGCGTGGCGAGGCACGAACCATATATAACCCGCCACGGTCACATGGTCGGCACGAACCGACCAATCGACAATTCCCCTCGACGCTTATTCGTGCGCGCCTCCTTCGCCGTTTCCATCCTTTGGTCGTGTCGTCGCTCCTCCACGCACCAGGAACTACACCGAACAAGCAGACTCATCGATGTTTATTTATGCAGGAATATTCATTTCCAAGAATCATTTTGATCGATGCTCGTTAATCAAACATTTCTCACTGTTTTTCAAATTTATTTAGCGATCATAAAATTGCAAATTATTCTCGAAATTATGCTCTCAACGTTTCTTTTCTAATTCTCTTTTTAAATCAAATTTTTTAATTAAATTTAATAATTAAATTAAATAAAAAATTTAATTAAAAAATTCAATTTAATTCAGTTTGATTATAAATAAATAAATAAAATTAAATGAAATTAAAGTTGAATGAAAAAGTTAAATTCTGTTGACGTTTTTTTAAAACGATTGACAAATTCTTTGCCACGATCGCGTTTGTTTTTCACGAAATTCTTCCATCTAAGAAACTCGTTTCAATCGCAATTATCGATTTTGTATAACGAAAGAATTGTCAAGTCTATTTCGAGTTTAAAATTCTTAATAAAAATACTCGAGCGTTAGGGGAAAGAAAAACAACGAACGAATTTTTTCCTGATGACATGAATGACGTCAATTAAAATCGTGGGCGTGAAAAAATTTGGGAAATGAGAAAAACGCCAAAATATTAATAATTCTTTGACAGAAATTTGACAGTTGTCCGAATTTCCGTTTTACGGACTGTCGAATGTAAATAAAATGAGAATTTCGATTGATTATCGCGTCGGAGGTTCTTCCTGTACAATTTTATTGAAAATTGGTCGAGAAAGATGAAAATTTTGATCAAGGTGGAGAAAGAAACGTTTGAATGGATGAGAATGCGCACAAGAATTGGCGCTTTTCCCGACACTCACCAAATTTCCCGGGCGTTCGTTGGCTGGGGCTTTCGTCCAATGAGAAAGTGACAAAGTAGCGTTTCGCGGGTGCGCGATGGTGTATTATTACAGCTGCTGGCATCCTGTTCGAGTAGATAAATATCACAAGCGACCGCAGCACGAAAATATTGTGAGCAGCAGTGGAAACGTCAAGTGGTGGGTGTTGGATCAGAGATCACTGAGTCGTTTAAGTTTTGGCTCGTTGAGGACGAATCTGCGCTGCAAAAGACGAGAAATCGGTCGATCGACACGAAGGAAAACCGAGCAAGTAAAGTAACTCCAAAATGTTTGACTCTCCGCGTTGATTCTCATGAAAATGTCGATGACAGGGCGTAAAATTTATGGAAACAAAAGCTTGTGATGCAATTTCGCTTTTTTCTCGCTGATTTACCGTTTCTCGTTTATAACTCAACAAGATAATTGCCTGGCCTAATTTACACGGTCGCTCCATACTCTTTCTCTCTTTCTGTCTCTCTCGCTCCTTCCTTTTCTTTCTCTTGCTTTCCCCCACCCTGACTGAGTTTTCTCGATCGCTAATTCAATCGTTAAACTAATATTTTCATAAACCAAACAGCATAAAGATAATTATCCAGTCATAAGCTCGTAACGAGATTTTTTTTGCAGCTGTGACGAAAGATCCTTGTGTTATTGTTTGCAATAAATTAACTCACGTTTTTGTACTCCAATTCAGCTCCTTCGAACGGGAACGGTATCTCATTCAGATTTCACAACATATGTGAAGACTGTGCAGCCAATGAGAATGCACTTGGACGGGTTTCCGAGCCTGTTATCGCAACCACGAGCAATTTTCCTGTCCTGATGTCCTTGAGCACATTTTTTTTCCTTTTCGCCTCTTTTTCGGGATCTGAAAAAATTCCGTAACCCTCAAGATTTTATTTAGGGGTGTGCGAATAGTGATCGAATCGAATCGGATCGAATATTAAAATTCGATTCGATTTTTGAATCGAATATTCGTCGATTTTTCGAGTATTCGATAAATTTCCAAAAAATAGCGGATTTTCGCAAATCCTTTCGAAATTTTTTTCCGAATATTTTCGAAAAAACATCGAACGTTCGAAAGAAAATCGAATATTCGAAGAAAAATCGGATATTCGCAAAAAAAAATGAAATACTCGAAAAAATGTCACATATTCAAAAATATCGAACATTCGGTTTGAAAATCGAATCAATTTGATTTGATTTGATGCCGAATATTGCAAGTTTTCAAATATTCGCACACCCCTAATTTAATGCCAACCGGTTTTTCTTTTTTTTTTGCGTTTCGATAAAGACAGAACGCGAAAAAAACTGTCAGCTCGCCAAATCGTTCTGTCGTTAAAATTTCTATATCTCCGGATATTCATTATTCATTTTTCGAGAGCCACGTACGTCTTGTTATCGCAATTGTTGTAAAGTGTCAACTACGATGCGACAAATTATGAAGAATGTAGGAAAACTTGAGCTCGTAAAAAAATGTTAAATAAATTTGTTTCTTTGGCAGCTCCAGAATTCGTGTTGAAAATATTCTCAACGAAGCAACGATAATCACGATGGACGAAGGACTCGACCCGTGCGAATACGTTTGGAGCAACTTGGCTGTGCAACGGCTTCTCTCAATAGTGAGTAATTGGCTTTAAAATCAACAACAACAAAACAAAAATAATCACACGTGCGATCCTTGATAACATTATTTCGCGACGCTCTTTAGTTCGTTATCGAGCCAGGCTCGAATTGAGCGAAGTTAAAAATATACACACACGTAGTCGTAAAACCTATGAGAGCTTTAAAACTTCGAGATAAGAGGATCGAAGCGAAAAAAGTTGTCGAGCGTTCGTCAGGTGTTTCGAGACGATGCTCGCCACCTGAAAAATTCGTGACTGCGAAATATTTCAGAAACCATGAAAATTATGAATTTCTCGCTCGTATTTTTCACAATCCTTAAGGAAAATAAATAATTTTGCAATCTTCGGCGTCCCAAAAATACCAAATTTTCCAATTTTCTCAGTTTCTTTCTGGATTTTTTCACGAGCAACCCTCAGGAGTCAAAGCCCGTGTCATTATTATGATAAATCATGACGCAACATTTTTTTTCCTCAAACTCAGAGAAAAAAAACGTCGAAATACAAAAATTAAGCGTTAGAATTTCTATAATTATCGAATTCTCTTATCAAGGGACCCGTTCGGTTCTTCACGTTGTGCAAATATGTTGATTCGGTGGGGAATTTAATGATATTTGACTGCCAGAAACGTCGCAAATTCGGCAAAACAAACACGCGCCATTCCATGCGTCGAGAAAAGTCACGTATCTGGAGAATTGTTTTTTTTTTAAAGTGAAACTTCATCTGATAGAATTTTTGTTGTTTTTATAGCTGCGCCAAACACAGTCGGCCTGTACGGAAAATGAATGCTATCCAACGACAAGGCGTAAGTCGACATTTTTTATCTTGTTGTTGAGAAACGCTCGTTATTCGTTAATCGCCGCGATTATCTTTTGTCTCGTGTAACTCGACGTTTTTAAAAAGGATTTCTTGATTGTTGTGAACTCGATCGAGTGATTAATGCATGAGAAAACGTGATTGTTGACAAAGTAGTAAACCGCAAAGAGATTATCTTTGGACTGAAAAGCAAACCGGAAAGACTGCGAATTCCACGTTGATTAACTGCGTGCTAATTACTCCGCGACCTCCGGATAAATCCAGGGAGCCGATGCAACGACCAGATTCGCTTTTTGTTCGTTTTTCATGGAAATTTAAACGATTTCTCTCGTGCTTTTAGTTCCTGGACCCCAGAATGATCAACCCAGCACGGATATGTTTTTCTTGACGATGATTTTCGGGGTGTTGGCTCTGCTTTATGCCTTCAGGCCAAATTCGCTTCGTCGAACGAGTCTCGAGAACGAGAAAGCCTTCGACAACGCTCCGGTAAGTCAAACGATCACAGAGACCGATAATTATCAGTTTTTCTGACGTTATTTCGCCTGGAAAAGGAAAAAAATTTATTGTATTCGGTAGAGCGACGAAAACGTTGAATTATTTCGAATTTCTATGGATCTTACAAGCTTCGCCGATTGTTTTCGTGCAGGGTTCGAACGACGATCCGCCGGCCCCGCCTCCGGCAGCGAACTGAGACAGCCGAGAGCTTCTCGCCTCGATCCGGTGACGAGGACCTAAACGAGGACTTCGGGAAACTCGTACACACGATAAATGGATAACGATAATGGATTTTACTAGAGAGAAACAAAAAACTAGAAACAAGACGAAAATGAAGAGAAATTCCGAGAGCGGACGGTTGAAAAAAATCGTAACTGCATATCTGCTCAGTGGATAGTATTAAAAATCACGATGTTGAAGTTTGCATCGTTGGAATGCAACGAAATTTCGTTTTTTCTCGAGCAGATATCGAGATTCTCATTAAATATTTGATCAGGTCAATGAAACGATATTCTTTTAGGATCAAAAGCGAAAATCGCTACGAAAATCGTCATAGTTTTTGAAATTCAACGAAAAATTCATAGAGCAGGTATTTTTCGTTGCAGCCCAACGTTGCAAACTTCAGCGTCATTAGAAATCGAAACATGAGAAAGAAAAAGGTATATGAATCGGAATCTGGATAAAGCGGAGTCGAAACGCATGAAAAACTGGGAAAACATTAGATTTTAGAAACTTGGGACATCCAAATAAGTGCAAAATCAATTGGACTGAGTTCGTGAATATAATTAGGCGAGCAATATGAAAAATGTGATATAAAATTGTAGGGCGATCCCACCGCTTGCGTTTCTTTATTTCTAATCTCAAATATTTCGTTGTAAACGAAAGAAAAATTAAAATATTGAGGGAAATTGTCAAAGGGATGAGTTTTCTTGAAAATTGTAACGAAATTATTATCGAGCCGCGCTCGAGACAGATCGTAGGACGCCAAGCGCTCAAACCGGAAGTTGAAACGCTAGTACAATTACAATTTTGAACACAAGCCTCTTCACTCGATTAAAATAGTCGGCAGAAAACACATTTTTTATAGCAAATCGAGAAACTACTGTAACGTAAAGATTTTAGAAATCAATGAAAAACTCTATGTCCATTGGAAAAAGGAATTTCCCCCTTTTTTATAGCAAAAATCGTGAAATTACTGTTACGTAAAGATTCTAAAAAGAAATGTGAAATGTTATGTCCATAAAAAGGAATATATACCGAGGATGATTTCGTACTAATGTACATTCCTGTAACATTTTATCAAACATTAAAACAAAAAAACATGAAAACAAAAACCGCAATAATAATACAATTATTCAATATTCGTGTACGTCATTTTAATCAAGGACGAGTGAAACATATTTTTCAGCAAAAAAATTCTCAATATTGATCATTTTCAAATTATTTCGTATCAATGTTTAACCCTTCGTGGTCACACTTCCGCCACCGATCTCGGTGGTCACCCTGGGTCGATTCTACCCAGTCGATTTTCGAACCCGTATTGCGACCGATCTACCGGCTCGAAAATTCTCAAAAAAATTACTGAACAACCCTTGGATATTCCAGTTTAGATACGAAAAACTTTCCTGAAAGAAATCCAAGGCTAGCATATTTTTTTAAATGCAAAATGAAGAAAAAAAAACGGGAAAAAAAGTTTTTTTCACTAAAATAATCGTCACTTTGTGGATTTTCAATATTTTTGCCTAAAATTTGGACCTGATATTCATCAGATCTGGTTCTTTTGTGAAAAAAATTGTAGAATAGCGCGCGTTTTAAAAAACGTATTAATTCCGTTATTGGAAGTGGATTGATTTCAGAGTGGATCTTAGAGATTTAGCGCTAGCGGCGGTAATACTTATCGCCGCCAACGCGCAATGGACACTACAAAATGTCGTTAAATGACGATTACAGCCCCATTAATTACCAGAAACTGGAAGATATTTACGTCACAAGTTGGTCACTGGGTGGATTCTACCCACAGTGACCACGAAAGGTTAAAAAGCCCCGAAAAATTACTGAATATTTTCGAAACTTGTGCCCGCTGCGCTGAGATATTTGGGGAGCGAAATATTTACTATAAAAATCTGTTGAATTCGTCCTTGAAAATAATAATTGAAATCTAGAGATCGTGGCAGGATGATGGAAAATTTCGGAGGAATTGAGAGACTGGTATCGCCGTCCACTAGACCAAAATAGCCAAATCTGTTGGATCACACTTTTCTTTTTATTTATTTAAAAAATATTCTTATGTCTAGGTGAATGTATATATATGTACAGATGAATGTATGTAGGTATTGAAAAACCGTACCTACAGTCACGTACGGATCTGGGTTCGCAGGTAATATCGTTGACAAATGGGGGCTTAACTTTGTGCAATAGAATTTACAAATCCTTAAGTGGATTGTTTCACTGAACACCAAATTTGTACCAATTTTTCATCGAAATGTTTCTAGAAATATACATCTTTCCAAAGTTTTTTGTCTTCAAAAAGTTGAGTGTGTTTTTATGGTAATTTATCAACTAAATATTATGTCTTAGATCTTCATTATGACTTTTATTATTAATTTTTACTAGAATCTAGAAAATTCTAGCTCTCGTTCTCAAATGTTAAATAAACTCGTAGAAAGACTTTTCTCGTCACAATTAATTCGCTCAAGAAAAGGTATGAGCGTCAAGAAAAAACGTAAAAGTCGAAATTTATCAATTTTTTAATTTGTTTCAAGTTTTTAATCTTTTTGTCATTCCTGCTGATTCATGGCGAGCGTCGTACGAACTTTTTGCAAAATTCCCGTCATCTGTTCATACTTACCCGTCGAATCCGGCAAATTTTCAAAATGCATGATATCGCAAACGTCTTTGGCAAACTTTTCAACCGATGGCAGTTTGTTGTAGGGCGATGTGCTCTCGAGCAACGGAGTACCGAGATCTACAGACTTGATCATTCCTCGAGACGGCGTTGTCAAACTGCACATTGCTTCGACAGTCGCCGGCGGCGTATCGTCGGCCGATGCTTTCTGGGTTTCCGGTTGCTCGAGGCTCGAGCTGTGTGACGTTGAGCTGCCCGATCGACTGGTAACTGGCGTGCTCGGGGGCGAAGGTTGACTCGAGTCGTCGAGCTCTGCCAATAATTGCTTCTTGCGCCGCTCGAGATCCGCCAAAGATGGAGAATCGACTGGACCGGGAGACGCCAAAGATTCGAGCTGGGGGGGAGGGAAAAAAAGTGAAGACCGTGAAAATTGGCAGGAGACGAAAAATTTCAAGATATTTATCGATTTTTTCAATTATTCTGGGATAAAATGCGATGATTACCGTTGGAAGCTCCGGTTTCAGCGAATCTTGTGCACCGTCTTCTAAATCGGAAGGCAGAGGTGGTTTCGCGGGACTTTTCGGCAGAGGAGGAACAAAAAAGCCATTTGCCGACACGTTTTCCACGAGTTTGTCTAAAATATCGAAGAATCAGGTGTTTATTTTGTAACTGGATGGAAAAAAAGCTGAAATAGTTGATAAAAATGTCGTAATGGAAATAAAACTTGTAAATCACCATCGACATCTTTTTCCACATCCATTTCGATGGGAGTTTGCTCGGTATTATTGGTGCTCGGTTCGACTGTACGTTTGAGCTTTTTTCTCGTGTATCCCTCGACTTTTTTCTCGTTAATCGTAGCCAGCAACGATTCCTTACTATTGGCAGCGTAACGATTCGAGTTCCAGTATTTTTTATCGTCCTATTGGCACGAAGTTTAATCGCGGGGAGAAATGATTTGTTTTTTGTTACGATGAATCACTCGTTGAGCATTGGTTTGGTAATTGAAAGAAAAAAATGGGTTTTATTCTGGTCGCTACCTCTCTCGTGCCCGACGGAGGGCGAACGTTGAAGCCGGGAAAATCCTTGATCTTTCTCACGTCGTACTGGTCACGATCACCCGCCTCGAATATCTCACCGCTCTCGTCCGTTTCTTCCGTCACTAGAACACCCTCCGAATTGTAGAGATTCATACCAGAGTGCTGAAGTCTCGCTTCCTTCAACCACCCTGGAGGGTAGCCAAGTTTTCTCATTCTAGGTGGGACGATTGCAAGAAACGTAAAGTATAAAAAGGATCCTGATCCCTTTTGAAAACGACTCTGAAGTTTGCAACGTTGAGATTCAATGAAAAACATTTTTTCTATTGATTATTTATGGGGTTTGCGAATATTTGAAAACTTGGAATATTCGGCATCAAATCAAATCAAATTGTTTGATTCGAATTTTGAAAATCGTGGCAATTTTTTGAGTCGATTGAGTTTTTTGGTCGCAAGAGAGAATCGTTTTATTGGCCGGACCAAATATTCAATACTAATTATTGGCTCTGCTGAAGAAATAATAGAATTTCGTTGCATTCCAACGATGCAAACTTCAGGATCATTTTTGAAATAATATCCACAGCGTCAAGTCCACGAAGATTAATAAAAACCAAGAGATTCTACGGAATTTCTTCAATTTCACAGACGCACGGATCGAAACAAAACTTTTGTACGAGACTCGACCGACTCAAAATTCCTAGCGACTTCATTTTTCGATCAAATCAAAAAAACTAATGAAAATTCATCGTTTTAATTAGAAAAATTGTCTCCAGGCAATTCAAATCATTTTTTTTTCTATTGATTATTTATTGAATTTTGAAAATCGTGGCAATTTTTTGAGTCGATTGAATTTTTCGATCGCAAGAGAGAATCGTTTTATTGGCCGTACCAAATATTCAATAATAATTATTGGCTCTGCTGATGAAATAACAGAATTTCGTTGCATTCCAACGATGCAAACTTCAGGATCATTTTTTAAATAATATCCACAGCGTCAAGTCCACGAAGATCAATAAAACCGAGAAATTCTACGAAATTTCTTCAATTTCACAGACACACGAAACGAGACTCGACCGACTCAAAACTCCTAGCGACTTCATTTTCCGATCAAGTCAAAAAAACGAATGAAAATCCATTATTTTAATTATAAAAATTGTGTCCAGGCAATTCCAATCATTTTTTTTCTCGCCCTTATCGCCTCTTACTCGCTATACCTGTATATGTGATGAGGAAGTTGATTATCTCCGATCCCGAGAGCTCTTTTCAACTCGCGGCTAATTTGCCCCGGCACGAATCGTCCGTACTTTTGATCGCCATTCTCCACGTGATAACGACCGACTTTCTGCGGCGCTCGTGAAGTGAATTCATTTCTGTTCTTTTGGATCTCGTTGTAATTACGAGGCTCGGGACAGTCTCGTATGGAGTGATTGCCCATGCAATTCCAGCAGTTCATTTTTGGTCGACACGCCGACTTGAGCTCTTCCTCGCTCGGTTTTTTAGCGTCGCCCCCGGATTCCAGAACTTGGTCGAATTTCTGTTAATTTTAAAATTGGAGAATACGTCGCAAATTTCTTTTTATTCTCGCAAGATTTCCAAGCGTTCGGATCGGCGAATTTCGCGCGTAAATGGTCGTGAAATTTTTGCACGAACCTTTCCATAAGTCGGCACGTCCAGTCTGTCCTGCAGCGTCGGTCTGTTCTCGATTCTGAACAGCGTTTCGAAATTCTGTTCATCGTCGTCGTTTGCTTCTCCGTCTTCGCGGACTTCTAAGAAGTCGTGACTGCGTTTGCGACTCGTTTTTTTGCTGCGAATTTCAAGAACAAAGTCTTCGGATTCGTCGATTTGTACGTCTCCGGGTGTGAGTCTGTGGAAAAAGTCCTTGACGCGTTTCTTGTAGAGTCTGAAAGCGAGGAAAACGCGTGAACGTTTTTTTCGACGAAATCCAGGGGGGGGGGGGGGGGGAAGAATTTTGAATGAAAATTTTTTACCTCGATATACTTTCGTCACCAAAAACAATTTTGAACATGGGTTTCTCGGTTTTTTGTGTTTCCTCGGTTTGTTTGTCATCCTGAGGAGAGTTTTCGAGATCGATAACCTTGTCCGATTCCTCGGTCTCGTCGACGATAATAAAGCCTTCGGGTGCGACGCCCGGAGGTAACGTTTTGTCAAAAGCAATAATTTCTGTAATCGACTGATCGTTATCAATTTCGATCGCGGACTCTTCGATACTCGAATCCAAACAAACGACGGAGTCGTCAGCAACTCCGTCCTTCCCCGGAGAGCTCATGGGTAAATTGTTTGAAAAAAAAAACACCAATTATCCTCCTTTCCCAACACTTTTGGGCTTCACGTTTAGAACGTCGCACTTGTTGCTCTTTATTTGCTTCCTGATAGAATCAAACTTTTGTACGGTCTTTTATTATGCTTCTTTGTTATTGACACAAATTCATTCGGGAAACAAGATGGCCGAAAACAGCGCGAGAACGTCAACGTCACACATTTGCCCGGTAGGAGACGCCACTTTACGGATTTCCGGTTTTCGCGTGCTCCAACGATGGTAACGTTGCGGTGAATTCATCCACGTGCTATGATCGTTGTTCATAATTGCAGCGCACTGTAGAAAGTGCAAAGCTCCTGGAATTTATCCTCTTGTTATAACAGCCACAGTGACTTTTCTTATATTCTAATTTTCTTTGCGTGTTCACGGAGAGACGTTTGATCGCTCGGTATTGTACCACTTTAGGTCAACAAAGGAATTTAAAAGCATTTACCCTGTGAGCTGGCCGGCTCACATCGAGTTTACCGGCCGAGCAGCCATGCGAAAGGTAAAAGAAAGAGAGAGAATGCATCTATCGTTTTTTTATTTTTCTGCGCGGCAATAAAGTTTCGATAAGACAATTTATCTCCGAATTCTCGTTGCCTCCTGACCTCTGGGTCGCCTACTAAAGTAGTAACGTAATCGTTACAATATTGGCTTCCTGTAATTATCCTCAAATAGGGCGAGTTCATGCTCGAAATATTCTGAAATCTGGATTTACGATATTCTGGAAAATAATCGAAATAGCTCGAGCCAAAAGTTCTTTGAGCAACATGCAAATCTTCCAAATGTAGCGGGAAAGTATTAGGGAAACGCCGGTGGATATTTTTATGTCTAACAAAATTAGGTCGATGTAAAATCATAAACGTATCAAAAACAATCAAGCAGCCGGCTCATTCGGCCGATTTTATGATGTAACTGCCAGGGCACGCATGAGAGATGCAAGAAGAAATGGTTTTTCCTTATAAAATGCAATTTCGCTATGAAAAAATCGTTGTTCGTGTCCCCAATGCCGTTAACCTTTTCCCATACAACGAAATAAAACGTAAATCGTATGCACGGGTCGATCGACGGATCGCGAACATGAATAAATCATGATCGAGTATGAAAAAAAACTTTTGTCAATGCGAATTTCGCACACGCGTGCAGGTGTCTAGTATTTTTTTTACGGTAGCTATGACGACATCGTACTATCGTATACACCATTGCTTCTTTCCCCTTCCCTCGACAGCCGCACTCTTTATTATCTTTTTCGTCCAATAAAAAGAGCCCACATCAAGTAGAAAATTGACGCAAGCGCAAACCCGTTTTTCCGATGCGTCATTCGGCTTCGAGTACCTTCTATCGCTGGCAGACTGCTGCAGTCTACGGACCTAGTTGCGTCAGTATTTCCACGAGGAGTGTCTCTCGCACACTTACGACGAAAGTCAACGTGAAAATATACACATATATATTGCGAGGATAAGCGATTAGCGGGTTTCATTGCGTCAGTCGATCTTCGGTGATCGCAGTCGGAGCCGAAACTCCAGAGCGAATACTTCAGAAAAAAATCCGGCACCGTGCGAACTTTCGATCACCAACAGGTAAATTAATTTCACGTCAAATTCGCCGAAAGCAGAGTCTTCAAAAAAAAAAACGAGCTAATAACATGCTGCGAGAATTTCGTAAAAATAAAGTTTTTTCGCGCTGTCAAAAACATTCGAAAAGTGTCGCATATGGTCATTGAATTTTATGTAAAAAAAAAATGTGTCGAATTCTCCATAATTAATTTTCAAAATTCGACACGAGCGAACTTTTTTCGATCTTAAATAATAATTTTGCCGAATTAACAAATATCAAGAAATACACGAAAAGAATATTCAATGAAGGCAATGAAATGTAATTTTCCGCAGATCCTCAAAGCAGGTGACTGGAAGTGAAAAAATTTGAAATACCGAACGAACGTTATCGAGAATCAATGGCATATTATGTGCGCATTAAAGAGCGTGTTGATAACATTGCCTAAGAGCCTGTCCAAGATCCAAAGTGGCTCAGAGCCGAGTGGCCCCGAGAAGGAAACTGCGGCATTCAAGTTTGCTGCGTCTTTGCTGGCTCCTCAAAGAAGAACGGACATGGAAGACAACAAATCGTTGATCAAGCATCATCTGGAAGACAGCATGTCGTTGGACGAGGAAGAAATGATAAAACCTGAGCTATGGCTCAGAGGGAAGAAGCGAAGATTGGATCATCTCACCTGGGAAGAAAAATTACAAAGAAAGTTAGTATTTTTTTCATCACCAACTCCGTCCCATAGAAAAACGCATTCTCCGTACTTTTTTGATGATTTTTTCAAAATTTATCCCTAATTATTCAATCAGTTAATAAAAATTCAAATAATAAATTATCTACATGATTAATTAATTATTTAAATGGTTGCGAAATAATTGGAATAATCATTCAATTAATTTATTGGCAATTCAATCAATCAAAATAATAACTAATCAATAAATAATATTAATAATAATATAATAATATTAATAATAAATAAATAATAACATAAATAAATAATAACATAAATAAAAAATGAGAAAATAATCAACAAAAAATAAGAAAATAATGAATAATAAAAAATAATAATAATAATTAATAATTATTAATAAAATTAATAATAATAATAATAAATAAAATTATTCTTAATAATTTTTATTATTGTATTTATTATTTTCTCATTATTTTATTGATTATTTATTTTATTATTATAAGTAATTACAAATAAATAAATAAATAGCAAATAATATTAATAATAATTAATAATTTGATAATGAATTATTTTTTGGTTGGATCGCAGGAAGTTGAAGAATCGAGTGGCAGCCCAAACGTCGAGGGATCGGAAAAAGGCAAAGCTGGACGAATTGGAAGACACGGTGAAAGCATTGAGAGAGAGTAACGAAAGATTGACGCAAGAATGTTCGCTTTTGAGGGCTCAGAACGAGAGTCTGCTGACGGAATCGGAGAGATTGAGAGCGGAGACAAAAGCTAGAAACGTCGACAGGACAAGTTCAGACGAGGAGAGTTATTGCTCGAATTGTCGGAATCGTGTCGGTTGCGCTGCCCCCACACTGGGATCAGCCGTATCCCCCTTCTACCCTCTGCCGCAGGGTGGGGCAGCACAACCGGCATCGTCACCGACCCCATCGAACAAAAACGCCTCGATTATCCTGAAGATAATGACGCTTTACCTCCTCTCGAGGAACTGTTCGGCGAACTCCAAGGAGACGAGTACATTGAAAAACTTGAAGAACTCGCCGAAAGCCTTCTGCGAGAAGTTACCGCAGAAGTGGAAGCGAGCGCTTGTCGAACAGGCGAACAGGTAAAAAATCCACATATTCCGCGAAACCGCAATCCATGTCAAAAAATTTAAAGGAAATCCACAAAAATTAGCTAACTTAGTAAAAACTTTAACTTTTATTAACTTAAATTCAATTTCTATTAAATCATTTTACTTTTTATTCATTTTATTAATTATTTTTTTTTTGATTAATTATAATTATATAATTATATTAAATAATTATATAATAATAATAATAATAATAATAATAATAATAATAATAATAATAATAATTACTATTATTATATAATTACTTAAATAATTATAATTAATTCATAATTAAATTATTTTGTTGAATTAAAACTTGAATTTAACAATTTGCAGGTATCGCTCGAACAAAATATCGCTGAAGAATCTGACGATACAGAAAGAATGGTGGGGAAGACACCAGAAAATGTGGAAACCGGTAGAGCCGTCCACGGCATAAACAACAATAATTGTCGTCGAAACGCAAATGTCCATCAGCGAAGATCATCCGCAAGCGTATTATCTTTACCGACGAATTCAACGAGAACGCTGAAGCCAAGAAAGACGATAACGGACCAACAGATTATCCCGGAACTCGGCAATTCCCAAATTCCATTGAAGAGCATCGGGGGCGAGAGATTGTGTCTCAAGCCCGAAGTTCGAGTGAAGGAGGAGCCGGTGAACGATATGGACACTGTTTACGGCACTTACGACGAAGCGACTAATTGCATTACGATTATTTATCCCGACGACAGCGTCGGGATACAAGAGTGTGTCCAAGAAGTCAGCAGCACGATAAACGAAACTTTCGATGAAACGAGCCACGAAAAATCAAAAAATCTTCAAACTCCCAACAATTGCCTCGAAAACACGAAGAATTATCTCTCACCGGCTTACACAGTCACTGATTCAATTCCATCACCAATGAGCATGAATTCCGAAGAATCAGAACCCGGAATAGTCAATTCTTACGCCATGGAGTGCGCTTCGCTTTCCGATTACGGTTACGAGTCCCACGACTCGCCGCAACAATCGATGCTCCATGAAAAGTCTTCTCGACTCGGTAGCGCCACCGGAAACGCGAATCTCGTCAATGCCTGTTCCCTCACGGACCTCTGGCACGAAAGTTTTTCCGAATTATTTCCGAGTCTCGTTTAAAAACTAAAAATCATCATTTTTTTTCTGCTCTATGAAAAAAAAAAACAATCACGAAATTTCTGCATTCCATTTCGCGATTCATGCTCAGACTGTGATAGGAACTCAGTTTTTCAATTTCATAAGATTTACTCAGCGACAGAGAATTTTCAAGGCAACATTTTTACGCACTTTGCCTTTTAAAATATTGAAAAAGAAAACCTCATCGAGTCACCCGCTCAATGCATCGTCTCACCTGTAAATAGCAGAATCACAAATCCCTCCTTTTTCTTAATTTCAAATTTATCCTACAATTTTTTCATCGATGTAACGCGTGCGTGGGAGTTTGAAGGGTAATTTTTAAACAGTGTATTTAGCTTCGTCGTAAAATATTCTTTGATACTAAATGTATCTCGATATAGGGAATTTAATCGACCTCTAATCGAGCAGTTGTGAACAGTGAACGTGACGGAATTGTCTCGTTAATTGTGAGTTGTAATAAAATCAAATGCCAAACCAAAAGAAGCGAAAATGTGTAGAATTATTTGATTTGACCTCCAAGATTGAATCCCCTGCGAATATTTGAAAACTTGGAATATTCGGCATAAAATCAAATCAAATTGTTTGATTCGAATTTCAAACCGAATATTCGATATTTTTGAATATGTGACATTTTTTCGAGTATTCGATTTTTTTTCGAATATCCGATTTTTCTTCGAATATTCGATTTTCTTTCGAATGTTCGATTTTTTTTTTCGAAAATATTCGGAAAAAAATTTCGAAAGGATTTGCGAAAATCCGCTATTTTTCGGAAATTTATCGAATACTCGAAAAATCGACGAATATTTGATTCGAAATTCGAATTTTAATGTTTGATCCGATTCGATTCGATCACTATTCGCACAGCCCTAGTAAAAAATTGTTTCAACTCACGGGAATTTGGTTGGACGGCGAAATTCGCATTTTCGCGCTAGGAAAGATCTTCAAGGACATTTTTGTCGGTTGTTCGTCGAGGAAATCTGAGGGAAAGCCTTGGAGTCGATGGATTTTCATGTATTTTTTATTAAAAACTTGTTGAAACCTCTACACAGAGCTGGTAAAGATAATTTGGCTGAAAATCGATGCAGCCTTGATAGAGCGGCCGGCAGCCCTGCGATTCACGTAATTAATAATCGTTAGTGGATCGTTAATTAATACTGCGTTAATAGTGTCGGTAGTACCAGTTTCTATAGTATGTTTGCTCGTTTTTTGTTTCACCATTGATCGTACAATCGTAGCACGTAAATATTTGACAATACGTCTTGTATATTTAATAAAAAAGAGGGAAAACTTTCTGCTGTGGATACTGCATAGTCGCCTTTTAGCATGACGGTCCGTTTCTCTCCTTTCACGACAATTTTCATTTCATTTTCATTCTTATTGACGAACAAACAGAGGTTCAAGTCGTCGATCTTTGCCTTAAACTGTACATCATATAAATTCGTAAACGTAACAAGATCTTAAACGGACAGCATCGATTGTTCTATGCTCAAATTGCATCGTGATTCATTGACCCTAGAACGGTAATTTGTTTTTTTTGTACCCACGCCCGAGGTCATGAATGACCCCAATTGTAAAAAATTCAAGTTTCCGGTAAAATTAAACGCAAACGGCTCATGAGCTGATTTTTTTTGTTCTTTGATGCAGGATCGCGTGATCCTGGGGCAATTTTGGGTCGAAAAATTTTCCAAAAATGCGGTAAAACGATAGCAAACGCGAGAACGAACACTGAAAATTCAATTTTGTCAAAAACGTCGATATTTTGTTGAATACAGCGAACTGAATGTTTTGGGATAATTTTCAAAATTTTCGTTATTTCGACAATATTTTTCATTTGTAACGGAACTGTCAGCAAAATTTACGATTGGAATGACAAAAATTTACTTTTCGCAGTTTTTCTAGAATGTTTTTTGCTGAAACGACAAAATTTTCGGGATTTTTCGAAAAAAACGTTTAGTTGAACGTATTCAACAAAATATCGATCGTTTGAACAAAATTTTCTTTTCAGTGAAGCGATTTAAAGCCGCCTGGGGTCGTTCTTGACCCCGGGGCCACCGTTCGAGGGTTCCATATATAATATGCATATATAAAAACTAAAAATTAGCCTGGCTGGTCGGTTGGACATTGGCTAAGAGAAGAAATCGTCAAAAAAAATTGGTGATTAGCACCCGCTTCGATTTTTAATCCGTAATAATTCGACGATTAAAAAAAAAGGAAGTCAAAGTTTATTTCGTGCTCGATCCCTATCGGAGCGTTCGAAATTTCAATATATATATATGCTTATAAATATATAACCGTATCGTTCGATTTATTAATTGCGAACGTAAATAATAATTTGACTCGAAGACAATTTCGGCTTCGAGGCCTTCGGCTTTAACAGTAAAGAATCTTTGCCTTTCGTTCGGTATTTTGATCGACTATCTCCTAATGAATAATCAGTGGAAATCTCGCTTTTCGCATGGTAAATATTTATCCAAAAAGTTTTTCGAAACAGCCATGGCAATACGGCTTGTCGTTTTGTTCTTTGAACGTCCCTTTGTTCAGTTGTTTCAGACAAAATGCGCAAACGAAATGCTCTGGATGGAATTTGCGGAACATTGCGGTGATGCAGCGACCTGAAAAACATTGATGCATCGAATAAGTTTTCAAGGTTCAAAGGAAAGTCAATAATTCGTTGCCGAATGGATTGTAATCTCGTTAACCTGTTATGGGCTTGTGGCAACCCGCGCACAGGGATCCCCTTTTAGCGTGATAATGAGTTTCGCAGTAGGGCAAACCTTCGTGATCGAAGAACGAGCCACCCTGAAACTTTTGTCTGCAGTCCTGTGAATCAAAAGTTAAAAAAAAGCCGCTTAGTTTTTTTCCAAACGGAAATAGAAAGATTTACGACCCATCCCAATCGATCAAACTGTGGAAATAAAATAAAATGGTAATCAATTTCGAAACTGTATGACAAAAATTCGAGTTTCGAATCGAATATTCGTCGATTTTTCGAGCATTCGATAAATTTCCGAAAAATAGCAGATTTTCGCAAATCCTTTCGACATTTTTCTCCGAATATTTTCGAAAAAAATCGAACATTCGAAAGAAAATCGAATGTTCGAAGAAAAATCGGATATTCGAAAAAAAATCGAATTCTCGAAAAAATGTCACATATTCAAAAATATCGAATATTCGGTTTGGAATTCGAATCAAACAATTTGATTTGATTTGATGCTGAATATTCCAAGTTTTCAAATATTCGCACACCCCTACAAAAAAGTTTTAAATTCGACCTTCCAAAAGCTTTCCCGAAGTTTCTATAAATTCATCGACTGACCTCATTCCAGTTTTATAAATTTTCAATCATTTATCCCAAGAAATTCGAAATGTTCAGCAAATAACAGATAAAAAAAAAACAGAATTTTCAGTAAATTTGAAAAAAAGATTTAAAAAAGAGGAAAACGTCACTGCAGCGTGACGGTGTTTTTGAGAATTAGCCAAAAGTCGTTAACACGGAATGAGAGGGACAAATTGCCGAGACGTCTGGTCGGTGCTTGGCAATCGTAGTCCGACTGCCAAGCCCAACAGGTCGGAAACGGAGGAGGCCAGAGATCTCTCGACAGATTCTTTGCGTCGAAACAACCAAGAGTATTCGCCCGAAGGGAGAGCAAAGATAAGAATACATACAAAAAGAATTTACAGCTCCACCTGTTTTCAAGGTCATCGTACGAAAAGAGAAAAATGCCCAAAACAATTTTTTTTTTCGACTGGTGGGAAAAAACTCGGAAAATTGATTGACGTACAAAAAATATTTCGTGTTCTCAACGTTCGGCGAAAGCCAAAACGGAAAATAACGAAATTTTTTTCTCTTTTCGCCAAAGAAAAATGCCTCGAGTTTTCCCAAATTAGTAAAAAAAGAAAAAAAACTGCGTAATGGATTGTCGGAACCAATGAAAAGCACGAATCAGAATAGCGACCGAACAAGTGTCATTGTCTCGTCACGCCGAGCCGCGAGGAAATTCGTGCAAAACACGGGGAAAAGCGTGACGGGACGAGTGACACCAAGAGCTGAAAACTCTGTGGCCGTTCGTCAACCAGACCCAGCAGTGTTGTGTGTTTGTTTTTGTTTTTTTTTGTTATTGTTTTTTTTTTATTATAATTTTTTAAATATTTATTAATTCGCAAAGTACATTGCTCGTATATATTTTTCGAGACATTGTCGGGAAACACAAACTATCATTTCGATGAATATCCGGTTTGCGCCGGAGGCTCAAGTGCGAGAAAGTTTTGTTTTTTCTCAATTTTTTCGGGTTTTTTTAATGAAAAATATTTCTTTGAAACAATTTTTTTCAAACTTTCTGCGTCACTTCGGGCCTCGGGTTTTCGCAAATATGTGAAAAAAAAACGATGTTTTCCCCTGTTAAACATTTTTTTTTGTTCAAGTGTTTCGTGTCTTCTTTGGTGTATTCTGATTCGTGCTTTAGGTCTGAGGGAATTTTGAAAAAGGAATTTTCGCCGGAATTTTCAACTTTTTGGTGAAAATGGGATTTTTTTCGGTGGTTTTTTCAACCACCAACGACAATTGTCATCGTTCGAGTCTCGTTTTTCGTTCTGAGCGGTTTTTTGTTTTCCAACGGAAATTTATCGAACGAATTTTCATGGGGATCATCGGCGGGGCTCCGCATGTCCGGAGCCCCAAGGGCATTCGGGACTTTCCAGTTCGATGGTTTTTGCTTCAGTTTCAGTTCGATAAATGCCAGAAGGTGAGAAACACGTTTTCCGCCTCCGTAAGAACGAGCTCGAATGACGATTAGCTCGAAAAGCTCGTGCCGGAAAATGAGAAAGAGATAGAGAGAAAAAAAAATCATGAACAATCGAATGGGAAGGAAAACGGGGGAGCGACGGTTTTGGTAAATTCTTTATGCCTCCTCCTCTTCCTCTTCCTCGTCATCGACACCGACGCATTTCGGACACACGGGTTTTCCTTCCATGGCATAGAAGGATTTGCCGGATACGGGTTTCTTGCAGTCCTGCAATTGACACATAAACGTTTTTTTCGAATTCGATAACGACACAAACGCGATAGAGTGCGATGGGAAACGAGGAAAAGATTGAAAAAGATGGAGATTTCTAAAATTTTGCATTCTTTCCCATCGCGTCTTTTCGCTTGGAGCAGAAAAATCTCTTGATCCTTCAAGAATATGTCGGCGATCGTTCCCCTGCAATAAAAACTCAATTTCGTCAATATAATTGTGAAAAAACGAGTCAAAAGCGTACCCTGCAGACGAAGCAATCCGGATGCCACTGGCTGTTAAGGGCGGAGATATAATTCTCCATGATGGCGCGATTGCAGCCGCCGCATTTGGGCGCAAACATGTCGAAATAATCCTCGCGACAATAAGGTTTTCCATCCCTCTCGTGGAATCCCTCCTCGCCGAATTGTTTGCCGCATTGAGCGCAGAAAAAGTGTTCGGTGTGCCAAGTTTTTTCGAGAGCGGTGACGCATTTCTAAAACAATCAAAATTCGCCATGAGTTCTTGACTGAATTATGCCTGGAAAAAAAAGAAGGAAAAATCAAGTTAAGACGCGGGCAAATTACATCGAGAATGGGTCCGTTGCAGTAAGCGCAACGGGGCGAGAATAAATTGTGGTAATCGGTCTCGCAGTACGGATGACCCTCTCGTTCGAAAAAGTTTCTCGTGCCCAATTCCTGGTTGCAATGAGTGCAAGTAAAATGTTCGGGATGCCATGTTTTGCCAAGCGCAGTGATGACTTGACCAACGATGGGCTTTTCGCAGGCGTTGCAACAGCCTTTTTGCGTGGTATTAACACCTTGGCGACTCATGTCTGCTTGTAAGTTGCCAAGCATAGAATCCAATTGATTCTGTTTGACAATGTGGCTGGTGGCTTGTGCGGTGGTTGTGTGAGCTTCACCGTGTTGCGGTTGATACTGATGACTGGTGTGAGTTTCGGTTATGTGAATTCTCGTTTGCGACGGTGATACGCCAACCCCACCAGGGCCTCCGGCGCCGCTAGTCACTGTGACGACGTTGCTACCCTCTTGCAACAACGGACTTGGCGAACTTTTCGTTGCCTTGTTTGGCTTCGCGTATGGAGAATCTGTCACGGTTTGATGCTGATGCGTGCTACCGTTGATCTAAAAACATACAAAAACTAAATCTTTATCGAATTATAAAACGTTATTCGTCGTTCGATGCGCGATTAAGACGAAGCTCATAGACTTTGAGGGTCGTGTGCTTTTGGAGGGCGTGGGCGTTAACAGCGACGACGGGTTATTTACGGATTACAAGAGTATGGACGGGCCGTGTCTATTTGGGCCGGAAAATCGTAAAATTCCCAATGTTTTCGTTGCTTGAAAAACGACTTTTCTCCGTTCCTTCCCACCGCGTTAAGGCAAACTGCCAATATATGCAATAAATAACAAAAAAAAACAAAACTTTTCCATCGTTTTTCCGGAATAATGTTTCAAAATCGCGATCGACTCGAGCACGTCCCTTGGGAATGATGAAAAAAAGGTCCACGAGTCCGTTGAGTAATGGAAAGTGAATGAGACTCGAAAAATTGCAAACGTCAAGTTCGCTTCAACGAAAAATCCGAGTTGAATGATAAAAAAATGTGTAATTATCGTACAAAATGATTTCGACCCGGAGGAGAAGTTCGAGTCGAGAGCTTTTGGTCTCGACTGCTTGAAGACTGACTGAAATGATTTTCGTGAACGGCGAAACTCCGCTGTAGGAGCGACGTTTTCCCCACCACCGTTTTCCTCCGTGAGACGAAACTTCTCGCGAACGAATGTGTGTGTTTTCCTTCACCTTTGCTACCCCCACTCGTTGGACGTCAAAAATCATAGCGAACGAGCTTTTTCACTGTATCGAAGATGATCGCAGCGTTTCTGCGTGTTTTAATGTCCGGGGGTTTTAAGAAAAATGGGAAAAAGGTGGAGCGCAGAAGAAAAGCAAAAAAATAATAAGAGCGCGCGGGAAAGGAGGGGGATCGGGGATAACGGGCTGATAATTCTACGCTCTTAGAGCATTTTGCTCCCCGCCTCGTTACTAGTGTCGGCCGCAACCGTTGGAACACGAGTTATTTCGGTAACTTGGCCAGCCAAGAATGGGCAGGAGAACGTTTCAACATCGCTGTTTTATTATCCTACCGAATGCTGCCCACGAATATCAATTGATATTTATAAATATATACATCAAAAAATGTGCAACACGTTAGATTATCTTGTCTATATATTTCCAAACATCAAAAGTTTCGTTATGTAGCGCGACACTTTGACATAATCCGAATTTTCGCTCGTTTCGTGTGAAATATCGTTTCACCAAATCGAGGCTAATTTTTTTTATTTTTTATGTATTTATATAATTATTTATAATTATTTATAAATTATAAATATAAATTTGATAATAATTTTATAATTCATATAATTTATATATTAATTATAATTCATAATTAAACAAAATATTTGACTAAATTAATCATAATTTATAATTTATGTTTATATAAATTATAAATTATAATTAATTTTATTTATATTTATATAAATTATATAAATTATGAATTATAATTATAATTTATAATTGTTTATATAATTCTTGTAACTTGAGGTAAGCGTGAGTCATCGATGGAGCTCTGATCGATTCCCATCGACGCTTTTCCTCCAAACATCGTACAGAAAAGCAAAAAAATGTTAAATTTTGATTTTCAAGGCAAAGAGATAAAGTTTGTCAGTGAAAATACCTTAAATTCTGAGAGCGAGGCCATCAGGTCGTCCAGTTCTTTGGTCGCGTTACTCGCCGTGTGTCCATTGCTCGTATAACTCCGATGCAATTCCGAACGATTGAGCGAATTGTTCTGACTCGATGGATAACTCTCGTACACCGGTTGAACTTCCGTCGAGGTTTCCTGGATCGTCACTTTTACTCTTCCCTCCTGAGGATAATCACTGCAAAAAAAAAAAACAAACAAAATGGACATTTTTATTGATTTTCAAAAGGTTGTACCGGAAATTCCAATCGCCTGACAATTTTGATTGAGTAAAAAAAGAAATTGGTACAGAATTTCTTCAAAGTTATGTCTAAGTCAATGTTTTATTTAATTAATGGTCGAATTTTGGGGAAATGAACGTTTCTCACCCATTCGGAACGGCCGTGCTCAATTCCTCGAGCAAGGAATCAACGGTAGGCCTGGACGCTGACAAGCTGCTGGGCGAACGACGCATTGGACTTACTGCATCACCGTTTAATCCACTTTGCGACGAGCCCAGAACTTCTGCAATTTAAAAATCGAAATTTCATTTCATTCAAGAATTTTTATTACTTTTCTATTCATTGCTATTCATTATTATGATTATTTATTCATTAATGAAGCATGGAAACAAAAGTGCCTTGTAAAATGAGGGATCGAAGTGCCAAATGATCAGTTACGAATTCGATGGAAGTTTGCCAAACGGTTCGTGGTTTCGTGTCTCTAATAATTAACCAAATAACTCTGAAGTTTGCAACGTTGAGATTGAACGAAAAACATTTTTTCTATTGATTATTTATTGAATTTTGAAAATCGTGGCAATTTTTTGAGTCGATTGAGTTTTTCGGTCGCAAGAGAGAATCGTTTCATTGGCCGGACCAAATATTCAATAATAATTATTGGCTCTGTTGAAGAAATAACAGAATTTCGTTGCATTCCAACGATGCAAACTTCAGGATCATTTTTGAAATAATATCCACAGCGTCAAGTCCACGAAGATTAATAAAAACCAAGAGATTCTACGGAATTTCTTCAATTTCACAGACGCACGGATCGAAACAAAACTTTTGTACGAGACTCGACCGATTCAAAATTCCTAGCGACTTGATTTTTCGATCAAATCAAAAAAACTAATGAAAATTCATCATTTTAATTAGAAAAATTATCTCCAGGCAAATCCAATCATTTTTTTTCTATTGATTATTCACTGAATTTTGAAAATCGTGGCAATTTTCTGAGTCGATTGAGTTTTTCGGTCGCAACAGAGAATCGTTTTATTGGCCGGACTAAATATTCAAAAATAATTATTGGCTCTGCTGAAGAAATAACAGAATTTCGTTGCATTCCAATGATGGAAACTTTAGGATCGTTTAACAAATCGAGTGTTCGTTCGACTGTCTTTAATATTAAAATGATAAAGTTGCAAAGAAACTGCTAAAAAAGTGGCAAAATTGTGTGTAGAGTGTGATTTTGATTGGGAGCTTACCACGCTCTTGAAAATGAGTGTTGTAACGAGCATTGCTCAAATCTTGGAGCAGGGTATCGAGTTCGGAGAGATTATTGTTCAGCGAGGGCATTTTCCCGCCTCCAGGATTCTGGCCGAGATATTGTGCACCGGAGACACTGGTATTCTTCGTGATCGTTTCCTCGATGACCTCGCGATTCTGATAAGTTGGCTGGAACGAAAAATCCAAGGAAAAAGATGAATTTTTAAAACAACTTTCCAGTTACGAGGCATAAGAAACTTTTGCATTTGGGATGAGATAAAAAATATGATTAATATGGAATGGAATAGATTTTAGTATGACAGGATCGATGCTAATGTCAGAGGAAGAAAAACACTGGTGTAAATCAAATCAACCTTGCGGCATGTATTTTAACGCGTGGCAAATGCATTTGGACAAACGTTTGCCAACTTAAACGCGTCACGTACAAAACTCCGACGTTTATTTCAAACAACAAGAAGCTTCTTATAGTTTCGACATTATTCCAAATGATGATGTCAGATTTCTCGCTCTCCCTCTCTTGTCTACGAGCGCCCATGTGCATGTGTGAATTGTAACCTTTCTGCATTTGCCTCCAAGCATTAGCAACAGACGTGGGCTTTCGAGGAATAAAAATCGTCACAACGTTCGGAAGCTGCATCGAGTAGATCGATGAAAATTTGTTTAAACGATTGCAATTTAGTAGCGGTGCGCGAATAGTGATCGAATCGAATCGGATCGAATATTAAAATTCGATTCGATTTTCGAATCTCATATTCGTCGATTTTTTGAGTATTCGATAAATTTCCGAAAAATAACGGATTTTCGCAAATCCTTTCGAAATTTTTTTCCGAATATTTTCGAAAAAAATCGAACATTCGAAAGAAAATCGAATATTCGAAGAAAAATCGGATATTCGAAAAAAAATCGAATTCTCGAGAAAATGTGACATATTAAAAAATATCGAATATTCGGTTTGAAATTCGAATCAAACAATTTGATTTGATTTGATGCCGAATATTCCAAGTTTTTAAATATTCGGACACCCCTACAATTTTGGTTTTTTTTTTCTATTTAGATTCTCTGTGATTAAAAAAATTCACATTGGTACGTCGTCCAATTTCTTGACAGCAATGCATCATTTTTATTGCTGAACGCGTAATTGAATATTGATCGTACAGAGAAAATTCATGTCCAGTGGAGCGATGAGCCCACCGAAGTCGATGTCAAGCCAAAAATATCCGTGCAGCAGAAACATGTCAAGGGTGAAATAGAGATAAACATATTTAGCGTAATATGTGTTCGGTGTGTTGCGCGTCGTCTCTGCGAGAATCCTTCGTTCTCTATGACTTTGATGCCTGATCCAATTTTGGATTATTCAATTGGTTTAGCGAGATCTGAATAAACCCGAAAAAATATGGCGCTCCTGGGTTGCCAAAAGAGCCAGACAAATGATCGAAGAGCAGATTAGATAAAAATCGCAAGATTCTCATTAATTCCAATTTTCACAGAAAGTTCATTCGAGCTTTTCGATTCGCGAGTGTGTCGTATTTTTCGAAATTTTCGAAATTCAAGATTCAAGATAATAAAATACGCAGAATGAAGAAAAATAAATTAAGTTTTCGAGCAAAATTTCGATTCGTGGAACGGGGAAAAAGGAATGACGTTTTCGAGCAAAATTTTCATTTTTTTTAGTGTTCAAAATGTCAAAACATCGAAAAATATGATTTGATCAATACGCAATTTTGAATAATCGATGAAATAATCGAATATCTTGAACGGGCAAGAAGGGAATGAAGTTTCCGAGCGAAATTTTCATTTTTTTTTAGTGTTTAAAATGTCAAAACCGCGAAAAATATGATTCGATCAATAAAAAATTTGATATAAAAACAATTCGTTAGTAGAATATACGAAATGGAGAAAAATAATTGAAATTTTTGAGCCGAATTAAATTTTTTGGAGCTTAAAAATGGCCAAAATCTCGTAAAATATGATTCGAAGACTACAGGTTATTGGGGTTGGAAGGAAATATCGCAATAGTTTCGTATTGCCAAGGGTAAACCAATACTATATTATTATGTTTCGTAATGCGTTCTAATCGTCCTATGAATTTATATCCTGGCAGCTGATGGCGAGAGTTAATTCGTTCTAATCTTCGTTCGGCTTCAAGTGGCAGTTGTAAAATGTGCGCGACACGTGTAATTGGCGTGTTAATATCGTGAATTCATATTTTAATTATAAATAATGACGAGGCTACAAAAAATACAAAAATTCTCGATGGAAAAGTGTCGAGTATCGATAAAAATGAAATATTTCTCAGCCTCATTAATTGTCTTTGAAATAATTAGCTTCACAGACACTGAGCAAACAACGAACGAGTGAAATAATTAATTCGACGATGAAATGGACCCGGAAAAGTTGTCCAATGGAATACGTGACTCTCTTAACTTTTTCGACTCTCGATTTACGAAAACCTTCGGTTCGACCATTTATTTATAAGCATAATATGATCTAATTATAACGTGGAGCTTGTGTGAGGCTCTCATGAGTCTCATCCTACACGCAACATCTGTATTGGCAACCTATTGGCCAATTTCTTAGAGAAAACGCACGTTGGAGATATTTCAATGTTTATGGATCGAGGGTCCATCTCCGAATTAGTACGTTCGTCGTTTTTTCTCTACGAATAACAGCAAAATGTCATTGGATTGAAAAAAATAAAAAACAGATAACAAAATTGTTTCGAACCGAAATGAGTTCAAAACATTTAGAAAAAAGTTCGAAAAACTCGAAAAAAAATTCCTCGAGCCAAAAGTCTCGATAGAAAAAGCCAAGAAAAATATGACGAGAGGAAAAAAACCGTTTGGTCTGTTAAAAAATATTTTGCTGGTGTAGAAAAACTAGAAAACTTTGAGACTCGAGTTCTCCGCGAAGGTTCGACCACGAGCGCGATGTAGCATGTTATAAATAATGCAATCGCGGCCCGGCAGTCTTGAGAAACTATGAAAGATCGATACTGGCATAATAGGTGGAAAGATAACAGGTGTATCACGTGAAGCTTTTGTACGCTCGATATTATCGTAGGTCAGGTAGCCATTTCCGGTCATAATATTTTTATACCCGAAGCGAATAATATTTACAAGGAAAAAACCGTTCGAATAGCAATTACACGCGATCCTGAAGTTTGCATCGTTGGAATGTAACGAAATTCTGTTATTTCTTCAGCAGAGCCAATAATTATTATTGAATATTTGATCCCGCCAATAAAACGATTGTCTCTTGCGACCAACAAACTCAATCGACTCAAAAAATTGCCACGATTTTCAAAATTCAATAAATAATCAATAGAAAAAACGATTGGAATTGCCTGGAGATAATTTTTCTAATTAAAATGATGCATTTTCATTCGTTTTTTTTATTTGATCGAAAAATAAAGTCGCTAGGAATTTTGAGTCGGTCGAGTCTCGTACAAAAGTTTTGTTTCGATCCGTGTGTCTGTGAAATTGAAGAAATTCCGTAGAATCTCTTGGTTTTTATTAATCTTCGTGGACTTGACGCTGTGGATATTATTTCAAAAATGATCCTGAAGTTTGCATCGTTGGAATGCAACGAAATTCTGTTATTTCTTCAGCAGAGCCAATAATTATTATTGAATATTTGGTCCGGCCAATAAAACGAGTCTCTGTTGCGACCAAAAAACTCAATCGACTCAAAAAATTGGAACGGTTTTCAAAATTCAATGAATAATCTATAGAAAATATGTTTTTCGTTGAATCTCAACGTTGCAAACTTCAGAGTCATCACGCGATGAAGAAGAATCAAATAATTTGAATAATATTACACGCGACGTTTAATTGATAGAAAAATGAATGAATTAATTGAATTTCTCGGGAGTTTTTGCCGTATGATAAATTTTGGGCCACACCCGAGTCTATTTCCGGTGAGTCTGGAATATCGAGAAGGCCGAGGCTCGCGACGATGGTAGATTTAAATATTTTTACTGCCACTGAAAAAAAACGTGAATCGACAACGTTAGCGAATACGAAAAATCCCCAAAAGATGAAGAAACATTGGAAATGTCTTTCGATCACAGAAAAAAATTGAATTTAATCAAAAAATGACGTGCATTCATTTTCCTGACGAAAACTAAATGTGGATCACGAATTTTATTCCCCTGTCGATATTTTCGAAAGTTGTTTTTGGCCGACGATCCAGCCAATCCGGAAAAATCATTTTTCAAAATAGGCGCATGATTTCGTAATGAAATAAACGTCTCGTCGAGAATCGTGAATGGGGCGTAAAATCATTCGTCGTCTGCCATCTAGCGGAAATGTTTCTGGCTTCGTTCCGACATTTCTTTTCACGCGACGACCGCGAGGCTTCCTGTATAAAACACGCAGATCCCTTCCCCGTGTCGATCATTCACAAACTCGGTATCGATCGAGCAACAAATAAAAAGATAATTTAAAAAAAAAATTATTTTTTCAGCAGAATTTTTCTCTTTTTTTCCCTGCGATAAAATATGCTCCAAAACTTTCCATCAGCTCCAGGAATTTTTTTACGGTCGATCGAAATGCATTTTCAAAACTATCGATACGAGAAAAATTGAATAAAAATCAACGAAAATCGAAATTTCGGTGGAAAAATCGGAAAATCGGAGAAATTGAAAAAAATTGATGTTTTTATACAAAAATCTTACCGATTGTGGCGGCAGGGGCGAAGTCCGAGTCTCGTACGATCTGTAAACATTCGATGGATGATTGTTCCGAGCACCATTGAGCGAACCATAACCAGGTGTGGCATTGTTGCTAACATGATTGGGTCCCGAGGACACAGTGTTTTGTAGGTCGGCGAGCAAAGCGTCTGTAAAAAAATAAAAAGGCAAAAACCGAGTGAAAACGTAGGAAAAAAAAGTCGATCTAAAATCTGCTGCGATTATTTCGATGTCTCTGAAGTTTGCAACGTTGAGATTCACCGAAAAACATTTTTTCTATTGATTATTCATTGAATTTTGAAAATCGTGGCAATTTTTTAAGTCGATTGAGTTTTTTGGTCACAAGAGAGAATCGTTTTATTGGTCGGACCAAATATTCAATAATAATTATTGGCTCTGCTGAAAAAATAATAGAATTTCGTTGCATTCCAACGATGCAAACTTCAGGATCATTTTTTAAATAATATCCACAGCGTCAAGCCCACGAAGATCAATAAAAACCAAGAGATTCTACGGAATTTCTGCGAGTTCACAGACGCACGGATCGAAACAAAACTTTTGTACGAGACTCGACCGACTCAAAATTCCTGGCGACTTCTTTTTTCGATCAAATCAAAAAAACGAATGAAAATTCATCATTTTAATTAGAAAAATTATCTCCAGGCAATTCCAATCATTTTTCTTCTATTGATTAGTTATTGAATTTTGAAAATCGTGGCAATTTTTTGAGTCGATTGAGTTTTTCGGTGGCAACAGAGAATCGTTTTATTGACCGGACCAAATATTCAATAATAATTATTGGCTCTGCTGAAGAAATAACAGAATTTCGTTGCATTCCAACAATGCAAACTTCAGGATCATTTGTGACGATGCCTGAAATTTGGAAAATTCATCGATAAAATATCAAGAGAATCGCACAAAAAACGCTGATTCTATTTAAACGAGCGGCCAGTCGAGCGAGTTATTTCGCGATGACGGAATGGTCGACGTTGCATCCGCGCGAGGCGACGATATTTTGTCGTCCCCGGCGAGAAACGTCAAGGTCAATGATATTAAAATGATGACGTTTGTGCGTGAGTCGTGTTTTCACGCAACAATATAAATTTGCAAAGATTTTTTAATCGTTGTGCTCGCTCGATTCGCTACGAGATCGATTAACAAACAAAAATTTTGTTATCTCTCGTTTCATCTGGCGTGAACGACCGATAGCGATTCCGAGTGAATTCTTTGCAGAGCTCTCGACCAAAGAATCCTCGTAAATTGTCAAAGAATTTATTTTTTCTATTTCTTACCGAGACTCAACATTTTTAAGGCACGAAAAAAATCTTCGTAGCACTGATCGAGTTCGCGGTATAAAAATGGACGTGGAAAATTGAGTGGGCACGAAAAATTGGGAATGACGAATCGAAGGCGATCCGCAGAGACACTTTCACTTTATTTTTTTCGGTATCGTCAGGCGAGTGATTAAAAAATTGAAAGAAAAATCGCACACTTTAGAATTCGTCGTGTTTGGAAAAATTTGACACTAAAAAAACGAACGATCGGAGTAAAAAATTCTCGTACACGTTTTCACGAGTCGACTATCGGTTTGAACCGATTTTGCTGGATGGCGAGTACGGAGATAGGGAAGAGAGAGACAGGGAGGTGGGGAAATCCAGAGAAGCAGAGGAAGGTTCGTTTGGAGGGGAATTTTTGCCCGCGACCCGTACGAGTGTCAAGACTTAAAACGTGCAGGAAACTGCGGTATATAAAAGCGTCATCGACGTTTCACTGGAAAGCAAACTTCCAAGTCTTTCACCATCGTACTTGGTGATCCGCTACAACGGATTTTCTCAACGCCAGTACGTGCGACCGTAATTCCATGCAGAGAATCAAAACGGAGAAAATTCCATCTCAGAACTTCTTAAAGAAACTTTGGACGAATTGCTAGGCCGAACGATGGATTGAACACTCGAAGAGACTCTTGGGAAAGGCTCAAACGTGAGCATCCGAAAACTTTTGTTTCGTGGCAAATTTAAGAAAAAATTGAATTTTTTCATTGAATTTTTCTCAGTTTTTTAAGGAAAAATCGTACGTTTTGAAAATGAAAATTGTGCAACATGAAACTTGGCGAAAAATCCATGGAAAGCGTCGAATTGAATGACGAATTAGCTCCGAAAAAATTTCCTCGCCATGCTGGAGTTTCGATTATTGAAAATCAGCGAAATTTCTTTTTTTTCAATAGGAAAACCAAAAATTTGGACGTAACGTTCGATTGAGACGAATGAACGATGTTTTTAGGCTAAAAATCGATTTGACCTCGAACTGTACGAACTGTAGCACGATCGAACAAGTTTTATCAATGTTTACGAGAATTCTCACTTTACAATTTCTCCGTTTGACGATGACGAAGGATCCAGAAGGGAAATATCATGGTTTGTAATTTTCACTGCATCAAAAGGGAAAAAAAGAAACGCCGCACGAACCAATAATCTTGTTGGTCAGAAACAGAAGAAAGAATCGCAATTATTAATAGAAATGTGAAAAACATGGGAATCTCTTGTTTGGAAATTGTAAACAGTTTGGAATTATGAGCTTCCAGTCGGTATTTCGTTATTTCGGTGAGAGCAGCCGGTACGATCGACGAGGCACGTGGATCCCATTTGGCGGGGATAAACAAGCGCGATACGCATTGCGTAGTGCACGTCACACGTATACATAACAAAAAAATACCAACCGTCGAGAAAGTTGCAAACATTTTGATATTTTTCTCGAAAAAAAAAGAAAATGGAAATGAAAATAATTAAAAACGAAAAATGCGACAAACAAAAAGTTTTTGTTCTCTATAAATTATTTATCGACTCGATCGAATTTCTCGTTCGAAAAAATCGACTAAAAATTATATTAAAATTAGAAAAATTAGGATGTTGAAGTTTGCATCGTTGGAATGCAACGAAATTCCGTTTTTTCTTGAGCAGATCTCGAGATTCTCATTAAATATTTGATCAGGACAATAAAACGATATTTTTTTTAGGATCAAAACCCAAAATCGCTACGAAAATCGTCATGGTTTTTGAAATTCGACGAAAAATTCATCGAGCAAGTATTTTTCGTTGAATCTCAACGTTGCAAACTTCAGCGTCATGAAAAATTGTGGATTTTAGAATTTTAAAGCTCGAATTCCACTCCTGAGGCTGCTCGCCGCCGAAAACAATAATGAGCCGGCCAATTGTTTGGATAATCGAAGATTCTGAATTTTTTATTAAAAACTCAACTCACCCATGTGTCGTTCCCATGGAGCGTGACGTTGGATAGTAGCCAAACGCGCGGGACTTATAGAATTAAGGGGTGACATTGGCCTCTCTAGGCTGGCCATATCGCTCGACAATAACAATCGATGAAATGTGGACGAAAATTAGAATTTCGTGTCGATAGTTCAGAATAGTCTAAATAAATCGCGCACTTTTGTCCGGGACGAACGAAAACGTGAGAATCTGAAATTCCGATGAATTTTTTCAATATTCAATATTTACCGATTTTTTATTGGACGCAAGTGGAAAAAGAAAAGGGATCGGTTATAAACGGAAATGTTTTCGTCGAAGCTCCTCGAATGATACGCGGATCTCGATCTATAGAGGGCAGCGAAAAAAAAAACAGGGATGGATGGCGATGACGGTGGGAGGGTGTTCGCGTACAAGAAACGAGGGAGAGACCGATCTGACGCAGTCCCGAGATGTCCGGCGAGACGTGAGGAACTGGTCCCGCGGTGGGTAAACTTTTGACAAACCCTGAGCGCTCCCTGTCGGTCTCTCTCTCTCTCTCTCTCTCTCTCCACCTTGGTCGAAATAAATCTCACTGCGCGAAGTGTATGAAATTTTGTATCCGAGCTCTTCCCCCATCCCAGGATTTCCTTGGCCTAGCTAAATTTCACTATAAACACACGTTTAAAACTTTTATTTTCTCCACCGTATAAACTCGACAGATTTTTGAAAAGGGCGCAAGTTACGTTGCTGTTATTTGGAACGGAAATGACTAACGTCGTTTTGTGAACGAGAATCCACGAGCTTTGTAGATTTAAAAAAACTTGCGTCCACGAGCACTCGAGAAAATTGAGCAAGAATAAGAGAGAGAGAGAGAGAGACGAGGTCGAAGAGTTTTTGAAAGATGGCACATTGCGGGAAGAGAGGAAGAAACCGAGAGAGGGAAATCTAGGAGTTTTCACCTAGTTACGCGAGAGCGAACAACCAGAAATAACTCACAACGGAATAGCCAGACACACCAAATCTCCTCGTTTTTTTTCTTCCTCAATCTCCCTCTCTCAGCTGCTGCTACATGAGCCCAACCAACTTTGTCTTTTTCTGGTACTTGCTTTACTTTTTCCGTCTAGGACTAATGAAGCAATTCAGCGAGCAGCTAATTTGTACGTTGTTGAAGTTTGCATCGTTGGAATGCAACGAAATTCGGTATTTTCTTCAGCGAGGCTCATAATTATTATTAAATATTTTGTTCGGACTAGAAAACGATCGTCGCTTGAGCCCCAAAAACTCAATCGAGACGAAAAATTGCCATGATTTTTAACATTCAATAAATCGTTAATAGAAATAATATTTTTCGTTGAATCTCAAGCAACGAAAAATACGTTTTTCCATTAATTGTTTGTTTAAATGACAAAAAACATGAAAATTTTTGTCCTGATTTTGTTTTTGGATCCCAAAAAAAATCGTTTTAGTGTCCTAACAAAATATTGAATAAGAATCGCGAGCTCTGATTAAGAAAAAACCGAATTTCGTTGCATTCCAACGACGCAAACTTCAGCATCGTATCAAAACAAACGCGGAGGCGAATGTTTACAATGGTTTCGTCAACGTTTTGTGTATTTTCGAATTCTACGTTCAGGCTCGACCCACGAGATTGTATCGCCAGCTAGAAAACTTCATTATCCGTTTCCCATGCTGAATTATTTCGTTACAAAAGCCTGCGCGAGATTATCGATAAGGCGTGGGATGAAAAATCGACAAAAACGCACACAGGACGTCTCAAATCGACAACAGACTCAAAAGACTCTGTGTGTGTGATTGGGACGAAGTTCCGATCGAGTCACATATGGAAACAGTTCTGGAAAGTGAACACGCGCGACCTCGAGGTCTCGAGGTTCGACCCACACACACGAGATTTTTCTTTTGTGTTGTTTTCTAGTCAAAGTCTCAAGAAAACGCACCGAGTGTCGACAATTTTCGAAATTTACTGCAGAAATTATTTTTAAATGTGTGAAAATTCGTTGAACGTTCGGAAACTCGAATTCCGTTCGCCCAACTTTATCGACTAATTAGAAAAAATTAATCAATATCAATCAGCGTCGATTTTTGACAATTGCAAATCATGGAACCATGAAAATGCACGATTTTTTTAAGGATTCAGCGACACTGTGACCGTACGATTTGTAACGTTGATGAATTTCGTTTGCGGGTTGGTTGGATTGAGAAAAATCAGCACGACGATCGATCCGAGACTGATCGCTCTCGTGCTTCTCGTTAGACTTTTTAATTTCGTATACACCCAATATGTCCGACAATTGTGTTGGATCGGACCTCGAGCGAGTATGTAGTTGAGGATAACCGAAGAAAACGATGTAACAAAAGACGAAATAAAACTCGATTGACCACGAGAAACGACCACGCAGCACACCCACGAGATTTTTTACATCAATTCGCGCAGATTCCCAATTAAGCTCGAATAATGTAGCGACGAGAGAACGTTTTTTTGTTTTTTAATCGGTTGTGTAGATGCGCAAAGGTCACTGAATCGATTCAAAATAATAAAAACACCCACTTGTGCAGCCCGAGTTGAAAAACAAATGGAAAATCCGTCGGACTCGAGTTCAATTAGTTCGATAATTATCCAATTAATTAAAATAATCTGCAAAACTCCGTGAACAATGAAAAATCGACCAGAAACATCGATTCGTTGATCGTCGTACACAGTGCGCGATGCGATAACTGTTGGTTAACAAAAGTTTTATATTTAGACTCTCAATCAGCGAGCCTAAAAAATACGATAACCTTTACATCGTGTGAAGTAACAGATAAAATTATATCACAAAGTCGACTCGACCGAGATGACGCTCAATAAGTTCGCGCAACGTTATAATCCAACGAAAAAAAATGACTCTGAAGTTTGCATTATTGGAATGCAACGAAATTCATTTTGATCTTTGACAAAAATAATTATTTAAATGCAGAATGTAATTACGATGATAAAATGATCCATTTTTGCCATTCGAAAAGCATATGGGCTCGAAAAATTTGTATGACATCGAAAATTGAGAGAATCTTCAATGAAATTGAATATTTTTCGATGCATTCCAACGTTGCAAACTTCAGCATCACCGAAAAAAATGTTTTTCCATAAATTATGTTTAATTTCAAAAACCATGACAATTTTCGTATCGATTTAACGTTCGGAACCTTGAAAAAACTTCGTTTCATTGTCCTGAGTAAATATCAAATGAGAATTTAGAGATTTGCTAAAGAAAAAACAGAATTTCGTTGCATTCCAACGATGCAAACTTCAGTATCGTGTTTCTCGTTGAATTACAAGACTCGGGTAATTTTTTTCGCAATGAATGCAAAGTATTGGAAATTCCAGCTGATTTTGGGTCTGTAATAATTTTTTATTCTCCGAAAGTGAAAAAAATCGAGTCGTTTACCCTCTGGATTGGGTCGACGAGTCAGGAATCTAATTTATCGACATTGCGCAGTCGAAAAAATCGTTTCCTACGTTATCGATTGAGTGAGCAGAATTTTTCTTGCCGACGGAGCAAATGTCAGTCGAATGAGGAAATTTACACATTTGATTGGGTTCGATTGAGGAAATAATTAAAAATCAGAGATTCATGAAAAAGGCACTTAATTTTTCTGGATTTAAACTAATTGTTTTTGTTTCTGTTGATTATTCGAGTGCCATTCGATTTTAATGAATGAGCAAGTCCCCTCCAAGGCAAACGAGATTTTACGTGGGTGAAGGGCGAAGATAAATATTCGACTAATAGGGACATACGAGAGATGGAATTCCTGACTCATTTAGTTCGCACTCAGTGCGTTATTTCGTAATGCACACATTATGAAAAAAATATCAATTGCAAGCAGCAAAAGAGCAATGCCATTTACGGTAAGAAAAATATGGTCGTGAGATGAATATTTTAAGGATGCTGAAGTTTGCATCGTTGGAATGCAACGAAATTCGGTTTTTTCTTGAGCAGAGCTCGCGATTCTTATTCAATATTTTGTTAGGACACTAAAACGATTTTTTTCAGGATCCAAAAACAAAATCGGTACAAAAATTTTCGTGGTTTTTGTTATTGAAACAAAGAATTAATAGAAAAACGTAATTTTCGTTGCACCTAAACGTTGCAAACTTCAGTGCTATATATTTTACTGAGCAGAATATTGTAATCGAGAACTTTGTTCGCAGGCACAATGTTTCGCCAATAAACTGGACAATGACGTCATTTTAATTGAGCCTAAGAAATAATAAACTCGTATGAAGAAACTGTCCTTATTTTTCTGGATCAATTGCCACGATCAATTGTCGTCGATTAAGTGAATCGCAGAAACTCAATCGGTATTATTGCGTGTGCAATTTTAATGGTAAAAAAAAATGAGAATTGTGGCCAATATTCAAGACGAAGACAGAATTTGGATTGAAATTCTTTTCGGAACTCACGCTCCAGGAAAATGGATCGCCGAGTCGCTACGAAAATAAACACAGCTTTTTTGATATACAAGCTCATTTAGTTCTCAGCGATAATGCTCTCGTGCGTATGAAACCAGTTAGCGAGAGGAAGTCGCCTCATGGTTTGTTACGAGAAGACAGATCAAACGCAAGACTCTCGTGAGACGAAATGAGGCAAGGATTGAAATAATGGCTTTGACCCAAGAATATCAGTTGCCCACGACAAACAAACGACAATAATGAACCAGAAATGCGGAAAATTGATGACTCTGAAGTTTGCAACGTTGAGATTCAACGGAAAACATTTTTTCTATTGATCATTTGTTGAATTTTGAAAATCGTGACAATTTTTTGAGGCGATTGAGTTTTTCGGTCGCAAGAGAGAATCGTTTTATTGGCCGGACCAAATATTCAATAATAATTATTCGCTCTGCTGAAGAAATAACAGAATTTCGTTGCATTCCAACGATGCAAACTTCAGGATCGTGAAAATTGAACAAACTGCCATTTTATAATTTGCATTTCTTCGAATAATTCAATTCAAGCCGAGAATATTTATGATTAATAAGAAAAAATCAAATTTCAATATTGTTTTTTCTATTTTAAATAATTGAAATTGGGAAATGAACGTCCCAGCGAGACGAATACGACGACCTTGACATTTGGCTGTTGGTAAATTTTCTCGAGACAAAAATAAAATGGATGAGACGAATGAATTATAAAAATAATGAATAAAAAATGAATTTTTTGTTGTTTTCCATGCAAACTTTGGTGTCGTAACAATCAGTGTATTCGAACGATTTTCCGAAGGCTTTCGTACACGAAACATCGTAAATATTGGGTCCAGCCAACTCTAACAAAGTTAGACGACAAACGAGAGTTCGTAAAGCGTTGAAAGGCTGCTGTGTATGTTGAGAAAATTGAGTCTTTTGAATTGGCTTGAAAAAACCTTCTCGAACGCCTCTATTAATTCATCTATCCCTTTCTAAAGCATTTCGAGGCACAAATTGCACGACAAGTCGTCGAGTGATATTTATAAAGCACGTGTAATCCTTCTCAACGTGTTTGCGTTGGTTAAACCGGAATTATTGTACTCGTTGCTTGCGAATACTTGAGTCTCTCGATGATTTAGCAACAACTTGGAGTTTTTTTCATTCCAGCTCAATCTTTTTGCTCCCTGCGACAAAATCTTGACGTTTCCATAATTTCACGTATTTAAATGCGAGGCGAGTTTACTCAACAGTTTTTCGAGACGAAAATATTTCGGTCATCATTTTTGCTAATTTTTCGAATCGTCCAAACTTTTTTCATCCGATATCGATTTTCTCGAATTTTAATCAACATTTTGGGCCCTTAACCCCAAAAATTTGCCATCACCGATTTTTTGGCTGCTTTTTTAAAAAAAATGAATTTCCAGCCATAAAATATCGATAATTAACGACAAAAAACGTATTTACAAAAAAAAAGGCAAAAAATGCATATTTGCCGGGATACATCGACTTGAAAAACGCCTTGGGTCAGATTGACCCAAGATGCACTCATAGGAGGCGTACGGTCGACGGGTTTTAACTCAAAGGAATATGACTCTGAAGTTTGCATCGTTGGAATGCAACGAAATTCATTCTTATCTTTGTCAAAAATAATTATTCAAATGCAGAATGTAATTACGATGATAAAATGATCCATTTTTGCCACTCGAAAAGCATGTCGGCTCGAAAAATTTGGATGACATTGAAAATTGAACGAATCTTCAATAAAATTAAAAATTTTTCGATGCACTTCAACGTTGCAAACTTCAGTGACGTGAACAAGTAATTTTTTGTTGGTTTTTGAATTAATTGTTGAAAAATGTTCGAAAAGAATGACTCTGAAGTTTGCATCGTTGGAATGCAGCGAAATTCATTTTTATCTGTGACAAAAGTAATTATTCAAATGCAGAATGTAATTACGATGATAAAATGATCAATTTTTGCCACTCGAACAGCATGTCGGCTCGAAAAATTTGGATGACATTGAAAGTTGAACGAATCTTCAATAAAATTCAATATTTTTCGATGCATTCCAACGTTGCACACTTCAGCATCATAAAGGAATGATTATTTGCATAAACTCACATCCTGGAGATGAACCTTTGGCCATAGTGATTCTGTATGGCTGGTAAGTTGGTCCTGGCATGACTTTTCCATACATCGATCTATCCATCGCCATTTTTGACACCGATTTGATATTTGTTTGTTATTTTTTTTTTCACTTTTGCTCGATAAACGATGGAATAAACTTTGATGGTCCAGTTTTTATTAATTGGACTTTATCATGGTCGCCGTTTTATTGAATTTACGAGAGGGGACGAAATTTCACGTGGCGAAGCACATTTCGATTTTTTCCAAAATGATTTTCATTGATTATTTATTTCCGGAACACTGTCGAATTTGTGAATGTTTAAATTTTCGAAGGAGAGACTAGCTCGGCTAGAAAAAGTTGGTCGAGTGTTTTAGAACACTCGGGAGTATAACATTCGCCGGTTTATCGTCTCACTCTTGATCCCTATACACAGTTTTCTTTAAATAAACCCGGAGAGTCGTTCACGCTTGTGTGTGACCGACAATTCTCGCGGCCAACGAGTGTTCTTGAATGCACGAAAAAAACAACAACTTCAGGATCGATTGGTCGACGAAAAAGGGAGGAAAATTTATTTCCCATACACGAAAATTCCCAAAGTTCACAAAAATGGAAAAAAACACGATTCAAAAACAATTCGACAGCGTAGAAAGTAAAAAAATCGCGTGGCCGGTCGGTAGAATCGATGGAAATCGAAATAGATCGAAAATCGATAACGAAAAATCAATTCTAAGTTAATTAAATCATTAATTAATTAATTAATTAATTAAAAACGACCATGTACTTTGTTTGTACACGAAAAACCCACGTTTACGTTTGTTTAGTATTTTTTTCAAGTTTCCCTTAACCTTGAATCGATCGCCCATCAAAAAAGTTTGTTTCCTCGATTTTTTCGGTTTTAAACTTCCGTTCGATGAAATTTAATCGAAAACACTAAATCACAAAGCACGATTTTCTTATTTGATGGAAATTCCAAAAAAGATCGATGGAAAATGGGAAATAAAATTGTGAAAAGTTTGCGAGGAAGCACGAGGTTTACTGCACGAGCCACTTGTTGACTCGATACCTCACTGAATATGAAAAGCTCGCGATCGCGTGGACAACGTACAGGGTGACCCCCCCCCCCCCCTCTCCACTCCCGTCGAGTGTATACAACAGTAAAGTTAAGAGGGAGGTTGATGACTTGCGACGATGATCCAATGTATATTCGGATTATCTAGGAAACCCCATTATTGCAGCAAAAGTCGACTCGTTCGCATGATTTCCGAGTTTGTTTAATGTTTTTCTTAATATTCAAGAATTTTCTGCGTGTTTTACAAATTTGGACGATTTTTCGATGCAAACGGAGTGGAAAAGTGAATTTGAGGAATTTTCATTTTATTTCGTCCATTTTTTCCGTTTTATTAATTTTCGTTGTCGCTTTTTTTTTATCTTGATTTTTATCAACATTTTTCCTAATTTTACTCGTTTCGGTAATTATAAAAAATGATAATTCGTTATTTATCGTTATTTAACGGGTCGATCATTTTTCTTTGGTTTTGTGCTTTATTTATGTTTGAAATTTTAGAATTTTTCTGCTTCCGGGTTGGAAAAATAACTCGGTTATTTTAAATGTGGAAATCGAGAGGTATTTTTTTTTGTTTTTTTTTTTACGAGGTAATGGAGATGACGATTCTTAGAGAACAGTGGGAACGTTTGTGAGAAGAACGGACAAACGAGACTAGATATATTTAAGTCACGCCTTCGCTCGATTCGAGAAATGTTTAGTTTTTCGTTTTTCATGTCGTCGTTGTTCGCTGGCTCTTCCGCTTTCCTTCTTTCTCTTTCACGACACTCGAAGAACCACCGGTGACTAAATATAAGCGTGTTCTCTGGCACGCGACACGACAGACACCCATTATTATCGCGTCCTCTTGTTTCAAGTGAATTAGTCTCATTTATTTACACGTGAAAAAATGGCTTCGAAAGAGGCGAATAATTAATTGGACGACGCGAATTCGAGTGCAGAGTGCCTTTTTGACTGTTTTGTTTGGCTGTTTCTGTTGGAAAATCGACCTTTGGGAATGAAATGACTTTGAATCGTGGGAACGAAGACTAATTGGCGAGTCTATGAAAAATCTTGCAAAAAATCGATCTGACGAAGAAAACACGTTTGAAATTCCCGCGAGCAGGAAAAGTCCCGTTGTCGCGCGACGATAAACTGCTATGATGTGCATTTTTCTCAACGATATTAAAAATACCGGACAGGAATGATTTCTCCGATGACGGGAAAGAGATCGCCGAAACATCGAAGTAGAAATCAGCAGTAAAATGTTGAAAATCTGACGTTTGAACTTGCCTTACCGTCAAACTTGTTGTTTTGAGGTTAAAGTGTCAAGAATTTTTACAACTCACCCAAATCGTCCATTGTTTTGCGTCCAGTGGGTTGCTCCTCGACTGCGAAAAGTATCACGATTCACAAAATATTCACAGCACTCACGCGCGTTTATTTGGCAACGCTACACTTTGGATCGATTGAAAAAAAACGAAAGATTCGTCCACTCGAGTGATTTCTTAGCCGCGATCACTTCGACAGGGCAGGGACGTGAAAAGTTCTAACATGGTGGAGAGTTGCGTTTCTGGGAATCGGTGCCGCGCCTAAGCGTCAAATAAACAAACAAAACTTTGATTCCCTTCGTGTCTCCATTAATATTTGTAAACAATGGATTATCCGAAAATCCCAAAGATATAAACAATTGCAATGACAGAATTCCCGTTCTTTTCTGTTGTTCTGTTTTCAAGAACAAACGTGTTTATTTTTTAATGCAATTTGCGGCAGCGACTTTTTTCCCTTCCGACTGCGCATGCGCGCGACAGCAGGCATCATGTTGAGGTTAAGAATCGTGTTTTTTCGATCGTTTGTTTATCGACCCTGCAACCTTTACGCCGAAATAAATTTTCTCAATAAATCTTACACTCATTTATCGTTAATGTCTTTTGTTCTAACGTTTTTTCGTTCTGCGAGAGATGCAAAAATTTCCCGGCAAATTCGAACGCCGGTCTCGCGTTGGCATTGTTGCCATGAAATGCCTCTAGGGCTGTACTTTTTCGATGCATCAGCATCACGTGACCTAGAGACGTCATTGTCGAGATTCAGCTGTTGCTGTTTATCGCGAATAAAAGGAAATCATTCCGTCATGAGGAAAAGATCGTACGACCACGGACGAATAGAATTGCATTTGCGAAACGTAATTTTTTCATCATGATTATTATTACTTTCTAATTAAATAATAATTTCAATTGTTCACGAACACGGACAATTATCCGGGTAAACACCGCAGTGCAGAGCCTGATAAGAATCGATCGTAATGTTTAAATTGTGGGTAAAAACATTAAAAGATAAATCTCACTTGTTTACTAAACTCTTTGCAACGTACAGTAAGTCAATTAGCTTTGCAGGGTCATGCGTTTTTTTGATAAGATAACAATTTTCCCTTCCATTTCATCCGCTGAAACTTCTGTCTACTTCAGACTTTCCTTGACTACGCGATCGCTCCGTCCTCGCGTAAAAAATACGATTCCCACAGTCGATCGAATTTCATTATAATTTTTGACAATTCGCTGACAAAATTCATCGCTTTTTGTAAGATTCCCACAATAAAATGGCTGCAGCAATCCCGGCGGAAAGCCTGAAAATTGAGGAGAGAGTTCTTCACACTCCGCAACTCGAAGAACTCAAAAATGGTGAGTAAAAAATCGCGATAACTCGTAATTCCTCGTTAATTCAAGAATCTCTGCTTCCGGGTCAAAAAGACCCGAAAACGAGGAGAATTCAGATCGTATCGAAAATTTTCTAATAGAATCTTGTGAAATTTAACAAAAACCATCAAAATAAATCTGATTTTGCAAAAAAAAAAACTTACGAGGCCCCAGTTCGATTTTTAGGCAAACGACATTTTTTCGCGTTGTTATTGTGGAGAATTTTTAGGGAAAATCGATGGTTTTTGTCGTTTCAGTGTTTATTCCAGCCCTGGCAAAGAATTTTGCCGAATACACCGTCGAAGTCGTCGATTGTCCGGATCTCACAAAAGCGCCGTTCGGACTGGCAGATTCGGGTATTTATGGGCGATTTTATTTATTTGAGGACTCTACAAAGATCCGATTTAAAGTTTGTGTGAAAACGAGAGTTTCTGACCTTTTTCAGGGTTCGGAGGAAAACCGTGTGTCTTGGAGATCGGAGGCCCGGCGTTCCTGCTGCCTTTGGTTCAGCGTGAAAAGCTTTACGACGTGAGGCCGATATTAAAGAGACTGAATTACGGGGACAAGGCCTTTGTGGTTGGAGCCGGAGCTGGGCCATGGCCGCATCTTTCTCGCAACGCCGAAGTATGGACGAGCGATAAATGGGAATTCCTTGAGATGGTGACGATGGACGAAGATTATTTAACGAATCGAATGATTTCCAGATGATGATGAACGTGTCGTTCGGCCCGGGCTCTGCGCTCAAAAACGAAACTCGATTGGCTTGGGTGGACAAAGAGGAAAAATGTGTCTTGGAAGATTCCATTGGGACTGACACGCGATGCGCGCTCTTGGCAAATCTCTACGCCAGCCAAGGGAAGCCTGGAAAAGTTTTGCGAGTCTACGCTAAGAAAAGGACAGGAGATCTGGACTTTATCGCGACGATGCAAAAAGCGTTGGCAGCGAAATACACCGACGAATTAGTCGGTCAGTGTTTTTCTTGCTCGCGAGGCAAAGTTTGTCATTTGCAAAGAAACGCTCTCGAAAATTGCACAGAATCTTGAATTTTTCTCACGCTATGATCGTTTTCCAGGAATGGGTGGCGCATTCTTGCTGAAGGAAGGAAAAGTGCATCAGCACGTGATGCGAGATTTTTCCAAGACTCCCATAAGAAACGTGACCGAATTGAACAATTGGCTGCGTTTTTATAACATGTCTGCACCGCTGGTTGCCCTCGGGACTTTTGTCTCTGCTGAGACTGAGCTGGACCTTCGAGTGCAGCATTTCCATAGTTTTGGTCATCAAGGCGAAGGTGGACATTATCATTACGACACGACTCCCGAGACTGTCGAGTATCTGGGATATTTCAACGTCTGTGAGAAACTTTATCGTATCGATCAGACCCCGGAAAAGCTCCAGTTTGGCAAAGACTAAAAAGACCGAATGCGACGGCGAGAAAGAACGAGAAATATCGCCTAAAAGTGCATCCGGTATTTCCAATATTTTCTTATAAAATTTCATGAACGAGCGTGAGAAAAAAAATTCGTCAATTTTGCATGTAAATTTGTTTTTTTTTTTGCACGATCGATCCTAACGCGAATTTCTATTTCTGTTAATTAATTCATAAATTCCATTCGACGATTAAATTTCATGAACGAGCGTGAGAAAAGAAAATTCGTTATTTTTGCATGTAAATTTGTTATTTTTTTTGTACGATCGATCCTAACGCGAATTTCTATTTCTGTTAATTAATTCATAAATTCCATTCGACGATTAAATTTCATAATCGAGCGTGAGAAAAAAATTCGTCAATTTTGCATGCAAATTTGTTATTTTTTTTGTACGATCGATCGTAACGCGAATTTCTATTTCTGTTAATTAATTCATAAATTCCATCCGACGATTAAACTCTCCTGTACATAAAATCTATTTTTTTAAACGCACAAAACACGAGGTTCGAAGGAAACGATCTCGTGGATGCAAATTAACAAATCGTGGAGGGAAAAATAAATATTTAAATTGTAAAACTCGTTGTTGAGTCTCTCCGATTGCTTCCTAATTTCGCGACACGTTGACGCGATCTTTACGCTGCAGCAATATCGTTATCGCAACGAGAGACGTTACGCAACGTTCAGATCGAGCACAGAGAACGTTTTTCTCAACGACGAAGAAGAACTTTCGGACGAAACGTCGACGAGTTTGATCCGAGAAATTCGATCGAAGAATCGCACGAGACGATTTTTTTTGGCTTTTTTTCGTTTTATTTTCAATGACAACGGAGCAACGAAAGTTGCGACACCGAGTCATTACTTTTAAATCCTCTTTAAGCTTCTTGACGTATGTCTAAGCTGTATGTTAATTGTCGTCTCCGAGTTCGATCGTTTTATTGACCAGATGTATCGGAAGGTCCAGTACACTGACGAAAGTGGTTCGTACAAGACTGACGTCAATTCCATCACGTTCACGACGTCTCCGACAGAAATTACCGTGTATTTTAATGCCTGTGTGAAAAAAATAGTGAAATTTTGATCTTTGGGAGTAAAAAAAGGGAAAAAAATGAAATTCAACATCGAACGTACGACTTCTTACAACAGTATTCATCCGGAATATCAATACACCGAACAATTCCAAAACAACGTTGAATCCTACCGCGATGGCACTAAATGGTTTGGGATTCTTTTGGCGTTCATTTCCGGAGCTTTCTTCACGGTTAGCTCGGGGCTCGTCAAAGCCATAAGGAACGTCGATCCCATGGTTTTGCTTGGAATTAGAGCGTGTCTTCAGATGCTCGTTATGATGTGTTGTGCATGCAGAGCTAATCAGAGTCTCTTCGGACCCAAAGGGTCGAGAATGCTTCTCCATTTACAGGTGAGTTTCGAATGATCCTTAAGTTTGCATCGTTGGAATGCAACGAAATTCTGTTATTTCTTCAGCAGAGCCAATAATTATTATTGAATATTTGGTCCAGCCAATAAAACGATTCTCGCTTGCGACCAAAAAACTCAATCGACTCAAAAAATTGGCACGATTTTCAAAATTCAATAAATAATCAATAGAAAAAAAATGATTGGAATTGCCTGGAGATGATTTTTCTAATTGAAACGATGAATTTTCATTAGTTTTTTGTATTTGATCGAAAAATGAAGTCGCTAAGAATTTTGAGTCGGTCGAGTCTCGTACAAAAGTTTTGTTTCGATCCGTGCGTCTGTGAAATTGAAGAAATTCCACAGAATCTCTTGGTTTTTATTAATCTTCGTGGACTTTACGCTGTGGATATTATTTCAAAAATGATCCTGAAGTTTGCATCGTTGGAATGCAACGAAATGCTGTTATTTCTTCAGCAGAGCCAATAATTATTATTGAATATTTGGTCCGGCGAATAAAACGATTCTCTCTTGCGACCAAAAAACTCAATCGACTCAAAAAATTGCCACGATTTTCAAAATTCAATAAATAATCAATAGAAAACATGTTTTTCGTTGAATTTCAACGTTGCAAACTTCAGAGTCATGAGTTTCGAAGAATCGCGAAAAAAAATCATGAAAAATTGATGATTTAGGTGTTTTCATGAATTTTCGGGAATTCCTGATTAATCGAAATTCATTCTCGTCTCAGGGAATCGTCGGGGGTGCCACTCTGGCGCTTTTGTACTACAGCTTCCGGAAGTTGCCTCTCGGGGACGCAACGACCATAATCTTCAGTTCACCGGTCATCGTGATTGTCATGTCTTTTCTTATTCTCAAGGAACCTTGCGGCTTTTTGAGAGTTGTTGTGATTTGTGCGTTGTTCGCTGGAGTCGTTTTGGTCTCGAGGCCGCCGTTTATTTTCGAGGTAACTCATTGGACGGTAAAAAAATGGATGAGAAATTTTAGAAATGAAAAAAAAAAGTGATAATGATTCGTTTTTCGACTTTGAACTTTGCAGACTCACAGAGAAATTCCGTACGACGTGACGGGCTACGTGTTTGCGATTTTAGCGACATTTTTTACCGCCTTGAATATCGTCGTGATGAGGAAATGCTCGGAGATTCATTTCTCCGTTTTGGTCTTCAATTTGTCCGCCTGGATCTTGGGCTCGGCGATAATTTTCTTTTTCTTCGTTTCGGAGGCGCACCAACACATCGAAATTTTTCCTCACGACTGGGTGACCTGGGGATTGATATTCCTGGTCGCTGTGACTGGACTTTCGGGCCAGGTACTCGTGACCAAAGCCCTGAAGATCGAGGGCGCAGGAAAAGTCTCGGTAACTCGATCCCTCGATATAATTCTCGCTTACGTAATACAAGTTTATTTCTTCGGTGAAGTGCCCACGGAAACGAGCATCGCCGGTGCCGTTTTGATTCTCGCCTCGGTCGTTTGCATGGGATTCGAGCGAGAAATTTATGGCTTTTGCGACTTTATCCCATAATCATGAAATACGAAAATCGATCTGTTTAGCTTTACATTTTCACTGATTTGTGTTCGAACGAATTTCATCAAGCCCAGAGCTACAAAACGGGAAAACTTTGAATTACGTTCCAAAGTTAATTTTTCAGCACTTTTAGGTATTCAAATCGATTTTTCACCACCCAAAACTCGATGAAATTGAATTTGCTCTTCACCATGCTCTCCGGCATGAAAAAACAAAGAGATTTACGTACTTAAGAGTCGAAATGCTGCTTTCAGAACGATTTTACGAGCAAGAAACTCGCGGGGTCAAAATTTACTCGAATTTGTAGTTAAAAATCGGGTTTGTAGTTCTAAGCCCAACATTTCACGTCGGCTCTCTCGTGGACCGCGAGATTCCATGCCCAACGTCAATTTAAGAATTAAATCGAACGGTGACGACGATGAAAAAAGAATTATGATAATTTGTAAGATCCGCGACAGGGATCATTTTCTAAGCGTAACAAATCGATGTCACATGTCAATAAACGGACCATAAATTATACTCACACCAGCTGTTGCTCCAGAGAGATTAGTTTCGCATATTCTCATCTCTTTCTCTTCTCCGACTCGAAATCTTCGTTCGTTTGACACTTAAGACGGAAGGAGCTTCAATATTAACATCGTAAACTGTCGATTTTAACCCTTCGTGATCACTGTGGGTAGAATCCACCTAATGAACAACTTGTGACGTAAATATCTCCTAGTTCCCGGTAATCAATGGGGCTGTAATCGTCATTTAACGACAGTTTGTAGTGTCCATTGCGCGTTGGCGGCGATAAATATTACCGCCGCTAACGCTAAATCTCTAAAATCCACTCTGAAATCAACCCACTTCCAATAACGGAATTAATAAGGTTTTTCAAACGCGCGCTATTCTACTATTTTTTTCACAATAGAACCAGATCTGATGAATATCAGGTCCAAATTTTAGGCAAAAATATTGAAAATCCACAAAGTGACGATTATTTTAGTGAAAAAACTTTTTTTTCCCGTTTTTTTTCTTCATTTTGCATTTAAAAAAATATGTTAGCCTTGGATTTCTTTCAGGAAAGTTTTTCGTATCTAAACTAGAATGTCCAAGGGTTGTTCAATAATTTTTTGAGAATTTTCGGGCCGATAGATTGGTCACAATACGGGTTCGAAAATGGACTGGGTAGAATCAACCCAGTGTGACCGCCGAGATCGGTGGCGGAAGTGTCACCGCGAAGGATTAAAATGCAAGAAAACGGTACGAAAAACTCTGGAGAATCTGTACAAAAAAAGTGCCATATCTCTGAAGAATCTCTCGAAACTTGCTCACTTATTAATTAATGATTTATTCAAAGAAAAATACAACTACGACTAACAGTAAATTGCGTCATCATATACCACGTGTCTCAATAATATGTACACTTGAACTACTGCCTACGATTTTCCATTATTTTTCCTTCTCCTTATCGTTTCGAGTGATGAACCATTTGTTTTGTTATTATTGATAATTAATTATAAAGACAGTGATGCCAGAATCAAGTTTCTGGATTCGTCGATCATTCTACGTGGTGAATTGTGGGCTTTTTGTGTGAGTGGGCGTGGGAATTTACTACGTAGCTTCTTACAATACAACACTTATAGTAATTTTCTTTTTTTTCCGTTCAACTAGTCGTTCCTTTTGGGTGTATATATATTTATATATACTTTAGCGTACTCTAGTTTATGTATATATATATAAACTGTAAGATTTCTCCAACTCGATCGTCTTGCTTATGTTATTTTAATTAAAAACCTAATCATGCAACACTTTTGTATCCCCTATTGTTTTTTTTATATACATACAGTATATATATATTTATTAGGGGTGTGCGAATAGTGATCGAATCGAATCGGATCGAAAATTAAAACTCGATTCGATTTTCGAATCGAATATTCATCGATTTTTCGAGTATTCGATAAATTTCCGAAAAACAGCGGATTTTCGCAAATCCTTTCGAAATTTTTTTCCGAATATTTTCGAAAAAAAATCGAACATTCGAAAGAAAATCGAATATTCGAAGAAAAATCGGATATTCGAAAAAAAAAATCGAATACTCGAAAAAAATGTCACATGTTCAAAAATATCGAATATTCGGTTTGAAATTCGAATCAAACAATTTGATTTGATTTGATGCCGAATATTCCAAGTTTTCAAATATTCGCACACCCCTAATATTTATATATATGAATTATATACGATACGTATAACGTAATTAAATGTATTTTTAACTTACGAACGTTATTCAAAGATAAAGCAGAGTTACTTACAAGATTCATGATTTTTCGCAATCGCAAATCAATCTATTTCGCCTTCTTCTTTTTTCTTCGTACTCGAATCGTCTCGAACGAACGATTCTTATTTTTAAAAATTCCCAATGGTTTTACAAATATCTTTTGACTCTCTTTCTCCTCTGTGAATTCAGTTCGCCACGAATTTTTGGTTCAGTGGCCAACACTTGCAGCAGCTTTGAGGAAAAATCGTCCGTGTTTTTTATCTTTATCCCAAAGGTCGAAAATATTCATCACAAATGTCTTACGGTCATTTTGAAAAACTAGCGTTTTTGTTTGTTGTTGCTGGTTTTGTGTAAATTATTATTTACATTGCTCTCAGGCGTGGAACGAGCTCGCTAAGCTTCGTTTTTAACGTCAGCTAATTGTTCTTTTTGCTTTCATTTTTAGAAAGAGTCGAGTGTCTTCGTTTGAAATGTACAAGTAAGGCAAGATACTAAATTCATAGCAATCAGAGCTTTCGTTTGATTTTGTACTAAGAATTTGTTCTCTCTCTCTTTTCCTAATCACGGTTTCATCCTTTATCAGCAGAATCGCCAAACATTCGTCAAACTTTTTAAACAAATGGACCGATCGTGTCCAAAATTTTGTTTTTTTCACGGTATATATAAACGGTATAAAATAGCACAGCAAAACTAACGTCTTAGATATTAATTTTGCTTCAATATTTTTAGGATTTCTCTCATTTTTCTTGTTCTCACTTTTTCATCTCCTTTTCAGAAAAATCTACACCTTTGTCGCCACTTTGTATGATACATTGTACTTTTTTTTTCACTGTTATTCGCAAATTTTGTTTCTTCCTCGCCTTTGACGAGATTCAGTTAATTTCTCAGTCGGCACGATTCATCGAATCGAAGCTTGAAATCACGAAAAACGCATTCAGAGCGCTGTCCATTTTTTATTTATCGAAATGAACGTTTTTTTCTCCAAAATTACATCGACACATTTATGTGCTGGAAATGCCGTGAATAATTTGTATATTTTTGGGTTTTTCCTACATAAAAATCGAAACAATTAAGTAAATCTACGACGTGTGATGTTTTCAGGTTTTTTGCGGTACAATTGAAAGGCGAAAAATCTCCAAACATTTAAGAATTTAACCGAATCTGTCAATTTTTATTAATTAATCAATAATTAATTAATAATTAATGCAATAACGAGGAAATAATTAAATTCTGCCGTTCCGATAATGCAAAATTGTTCAAATCGTTAAAAAAAATCTAAGCCTACGTTCGAAAAGTTGCGTCTATTTTTTATTTAGTTATATTTATTTACCATTTTTCGTTTCAACGAAATGTCAGCGTGCGAGACACGCCGAGAGAATTCATGAATTCTGTACATTTTACAAATTTCGTACATGCTTTGGCAGGGGTGAAGGGAAAAACAACGATAACTGGAAAAAAAAACGGCTAGAAGAAAACGTGGGAACTGAAATTTTTCGCTATGCGATTAAAATTAGAAAATTGCAAATGTTTCTTTCTTTCCCAGCGACTTGACAGTGTGGCGAAAAATGTTCGCACAACTTGAGAAATTCACCGGGGGAGTAAGACGAAAAAAAGAAGGAAGAAAAAAAACACAAACGTTTAATTGCATTTCGAAAACGTACGATAGCGAATTAAACTTGAATGACGTCTAATAAAAAGAAGCGACGAGAGTTCGTCGAAAGAGAATTACACAAAATAAACCACGTAATGATATGAATAATAATAATAATAATAATAATCGTAATATCAATAATGAACATAATTAATAATTAATAATAATCTGATGACCTGCGGTAATGAAAATATGACGAAACAAACGATTTTATCGCCCGATTCATACTTTTCGTGTTCTTTCTTCCACGTCACAAACCGAAAGATTAAAGTCGAATAAAAATTACCTTCACGGAACACAAAAAGGAGGGGACGACCTTGAATTTTCCCCAATTTCCAACACAGGCAAAAATTTCGCCCAAAATTCAAGAACGTCTCCGGATTCTATTCCGCAAACGCAATTTTCTTCGGTTCAAATCTCCCCGTGCACGGTTTCGAATAATGAATTTTGCAGCGTCATACGCTCGCTACACTTTGTACGCGACCGAGTGACAGCGAGACTTTCCCGCAAAAGCACGAGCTAGTATCGTCGAAAGAGTTTCGATGAATTGTGATGGCGAATAAAAATAAACCCTTGAACGACACGACGAGGGGAATGAATTTAAGAAATTGGACTTTGCGTTAATTCGAAGTAAAATCGATTGATGTTTCTCTATAAAAAGATAATCGAACGACAAAATCTGTGGAAAAAGGGTAAGCGGTGTTGAATCTGAAATTTGAAAATGTTTTCCCAACCAATGCCGAAAAATGTATCGTAGTCGGTTGAAAATAATAAATAATCCTCGGTTAAGTATGAACACGTTGGAAAAATTATGTTTCGCCAATTGGACCATTTCGGAGCGTGGAAACTTTTCGCTCAAATGTCTCGTATTGCAAAATAACGAAAAACGTCGTATTGTGGCGAGAAAAACGCGTTTTGGGCACGGTCTCGTGTGAATTTAGTGCGAATGAGCCGGAAGTCGTGTATCGTGAGAGTTTGGACGGCGGGAAAGTAAAAAGTTATCCTGCCTCGAGTGAATGGAATCAAATATGTATAGGTACGTGTATGAGTAATTCGGCACGACTGGCGAAAACAGCGGCGCACATTTCGCACGTGTACTCGAGGGTATCGGGAATAATGGTTTCGGGTATGTCTTCGGGGGGTGTTATCGTGATACCGCGAGGAGGAGGAGGTGGCACGTGGATTCTCGGTGCAGCCTCGACTTGGAGGCTCAATTTGATTTTGCCGGGTTTAACGGGAGGTTCTCGTCGGTGTTGAATGTCGTCATCGAGATCGGGTAAGATGGATTCTTCGCGAGCGTTCAAAATGCGAGGCTCGAAAAGTGGATTGACGCCGGAAATGGCGGGTTCGTTGCTAAAACTGGTGGAATTAACAATATCGCCGGAATTATTATTGTCGCGAATTTCGGTCTCGTGATCTTCGCTCGTTTCGATCGGTTCTTGTTTTATCGTCACTTGTTTATTTTTCTTGAGTCTTTTAGCGACTCCGGGGCGTTTTTTGGTCGTCGGTGTCGAAGGATTGTCAGTTTTTTCATTGATTCCCAAAAGGTTACCGTTGTTGTTTGTATTCGCGTGATTGTTCGCTGCCACGCGCTTCGATCCAGTTTGCGGCGAAGCTTTCGCCAGCGGCGTCTCTCCCGAGTCTCCAAACGATTGTTCCTCGTTCGAGTTGTTTTCTTTCGATACGAGGCCGCTCGTCTCGTCGTCTTTTTGCTTCGGGAATGTGGCCGGTGCTACTTGCGATTTACCTTCGACGTGATAACTCACGTTTTTTGTTCTCGGACGATTTCTTTCGCCACCAGCGAACAAGCCCAGTTTGTGCTCGTTCGGCATTACTTTGGGTGTTCTCGTCACCAGCGTTTTTGTCTTTTGACCTTTTTTCACTCCGTCCGTGCCCACCTCGACGGGGACTCGAGTCTTTTGGGTGTGAATCATTTTCGGACGTCCCGGTTGTCCGGACGTTTGCGTTTCGCTCTTTTTCTCCTCGCTCAGACTCGCTTTGTTCTTTGCATTTTTCTTCGATATTTTCGACTTTGATGGCTTCAATTTTGTATTACTCACGATCGAATTGATGTTTTGCAACGACGATTCAAAACTCTTGAGCACATTTTGATATCCGTCCTCGACGCTCGAACGTTGTTTGTTCTTACGGCCCAGTTTGCGTTTCGTATTGTCGTCCGAGTCCGAGGCCGCCTCGAGGACGTTGAAATTCTCGTTTATCGTCGCACGAGCCGGCAACGACAAAGTCGGCACATCGTGCTGCTTAAGCTTGCGTCTCCTCTTGTATTTTCGTGGTCCTATCTGCGGCTGACGACGCAACGCTGTATTGTCGTCACAATGTTGCACTATATGGGCAACTATTTCTTCCGACGTCGCGTAAGAATCGCCACACACTTTACACAGATACGGCGTCATGCTTCCATGGCATTTCGGATCCGGTCCCGAGTGATGAGCTCGAACGTGTTCCCGAAGAACAACCTGGTCAACAAAATTCTCATTTTTCAAACACATTTCGCTGCGTTAATTTTCCTGGCAGCAATAAAACGCTCGAAAAAATTTCTTCTAATTCCCCGACATCGTCATTTTTGCAGGGGGAAGGCGGACAAAACGAAATTGTTGGCAATTTCGATAAAATTTCAATTTCTCAGTCCGGGATTCAAAAAATTAAAAACTTTACATTTTTTCGTGGATCTTTTTCAGAAAACACGCGAAGAATTTTGACCGAATTTCGAGGGTTTCGGAGGTGGGAATTATTTATGAAAAGAAAAATTCTCACCCGCTGGTTAAAAGCACGAGGACATATCGCGCAACCGTATGGCTTTTCGCCGGTGTGTATGCGTTCGTGTTTCCTCAAAGTGCCACCATCGGCGAACGCTTTCCAACAGAATCTACAGCCGTATGGTCGCTCCCCGGTGTGAATCCGTATATGAATCTGCTGGGAGCTCCGACTGCCGAACGTCTTGCCACATTCGCGGCAGGGAAACGATCGTCCACCGAGATCTTTGTTGTGCGAGTGGCGATGACTTACCAGAGCTCTACCGTCTGGAAACTCTTCACCGCACTCGTCACACGCTACCATTTTGTTGCGATGGGACACCATGTGCCTGCAAGTCAACGGAAAGTTTTAAAAACTTCAAAATCAATAGGAATCAGAATAAAAAGTAGAAATTGGAATTTAAAATACAAATTGGCATAGAAAACAGAAAGTAGAATGGCAAATAGAACATCGAACATAGAATTAAAAGTAGAAATTAGAATGGAGAATAAAAAGTAGAATAAAAAATAGAAAATACAATTTAGAACAGAAAATAGAAATTGGAATAGAAAATAGAAATTAGAATAAAAAATAGAAATTATAATAGAAAATACAAATTGGAATGGAAGGTAGAAATTAGAATAAAAAATACAAACTAGAATGGAAAGAAGAAATTGAAATAGAAAATAGAAATTAGAATGGAAAAAAGAAATTAGAATAGAAAATTCAAATAAGAATAGAAAATAGAAATTGGAATAGAAAATAGAAATTAGAATAAAAAATGGAAATTAGAAAAGAAAATACAAATGAGAATGGAAAATAGAAATTCGAATAGAAAATACAAATTAGAATGGAAAATAAAAATAAGAATAGAAAATAGAAATGAGAATAGAAAACAGGAATTAGAATAAAATATAGAAATTAGAATAGAAAATACAAATTAAAATGGAAATTAGAATAAAAAATAGAAATCAGAATAGAAAATACAAATTAGAATGGGAAATAGAAAATACAAATTGGAATGAAAAATCGAAATTAGAGTGGAAAATAGAAATTCGAATCGAATATGGAATAATTTTTACCTGCGTAGTCTCGCTTTGCTATGGAAACGCTTGCCGCATTTCGTACAACCAAAAGTTTTGTCGGCATTGTGAACCCACGAATGTTTCAAGAGACTTCTCTTGTCCTTGCAGGTTTTTCCACACATTGTGCAAGTATTTGGCGGCGCATCTTCCGCATGATTTTGTCTAACGTGTTCGGCCACTTCGGCATCGTCACGGCATTGTTCGCCGCATAATAAACACCGGCGAGTTGGCGATCTGTAAAAATGACCACACGATTCTTATCGTTGAAAAATCACCGAAAACACCAAATCCATTTTCTTTAAACATTTTTTATGCTTTTTCGTTCTTTTTGTCTCGTTTACCTCGCGTGTAACTCAGCGTGTGCCAAAAGCGCGAGAGCTTCCTCGAACCATTCACCACAAACGTTGCAAACGTGATGCTGACTCGGTCCATCCATCGTGTCAGTCACTTCTTGCTTCACGTGGATTCTGTTGATCATTATTCCGAAAAATTAACAACTTGATTCTTGATTTACGAACTCGTGAAATCCCCGAAGGGCCTGCAAACTAGTTTTTCAGGAATATTTTCGTCCGATAGTGTGGCCCCATTTTTATCTTCTTTATCAATAAAAAAAACTCTAGTACAAAATTGTGTTTGAAATTTTGAAAATCGTGGCAATTTTTTGAGTCGATTGAGTTTTTTGGTTGCAAGAGAGAATCGTTTTATTGGCCGGACCAAATATTCAATAATAATGAATGGCTCTGCTGAAGAAATAACAGAATTTCGTTGCATTCCAACGATGCAAACTTCAGGATCATAATTGAAAGAAAGTTCGAAAACGAAGGTAACTCGAGTGGAAGTTCGTAAAAAAAAAAGTTATGGCGATTTTGTTGAAATCAAAGTTTGAAAATTTGGCAAAAAAAAAAGATTCAACTTTACAGAGCCCGCAGGCACGGCTAGTAATTAGTGAAATTCATAAAATTTTGATGCATTGCAATTGGTTTACGAGGATAATGAGAAATGAAGAAAAAATCTTACTTTCTGTGACGTTTGAGAAGATCCAAACGATGGAAAGGTACACCACAAGTATCACAGTAAAACTCGCCGAATCTTTCGTCGCCTGTGTACGTCGTATTGTCATTAGGATCAAATTCTTCAGAGGGTGTAGTCAAGGCCGGGCCGCCGTGTTTGATCCGCATGTGTTCGCGCAAAGCGTTCATGTCCCAGAACATATCGCCACAGTTGGTGCATTCGAAGGGACTGTCGCCTCCGTGTATACGAGAGTGTGAGGCGAGAGCTTTTTCACGAGCGAAACCAACGCCGCAATATTGACAAACGTAAGGTTTAGTGGGATCGGTTACGGGCCAACGAGGCGCTTGTGATTCGCTGTCGATACTGGTCATGTGCTCGGTCCATCTCGAGCTGGAAGCGAAATTCCCACTGGCCCTAACGTTGGTATTTCTCGTGGTCATTTCTTCCAACAATCGCATGTCCTCGTCGACGTAATCGTAGGATTTGCTGACAAAAGGTTTGCTCGTTTCTACCATTTTGCTCGTATCCTCAATTTGATTGTTTCTTTTTGCTGCGGCAGTGTTATTTTTCCGTTTACGGGGCGCACTGGATTGGACCTTTTTCCTACGACCCTTGGTAGTTTCCTCCTCGTCCTGGGCCAACGAGTCGTCATCGTTGAGGTCGTCCTCGAGTCCATCTCGCGACGGCGCGTACGCGTGGATCTTTAAATGATTCATCAAATCACATTTCCTCACGTAACGCGCCCCGCACAAATTACAACCGTGGGGACGATCCGTCTGATGAGCCACCATGTGGTTCATCAAATTCGCTTTCTTTCTAAACCTCCGACTACAAAAGTCGCACGGATATGGCCGCGTATTCGTGTACGAATCTTGATCTATCGGCAATGGAATCTCCATGTCGTCGTACTCCAACAAATTGTCATGAGACACCTTCGTCTCCGGAATCTCCACCCTTAACAAATTCATCCAATATTTTTCTCAGTCTCCTCAAACTTTCCCGAAACCCGGCAAAGATAAAATCACCAATTTGCCATTTTTTTCTTATATTTTCATAACGTCGGAATTCCCAACAAAGAAAAAAGTTTTTTCTATTTTTATTATTTATATATATATATATATTTTTTTTAAAATATATATAAATATAATAATAATAATTGTTATAATTTGTTATAATTATTATATTAATTATTTTTTAATAATAATTATAATATTTATAATAATAATAATGATAAAATATTTATATTTTGTATTTATATTTATATTATTTAATTATTTAAAAAAACAAGCAAATATTTACCCGTCGTCGGGCCCGGATCTGTCCCAATTGTCGGTTATAACTTCCTCGGTCACCTGGATATTCAGGTAATCGTGGCCCTGGTCCTGGGGCACGATATAAATGGATTCCATGTCCGACGGCTGCGGAACTAGGAGCGGCTCCGAATCGCCACTCGGAGTTTGATCCGGCGCCGATTGGACGGTTTCCTCCATAGAAACTTCCTCGCAAGCGCCGATCACCTCCTCCTCGGTGGCTGGAATTTCCGCTTCCAGGCCACATATCACTTCTTCGTGAATAACGTTGCCAACTTCTTCGACCCATTGTAGCGTCAAATCTCCCGAGACGTCCATGATTCAAGAGATGCTAATTATTTCATCACTGCAAATATTTCGGAGCCTGGATAATTATTGGGGGGCGATTCAAAATTTCGCAACGGAATGAATTTCGTATTTTTTAACGAGTATTTTCCGAAAAATTTGCGATTTCGCAATTGGGAGCATCGAGACAAATTTCAATGTTGAGAAATTTACAGGCGGCAGAAAAAACGGAGTTTTCGTGGGGATCGCGTCTGGTTTTGTATCCGCGAATTGCCTGGAATCGGAAAAAAATCGACCGAGTCTCGAATCAACTCTCAAAACAAATGAAAATCGGAATAAAAAAAGATGGGAGAATAAATTTTTAGTCGTAAGTTTATGGCGATTTTTTTTTGCGGAATTGATTTTTTGTGGAGTGATTGTCGAGGTTTTGATTCGATGCAAGTGGGAAAAAGACGAAAACTCCCGTGATAGTGACGTTCGAAGGTTATATCAATCATTTATATAGGTTATGGATTTTTTGTAGGTTATAAAGATCGACGACAATCAGGGAGGAAAAAAGTTGCATAATTGAACGCCGGGCCGAGGATTTCACGAGATTGAGGATCTTACCAGAGCGCGAGAGTAATTTTTTCACGTTTGTAGCACGTAGTTGAAAAGCATTTTATTCGGACACATGAAAAAAATATTCATTTTTGACGAAACGACGGAAAATGATTTTGCGCGGAATTACAACGAATCACAGCCATAGCCTCTCCGAGAGGCTCGGATAAGGAAAAAGAAGCGATTTGGCCTCGCTAGTTTGGTTACATCGCACTCAGAAAATCCGAATTCGCGTGCCGAGTCCCTGAAAATGAGACTCTGCTCCGTTTGATGCACGAAAAAAAGAGCAATGGGAAACAAAAAAACGAGCTGAAACTTGTCGATGTGAAACTCGTGTTTAGAACGACGCGCGAACGCCACACTGGCGATGGGTTTATCAATCTTGCAAATTCTTCCGTCCTATCCTTCTCTTGCTCACTCGCTCTACACACGCCGTTATTTAACACATTTCACGAACCGCTCAATGGTTTACTTACTAGCTTGCTGAACGTGATATTTTTTCATCCCAAATTCGACCGCATTAACCTAACCAAAAATATACGTTTTTTATTGAGGGACAGCAGCGTCGACCTTCGCTTGTTTTCAATATATTCTCTGGAGGGGGAAGGGAGACAGAAAAACTCGTAATATATGTGTATACGTACTAGTACGTTATACGTTTTGGAAATACTCCGGACTCTAAACAAAATGGCCGACTGCATTTGTTTCCAAACCGCGCAATATGTGCAGCCTCTTTCATCAGGACATATTTTATCTTTTTCTAAGCGTCAATAAATAAAAAGCCAATAATCCATCTTATCAAATGACTTGAGCAGTCAATATTTTATCCGAAATTTTTTTTATTATTCAATATTTAACAAGATATATAAAGGTTATGGTACATACGTGAAATTTTGGCGCTCGCAGGATATCGTTCATGGAAATTGTCCACTTCCGGTAGGCGATGAGACATGTGACATTTCATTTGCCAAACGCTTTATTGTCCAACCAATCAGACATCGGTCGTCAGCGGCCGGAAGTGGACACGACGCACGGAAATGCATCGATGCGCCATCTGTTGGAAATATTCAAACTTAAAGAATTTACATTTTTTATTAGAGCGTTTCTGATCTAAGGCACCGAACAGTGTTTTCACAAATTTTCTTTCTGTGCAGAGTGACTGAGTTCGATAAGCGAAAGTTTAAATTTTCCTTAATTAACAATTTTGTGGCGAGTTTTCATACTCGACGGTGATCGGGCTCATTTATTCATGTCTGTTCTCTGTACTTCAAAGTAAAACCGAATAAAATCGACGCCATGGAAGAAACTTAACCAAAGTATCTTAGAGACAAGTGAATTTCTCGATGTTCGCGAGTGACTGACTTTTTTTCTGTGCTTTTGTAACTTTGACATGAAACTTTAACGTGCTCGATTGTCACGAATACGGCAAATTAATTGTTTATCATCAGTTTGAACGACAACATTGTGGTCCCTCAATCACATTCAACAATTTCAAACTTTAACGGCGAAAAAACGAACTTGCGGTGTTCTCCACACCAACAGAGCGCCACAATCGCTCCGGCGCGAGCGCGAGAGGCTCAAACCGATAAATATATTGAAAAAAGCCGAATTTGTTTTTCTCCAAGATCAACACAATGTTGAGTCTCAACAGTGCTTCGAAAAGCGGCGGAATCAGTGGCAAGTGCATGCAAAATTTGTTCATTCTTAACCCAAAAACAAACCCATTTTTTTAACCTTTAAACTGCAAACCGGGGTAAATATTTAGCCCGCGAGTTTCCTGTTCGCAAAATCCTTCTGAAAAGCGTATTCCGACATTCAAGTCCATGAATCTCTTTGTTTTTCCCTGCCGAAGAGGCCGATGAAGTGCAAATGCAATTTCATGCACTTTTAGTTGGTGAAAAATCGATTTAAACACTTAAAAGTGCCGAAAAACGAACGTAGCGGCCTAATTGAAAGTTCGCATGGTTTCGAGTTCACCCTGATTCGTAGTTTTCGGTTTTTCTTCGAAAATTCGAAAAAAAAAAATTCCAAAATGTCTGGAGACTCGAAAACGTGCGATTGAATATTTTTTTCTCCTACAGGCAAAATCAACGGTCAACCTGCCAAAAAAGGCCTGCAGCCGCAACTCATAAAAGACATTCTGGGCCCGGTGGAATGGGAGAAGGCGAGACATCGCGTGATTAGTGAGAATTCCTGATATTTATTCGTTACTCATTAAATCAATTTCATGATTTAATGGTTTGGGTTTTTATAGTCAAACATATGGACCTGAATTTACTTGATTCTCCATTTTTTTAGATCCACGGCGAACCATCATGATGGGCAGTCTCGATACCACCACGAGAACACTGTACCCGACCTCTAAAAACCAAATATCTCCAAACACTTGCGGTAACGTGAAAAATTGTCGTTTTTAGAAATATCATTGAGCTGTTTATTTTACGCTTTCCATTTATTCTGTGTTCAGGTGAAAAAACGAGAGGCGATTCGTACGTTTCCGGATTATCGAAAAGTGACGGAAAGATAAATGCTCAAGGTGAATAATGAAATGTTTTTGTTACACCGATAAGCGTTACTCGGTCGATACGCACCTCATTTTCAAAAATAACTTTGATCCCATTAGGAGTCTTTCGTCCGCGAATGCAGCCCGAAAACATGAAACGTTTGATGGAGACTGTGGAGAAAGAACAACTCCAGCGAGCAGGTATGACGTCAATTATTTCTCATTGAATTAACCCTTCTTGGTCACTGTGGGTAGAATCCACCCAGTGACCAACTTGTGACGTAAATATCTCCCAGTTCCCGGTAATGAATGGGGCTGTAATCGTCATTTAACGACAGTTTGTCGTGTCCATTGCGCGTTGGCGGCGACAAGTATTACCGCCGCTAACGCTAAATTTCTAACATCCACTCTGAAATCAACTCACTTCCAATAACGGAATTCATAAGTTTTTTCAAACGCGCGCTATTCTACTATTTTTTTCGCAAAAGAACTAGATCTGATGAATATCAGGTCCAAATTTTAGGCAAAAATATTGAAAATCCACAAAGTGACGATTATTTTAGTGAAAAAACTTTTTTTTCCCGTTTTTTTTCTTCATTTTGCATTTAAAAAAATATGTTAGCCTTGGATTTCTTTCAGGAAAGTTTTTCGTATCTAAACTAGAATGTCCAAGGGTTGTTCAGTAATTTTTTGAGAATTTTCGGGCCGATAGATTGGTCACAATACGGGTTCGAAAATGGACTGGGTAGAATCAACCCAGTGTGACCTCCGAGATCGGTGGCGAAAGTGTCACCACGAAGGGTTAAATTACAATCGACTGTTATTTAATTTGAGGGCAACAATTAAATTCTGCTGATGTATTTCTCTAGCAAACTCAACGAAAAAAGGCGAAGTGCGCAATGAAAAAGTGCGTCGAAATCTGTACAAGCATTTGGCTCCTTCGCCAAAGCCAGTGGCAAAACCGAATCCCATTGCGAGGCGAAGCGAGATGAAAAGCCAGAAATCATCGAACGTCGATGCGAAAATCGCACCCTCGGCAACTGCTTCTTCGAGGAGGAGTCGTCTCATACAGCCAAATTCAATTCGCAACAAACATGTTCGTCAACAAGACTCAATTACGGGAGAATCAACTTTGTCGATAAAAAAAGTAGCGGTGAATCGTCCGGCCGTTGAAAACGGCCAAGATCTTGATTCGCACGATGTGCAAACCGAAAAAAACAGCGAAGAAAACGAGATTCCGGAGGTGGAGAATGAGCCGATCGAGAATGATGATAAAATCGAGGAATTACCAAATTTCCCGATCCCCAAAGTCACTCCGACCGCGAACAGTGCCAAAAAAAAGGAACAAACACTCCAAAGCGTAGTTGTAAGACCGTCGGTGATAATGGGCGTATCCGCGATAGAGTTAAGAAAAGAACAATCGCCCAAATCGATCGAAAACGAAAAAATCAATTCGGACGTTCTTCCGGAAAAGCCGAACAGAAATCCGTCGTTGCGAGATGAAAAATTAAATGCGAGGGACAAAGATTTTGATAATATTCCACATTGTTTTTGTTGCGCCTCGTTTCACAAGCATTTGCCACAAAATTTATTCTCCAAATCTCCAATTCCGACGCAAGATCCTTCCATTCACATAAGCAGACGAGCGACACACTGGATGCACGCAAATTTGAAGCAGCAGGTTCAATTCGCCGAGAATCAATTGAGTTTCATGAAACTTCAACTCAAAACTTTCGAGGATTTGATGAAACTTCTCGAAGAGGGTTCGATTCAAAAGACGGAACCGCCCATTGCGTCCCACGATGTTTTGGCTGGACCAATTGAGAATTCCGACCTCGATGTAATTGATAAAAATGTAATTAGTGAAAAAGCTACAGAGTCTCTGGACGAAATCCCAATCGCGACGGGCGAATCAAAAATAAAAATCGTGGTCAGCGCCCCCAGCCCACTGGAGTTGAATAATCAAGAAAATTCACCACTTGCTCAAAACGCGGACGACCAAGACAAGGAAAATAAAGTCAGTGTAGAAAAAACTCGACGACGTTCGGCAAGATTGGCGGCGAGAAGTTCCCAATCGCCAAAATCATTGACAGACAGTTTTTCATCGATTGAAAAAGAGTTGAACATTGTTCACGTAGAAAAAAAAAATAATACTCCGGTGAAGACGAAATCTGGGGGAAAAATCGATCCGAGATGTCGGAGATCGGTGCGCGAATACATGGCTCTTAAATCGTCCATGAATTTCTTGGCAACACCCGATATGAGAGGAACCCAAGCTGCTATAGAAGACAAACGCACACCCTCGAGAGTTCGAAGTACCAGGAGAGATCTCTCACGAAAACTTTTAAATGAGCTTGAAGATCTCTACGCCGATTCCCCCATTTAATTAATTCCTTATTTCACCCCGTCGACAAGTCATCTTGACAACGCAGATCCCTTTCATTAATCTGCCCTGCATAAAAATGACATTAGGCTAATTAGACATTATGAATTTGTATTTATTTATCCGCCGACAGGTTCGCTAACCAATTTGATATTTACGACATGTTCGCCCCTTGACTATGAGAATTGTTAATGCAACTGCGCGTTTAACTACATGGGAACAACATTAACGATAAGACTCAAATATAATGTACATGGTTTTTTCTTCACGTAGAGAAAATAAATTTATATAGTTTCCCAATGTTGTGTACGCACTTATTGCACCCAAATCCATAAAAAAACAACCAGAAGTTGAAGAATCGATGAAAATTACGATATCAATCACTTCGTTCGTTTGAATTTCGCGCCATTCCGAATCTCTCGCAGCGACATCTACAAACTCGCGAACGTACATCTGCTGCCACATTTTCCATCTTTGTCGTTTACCCAAATCGTCGCTGAGTGCAAGAGAGAGAAAAGGCAAAAGCCCGCCAAATCTCGTCCGACGTGTGTGGTGTGTATAAAGTTTCGGTAGTTTCGTACAGTTTTTTGGTGGAGCAAGAATATTCACGAGAAACCGGCGATGCAAGGAACAGTGTAAAATTTATCGTTGTTTACGTGTAGAGATTCTGTGGTCGTTTTAAATGTTTTCGAATTTGTGATCAAGGATTTATTATCTACAACATACGACATGCCTTTGACAATAAAACCGACTCGTTACGCTCATCCGGAAGGTCACACCGATGTTTGTTACCATCGTGGTGACAAGTGAGTTGAAAAAACCACTTTTTTTCGATGATTATTGTATCTGAAAATAACTCACAAACTAGAAATTTGCCAATGACATTTTCCTGCCATTTCCTCATCTGCAGAAATTTTTATTTCACCAGCAACTTTAGCCTCGTCCATTCAATTCATTTTATCGAAATTATTCCACAAAATGTTTCAAATAATTCATCGAAATTGGATTTTTTATCGAACGTCAGTTCCATCCCTAAAATTCTATCGTCATTTTTATCAGGGGTGGCTTAGTCACGTGCGGTGCAGACGGCGATGTGAGATACTGGCTGAATCTCATGGACGATGATCCCTCGTCAAGCTGCATCGCCGAACAAGCCACTGCCATCGTTTCCAAGGTAAGAAAATCGTTGCACGGTTTCCCTCTAAAAATCGTCGGCAGCCTCATTTTCCCATACGAAATAAATTCTCCAATTTTCGTCAAACCAAACGAAAAGTTTTTCCGAAAATACCAAAATGGCTGCACCAGAAAAATCGAATTCCCAAGAATTCCACAAAATGAACAAAAAAATCAATTTTTACGATAAAGACGATTGGAAAGTAGAAAAATAAAAACGAGTCGCAAAACGATTTCAGAATGGAAAACTCTATGCTGGAAACGACAACAACACCGTCCAAATCCTCTCGTTTCCGGATCTCGAAAAAGAAGGCGTCGTTACTAGATTTTCGGCTGCCGTTACAGCCTTGGCAACGACAAAAGACAGCAAACTGATCGTTTCCGGCGGATGGTAAAATTTCCATACCGATCTTCGAACTAAATGTCGCATTAACATTAAAACCAGCAATTCTCTGATAAAAAACGACAAGTTGATACGATTTTCACTCGACACTCGTACTTTTTTTTTCCATCGTTCAGCGACATGAGGATTCAAGTTACGGACATTGAATCTCTGGAAACCACGGAACTGAGCGGACACGAGGCTCCGGTGCTGGCTTTGTCACTCGATCCCAAGGACGAATTTGTGGTAAATGAATTTGAAATATACGATCACGCTCAAGGCAGTCCTGTTGGTTTGAAAATTACCGTTCAGAATTTCATAAAATTTGGTACAGTTGTATCATGGTTCATTGAACATCGAGTTTTATGATGAATCTCAATTTTTATTGTATTTTATAACGAAGTTTTATCAATTTTTAACAGAAATCACAGTTTTCAATTCAAGGAGGTTGGCTACATACGACAATATGATAAGAATTCAATAAAATTTGGTGATAACATTCTCAAGCCTCAAATACAATGACACCAATTTTTTCAAATTGAAAATTGAAATCGACCCACTTCCAATAACGGAATTGATATGTTTTTTCAAACGCGCGCTATCCTACGATTTTTTTCACAAAAGAACCAGATCTGATGAATATCAGGTCCAAATTTTAGGCAAAAATATTGAAAATCCACAAAGTGACGATTATTTTAGTGAAAAAATTTTTTTTCCCGTTTTTTTTCTTCATTTTGCATTTAAAAAAATATGTTAGCCTTGGATTTCTTTCGGGAAAGTTTTTCGTATCTAAACTGGAATGTCCAAGGGTTGTTCAGTAATTTTTTGAGAATTTTCGGTCCGATAGATTGGTCACATTACGGGTTCAAAAATGGACTGGGTAGAATCGACCCAGTGTGGCCACCGAGATCGGTGGCGGAAGTGTGACTACGAAGGGTTAAGAACGTTATCACCAAATTTTATTGAATTCTTATCATAGTGTCGTATGTAGCCAAACTCCTTAATAAAATTCTAAACGGTAATTCTAGAACTGACGGTACAGCATTTACGGTCGGATAACTTGAGCATTTTCTGTACAGGCGTCGTCCAGTGCCGATGGCTCGATCAGGATATGGAGGATAAAGGAAAAGAAAGCAATACACACCTGGAACAATGTAGTGCCAAAATGCAATTCGTTTTTCACAGCTAAATCGTACTGTTCGCCGTCTTTTCATCCTAAAGACGGATCAACCCTCGCGTATCCACATGGGAAAGAGATAATAATCGTTTCCCGTAATTCTTGGAAAGAGAAATGTCACTTGCAGTGTTCAGATCTGCGAACGGTTAGAAAAGCTTCCACAGTTTATAGAATTTCCGCAAAAAATTGAATGCAAAATGAATTTATCGTTATTATTCAATTTTTACGTTTGACCAGGATTTGAGCTTGTGTAAATATTCCGAGTGCGGAACTCGCATTGCGGGGAGCTCAGTACATGGAGAAATCGTCGTATGGGACGTCGAAAGTGGGGAAACGATCGGCTACGTCGAGCACCATCAAAATCCAAAGATCACGTCTATCGCTTGGCATTTGCAGAGACCTAATGAATTAGCTTTCTGCGATAGTCTCGGGCAATTGGGCTGCGTCGATATCGTAAGTTTTTATAGAGAAAAAACGACAAAAAAAAAGCAGACATAACTTTTTCATTTATTTTCGATCTATTTCCGTATTTTCAAAATTTAGTTTTCTTTTCTCAATTATTTCTGTGCTTTAAAAAACAAAAATGTAGATTTAGTTTTTTTTTTTATGGATTTTTGTGGTTTTTCGAAATCAGGTGGCGAGTGGAAAATCGCTGGACGATTTTGCCACGAGCAAGGAAAACATAAACGACGATTACGAGATCGGCGGGGACAATCATTCGAACGGAGCGTTGAGCGATTTGGATCAAGACGACGATGACGATGATGGCGAGAACGTAATATCGTTGAGCAAGATAAAAAAATCGTTGACAGCGGGTGACGACGACGCGAAAAGTCACTCGGACATTGCTTCCGAGTTTCATGCAACCGAAGCTAAAAATGTGCTGCCTGAAATAAATCTACAAGCCCCGTTCCAGCCAGGCTCGTCACCGATCCACCTTCTCTCTCGTTTCATGGTCTGGAACGATACGGGAATCGTGAAATGTTACAATTCCGATAAAGAGGACGACAGCAGCATCGAAGTTGAATTTCATGATTCTGCGGTTCATCACTCGATACATATTAATAATTATCTGGGACACACAATGGCGGCTTTGTCGTCACAAGCTTTGGCACTGAGCTGTCCGGCCAACGACGGAAATCCGAGCAAACTCGTCGTTGTCGTCTTGCAGGGTAATTTTTTCCAAAATTTACTATGAAAACATCGAAAAATTTATCAAAATTGACGAAATTTACATTTTTCCCTGGACCAACGCAATTTTAATCGGTTTTTGACGATTTCCTAAACAGGTTTTCCGAAATTTACTACGAAAACATCGAAAAGTTTATCAAAATTGACGAAATTTACATTTTTCCCTGGACCAACGCAATTTTGATCGGTTTTTCGACGATTTCCTAAACAGGTTTTCCGAAATTTACTACGAAAACATCGAAAAATTTATCAAAATTGACAAAATTTACATTTTTCCCTGGACGAACGTAATTTTGATCGGTTTTTCGACGATTTCCTAAACAGGTTTTCCGAAATTTACTACGAAAACATCGAAAAGTTTATCAAAATTGACGAAATTTACATTTTTCCCTGGACCAACGCAATTTTGATCGGTTTTTCGACGATTTCTTAAACAGGTTGGGGCTCGGGGAACAAAGAATGGTTCGTCGATTTACCCGAAGGCGAGGAATCGGTTTGTGTTGCTGTCGGCGACACTTTCGTCGCTTTGGCGACTTCGCGAAGAAATTTGAGACTCTTTATGATCGGGGGCACGCAGAGAGAAATAATTGCCTTGCCTGGGTCGCCCGTAGCTATGAACGCTTTCGGAGGCCATCTCGTGGTCGCGTATCACACGGGAGTCGGAACGTCCGGCGATCAACACATGAATCTCATGTGGATTAGAATAAAAGGTCCGAGCTTGCGTAATCAAACACTCAATATTCCTCTCGCTCCCTCCACTGAATTGTCTTGGATCGGGCTCACGGAACTCGCGTCTCCGACGGTCATGGACGAAGATGGACTCGTCAAAATATATGATCGAAAAGCCTCTTTATGGAGAGTCGCATGCGACACGGATCAGCAGGTAAGACTCGATTTTTTTCTAGAATCACAAAAATCCATCAATTTTACATCCTTTCAAAAAATAAATGAAAAAATCAACGTTTAAGCAGGTCGAGCGAGAACTCCGGAACCGGCTGCACTTTTTTCTGCATTTTTTGTCTTCAAATATCCATTTTTTTCCGTTTTGATTAGAATTTTTGTCCAATCTCTAGTGCAAAGGAAAATTGGATCACTTTTTCATCATCGGTGTGAGCGAAAAAGACCGAATGATACGTTGCGTGCTGTGCAAGGGTAGTCGTTACCCACCGACGACGCCGCGACCAACGCTTATGGAAATACCAATGAAACTTCCTCTCTGCGAGCCAGATTCAGAGAAAACAGCGAAGGAAGCTTTGTTATGGCAAATCGGTAGCGAACCGCACGACGAGAACGAAGCTGTTCTCTCTTTAATCGCGGTAATTTAAAAAAAAAATCGATAAATCAGCGAAATTCAGGATTTTTCTGAAAATTCTTGTAACTTATCGAAGTTGTTCGCATTCCCAGCTGGCCTGTCGCGGCAACGTGGAGTTCCGGGCCATCGACATCTGCGAGCAAATCGCCTCGGAAAAGGTGCTGGAGCTTGCCATTAAATATGCGGGCAGAATTCATCGTATGGCACTTGCCAATAAAATTGAAACGATCGCCGACAAAAAAGAAGAAGAAAGTCGGAGCAACGCGCCGCCGGACGCGGAAGAATTTGGCTTCACGAATCACAACGATGAAGTCGAGGCTGTGGATTCTCAGGAGGATATAATGTTGACGCCTACGATCAAACCGAAATCCGACATCGTTATCAAGCCCATGTCGTTCAGCGCTAAGCGGAGTAATCCTTTCCGCAGAGCGGGTCCTTCGCCGACCTCCAGAGGTAATTTTCCCGTGTCCGTCGCGTTTCTAGATTTATTTTGATGATTAAATAAATTTTAAGCCTTCGTGGTGACACTTCCGCCACCGATCTCGGTGGTCACACTGGGTTGATTCTACCCAGTCCATGTTCGAACCCGTATTGTGACCAATCTATCGGCCCGAAAATTCTCAAAAAATTACTGAACAACCCTTGGACATTCCAGTTTAGATACAAAAAACTTTCCTGAAAGAAATCCAAGGCTAACATATTTTTTTAAATGCAAATTGAAGAAAAAAAACAGGAAAAAAAAGTTTTTTCACTAAAATAATCGTCACTTCGTGGGTTTTCAATATTTTTGCCTGAAATTTGGACCTGATACTCATCAGATCTGGTTCTTTTGCGAAAAAAATAGTAGAATAGCGCGCGTTTGAAAAAACTTATGAATTCCGTTATTGGAAGTGGGTTGATTTCAGAGTGGATTTTAGAGATTTAGCGTTAGCGGCGGTGATACTTATCGCCGCAAACGCGCAATGGACACGACAAACTGTCGTTAAATGACGATTACAGCCCCATTCATTACCGGGAACTAGGAGATATTTACGTCACAAGTTGGTCACTGGGTGGATTCTACCCACAGTGACCACGAAGGGTTAAGAAATAAATTAATCGCTGCGAGCGTGAGAAGCATCGATCGGCGTTGATTAATCGTCGAATTTCCAACAGGTTTGGCGAGCATGAATACAATGCCGGAAAAAGCGCCAAAGTCAACGCCCCCGAGTGCTTTGCCATCGAAGCCAGTGCAACGAAAACCGACGGTGAAAAAAAATGAATCCTTTATCGCCTGGTTGGAAAAAAACAAGTCCGATTTACAGGAAGAATTTCCAGACCTGAGCACTCTCGATTTCTCGAAAGCTGCTCTGGCGCGCTTCCAAGAAGAGTCCACCGAAAAAGTTGGCGATACGGAAGAGATTAAAAAACGAAAACTTTCGAGTCCTGACGCCGAGGACAAGCAGAACAAACGATCCAACAAATTGGCTCAGTTTCTTTTCGACAAATGATCCTGATTTTTCTTCGCACTCGTAGCATCATTTACTCCAATTTTATATCGTCGACTCAATCATTTTCTATACACCCGATCCAACACAAAATCCAGTTTGTATGTGATATTAAAAATATTCCTTTTTATACTATTTTAATTTTGCTTTTTAATTCTTTTCACAGCTCGCCCGAGTCTTCCATTCTTCGAAATCCGGCTGCGAATTCCGACATCCCATCCTTTTCGCCAGTTGACCTCGCGTATCTAACCTTCGGCCGAATATATAACACTAGAAAATCTTCAGCGACGTCACTTGAGAGCCCGGCAAGACGAAATTTCTGACCTCTATCGTACACAGGCATTCCAATCTTTTATTAACCGATTAAACGATTCCGTTTCGTCACACTTTTCTACGTACAAACTTTTTCGATAGACTCTGCATTTTTTTTTTTCAGCGCCGCATAAAAAGAAATTCACTGTTGCGGGATAATTTTCTCCATGGATAAAAATGTCCCGACTGATACGAAAATCCTGATTTTCCATGGATCGCGATCCAGAAATGCCAAATTTCGCGTAATTTCTAGAATTTTTCCTCAGATATTCGTGGACAATTCTTTATTATTTATTAAGACATTGTCGAGCTACACGTTCGCCGCTGATAAGCTGCACGAACGTGCAGCTTCGGCGAAACCGACGCGGAGGCGGTAATTATCCAACAGATTAATTTTTTTTTTCACGCGTCATTGATACGCGGTATCGCTGAACCTCCAAATTGCTTTGAACTCTTTATCCGGAGAATCGATAAACGCGAAAAAAGTATTTATCCCAAAAATTTGATTCGACGCCGCAGAATTTTCACGTTACAGTGTTCAAAGGACGAAAAAAAACTTCGACATCGCAAGTCGATCGGCAACATCCGAAATTCTGGGCGATCGAGGCATCGATTCCCTTTACATGATAAAATATCAAGGATCGAGATCGATTTTTGATATTTTCGGTGATTTAGGCGAATTCTAGATCGCTATGGAGACTTTTAATGTAACAGGATTTTTGTTAGTAAATATTCGACTACTGTGACCTTGGCCCATAGCAAAACAGCAGAGTCTGGTTCTTCAGAGTGAACCTTCCAAATTCCGTGTCGGAGCGGACGTGTCTGTTTATATTTATATATATAAAGGGCGATCCGACATGCGAGCACACAAAAGTCTTCTTTTTTCTTTGCAGCCAACCGATAGCGCAGGTACCTCTTTTGCCCCTGGTCAAAGAAAAAGTTGTGGCCGCTCGAATTCTTTCTTTTGAACCGTTAGTTCGTTCGCGACGGTGGCACGAAACACATCCGTCGAGCTTACGAGTCTTTCGGGCTGTTGACCAGCGCGTTGTGCTTGATGAGCGTGTGCAGACTTTCGTGACAATAGTTTATTGTTAACCGGAACGAGAGCAGTCGCGATTGGAAGTGAAAAAAATGACGAACAAAATGAAACGAGGTAAATGGATTATTCGTGCGTTTATTCCGTATTTTTCAACATTTTTTTCTGTGCCACTTTTCTCTTTTTTCTCGGAGTATTTTATATCGGGCGCGCGCGTGTCGCTATTTCACTTGAGCCATGCGTCCAGTTGCATCATCCTACTCACACCGGCAAGCCAAATATACACCCCTCCCCCCTTTCCGCCCAAATTCCTTCCCGGCGCTTCTTTTGACTCTCTCTGTCCTGCTCGCACTTGTGCACCAAACGTAAAATTACTCCAGCTGCCTAATTGCACCGGCACTAATGTCGAATTTTGAGGAAATTTTCTAATTTTTCCCCTTTTCTTCGCTGTCAAGTTTATCGAAAAAAATTGAGAATGTATGGACGAATTTAATTTCGAGATGAATCGATTTTCTCAGTAATGCATTTCCTTTTTCCAATTTTCGCTGAAATTCCGAAAATAAAATAATCCTCAGGAATTAGAGCACCAAACGTTTTCGCTGAAATTCTGAAAATAAAATTATCCTCAGGAATTAGTGCACCAAACGTAAAATTACTCCAACTGCCTAATTGCCCTGGCACTAATGTCGAATTTCAAGAAAATTTTCTAATTTTTCCCCGTTTTTTCGCTGTCAAGTTCATCCAAAAAAATTGAGAATGTATGGATGAATTTAATTTTGAGATGAATCGATTTTCTCAGTAATCCACTTTTTCTATGACTCTGAAGTTTGCGACGTTGAGATTCAGCGAAAAACATTTTTTTTATTGATTATTTATTGAATTTTGAAAATCGCGGCAATTTTTTGAGTCGATTAAGTTTTTTGGTCGCGAAAGAGAATCGTTTTATTGGCCGGACCAAATGTTCAATGATAATTATTGGCTCTGCTGAAGAAATGACAGAATTTCATTGCATTCCAACGATGCAAACTTCAGGATCGTCTTTTTTTTTCAATTTTCGCTGAAATTCGGAAAATAAAATTATCCTCGGGAATTAGTTGCTATTTTTTCTGGCTATGCTCGCGCAAGTTGTTGCACGTGTAATTACAAAACGTACGAGCGTAATGAGACGGTAAGACGATATACTCCGTGGTGTAATGCGAGATTTTGTGGCACAGTAAATTTGCCTGATTTTTATTTGAGCCGCGTCATACCGCGAACTGTCAGTGGAGCATTGTAGACTGTACAGCTGTGAGAAGTTTCACTATGTACACGTGTAGTTACGATCTCACGTTTCGCTGACATTGAGGTTTTTTTTTTTATTGTTATTTTCGTATTCTTCGATTCATTTATTTCTTCAGCTTATTGAGCAACTCTGAGACTGCATGATCGAAAAAAACAAACTGTTTCATCAGATTTTTCGAATTCCGTTGACACGAAAATTAAGTTACAATTTTTGGACAGTTGAGAAAGAATTTTTCTATTTTTTTGCTGGATTCATAATTTGTTGCATTCACGTGGGGAAAATTGTTATGGAAACCATAAATATTTCAGACTACGAGACGCTCGACCCCATCCAAGAAGCGATGGGAGTGATGGGACCTTGGCACGTGATCATTGCGGTGGCTCTCTCGCTCGTAAATTTTCCAGTAGCTTGGAACCAATTGTCCATTGCTTTTTTAGCCCCACCGGCTAATTTCACGTGTGTGTCACCGAAACCCATGGACAATTTTACAACTTCGCGATGCGAAGTGGCCGTGGGTAACAACACTTTTGAAAAATGTCGTGAATTCGAATACGACAGAAGTATTTTCATGGAAACGATCATCACGGAGGTGCAGACTTTAATTATTTAGACGAAAAACAATAAAATCACGATTTTGCAATAATTTTTCCAAGTTCCCGAAAAAAAAATTGTCATTCGATGAGTTTCGATTGAATTTCAATTCCCTTCATTGCGAAATACGTTTTTTTTCAGTGGGATTTAGTGTGCGATCGTGCACAACTTGCAAATCTCGCACAATCTTGCACGATGTTTGGAATTCTCGTCGGAAACATGGTGTTCAGTATGATGGCCGATCGGTACGTCGGAACTATCCAAATGATGAATAGATCCACAAAGAAAAAAAAAAGTTAATTATCATTTATTTTTAGAATTGGCCGAAAAATTCCTTTGATGATTGCCGTGGTAGTGCAATCGCTGACTGGTTTATTCAGCATTTTTGTACCGTGGTACGAACTCTTTTTGGTATTAAAATTCGTCTCGGCTGTTGCAACTGGTGGCACGATGCTCATTAGTTTCGTTCTCCGTAAGTGGGCTGCGAAGACTTAATTTATATTTATGCTGTATGTCTGTAGAAGGCCAAGTCTAATTTAGAGTGAAAGAAAAAAATCTCGTCAATTGGCGAGTCAATGACTGAGATGTATAAATTGCAGTTATGGAGATCGTAGGCATCGAGTGGCGGGCGACACTCTCCGTATTATTTCACATACCGTTCTTACTGGGCCATTTAACTAATCCACTTATATCGTATCTGACAAGATACTGGAAGACTTTTCAATTGGCTGTTTCTCTCCCACCGATTCTTCTGCTTTCTTATTATTGGTAAGATATCAATTGTTATCGTTTTTCGACATTTTTACTCCTCACTAAATTTGCAAACCAATTAATTAGATAATAAATTTACAACTATTATTTTATGAATAAAATTTATAAAATAAATTAAATTAACGCTCCGTGTTATAATCGCAATTTGGCAAAGTTGCATTCAAGAACAAAGTTGCAATCACTGAATAATTCCATTTCAAGTATTGAGCCTTTGAAAAACTGCTTATCAATGTTCCATGTTGGAATATTCATGGAGAGCGCGCTTTATCTTATGAAAAAAGCGGCAGAAAAATATCGTCGTTTTGACAGACTTGAACGCGATCGTTGCAAGCAAATAAATCATTTTCCGGAAGAGTCCAAAATGTTCTTCGACCTCGTTGATAATGCAGACAATGCGGATTTCGAGAAAGTGATAAAAAGGTCACGGAAAGATAATGAAACTTTGGAAATTGGATATTTTTAGGATCATTCCGGAATCTCCACGATGGCTACTCGCTGTCGGAAAACTCAGTAAAGCTCGTGTCGTCTTGACTCGTGCAGCCAACCGAAATGACATACCATTGGAGAAAGTAACAGCCGCTGTGAATTCTCACGATAATCACAGTAAAACAGAGGATGAGGGTTCCCAAGAAAAATACAACATAACGCATTTGTTCAGAACTCCGAATATGAGAATAAAGAGTATTTGCGTGGCAATCAATTGGTTCGTGCTCGGAACGTGTTACTTTGGATTGGCACAGTACATAAGTCAATTGGCTGGGAACATTTTCGTGAACGTCGCGATTTCTGGTTCGTACAAAACTTTCATTGACTTTTTTTCCAAATTGTTTTGATAAATTGATTTTTTTTTTCGATTATTTATCGTTTTCATCGTTTTTGTTTGCTTTTTTTCAGCTCTCATACAACTGCCCGGAACGTTAATAGTTTTCATTCTCATTTCGCGAGTATCTCGGCTGAAGATCTTGATTGGAGGCAATTTGATGTCGAGCTGTTGCTTGTTGTTGATAACGCTCGTTCAAAATCCAATAGCTCAGGTATCATTGGCCTGCTTTGGCCTCGGTGGTCTGGCCATAAGCTTCCCGACTATTTATCTCTACACGGGCGAGGTTTATCCAACTGTTGTTAGAAACAACGGATTGGGAATGTGCAGCGTAGCCGCTAGGATTGGCAGCATGATTGCTCCGTTCATCGCGACAATGGTGAGTTTTAAATGTTCTCCGCGTCTCATTAACCAAGTCTAATTTACAGTAATTCAAGCTCCGTTCACGGAGAGAATTTTACATCAAAATTTACTATGATATTATAGTTCGCGGATACCAAGTCGTCCCTCTGAGGAATTTTACCAAAAACATAGTAAATTTTCATCCGAAAAAGGGCGAAAAATTAATTTCCGCGATTTTGATAGACAAAGAATGAAAAATTACTATGTTCTTGGTAAAATTTCTCAGAGGGACGACTTGGTACCAATTTAATTTAATTAATTTAATTTTAATTAATTTAATAATTTATAATTAATTGATTTTAATTGATTTTATAAATTTTATAACTAAATTAAAATTATTTATAGAAATTATAGAAATATTTGTTTCTAGAAATTAAATTGTTTATAAAATTTAATTTATAAATAATTTAATAATTTATTAATAAAATTAATTTAATAAATTTTGATGTCATATTCTCTCCGTGTTTATGAAATTTTCGAATGTGCACATAATTATTGCAAAAATGAAATAATCGTCATTAAATACAAAAAAATGAATGAATTTTAAATTTGCAACGAATGGTTTTCGCAGGGAAATCTTGCGGCTTGGTTGCCTCCGGTGGTTTTCGGAGCCGGGCCGCTAATTGGGGCAGCTCTGTGTTTACTATTGCCGGAAACGATGGACTGTGAATTACCGGAGACGATCGAGGACGGTGAAAATTTTAGAAAGTAAGATCTGACTCTGGTTGGCACGTTTTTTTTCTGGCTGTGTGTAAAGTGATTTCGTTTTCTTTCTACAACTCAACAAGTTTTATTGAATTTTCGAATTTTGTTTTTTCAATGACAATAATAACAATACAACGCGTCTGATAGAAAAGAAAATTCGAGAAGTGTGAATTTTTTTCTTAAAAAATGGAATCCTTTGCTTTTTCGTGTACTCGACATCGTTTCCTTCCTCGAATCAGTCCCCACGACATTGGCACGTCATAATCATTGTCATCGTCAACATTATTGAATTTTTTTTGTAGAAAAAAGGTGTCCGGGTCTCAGGCCACCGATGCAAGTTGAGCTAAATAACGAGGCGAGCAAGCGACCGTTTGAAAATTAACAACGCATCGAAGGCCCTGGAAATAAAACTCCGAAAAAATGAATCTACCTCATGGAGAAATGAAGATCAACAAATCTCGCAACTCGCAGTTCGTGGAGTGTTGTTAGTTCGTCATCATTTTCCATCCCCCATCAAATCCATTTTTTTTTACTGTCATCAAAAAACCATTCATTTTTGTACGAAAAAATATGACGTTATTTTTTATTATTATTATTTTGCGAGAAGCCTCGCGAACCTGCGGTTGACTGAAATGGTTTCGATCGCAGGAAATTTTTTTTTTTTTACCTTGATGGAGATTTTTTTTTTAAGCATCGAAAAAAACATTTTTTTGATCAGCAAAGTTCGTGTCAATTTTTGTGCACGCAGCTGCCTTACTACGTTTTTTTTTATTTTTCATTAATTATCGATAAGTTGGCCTCGTTGATAACTCGCAGGACTGAAGAATCGGCGGAGCGGCCACTCAGCGCTCTCAACTCGCGAAAGCCACAATAATTGTTATTAATTATTAGGACGGTGTCGATTTGTCTAATTCCTTCAATTATTAAACTCGTTACTTTTGCTCATTCTTTTTTTTGTATCTGATTTAATTTTAATTGCTTCAAGTAATTCAATCTTCACGTGGGTGTCTGACCCAGATATAACACTTTGTTCGGTAACCCCGTTACAACGCCGTTCGTTCTTTTGTGAACGGCGTCGAACACTTGGTTGCCATACTTCACTGTACTGCTAAGAGAACCGAGCCAGGATGACACGATGCCTTTCGAAGGTGATTTTTCCAACTGCATCGGGGTTGACCCTGCAGATAAAAAAAAATAGATAATAAGAATACACGACGAGTTAGAATTTTTTTCATCATTATAATTTTTCAATTAATTTCATTGATTTTTGAAACGCTGCACAGTGACTTATCAACGAATTGCTCAACGAAATATTGTTCAACAATAAATGAGACTTTTTTTCGTCGCTCTGAATGAATTTCTTTTTTTTTTTAATGCATCTTTCTAACTTTTCATCTCAGGAATTCGCAGTTTTTGAGAGAAAAACAATAATTTCGCGACAATTATCAGGATTTTTGGAACTTTACAGATCGAATGATATTTTGGTTGGAAAATGTGTTCAGCAATTGCTCAGAATTATTTTAATTGTAAAATAAGATTTCTATCTGATGCGGTCCAAGTTTTGGCGTTGCTTACCGATGAGAAACTTGAGAATCGTTTGATTCACTATTTGCGGAGACTCCTGATGAGGAAAATGTTTCGCATCCGTGACAACTTTGATGTTGAATCGCGCGAGATATTCGGTACTTTGTACGACTTTTTCCAACGATGAACAGGGGTCCAGATTTCCAACAATTAACAATGTCTGATTGCAAATTGGCTCACTCGTTGTCATCTCCAATCGTGTGAATGGCAAATTGCGATAATAATTTATCGCTCCCGTCCAATCGACTGCGAATTATTTTATACAGTGCAATTTCGTACGAGCATCGTTTATATTCATACATTTAATATGTAATTATTCCAATAAATCATCGAGTCTTGATCGGATTCACATCTTATAATTTATTTTTATAATTAACCATTAACGAAAAACGTTCCCAACCAAAAAATTTTCTCCTTTCGATTTCACGGATCATGCCAAGACGCAGTTTTCCAATTATATCAATTAAAAAATCCTAATGAGTGAAAAGAACTGACAAAAATATTTTCAATTCATTATTTTGATAATTAATGCACTTTATTCAATTTTTTTTTTAGTAAATTTGGCTTTCCAATAGACAAGAAAGTTGTTTCGCTCTTGTTGACGAATATTGTATCGAAATTTTGGGCTCTGCTTTGAAATTCTTAAAAGTTTTTGTTGCATTTCAACGACGCGAACTCCAACATCCCGAATTTTGTGCAGTACGATTTGTGTTTGCTTTTTAGTTTACTTCAAGGGTTCTTGTTCCATATTTCGACAGATTTGGAGCAAGAAAGGGGCGATTGAAACTCAGGGAGTGTTCTGGGCGATGAAAAACATTGGAAAGAGAATTGAGACTCACCCGTTCGACTGAAAGTATATTTGTAAGCTTCGACGTAATTTTTTTCGGTGGTCTGGTCGATATGAAGATGTTTGAAAGTGTCGTTGATTATTGAAATGTCCTCTTTGAGTGCATCGATCTCTGGCAGGAACGGCAATCTGCTAAAGTGCAGCCATCTGTAGAAAATAAAAAGAGCAATATTTTATGAGATTTCGGAGTAAATGAAAGTTTTCCATTTTTGTTCAATGAAATTTAGATTTTCCCATAAATTGGACCAACTTTTCATCGCAAGCTGCATCTTTCGATGGACCGTGCCAATAGTGATTCGGATGGGGACTCGATATAGCGACGAATTTGTGAACGAGTTCACTGTGAAGCGCGAGCATGTACCAGCCCAACAGACCACCAAGATCGTGGCCGATAATACTGCAATTTTTAACTCCAAGTGCCAAAATGAATTGCCTCAGCTCGTCGATCAGAATTTCTACTTTGTACGATGATCTGTTCGATGGCTTGTCACTGTCCCCGAAACCTTTCAGATCCAGAGCCACGACTCTGGCACAAAAACACTTGATAATTTTCCTAAATTTAGCTCCTGCATCGACCTCGATTATAGAAACAAAATTTCTCATCGGTTATTCGTGTGTTTTTTCTGAATCCCAAATTTCTTACCGAAAGTATTCGGATAGCAAAGGTATTTGTTCTCTCCACGTCAACCAACAATCGGGAAATCCGTGCAACAACAGAAGAAGCGGTTTCGATCGATCTCCAGCTTCGACGTAGTGAAATTTTACTCCCTGCGTTAAAACTTTATCGTCATTTTCATTTTTCATAAATAAATCCACGATTATTCATTTATAGGTGAAAAAAAATTGTGCGTGAACTATTTTTTTATTAAATAATTATTAATTAATTAATGTCATTATTTACAATTATAGTTGTAATTTAGCAATTAATAATTAGTACTTAATTAATGACATTAATTAATGAGACATTGAGGAAACATTTTTCTCTGCAGCAACAAACGTCAACGAGCTCGGCCAAGTGCAAGATTTTTTCCTGCACATTTTTATTAATTCCCAACGACGCAACGTTATTTTTTAAGACGTCACAAAAAATCACGTAGGAAACAAAAATGTTTTCATCATTGTATGTGTATCATCGTTTAATTCTCGTGTTATCGAGTTGAGGTCGCCGGAGGTTTCCGAGAGTGCATATTCGTCGTTTCTTAAAAGTTTCCTCCAAGATTACTCAAAAGTGCCTGTTCAGGCACAGTTTTGATGAAATGTTGACACTTTTGTCAGCACACATGAAATTTTCTATCATTTTTTCGAACCCTACCAAGGATTCGAATGGAATATTTTCGTTTTTTGTTTTTTCAATACAATTAAGAGACGACGAACTTTAGTTTTGCTTTTCTATAATCAATAAACCTACTTTAATTTTGACGTACGAATGTTTCCCAAGACTGTTATCAACGAGACACGGCGGTGGGTTGTCTCGTTGCCGGAGGATGAAAAAGTTCTTTGGATCCCAGGCCCATTTGACGAGACGCTTGATTATCAGATACAGACCAAAGACGAATGATAAAAAGTGAAGTTTCGCTATCTCCCAATAAGAGACACGTACGATCTTCGGATCCATCGTGCACGTTTTTCGTTGTCTTGAAAATAATAGTCAACGCTCCCACGCACAAAAGTTTTCCAATTATTATAAAAAAGTGTCCGATGGTTCAATATTTTATTAAAAACACTAAAAAATAGAGACTGTCAGTTCGAGTGCAGATTCGGAGGTTTAAATGATTCGACGTGCTGTCCGCGAATCACGTCACGTAAGAACACAAATAGGCGGCGAACAAAAATGAAAAATATTGATGAAACCGTAAGAAAAAAGGAGGCAATCGATATCGACGTCTCGTCACTCTTGCAATTGGTAAAATAATGCTCATTGCGACTTAAATGATAAACGAAAACAGCTGATTTCAAGGGGTTCACTGCAGATTTATCACGAAATTTCTTCACCAAGATAACGATTCAACATTTCACGAATATTTCTCACTCTTCCTCAACTTTCAAATGTCTGATTTTTCGCCAATTTTGATAAGAAATAAAAAACACGTTTTTTGGCATGTTTCTTCTGGTTCGATAGTTCCACGTGTTTTCTTGTGATGCTTCTCGAATCTTTTCGCGTCGTTAAGACAATTCTCGGGTACAATCTCGAACGACCATTCTCAGGCTTCGACACTGGACTGTGACCTTTACTTAAAACTCTTGCGTTGTACGCACGTCCAATACACATATTATTTAGAAAGAATTTCTTATCTCGATATAGCGTCATGTCTCGTTTCTTTCGATAGCGATCCAGAATTCGCGCAGCTGTGGTCGAATTTTGTCAAATTTTTCGCAAGAGATCCGACAAAAATGAAAAATTTTCAACAAACAGAAATCAAATTCTGCGAAAATTGAAAAGGTCCGCAGACAAAAATCCGGAAAGTTCTTCCTTGGCGCTTTAGTTCGATCCAAGTTTGGCACATCTTTTCAGACTTCCGTCGACGGATTTTGTTGATAAATCAACATTGTACGATCCGCTCAAGACAAAGACACATTCTGATTAAATAAAAGTGATGAACGGTGGAAGAAAAAAAAAATTGGCAGCGGTGGGATTCGAACCCACGCCTCCGAAGAGACTGGTGCCTTAAACCAGCGCCTTAGACCGCTCGGCCACGCTACCTGATATCAAAAAATCCTTAATTGTTTTACAAGTATAATGAAGTATATTTATAGCTTCACAATGGATTTTCTTGTTTATTTATGTCCTCGGGAATGCGAATGAATAGCCAAATGACGAGAAAAGGGATACGCAACGATACGAGGGCGGGTAGAGCGCCGCGAAACCCTGACACACAGTCACGACAACCGCGAATGCAAAATCAACAAAAAAAACGCAGCGATCGTAAAAAAGATAAGCGAGAGCTTGTCACGAGCAGATCCCAGGAAAAAGTGAAATGATTCAATCAATTGACTGCATTTAATCGCTTCGAATTTGTTTTTTGAATCTCTCAAGGCCACGATTCAGATCGACGTCAATGGAATCGGTAAATGAGATCTCGTCGAAAAAAAGAATTCGACGCTAGCGACATCTGGCCTCGTGAAAGGCGAACCGACCAGCAGACTATAAGGACGACGGAGGGCAAAGTAGATTTCTTTCCTGCAAACTAATACCAAACACGTTCTTGGACGCAGCGCGCACATCATCGATGGAGACACCGAAAGCTTCACGCCTGGAACGATTGTTTCCCGTTTTTGCGACCGTGTGATTCGCTGGTTCAATTAAATTATTATCAATTTTTCCGTAACAAATCTATTGAAGGTCATGCAGCGGTGATTGGTAACGCAATTAGATCGTTCGGTATTGACTGATTTGAAAAAAAAAAAAAATAATGAATATTGTTCTCTGCGTCAGCCCGATATTGACTAGGGGATTGAATTTTTTTTTCTCTTTGTACACTTGACAAGCCATCGACTTAGCTGATGAGGTTCATGCTGAAGGAACTTTCAGTTACGGGGGCAATTTGTCCAAAGATTTGCAGGCGTCAAATGCTTGAAAGTCATTGGCAACCCGCGATAATGTTTGGGAAAAAGTGCCACCTCGGACCATACGACAGCACCATGGTGGCCCATGGCGAAAGTCCCACTAGTCAAGGAAAAATATAGTTCAAAGCCATAAAATAAATATTGAATCGCATTTCTTTGTTATTTTCAATGATTTCACATTGAATTCAATAGCATCTTGAGGTGAACTCTTTCGAGAGTGAAACAAAACGTAATTTCAAAATGCTTCGAATAATAACAGAATAGAAAACATAAAAAAGCGTAATAACCGAACCACAGGAATTTTCTGAAAAACGGGACGATGGAACGTGCATGAGCAATGAAGTTCTGGTTCCGATTTGTGATCGCAACTGCGACGGATTACAAAAAAAGAAAATTCACGCGAAGGTATAGCAAGAAAATGGGTCAAATTTTATAATTACTTGGAACAAGATCACAAACTGATGATTTCTTTTCAAATCACCCGAACACCGATGTTTCGAAATATTTGATGATGAAGAATCAGAAAAAAATGTCTCCTCGCCGGTGGGACGATCGAGTTTGCCCTGTTTACTCGAGAGATATTCGTGTTTGATCTTTATTTCTCATCGATTTTTAGTTTCGCGTGCTTTGTTTTGCTTTTTTCGTCGAAATTAATGAAAGTCACGAGCGAGAAGGATTTTTTTGACCTTCGTACGAGATCGCATGTATAAAACGCTAGTAAATACGAAAACGAAAGGTGACTGCGTGGTCGTGATGAGTTAAGGAAATTAATAATTGCAGTAGCTCGCGCGAGCAAGATAGATCAATATTTCCTCTGCAGATACGTTAAAACGCTGTGTAAGTATAACTCAACGAATACCGAGAGGAGTTCGTACACTTCCGTCGCGAGTTGTTACACGAGGAAGGAAACGAGAAACGCTACACATTCACCTGCACTTCCCTCCTCGTCCTCCCGTGCTTCCCTCCCCTCCACCCTCTCTGTGTAATGACAACATTCTATATCTTCCGCATGCCGACGTCAAATTATCAACGTGTATTTGATATTTGCTATTTACCGCCGGTAAACACGTATTAACCAATTGATTCCCATAAATGACGAGTCTGCTCATATTTATCCTCTCCCACCAGTACAGAATCGCGTCAACGCGAGTCATTTCATTTATTTTCGTGTCAAGGTACAAGTTTCCATATTTTTTGACTCCATCGTCCAGAAAACATTTTCTTCGCAACAATTTTCGATTCTTCTCGCGAAATTTTGAAATACAACTGTCGGTTTCATAATCACCCCATAGAATTCAATAAAATTTAGTATAGTCGTAGATCGTGATGAGAAAACGATCCAGGAAAATTCTCAAGAGGCTGTAGAAAACCAGAAAAAAGATATTCTTATTGGTAATTTCATTTGACATCGAGTTTTACGATGAATCTCAATTTTCATTGTATTTTACAACGAATTTTTATCAATTTTTGGGAAAATCCCAGTTTTTATTGTAAAATACAATGAAATGAATGTTAAAATCATGAAATTTTTTATGTTTAGAATTCAATAAAATTTAGTATAGTCGTAGATCGTGATGAGAAAAAGATCCAGGAAATTTCTCAAGAGGCTGCAGGAAACCAGAAAAAAGATATTCGTATTGGTAATTTCATTTGACATCGAGTTTTATGATGAATCTCAGTTTTCATTGTATTTTACAACGAATTTTTATCAATTTTTAGGAGAATCTTAGTTTTTATTGTAAAATACAATGAATTGAACATTAAAATCATGAAATTACCAATGCGAATATCTTTTTTCCGGTTCGCTGTAGCCTCTTGAAAATTGGACGGATCGTTTTCTTATCAATGCGAGATATAGTTGTAAAACCGACAGTACTTGACGATGATTCGAAAATCGATCACGATCGATTGGAATTGAACGCAATTTTAAATGAAAATGCACGCGCGAGGCTGCAAAGTTAATAAATAATTGAACGGTGTTAGATTTTTATACTTTTCTCATTACTATATGCAGTTTTGACGTGTTATCGATGATTTACGATACTTTCACGCTCAATTATTCATCGCAAGGGGACGTGCTCATTAGAAACATGCATAGTGGATTAAAAAAAACTATAAGTTTGCATATCCGCGATGGGCGATAAGTTGGTCGGGAATATCTGTCGGAGAAGGCTGCGAGGGAAAAAGAGGGAAAGATTAGGAAAGATGGCGAAGAGCGAAACGCGCGCGGACGGAGTAGGAGGAGAGAGAGAGCGGGAGGAAGATGGATTAGAATTCGTGGGCGTATCGCACGCTATCTGGTGTAGCTGTTGCTGGGTAGTAGAGTGAATCCGTATAGGACATATATAGACTGTATATAAAGTGAAGCTGTTGAGGTGGAGGGATTAAACAAAGGCCTTGTACACGTCCCGGGCGGAGCTTTCGATCCGGGCACGAAGTAGCGTCTCTTCTGGTCGACGCTTGCGCGGTCTATCAGCGATGAGAAGGATCGACGAGATCCTACTGGGGAAGAGACAGACGGAGCGGGAAAGTCGGGACAATTCCCCCAGTTTATACGACAGCGAGAGAAAGAGAGCGAGAGAGAGAGGGCGAATATATTTTACAGTAGAAATCGGCAAAGTGATGGTAAATTTGGAAGCTAGTCACGTGAGGAAGGAACGTGCGAAAACGTTCGTGTAGCAAAAGAAACGAATTCTTTATCTCATCCCCTCGATTTTTTCCTCTATCTCTTCGGATAAATTCATTTTTTCGTTTTTTATTTTTCAACTATCAGCCTCTCCCATTGCGTCCTTGCAAACGGCCATTTTGTTGCGCGACTTAATATTCCATAAAGTTCATTTTTCCACGGAATACCAAATGGACGCCACCGCCGAATTTTGCTCGTTTTTTCATGTTTTTTCAGGAGAAAATTTCCTGCAACTTAAAACTGTGCGTCTCATTCCAAATCCTATTGCAAAGTTCTTTTTGTTTTTAATACCAATTTCGAAATGTCTGCCCGAAAAAACACAGTCGATCGCGGTTTATTCTTTTTATTCCCAAAACGTTTCGCATCGTGGATTTGATTAAAACGATCATTTCATCGTTATCAGGATTTACATCGATTTCCACCGGACACAGGGGAAAAAAATCCAAGTATCAAAATGGCTTCGAGATATCGCGAGTATTTTGGAGTAAAATATCGCGATCGAGTCTTTTTTTCTTCTTCGTGCATACCAAGTGGAAAATAATTAATGGAATTAAATTGGAGAAACGAATGGCGAGAGAACAATAGTTGCTCCGTTCTCGTAAGGCTTTAACGGCTTCGTACGTAACGGCTCCGAAGTGTTAATCGAGTAAGTTAGGCTCGTTGTGAGGAATACACGCTAACAAAACGAGCGAAGCCTGTTACCCAGGCGTGAAAGGAAAAGAGAAGGAGAAATAAGAATAAGAGAGCAAAGTACGGTTAACGGAGGCAATTGTCTTCACTTGGCGATGACACTTTATGGATTATGCCTCGATGTATGTATATACGAGAAAGAAATGAAAGGGGATTAGTCATCGATCGGCAATTGTCACGTAAAATCAGCCCGACATAATAAAACATATGAAAGCACGTGCTGTGTGCTCGACAGGTCATCGTGAGGGGGAAGAAAAAATATTGAGAGGTAATCCAATTTAATATACTAGTCGAAACGACACGCAGAATGTACAAAACGAAAACACACGATGAGCGATAATCTGTTGATTTGTAGATACGAGTATTGTTTTCATACGATCCTGAAGTTTGCATCGTTGGAATGCAACGAAATTCTGTTATTTCTCCAGCAGAGCCAATAATTATTATTGAATATTTGGTCCGGCCAATAAAACGATTCTCTCTTGCGACCGAGAAACTCAATCGACTGAAAAAATTGCCACGATTTTCAAAATTCAATAAATAATCAATAGAAAAAAAATTATTGGAATTGCCTGGAGATGATTTTTCTAATTAAAATGATGAATTTTCATTAGTTTTTTTTATTTGATCGAAAAATAAAGTCGCTAGGAATTTTGAGTCGGTCGAGTCTCGTACAAAAGTTTTGTTTCGATCCGTGCGTCTGTGAAATTGAAGAAATTCCTCAGAATCTCTTGGTTTTTATTGATCTTCGTGGACTCAACGCTGTGGATATTATTTAAAAAATGATCATGAAGTTTGCATCGTTGGAATGCAACGAAATTCTGTTATTTCTGCAGCAGAGCCTATAATAATTATTGAATATTTGGTCCGGCCAATAGAACGATTCTCTCTTGCGACCAAAAAACTCAATCGACTCAAAAAATTGCCACGATTTTCAAAATTCAATAAATGATCAATATAAAAAATGTTTTTCCTTAAATCTCAACGTTGCAAACTTCAGAGTCATGTTTTCATCTACTCCAAAATCGACGCACGAGAAACATTTGAAAAACGGTGACTGCTGGAATTTATTCAGCAAAAATGAAGAAAAAAAAGTTGAGAGAAGAAATTCGCACGATCCTGGCAGAGGAAACCGAGATAATTGCGAGTAGAACATTGTCGTTATTTTTTTTTTTCGACTTTGTTAGATAAATGAGGATTTGGTCGGAGTGTGAAAAGACTCGTAAAGCCAGTAGCCATTTAATTGAAGCTGTTCCAGATGAGGAACACGTCGAGTGCTGGCAGAATGGCAGGAGAAGAGGTACACGTCAAAGTTGTGTGAGGATTTGAAACTCTCGTGAGTATTACCGTTGCGCTCATCTCCCAATATTTCTATCCCTGTCTCTGGGTCTTTCTCTCTTCGTTAAATTAATCATTTCAACAGCTGCGCTGTCGCATTAGCGACAGAGCCCAGCACCAGGCGGATAAGACAAATGAACGTCGTGGAGCTTGTTAAGACGTAATCCGAGAGATGTGTCCCTCTCATCTTCGCAATCTCGTGTCGCTTCGCTCTCGCCCGACGTCGTTGAATTTTCTCGCTCTCTCACTCGTTCGAGTTGGGCGAATAAAAAGGGCGTAAGCGGGAGAGCAAACGACTATTCAAAACTGTGCAGCTCGAGGCTTTCTCATCGCAAGCCCTCGTCGCGCGCGTATGCACATATCTCGTCATTCCTCTCGTCTCTTTACTTCCTCCGGTTCTCCACGTCGGGGGCGAGGGAGCAGCTCGAGTCTCATCCGGGATTAGATCCCAGGAGAGGCTGCGCCATTTTGGAACACAAGGAACCTGCTCGTAGTCTTTGACTAACAAATCTCCTTTGTTTGCCAATCTCGAGCAAAAAAAAAAACTTGATGTTTTGTATTCTGGATCGAATGAATTATGGAGATTCCTTTCGCAATAAAATGATCTTCATCTCATTTTTATAAACTTTAGATACATAATGCGCATTTGGAAACATATTTTCTTAACGGGTTTCTCTCCTACCGTTAGATATGATCTTCATCCTTTACTCTCAAGCCACAAATGCACACACTCAAAGTTTCGTTCTTTTCAAGAGCTCGAGATCGAGACTGTTGTTCCTGATTTTTCTTTTCGCCTGCTTTTTCTTTTCTCCTCTTTCTCTCACTCTCTCCTCCCGAGGATACTCATCTCTTTCCACTCTGACGGGGTATATGGAGGCGCGATCGTACAGATAGTGTCAGTGCGGGCGCCACCGGTTGCTACGAACGCCCAACAAGACCCACGAACCAAGAGGGATGAATCACTTTTAAAATGCTTCTCCCAAAACCATATCTTGCTCTAATATCTTCCTCTTCTACTTCGCCTGCTTGACCATTTTCTTTTTTCGCTTTTGTTTGCTTTGTTTATTCCCCCGTAATCGTTTTCCTGTTAGCCTTCCCGTGTTTCCGCACTCAAACATCCTCTTTATCGTTTCCTACTCCCAAACCAAAGCTAAAGAGTTTTTGTCCACGCAAATAAATAGAAAAATCAAATCAAACACCATATTTTTATCTATGAATGTTCTAGAGACGATCGCGTGATTCGCGAACGGGGACAGAATTTGGACTTAAATGACTCTGAAGTTTGCATCGTTGGAATGCAACGGAATTCGTTTTTATCTTTGGCAAAAATAATTATTTAAATGGGAAATGTAATTATGGTGATGAAATGATCGATTTTTGCCATCCGAAATGCATATCGGGTCGAAAAATTTGGATGACATTGAAAATTGCATGAATCATCAACAAAATCGAATATATTTCGTTGCATTCCAACGTTGCAAACTTCAGCATCATAGACTTAACACTCAACCTTATCGAAGTTCGAGGACGTTAATTATCTCAAATTAATTCTCTGAGATTCCTTAATCGACCCCGAAATCCTATAAAAGAAAATCTTATCATAAAAAAACGTAAATATTTGTGTTTCGTCCACAAACATTTGTAATTTGCGTCTGGCCCGAACGCCATGGAGCACACTCGGCATTAATTGGATTGGAAAACAGTGACGTAGTTCCCGATTGACAAAAGTTGGTCGTGGCATGAATTTTTTTGCCCATGAGTACAAAAAGGGAGGAAAATTGATTTTTATTCGTTATTTAGACGAGGCTTCGGGCTTGGAGACCGAAAGAAAATACACCTCGTCAAGTTTTGGCTCGGAACCATTTTGTCATCACACCCTTCGTCCCACATAACGAGTCGCACACACCGTCGAGGACAGTCTCAATGTTGTAACCATGGTTACGTTCCCACTTCCGGCAAAAAGGGGCGCGCGAGTGAAAATACGAGTGGAGGGTCGACACGCACGATCGCAGGGTGAACATGCACACGTATATATACTTGGACGTGCGGTATATATATAGATCCATGGGTTATTAATACCACATAGCGAATGATCGGCCATTGTTAGGATTCATCAAGCCTGGTGATCATTTTTCCACAACTTTTTTCAGCATTCAATTTTTTTTCAGCTTTTATATATTTTTTGTTCACTGGAAAATATAACATTCCAATTAAAATTCATCAGCGTGTCAACCTGACGGACCTGTCACTCTTTCTCACAACTCGAAATCCTCTCGATTCATCAATCCGCCCGGCAAAACTTCATTGCCAGAGAGAGGGATGAGCCCTCGAGTTTCAATTGCCAATAACAGGGGTTTTGTCGCGTCGAGGGATTCCCTCCATCTCTGGTAATGAGAGAACGCCAACAGGGATGAGATTCTCGCCATTATTGCAAGATTAGTATAATATGCTCGGGAGATGATGGAGAAATAATATCGTCCCTTCGTATCCACGCATTCGCCTCATTAATGTCGGAGTACAAGAAGAATAAAGTCATCATCGATATTTCCAAGAAATTTTCATCAAAATTCACAAGATTTTGGATGAAAAATGAATTTTCAAGGATCGAAATTAACTAGTAGTTGAAACAGCAATTAAATTCACGATGTAGTTCTCAATCCATAACCATTCAACGGGCGTGTGCATAATAATTAGCGAAAAATTGCTTTGCCAGTTTTCGAATCGGAATCCATTCATTTTTTCTATTCCCCGCAGCTCTCGGCTCGTGATGGAATTGCAGCGATTAAGTATTTTTCATAATTATATCAAAATACAGAAAATCCTTCAACAAATTGCTCTTTCATAACACGAACCTCGTAATATAATGTCGAGTGTAGGAAACAACGTTTTCATTGTAATATTCGAGGAGCTGTCAGTCCACAAACGACGGAGTTGCGTGAATAAATTTTAACGTAATTAAAAAATTTAATACCTAATCAACAAACACAATTATTTTTTTCTCGCCTTCAATATGAACTTGTATTGCGTACGATTGCTTTAAAATCGTAAACTATTGGTCGCCAAATGAAGGAAAAATGTTTGTCGAAAAAATCGATGAGTTTTTTAAATTCTAAATATTTTTGAGTAACAATAAAAATTTCGCCATTTCAACGAGACTTTGACGTTGGAATGACGAAAATCTGCGAGAATTATCGCAAAAAGATTGACATTTTATTGAAAGAAATTCGTTCCATTGCCTGCCAAATAGTTTCGAATCGTTGAATAAATAATTCGGTGAATAAAAATGTCGTTTTTCAACATAATTAAATAATTCAATAAGCGATCAACAAACGCGATTATTTTTTTCTCGCCTTCAATATCAACGTGTGTATGAAGGTGCGATTGCTTTAAAATGGCAAATTGTTGGTGGCCGAATGAAGGAAAAATGTTTGTCGAAAAAGTTCGTTAAATTCCAAATATTCTTGAACAAGAATAAAAATTTCGCCATTTCAGCGAGACTTTGATGTTAGAATGACGAAAATCTGTGAGATTTATCCCAAAAAGATCGACATTTTATTCAAAGAAATTCGTTCCATTGCCTGCCAAATAGTTTCGAATCGTCGAATAAATAATTGGGTGAAGAAAAATGTCGTTTTTCAACATAATATAAATGTATATCGACCTAATAATTGAAAAATGGCTAATCGTTGGTTAGCGAAGGAATGATTTGACAGTTGCCGAAGGGACGTGTCACGAACGCAATTAGTGGAGCGTTTCAGTCAAGGACTCGGTAAGAGTCGGGTTACTCTTGCAATGGGTACTTCACTCTCGATGAATCTATATATCTATGTGAATCTTATGGGTCTTGGTGCTCCAGAATATATAGATGAGTGGAGGACCCTTATCGTGACTATTGGAGAGCCTCTTCTCAGCCGTCGGCTTACACCTCGAGCAAGGGTGAGAGACTGCATTTTGATTTGCGTGTCACGAGGAGCGAACACGTTTCCAATGTTCATCATTCTCTGTTTTTCTCATTCGTCTCTCTCGGTTCGTCCATATTTCATGGCGTAGATTGCGCACGGACAGTTCTCTTGAATTTTCCAGGTTTACTCGAGTCCGGAGACAACGTGAAATTCTCTAGGACGTTCGTTGTTAACGAACCCACTTGCAATTATAACCGAGTGGATTTCGCGTGGATTACTAAATCGAGAAAAAAACTTGCAGTCTGCCTGTCTTCCGGTAATTTACAGCGATTCCCGTCGGTCAGGCGTGTCTTTGGTGCGGCCGTCGCTAGCCATGCTGGGCTGAAGAACCCGTTGGATTCATTTCGTGGATTAAAAAGTCCAGGAAAACACAAAATTGCGAAAAAAAACTGCACGCAACGTCGAAGCGATGAAGATTTTTGGAAAAAAAGTCGATTCAGCCGATATGTTATTGTCGGACCGGATATCGGCGATTTTTTTCGTGATACTCTGGTAAGCCCACCGTTTCGAAATTCCAACGAGAAAAAAAAAGGCGAGAGGAAAAAATATCCTGTGGCAGACTATACAGGAAAATGTGGTTGTGGGATTCGAATTTTCATACCTCTCGTGTCGAGGTCCATATCGGCGCGAGAAAATCTCGAATAATCGCGGGTAAAGGGAATAAAGTGAGTGTGTGTGTGGTGAAATAGAGAAACGTACGGAGGGGCTGGTCTGTTACTGTCGTAGGTAACCGGACACCTATTAAAGCAACACCTATTGTGAAGCGTCAGTGGAGAGCTGTACCATTGTCACGATTTTCATCTCGCGCGCTTGTTCCCCCTCCTTTTTCTTCCTTTCTCGGTCCTTTTCTCATCGCCATATATGCATAGCATTTCGCTATTTTCATCATCGCAGTTGTATTATAACTCACATTGTGTTAATCCCGCAAAGAGAGCGAGAGAGAGAGAAAGTGTATGTAACTTGCAAAGTTCTTTCACGGAGCACGTTCTCGCGCTCACTTGTCAATGGAATTTGAGGAGGGCGCTTAAACGACACCTGGTAGGTGTAACGTTGCCGCCATAGTTCATTATGAGGATAATTTGATACATATCGTGAACCGAGAGGGTCTCGCTTTGACAATGTCGCCAGAAAAATTTCGTGTATTTCCTGGGGTCGTGTGTACATCATAGACGTATATATAGGAAAGTGAGATGCATACCGCGAGACCTGCGGTAACACTAAACCAAAAAATCGGTGTAGAAAAACCAGGAGGCAAGATTTTTTGTCCTTTACCAAACAAAATTCGATGAGACTTCGGTATCGAGTCGAGCGAAGGAAATTACGCGGCTGACAAATTGTTCCATTGTCCTCGTGTTATTCCGGCAGCTCGCTGCATTTTCATCCGAAAATGCGGGCAAAGAATTCGTTTATTTTTCTAACGTGTAGACACGCAACGAAACGATATGAAACGTTATAGTACGCGATGGCGCGTTAGATGTCGAACGAGTACTCGAAGAGTTGACGACAAGAGGCAAAAGGGAGCAGGTTAACCGTGTGTGGAGGGAAAGTGGAGGACAGTCGCGCGAGATGTGTTTTGTCAGAGTGGCAGAAGAAATTTTGGTCACGTAGAAGCTCCTGAGGTAACTTCGTTATCCCTCAGGAGGTAGAATGGAACTTCGTACACGGTTTTTCGTTCTGTATCCTGCTGCTCTTGGCTATATATTCTGGATATTGCTACTGGTACTAGAAAGTATATGTATCTGTATATAATAGAGTATATACATACGTTTTCAAGTCCTTTCGAACAAACCCCATGACTCGAGAACCCATAAAACTAAATTCAATATGGCGAAGTCAATCGAAAGCGCCAGCTCGTTCAATGCGCTTATAGCAGGCTCTGTGCTCTTTTCCCTTTACATTTTTTCTCCTCTGCTGTGTTCATACGTATGACGCGATGTATAAGGCAGTTTATTCTTTTCTATCCCCTTTGCGAGCCTCCATTTTTTGGGTCCTCCCGCATCGTCGCTTCTCTCTTCTTCGCTTTTCGTTCTCTTTCATTTACAACTCACACACTGCTCACGTAGAATCGACTTTTCCAACGAAATCGATTGTCGGACGAAGGGAGCCGAAGCATTGGACCCGCTTCTCGCGACTCTCAGTCTACCTCGCAGCCCTCATCGACTTTCAATGGAGGACGCGCTGGTGTACAAGGGGATTTTGCCATCGCAAAAGTGTGAGAGCTCCAAGAGCGAACAAAACGAATTCTGGAGAACGCGGTGTGAACAAAACACAGCTCTCTCTCTCTCTCTCTTTTTCTCTCTGCTTTCCGCCCTCTTGTCGGACTCTGAACCCCGGACCAACTCCCCTTTGGACCACCCCCTGGGAGCTTGATCCCCTTCGATGCATTATTATCGCGCTCACCGAATGTTCGACGCCATTTTTTTTCTCTCCTCGACTTTTCGTCCCGCGTCTATAATGTTGTGCAAACATTCGTGACGATGCAATCGAGATAATGGACAGATTTTACATTTTCATGACAATTTTCTAGATTTGCTCAGCCGACCATGAGATATCGGGATATCAAAGTGAGAGAGGACGATACCGAATGGAAAGAGTCTCATAATTCATGGCACTGAAGTTTGCAACGTTGAGGTGCAACGAAAAATACATTTTTCTATCAATTGTTTGCTTAAATAACAAAAACCATGAAAATTTTTGTGCTGATTTTGTTTTTGGATCCTGAAAAAAATCGTTTTAGTGTCCTAATAAAATATTGAATAAGAATTGCCAGCTCTGCTCACGGAAAAACCGAATTTCGTTGCATTCCAACGATGCAAACTTCAGCATCGTCATAATTCGGTAGCCATTCGCGAGCCGATTACACGCGCGCGGAATCGGTAGAACTTTAGGAATTTTTCGATTAAAGGATAATAGAAACGAAAACGATTTTTCGTGGCTCGATCCGATCGTGCCTGTGTACTGCATCCGGTAGGAGAGCAGGAAGCAGAAAACAAATGGTGGCGGAGCCATCGCGCGTGGCTGATGAAGGCGAGAGTTCGGGAGTTTCGTTCGCGTTCTAGCTCAGTTTTGTTTTCTTCTTTTTATATCGCGTCGAGATCGTGAGCAGAGCGGCTGTAACGACTGCAGTGAACGGGTAATCCTGAAATTTGACGTTGTTTTTTTCTCCTGATAACAACGGCATCCCATCAGCGCGTTTCTTCCGTATCGTGCGGCGTCCGTTTCTCTCTCACTCTCGCGCTTTATCTCATCCGGGACTCTCGAGATTGCTCGTTGTTGTCTTTTTTTCAACCACTCCAGCTCTCCCTCTCTCGCTCTTTCGCTCGAATAACCTCCTCGTGTTTTTCATTCCCCCCTTTTTTTTTATCCATCTCCCGATCCATTCTCTCGCTACCTTTCAGTTCGCTCTTTGTTTCGTCGAGGAAATGGCAAACAAACGAGTGGTGCAATGCCGCGCGCTTGCTCATCGCTCGCTCGCTTGTCACCCTATTCCACAGCCTCGCAAAAATTCATTTTCTTTTCGTTCTTATATTTCCCTCTTCCTCTCGTTATCTCCCTCAGGTAATGCCCAGAGAATCGGAAAAAAGCTCATGGCTTCACGGTTATTTGCACCAATGCAAACAAAAATTTATCAACCTGAAGAAACGACAAAAATCCTTTCCCTTTTACGTCAAACTTGCAGAAAAAATCGTTCACTCTTATAAAGTTCCGAGAAATTTTAATCAGTCACAGTCACTTTTTAATAATTTCTAAAATGTCCACAAGTTTATGCAGATTTTCGACAGTTTTCTTTCGCCCAAAAGACAAATCGAATGTTCACAGTTCGTTATTTTTCTAAGTAGTGTATCGATATTCATCCGGATGTATAGACGAGGCAAGATCTCGTCTCGAGATGTTTCACGCGTTAATGTTGCGTTGATGAGAATATTCAGAGTATCGTCTACTTCTGTTTAGACTCGTTTTTTTAGATTATTTTCTCATACTCTTTTCTGTTCTTAGGCGCGCACCTTCATCCACTCGTTAGCGACGATGACTCTTGGCTTTTCGAAGGCTCAAACCCAGTAGCATAATACATACGATTCGAGCATATAATGCTCGATGTGTATATGTGCCTGCAAGAACACAGAAGAGAACTCGTGCTCGTTTTTTTTCACCGCGACTCTCCCATTTAATATATCCTGTGGCCACATGAATGTGCGTGTGTCTGTGTTCCTGAAAAAGATCGAAAGAGCAAGGCACCGGTCCGATCATTAGAAGCCCAAAAGGCTGCCCTTTGGAATGAGAAACGAAGTACATAATGCGCCAGTAGCAGCCAAGTGTCGGTTACACGCTGGCCAAATAAACAAATCCGACGATAATTATCCTGCCAAGTGCGTCCTTCGCTCTTTGACCAGCAAATATAATACGTGGTTTGATCTAAGAGCCTCGAAGAGTCTTTTCTCGCTCGAAACTAATAAAAAAATCTTTAATTTTAAATTAAAAAAAGATTTTATTTCATTCAACCATTCATTCCAGCTTTTGTATAGTCAAAATACTGCAGCTATTTAAATAAATTGATTGAGCAGATTGAATTTTTTATTATTTTCAAAAAAACTAAGTTTTTGATAAACAGTTGAACAATTATTAATTAAAATTAATTTGCCTAATTATTGAAATTTAATTTAAATTAAATTTATTTTTTTAATTAATTTAAACAAATATTTTAATAAACATTTCAATTTAAAAAAACTGGACTCGGATGAAATGACGTGCGGTGCTTGATTCTCGTGCGAGATAAGTTGGAAATTCATAAAATACAATTATTTCGAAAAGCCCGGAAATTTTTGTGAATTTTTTTAGAGTCTCGTGCAACTCCCAAACGATTCTGAACGTAATTTTATTTTCGTACCAGGAATAAACACACAAATATGAGAAAAACGTAACGAGACGTCGTACACGGAGTTGGCATTATGGATTTTTAATTAGTTATCCAAAAACGAAGGAGTTGTCGATTATATGAGAGTTTAGGGTTTGACTCGAATGGAATAAGAGATTAAAAGCCCATCGGGGCGAATGAGGGTGACGAGATTGTGAAGGACTGGAAAAACTTGAGTCAACTGCTACATATGTAGACGTATGAATGTGTATGGGAGACAGAAAGGCGAGGATATCTTGTAGCAGGATTGAAGGGTGAGACGGAGAGGCCCATTGACTTTGTTCATTGATTTTACGTCAATCTGCAGGCGCCCTTGTGGAGTCTCCATGATGCGTTTATCATAAGCGATAAGGGGGAGTTTACACGATGTCCTTTGGCGAAGGGGCCGGGAGCGAGAGTGAGAAAGACAATTTGATGGCATAAAGAAGAACGAAAGGGAGGTCTGGCAGTGTTACAAACCCTATAATGCAAAGAGAGGGGTGTGGGAACCCGTAAAATCCATGGGAGTAGGAGGAGACATTTCGGGTCTTTATATCTTTCGATACATACACGATTTACCCACATAAAACTGCCTGATTCATACACGTATTCATGGCTTGGTAGAAAAGTGTTTATACAGGCAGTCCAAAAGCTCTTCGCCATGAGTTTCGCTGCGATTCCCATAAGAAAGACTCTGTCAATTTTACGAACTTTACCAGAGGTCGACTCTGAAGTTTGCATCGTTGGAATGCAACGAAATTCATTTTTATCTTTAATTACGATGATAAAATGATCCATTTTTACCATTCGAAAAGCATATCGGCTCGAAAAATTTGGATGACATTGAAAATTGAACGAATCTTCAATAAAATTCAATATTTTTCGATCCATTCCAACGTTGCAAACTTCAGCATCATTACCAGAGGATCTTAACGCTCTCGAGTTCCTCTGACTTTCGGGACATCGTGTATGCATGTATTTGTATGTACAACTGTATCGAGGGATGAATGCTACATGGCCACCATAAGGGAAGTGGAGAACAGAGCCATCGAAGCTATCCAACAGTGTCGCAACGTGAAATAGAATAGAAATGACCCCCCATGGGATACGCATTAGCGACACATGGCCGCGCTACAAAGCATATCAGCGTGGCTTGCGCCAGCACGTCCCTATGACTCTCCGCACGAATATCCCCTTCAATTTCTCTCTCTTAAATATACATGTCCGTGTATACACGACGAAACACCGACACACACATGCGAGAGGAACAGGATACGAGGCGTGCTCTGTATACGATTACATAACGTGTTATACGTGAGCTTCATGCCCTTTCCCTTTGCGCGAGGAACGAGCAGACCCCGAGGGGGTTGGCTCCGTCACGAAAGTCCTACAGACTCGTACAAGAGGTTTGGTTTTCGTACCATCGAACCCTCTCTCTCTCTGCTTTTTTGTCTCTCTCGTTTCAACGTCCTCTCTCGATCCCCGCGTAATATCATATGTACATCCCTCGTCCCATCGACTTTTCGAAACACCCGAAACGCCATTTTGTAAGGGTTCTTTTGCGTCTCGCAGGCGTGTACAGTCATCGCCTCTCGTTATCGCCTTACCACTGCGCGGCCCTTGTTCGAATTCTCGTTAAGTGGATTCGACTTCACTCTGATCGTATAATACTGTTACGTCCATTATTTATCAATATCTTTGACTGTTAAAACTTCTTTCGACTATTGTGGGAATAGAATTTAGACAAACACTGAGGCTTAGGATTTTTATATCCAGTATTTGTTTATTTATAATGTTTCGTGCGGTCACCAAACTGAGGATTTTGCATTTTTTTGCTGTTTCTAATCACGCTGCATTATATTTTTATTTTTTTCTGGTTTCTCTTGGATTTTTTTGTTTCAATGAGACAGTTTTTGAAATATACGAAAGCAACTGTGACTGCGGAAATCAATGGCCACGATTCGTCTATTTTTCTCTCTATTCTGTCTAATGGCATCGAGTGCCGTTACCTCCGTAATTACGAAACACTTATCAGCCGTGTTTGACAAGAACTTACCAAACTGGTTTGTCACACTCGCGCGCAGAGTGGTCGCTTTAAATTGATATGAAATAATGGTCGTTCTCTTTCCTCCTTTGTTTAATTTCATGTTTTTTTTTCATCTTGTATTTTCGTTAGCACTGTCACTCGTTGTCAACGAGCGTGACAAGTCGTGTCTGTTAAGAGATCTTGGAGTTAAGTAACGGGAGTATTAGTTTCGCATTATATTACGGAGTGAATTTCCATGTTAAACTTTGAGAACCCGTGACATTTTTTTAGTCACCACTCTAGCTCCGCAGTCGAAATATATTGTGTGTAGGAGTTTGATGGGACCAGAGACAAGAAAAATATAAGAAGCAGCGACCGAGACGAAGAAACACACTCGTCGACATTATCTCTCGGAGTATATCGCAGGGATAACGAGAAAGTAAAAAAAACACGAACGAAACAACAGCATAAAGGTTAATTTGGTACGTGTTGTAATCCTTAAGAACAAGGTGTACATGGGGGATTCTCATTCACTTAGTACGACGACAGCCATTTTTTTTCATCCGAGTGATTCTCCAGTTACGTTTTCCCACCATCTCATAACCATTTTCCTCCAATTTTGATAAACTCGTGTAATCAACGATTTATTTTTCATTCGCTCGAGCAATAAAAGGCGTGATTGAAAATTTTGTCTCGAATCCATTTGAATAAATGATTGAATCGCGAATAATTATTGGGAAAAATTAAAAGTTTAGTCCTCGTTTTTAGTTTCGTCCGAAAATTTTCTATATTTATATCGAATATTTATATTTATAAAATATAATTATTTATATATTCATATAATTATAAAATTTTCTATATTTATATAGAAAATTTCTATATTTATATAGAAAATTTTCTATATTTATATCGAAAAATTCTATATTTCTATATTTATATAGAAATTTTTTCATATTTATATAGAAAATTCTTGGACTGAACTAAAAACGAGGACTAAACTTTTAATTTAACATTTATATAGAAAATTTTCGGACGAAAATTCAGAGAGGAAAGAAGAAAACGATTTCAAGAACAATAATTTTGCGATCGAGTCGGTGATTCGAAAAAATTGGAGAAAGGTTTCGGAACGCAGGGCGAGATAAGCGATGTGTCACTTTAATTTAAATGGGGTGTGGGTTTGATGAAGGAAAAGTGAGAAGGAATTCCCCATATGCGATATTATATGTATGGGGTTTCGTTCGCGTTGGACATATCTCTGACTCTCTCTCTCTCTCTCTCTTTTCACGCTCTTCCCTCTCAGCTTCCTGCTATTGTCCGAGTGTAACATCCAATACACATTTACATTTGTGTATTCGTGCGATGCACACCCTTCGAGCTCTCCACGGATGACAGCGACCTGGATTAGTCCCTTGTTCCATTCTGGATTATATCGAGCGCGAAATATTCATCGACCGATACACCTTCCGTCGGCTCAATTCTCTTCCCTCTCCAAGCCACCACAAAAAATATAAAAAAAACATGACAAAATATCCTTCAGGCAAAAACTACCAGTAAACCATTTCTAAACTCTTTAACGTCGTAGAAAATTTGCAATGATTTCGCGAACGAAGGCCAGTCAACTGGAAAAAAAATTCAAATAGTTTTCGAGTAAAAAAATCGTCGCCAACAATTCTGTCGATTAAAAAAAATCAATCGTAATATTTCTTCACGAATAAAAAGCCAAAAATCTGATTAAAAATGGCAGGGAAAACTCTAAAAGATCGGAACGAAATTTTTGATTGAAAAGAATTTTTTCATCATATCGAATGAACCGAAAATGTACGATTTTTGTTGATTATCAAAGAGACTCTTAGAATAAATGAGACGCGCGCTGGTTGGATATAGTTAATTGGATGGAGACGTGCGAGAGCACTTTGCTTGATTCGAATTGGACAAAAGGAAATGTTTTACGTTTTCCCGAAGCTCCTGTATACATTTGTTAGGAACTTTGTAAAGTTTAGTTGAAAGCTTGGAGAGTATAGATGGAGTACAGGAGTGAATCCTGAGGCGTTTACATGTGATCGTATTGTGAACAAAATTGGAATGGAATTTGTATGTAACGTGGAAAACGGAGCGAGAAGCATATCGACAAATCGGTCACCTTGGCAGCGTTGGATGACACTATGAAAGTTTCTGTACTACTCGAGTTGGCGTGTACACTATTTTCGTAGGTGTGTATATGTAAATGTGTTGTATGTGTATCTCGTGGAACGAATCTCGTTGGATAATGGGGAAAACGTTGAAGCCCGCCAGTTTGTCACGTAGAGGTAATTCGGCACGCGTTCTCCTGCAGCTCTCGCTCTCTCGCATCCCTCCTGTCTCGCACTTGGTCCATCAAATTGATTTTCACAGCCTATTCATCTCGCGCGGTGTATGTGGATGTAGATAAATATACATGCACGGCTTGGTACGAGCCGAAAGCAGCTCTTGAACGGAATAATCAATCTCCCGAATAATTGTCGCAGCACAAACGACGTTGAATTGTCGTGGGATTGGAAATTTGTACATGGAAGAAAAGAGGCTTGCGCGTACGGATCCCGCGATGAAATAGTTACGTCTCGTACCAAAAATGTATAATCACCAAAATTACAATAACGAGCAATCGTTCGCGCTGTGAAAGCCTCCAACCTAAAACGGGAAAAAATGTTATTTCTTGCGCGGGGTATGGGAGTCGAATGATTCGGGAATAGCGTGTGACCGCGCGTCGTTTTAATGCTGGAAACGTTTTGAAGGATAAAAGGATGAGAAGTCGAGAGAGCAGGATTTCACACTCGCGCGTATCATTTTCTCGATTAAAGTGTATGCGAAGCTTGAGGAGTTGAGAAACGGGATATAGGAAAAGAAGCTTCCGGTTGGTAATACGTTATACTGATAGGCGTGTAAGGATACTTAACTATACTTAAGTATAGCCTCAGCAGGCAGAAGGAAGACGAAACGAAAAGGAAGAAAGAAGCTAAAGTTTTCCATGGTGAGCGCGCGCAGACGAGAAAACGTCTAATTTCTTTCCCGAAATATCGTCGAAACGAAATGGACGAGAGAAGCGAGTGGTGGAAGAAATTTGATGGAAGGGAAGCAGCAGGACGTGACGAGACAAATTTATTTTTCTTTTTTCCTCGTTTTTTAGAGCTATTTCTCTATTTCTGAACTGCTGGCCAATAATGAAGGAGTTTCGAGAGGTCGGTGTGCTCGAAGTTAAGTCCCCGAATGACTTATTAGAACGTTGCGGTTTGGCCTAACTGTGTTCGAGTCTTGTTGCCAGACGAGGGCTCAAACCATCAACCCATATGTACGATCCAATTCCTCTCGAGATGAACAAGACTCACCAACACACAGCGATACGTCTGCGTGCACACAGCAGAATGCAAGGTTATAGTTTTAAGCTGCTGCTGCTGCTGCTGCTGCTGCTGTTATGCTCGTGGCCTAATTGACTCGCGTCAGCAGCCAATCGTCCGCTAAATTATAGGTCCCAAGCTCTTTTCTAGGAGCTTAGCCCAACAGATCTCAGGGCCATGCACAAACCAACAGGCCACCGCATATTCTCTGCTGCTACGGTGATTCTACACCATCGTCCTGCCCCCAGCACTTCGGAGATAAGACTCTCATCACTGCGTCCAGACTATTGTAGATTATCTGTACTAAAACAGCAGACTCCATCAGGAAAACAAACAGAATTACGATCCTTCGAGATATTCATTTCTCAAATGGCTCTCGTTGCCAACTCCACTGCCTGCTAAATGTATCGCATACAAATATGCATTAGCGACCTAAATCTTGGATCAAGTTCGATATCAAATTTCAGTTTTCCTCGACGATAATTGTTTTTTTTTATCCAACTAACAATTTCGTGATTTTTGCGTATGAACATTGAAATTATTAAGGAATGTACTAGGAATCCAGTTGCTTATTGTTGAAAATTATAGTATTTTGAGGACAGTTCGGAAATTACAGCAATATCTCGAATGTCAGTTCGACAAATCGTTCTAAACAGCATAGTAAAACGTGATCATCAGATTAAAACCGATTTTACAATTTAGCATAGCAATTAAAGAAAATCGCAATGATCACGGTAAACAAAACAATACGTGTGATAAAATTTCACACATGTTCGATATATATTCATATTGGGATAATTGAATTTTACTATGTCGACGTTTAAAATTTGAGATATTCTCACTCTTAACTGAATTCTTACCTGACATAGTTAATTGTTCATGAAAACAAACCTGAAATCATTCGCGCACGTAAAATACGAAGGTTATAACCTTCGTATAGGACATTTTTCCAAAACATTTTATTTCTCACTAAACAAAACGAATCCGTGTTCTCCGTGTGGAAGAGCTTGAATGCTGGAATGGGTTTCGAAAGCAAAGAACTGCCATTTGGTTAAAAAATTGGGAGGTGATTTGAAAATGGCGTTCGATCTTGATGGGCCGGGATATAAAGACGCGACTGAATCGCTCATATTGGACAATAGCGATTATTATCGCAGGGAATAAGAATAAAAATACTAACAGTATACAAGGACGATGGAAGGACAGGCTGCTGCTCACGTAATGGCGAAATAACGAATAGCACAAGCGGTTGTGGCGTGACACATACGTAAATGGCGTCGAGATCACGGGGAGATTAGAGCTCGTTATCGGCAGCATCCATCATTCGTACGTGATGCTGCGGGGTAGGCCGCGTTTGTGCTCTTCTTCGTTCCTCTCTGTCGCTCGCGAAGTGTTGATTCTCTTTGGGCGAGGGTAGGGCTGATTTGTCGAGTAACTGGAACCGGAACGAGAATCGACGTTGATAATAATCCGCGTCCCGATCCAAGGCAGCATGAAATTTATTATCGCAGAGTAAACATTTGACTAATGATGAAAAATTTCGCGCAATTGGCTGAGTTTTCATTTCTGTTCTGTACGCGAGAACTCTCGCGACATTTACGCTTGCGGCTAGGTCGACGACATTCTCGTGAATATGAATGCCCAGAAATAATACCAGCAGAATAGCAAATTTCTCCCTTCCACTCCCTCACTCCGCTGCTCTCCTTTTTCGTCTCGCTCTTGATCATAAAGCGTGTGGAATTTCAAAGGTCTACTTAACATTCGGTGTCACGTAGCGCCCACGTTTTAATACATCAAAAACTCTCGTACACGCTGAGGTCGAACAACGAAAGAGCGGCGGACAGACCGAGGAGGCTGGGACGTCGTCTCGTTGCTCTCCTCTTTTTATTTCTCCTTCTCTCTGCTTGTGCCATCAACCTGGTCCACCCCCTGGGCCTCCACCTCCCACAGTTTCTCCCATCGCGCGGCCTTTGCCGGGATGTTCGAGCAACGCGAGGGGGATGAAGAAATAAAGGACCAGGGGAGCTGTGGAACGTTTCATTTGTTCGCCCGGGCACGAAGCGACAAGACACACGCGGAAGCGACATTTTCCAAAGCTACATAAAGCATCAGGCCACATGGACCAACGTCGAAATCCTTTCCCGCCGTGAAACAATTCCTCATACTGGCGTTTATCCCAACTTTTCAATATTTTCGTACATCAAAGTTCACAGAAGTGCGTCTCGAAATATATTTTTCTACGACAAAGTTGTCTCACGGCGCCCCATGGCTTTCTCCATATGGATCTTCCGCGTTTGCATTCTGATTGGACAGCTCACAACCCGATGACGGCCATGACAGCCTTTTCCTCCAAATACCCTATCCAGCCAATAGAACTCTCGAGGGCGTCACCGGGGCGGGCATTCTTCCCCAACCATCAGAACTTCCAAACTGCCGCAGCGTCGACCCCTCTCCTTCCCTTATTATTATCATTATTTCGACAACTCTACTCCCTCTGAGCCTGCACAGCAATGCTTGGCGATCGAGCAGTACAGGGTTCTGTTCACTCCCATGCAGCCTGCAACGTTCCCGCCGCTGATGCAGTAGAAATCTGCCAGGCCAAAAAGAAACTTTTGCGAGTAGTGTTCCAGCCCCTGCGGACGATGGCGCTTCGGCCATCTTTTCAGAACCACATGGAAACAGTCAATGATGAGGTTTCGGAAAGTTAACGAGACTTTTTCGGGACGCGAATGTCGGTTTTGTGAATTCCAGGTGGAGGCTTTTGAAAAAGTGACTGATGCATCGTTGCGATCGAAATTCGTCATAATCGTTGAATTAATTCGTTTTCCACGTTAATTAAATAACGATATCTTTGTATTTTTGATACAGACGACAGAGTCTTGAATAAAAATGTTTACGGACCATTTGGATGAATTTTCTGAGATCGATTTGAAGTGGCGAAACACTTTGGACTGGAATTCTAAGAATGTTTGATGAAAAATTCGTTGCGAATTATTGAGTTTTGAGAAAAGGCTGGATCACGGGGAGAATTATTTAGATGGTATACCGTGAAACGAGGTCAGAGGTTTTCATATCCTCGAGACAGAGAGAGGAAGACGCGATGAGAGGGATGCTGAAAAGGTCGTGTAGCGAGACTTGGCAGCTCGATAATTCGAATTAATAAGCACAAATTGGCGGTCCTCTTGGATACTGCGCATAATATATTCAGCAAGAACAAGAGACATGACGCGATAAAAAGAGAGAGAGAGAGGGAACACCGAGAAAAGATTGCCAGATGGATTTTTTCGGAGTACAGTTTTGTCCATGGGAATGACGAAACGTTTCGTGCACACACGTCGACAAAACCCAATACGAATATACACATTGGTGGTGATTCATTTTGATTTTTTGATCCATTGAATTAATTAATTGCGGCGAATCATCTTGGAGACCTCGCACGAAGAGATAAAGAGAGAGAATTCTTTTCACACAAAACGTCATACATACCGAGAATCAAATGATTCGCTAACTCAATGAAAACAAACAGTAGCGAAGAATTTTTTCAATTGCTTTATCCACGAGCGAGTTTCGCCTGCTGACTTTCTCGTGCCATAAAAACGTATATTTATATATATAAAACATAATATATTCGCATGATAGCATGCTCAGCAGTTTCCTCCACAAATGGCATTCGGTTTTGCCTGCCCTCGATAAGAATCGAGCAGTATGCTGTCGCAGTTGCAAAAAAAAAGATGAAGGAGTGGGATGTAGGAAAAAAACGGATGAAAAAAAATGAGGGAACGAAACGTGGCGGGCGAGAGGCCTAACGACCCGCGAGAGGCTCGCAATGAGGCGATTCTACTATGCGATATATCCTGTCACAGATCCGTCAGTGATATCGAACTCATTCGGTTGGCATGAGCAGCTCTGCTTGCACCGACACTATCTATATATACATATTCGTCATATATCGCAACAACCATGATGATGATGCGCTACAAGCATAGCGCCGACAAATTAAAAATGTATTAAGCTAAAGGTGTCGCATTCACCACGATATTACTGTATTAGCAAATATATCTTTGTATATATTTTGTACACACGTATTTATGTCAATGTATAAGTGCTGCGTCATTAATAGCTTCCGTGCAGAAAGTTCTCGCAAAAACGACCACGCATTGTCATTAGTTCATGAGCCTCCTAAATATCGATCATTTCGCACGATCATTCGATCCTCTCAAACGACGTCCACTCTGGAATCTTATGATTATGCATTTGCTGGAAACTGAGCAACGGTTATGGCAGAACTCACAGTTTTCTCCCACGAAGAAACATTTTTGAGATATTAAATTTGCAATTTTTTACTTTTCTCATCTAATTGCGTGGAAATTGAAGTCGCGTTTCGTTTACGAGTTTCAAAAAAATGGGTTTAGGATTTTTTGTAAAAAATTTCGACTCATAGCCTTCTGGCTACCTGCAAAAAAAGCCTCAATACATTTTTTTCCCACCTAAACACGCGTTTAGATGGGAAAAATTGAAAATTAGATATCTCAAAGTTTTCATTGTAAGAGGAAAGTTTTGGGGCCAAAAACGATGATCTAAAATTTTGGAAACAACCCCAAATAAATGCATTCTGAATGCATTTAATTTGTACCCAAGACATAGGGTTTTTGCTAGGGGTGTGCGAATAATGATCGAATCGAATGGGATCGAATATTCGTCGATTTTTCGAGTATTCGATAAATTTCCGAAAAATAGCAGATTTTAGCAAATCCTTTCGAAATTTTTTTCCGAATATTTTCGAAAAAAAATCGAACATTCCAAAGAAAATCGAAGATTTGAAGAAAAATCGGATATTCGAAAAAAAATCGAATACTCGAAAAAATATCGAATGTTCGGTTTGAAATTGGAATCAAACAATTTTGATTTGATTTGATGCCGAATATTCCAAGTTTTCAAATATTCGCACACCCCTAGTTTTTGCGTGTGAAAAGATGCACGCGGTTGTAATTAGAGAGGAAACTTGTCACAGGGAAATGGTTGATGTAAAGAAATGGTTTGAAATGGAAGGGAATAACAGGCGAAAATAGTGGAAACGTTGATGTAAACGTGAAGGGAAGAAATAATGAGATATCTCTCGATTCGGTGACTGATATACGAGCCTCGATATCCATCCGTCTAATTGATCGTGCAATATTGTAATGTCATTTGTCTGTCGAGAGAAATATATGCACGGAGGAGATAAATTCATACGCGAGAGTGTGGCAATGTGTGTTGTGTATGTCATGAGAGTGGAGAGCGACTCTTAATTGTCAGTCCATTGATATCCAACCTGAGGCAACGAAGCGTACTTAATTTCTTGGCAATTTGTCGCATGCATCATTGATGCATGAGTGAGAGCGCGTGTTTCGAATACCGAGCTTGCCTCTACACATACATGGGCTTGCCTTCGCTGCTGCTGGATGCGAGAGGGAGTGAGAGATCCGCAGAGTTAACCGAGTGCGATCGATTAAACTCTCTTGATGGTAGTTGTGCCTTGTCCGGTCGCTTTACATGCCTGTACGCAGCTCCAGGCGTTCTCCCAGCATTTGATACACTCCGGATGAATCACAACTCAATACTTATTGCACGCGCGTCCAGTGACGAAAAAAAATGGCTCACTATACATTTTTCTCTTGATCGTTCAGTCGTGCGTTGATAAAAAATGTCAAATTCTTTAAAATTCTGTTCATGGAGAAAATTCGGTTGATTTTTTTTTATCTACCTTGGCGTTTTTCTTGGACGAGAAGCGATGCGTTTGAGTTGCTCTTTTTATATGTACAGGAAAGCCGACGAAAGTTAATTACGACAGGGATCTTAAGTTTTTTTTTAACTCTCTCGTGGCGTTGAGTCTATTTTGCCTCTTATGCAACACGCAAAACAAGTTAAATCGTCTCCAGCGTAACTAAATGAATGAAACACGTCTTTGGCATCTTTCTCGCTCTGCTCTGGAGGTTTTTCTATATTTAGTTTGTCTCTCTCTTTTGCAGGCTCTGGGCTGATCGTCATTTCGAATCACTGGGAATTTGTGGTTGCGAGATTGTTCGAGCAATTGCGTATGCATCGTCTCGCCACTTTGGGTTTAGCATCGGCGAGGCGGCACAAGCTTCGCCGTGTGGATGAAGGGGTTCGTACGAGAGCATATGATGCACCTAGAGCCATTCTGTGGTTGAACGTCATCACCGTAGCTCAGTCGTGGATGACAGACGAATAAGCTTCTATACGTGCTCGCATATCGAGAGAGGGATATGCGAAGGGGAACCTCTCTCGACTTCTAATATTCTAAATTGCTTGTCCTGGCATGTTTATTCGACGTTGCTGCCGCCTTGCCGCGACGCGTATATATCACACGAGTCAGCCAAGTGCATCCCAAATAAAATGTAAAAAAGTAGCCCGCACGTTGCTAAATCATTTTGCAACGTGTTCAATTTTTCTCTCCCATGCAGCCGAGAATTTCATTATGAAAATAAATTATTACGCGAAATAATTAGTTAATAATAAACTCATCGCTTTTTCGCGTGGTGGACTTTTTCATTTCGGTGGAGATTTTCCGAGCGTTCCTTAATTAACCCTAGAACGGTCGCCCGGGGTCAAAAACATCCCCAGGCGACTTTAAATCCCGCGCCCGTTCCCCCTTCGGTCGCTTTTATATGACTCTCAAGTTTGCAACGTTGAGATTCAACGAAAAACATTTTTTCTATTGATTATTTATTGAATTTTAAAAATCGTGACAATTTTTTGAGTCGATTGAGTTTTTTGGTCACAAGAGAGAATCGTTTTATTGGCCGGACCGAATATTGAATAATAATTATTGGCTCCGCTGAAGAAATGACAGAATTTCGTTGCATTCCAACGATGGAAACTTCAGGATCGTCGCTTTTTTTAAATTTCATCGTTTAACCGAATTTTTGGCCAATTTTTTTACTTCAAGCCAAATTGCCATAGGCTAACGTGATCTTGCATTAAAAATCGAAAAGAATGAGCCCAAGTTGACCCTTTTTCGATTAATTGTACCGGATTTGGGTCATTTATGACTCTAGAAAGTTATCGGAATAGGTAAAAAAATAACGTTGCCGTTCTAGGGTTAATTAGGAATTTCATAGTTGATCGCTTGACTTGATTCTGACGAACATCGAATATCCTCATTGCGCATGAATAAAATACATGTTCCGGGTCTCGATAATCAGCTTTAAGGGGGTTCGATTGAAAAACAGGAGTGTCTTCTTCAACGCGGGTGTCAAATTTATCACGTGACTTTGGTATAAGGGTGAACTGGCAAATTTACTTGTGCTACGGATCTGGAGCTCGCCCCGCCGTACAGTTTCCGAAGCAGCGAGTCTGTAATCTTGGACACGTGCAGTATTGCGAAAGGAGAATGATGAAGGGTGAGGCAAAGGGGCAACCGAACGGATGATATTAGTGCGAGAACGATTTTAAAGTAGAGTCGAATATTTTCTCCTACCGAATCGATTTATTTCGTCCGGACCAAGTGCACGCACAATATTTTTTCTCCTCACAGTGCAACGCGACTCAAGGGTGTAAAAAAACTGTCAATTTCATTCGATTCGAGGAGAATATGGAGAGAAGCAAAAAAAAGAAAGTTTGGAGAAAGGGAAAAAGTAAAAAGCAGGAATCGACGTGCCCTTTTGAACCGTCGCATCGTAAATGACGACTCAGCGCGCGCGCGGTTGTCTCTCCGTTGTCGGAGAGCCGAGGGATCGAGACACCGAGACCCAGTCATGTAGACGATCTTTCCTCGCATGCATACTCGAACATGAATTAAAGAAAAGTGAGAGCGCGCGAGGAGGGATCTCGTTGAGATTATGTCGGTGCGATTTCGTGTCGGAGCCTCTCACGATAAAGTCATCACCATGTTCTCCACGGTCTTGATCGTACACACCAGGGGATAGAGCGCAACATCCACATCCTCGTGGCTCGTATACTCATTTATGTAACGCCGCTTGCGATTATATTTTTAACCTTTTAAATGTATATACGAAGAAAGATGCGAGGAGGGGGCAGCTGAACGGAGCGCTTGCGGTCATTTGAGAAACAGAGAAAAAGACTATCGGGCACAAACCAACAGAGTGTCCTGTATCTCCCAGCAGGGAATCGGTATCTCTCATCCTTGGGGGCACCAACACAGCGCATCGCCAACTCCACATCTTTCTCACTCTCGCATGATCGATCTGACACGCACGAATTTCGGTGCGTCATACAATTCGATCGGCTGATCATCCTCATATTTATATTTCTATCTACAAATCCACACACATACACACTCGTGTATAAAGAATTTAAATTCTTATTTGATTTAGCGTACACTCGAGGTATTTATTTAACGGTAAATATCAATCCGACGCGTCCACCGAATCCGTAACTCCATATCCACGAATCCACATCAAGAACCCACAACCAAAATCCCATATTGAGAAATCACTCCAAACTTCATTCATTGAAATATTCTCGATTAATAAATCGTGCAAAATTAATGCTCTACGCGCCCGATGAGACAACGTTCGAGCGGAACTACACGGAGAGAATATTACATCAAAATTGACTATGTTATTATAGTTCCCGCGTCGTCCCTCTGAGAAATTTTACCAAAAACATAGTAATTTTTCATGCTTTTTCTATCAAAATCGCGGAAATTATGACATTTTTCGCCCTTTTTCAGATGAAAATTTACTATGTTTTTGGTAAAATTCCTCACAGGGACGACTTGGTACCCGGGAACTATAATATCATAGTAGGGGTGTGCGAATATTTGAAAACTTGGAATATTCGGCATCAAATCAAATCAAATTGTTTGATTCGAATTTCAAACCGAATATTCGATATTTTCGAATATGTGACATTTTTTCAAGTACTCGATTTTTTTTTCGAATATCCGATTTTTCTTCGAATATTCGATTTTCTTTCGAATGTTCCATTTTTTTCGAAAGTATTCGGAAAAAAATTTCGAAAGGATTTGCGAAAATCCGCTATTTTTCGGAAATTTATCGAATACTCGAAAAATCGAAGAATATTCGATTCGAAATTCGAATCGGTCACTATTCGCACACCCCTATATCATAGTAAATTTTGATGTAAAATTCTCTCCGTGTATATGAGGTTTTCTCGTTTTTAAGTTCCAAAAAGTTTTTTTAGGGCTAAAAATGAATATTTCGTGTACGCGCAACTTCCTATACGCATGTGTCTTTGTGTGTATTGAGTTTTATCGTATAATCGTAAGTACAGGATCGCGTGTTTCAATTATTGCCAATGGGGATGCAGACCGTGTATATATAGAGTGTGTGTGCTATATTATGGATAAAAGAATGAAAAGTGAGTGGTTCTATAAATGCATCTATGCGTATGTGTGTGTGTGTGTTTATAGTGAGGCAATAGACAGTCGGACTGACGGACGTTGTTCTCGCTGGTTTTGCTGGTGCGATGGTGCGATGTGATGATGATGATGATAATGATGATGATGCCAAGATCGCCATATTGTTTTGTCGGTCCGGGTTACGAGACGCGCGTTCCATCGAGTGCGAGGAATCGCTTCATCATAATCGGTCATCCCGAGAGATTCTCGTCTCATTTCCTTTTTTTCGTCTTTCATCCTGAACTTTGCCTTCTCCTTCTTCGGCTTCTTCTTCTTCGAGTTGTTCGTCCTTGTCAGTCTTTCTTCAAGGATCCTGCTGAATGGCCCCTACCGCGTGTCCCGCGGGGCGTACCCGTCCACGTGCTGTGCTTGGGCAACCGAGCACGAAAGCAGCAAGAGAAAGGGGTTGAGAACGCCGAGAGAGAAAATGTATATCTTTGCATCAAAATACCTCGCTGACGGCTCGAGAATTCGATAACCTGATTAACGCTCCACGCGAGTGTGTGCTTGTCTCTCGGAGAATGTATTTCTGTATTTGCTCGCATTGTTTCGATTTAGTTCACACAATCTCCTTTTACCGAGTCGACCAATATTTAAGAAGGAAAATTATGAACAACGAAAAATATCTGATTTTATTGATGATTTCTTCAAGTTTCAATATCGACCAAATTTATCCAGCCGATATGCTTTTGGGGGTGAAATCGATAATTTTATGATTTATTACGATGATAAAATTAATAATAAATAAATAAATAATAAAATAAAAAGTAATAACTTTTGCTAAAGATAAAAAAGAATTTCGTTGCATTACCACGATGCAAACTTCAGAGTCATAGAAGGAAACTCTTTTTTTATTTTTTTATTGACTATCGTGAATGTGGATTTTATTGCAAAAGTTAACGGGAATTCGAGAACCTTTTTTTTCAAGTTTCAATTCGTGTTTAACGGGAAAACGAGGATGAAAATTGATGGGATCACTGAATCTTTGTACCAGGTCGATGGTGGTAAGAGTGAACGGGAATTTCTAACGATAATTTACCCTTCTGGGCTCAGAGGACGGGAGAATCGTAAAATAGGGGTTGCAGCAGTCCCGACGAGACACAGCAGCCAGGGTTTGTCCTGATTTCCCTATTTGTCCTACGAATATACGCTACATATATGTATTATATATATATATGCGTGTTGAAAGAAGAAAAATCTTCGTATTTCTTCACGTTTTCTTTCACCTCCGTCCAAACTCACACTTTCCAATCTCTCAACCTACCGCGCTCTTCATATAGTGCATCACAAGAGCATGAAAAATGTACATAACTCTTCCACTACGTTCCGAGCATCCTAAGCCTCATTACCAAAGCAAATATTTTATAGTGTTCGCCCGAACGGGTTCCTTCGTGTATATACATCATGGCTGCTCACTCCGACTGACGAGAGGATTCCGAAAAGAGACACGAAGAGAGAAAAGACGCAGGAGGACGTCGACGACGAAGCGACCATGCAGGTGAAAAAAGATCGAGGCATGAGCGAGAAATTAGCAAAGATTTTCCCAACTTTTTTCATCCTCGAATTAAAACTTTTCAAACGAATACTTTCGGATGAATAAATACAAAAAAAATATTTGTTTGTGTGTAAAAAAAAAAAGCTCGCGACATCGAGATTTAGCCAGTTGTCGATCGATCTGGAAGGAAATCTCAAAGATCGTGAGAATGCGAAGAGGCGACGAGAACTTGGCATCGGAATGATGTCGTACAAGGGGGTAAAAAAGGATGAAAGGAGGCGAGGAAAATAAAGCCCAGACTTCTTTCTTCCTGTCTCCAATCTCTCTCACCTCTCTATCGGAGAATCTCACGTCACACACCCTTTCAAATTTGCTTTTTCACAGCTTCTCTTTGTCTCTTTCTTCCTCTCTCTTTTTCATGCTTTTCTCCATCCTCCCTTTCCTCTCAACAACTTCTTTTTCTCTTCCTCTCTCTCCCTTACTCGCTTATCGTTCTCGGTCCATATTTCCGATCGAGCTTCAGACGAAAAGGGGACAGAGTTGACAGCAACGCCTTTTTGCTGCCTTCGCGTGCTACGCAATTTACCTTTCGACTCTCGCTTGTTTCATATCGTCCTCACACCCACTTGGCTATTCGTTTTGCTTCGAAAAACCTGACGATATGCACAAAGTATCGCTTTATACAAACTTGACATATTCGAATAATTTTTTACACGTCGAATTCATTTTCCCGACCATTTTTCCAAGCGTACCATAAATTTCGATTCGAAATTCGATTTAAAAAAAATGAATATTGAAAAAAAAAGTTTCGAAAGTGATCAAAAGATTCCATCAAGAACGCGATGGGTTCGCGGATGATCCCTCCGAGTCGAACGATAACAAGCCTGGATGGTGGGCGGACTTTGAGAGTTTCGTGGACACGCCAGTCGAACGATAGTGAATTTCCATATCTGATACAAATTGATCCAGTCTCGAGGGTTGAGGAGGATCGTCGTGGAAAACGGAGAAGGGAATTCCAGCGCTATAAAGGGTAGAAATGACACACAGCGGTATAAGGGTAGTCTCTCCCTCTTTCTCTCTCTCTCGCTCAAGGAACTCATCCCCGATTGAATCGTCAATTTGTCTAGCATTATCCCAAGACGGTGGGGACGAACGCTGGCCTCGTGTATGGAAACGATAGAGCAGCGTGTCTGTGTGTGTGTCGGGCGGTCGAAAAAGCGAGAGAGAAGGTGGAACATCTCCAAAGGATTTGGTGTATTTAGGATAACAAGCCTGGCGTTTCTGGTTTTGTGCTTACACGAGACATTGGCCGATTTTTGGTAGTGTGCGGGCCTGGTAAGATGAAAATGTCGGTGCAGTAATGGCGTACGAGAAATTCACTCACATACATACCAATAAAACATGCCATCAGCAAAACCAGCTTCTTCGTCGTTTCCTGCGGTGTCTCCGTTTCTCCTAACGTTGATCCGCATCTCTACATATATCTACATCGATACGCTAAGGAAGAAATTTGTATTCAGGACTCCGATCAACTCCTTTATATTGACATATCGTAGTACGTGATCCAAATACATGCGACATTATACCGCGTTTCGAACAAAGCGAACGGGCGAGTCTCCTCCGCGGAGCTGCTTCTCGAGCGGAGTGAACCAATAAGAAAACGTCGAAAAATCTTCAAATCGTCCGTGAATAAGAAAATACGAAATAGTCGAGAGCACGCAAATCGTTTGGAAAAGACAAACGCGTTTGTAATGCTTTCTTTACCTTCCCCGCTGTGTTTTACGTACAAAACTGTACAATTTCTACTCCAATTTTCTTTCCGTCTCTTATTTATTGTTTTTGTTTCCATAAATCTTCATTTTCAACTCAGATTTTTTGTGATGGATGTATTTGCAACAGACACGGAAAAATGTCGAGAAAGATTTCAAGAAAAAAGTATTTTCACCTAAAAAATTTTTTTCGAAATATCCTCGAAATTCGTGAATCGAGAATCGATATTTTTACTAGCGATTAATTTTTTTTTTCTGGAAAATTGTATTCAAACGATCGAGATTTCGTTTCGTTTGCCATTTTTTTAGTGAATAATGCTCGTTCTAGGTCCCCGTAACGCGCGTTGCAATATTCTACAGAGTTTATAGGAACGCGTGTACGAAATGGAACTCGAGACCAGGAGGAAAGATAGATATCCGTTTCAAATATTCACGCCCTTTTCGCACCGGACAACAGACAGCGCCGCTGGGAGCTCGGTACACACTCAAGCACACAAACACACATATTTGAATGCGTGTAAAACATGCCATATAGAAGAGAAACGTGAAATTGATGCGAGCTTAGAAACCCTTTTTACTGCTGAATGGGCGGACAGTTAACGCGCGGCATAAATATCACCAGCGCGCCGCGCCAGTTCCGGGCGAGTGCCACGCCGCCAGAGAAACGCGAACGTGTATAATAGAAGAAGAAGAAAAGTGAGAATGTTTCACAGCAGCAGCAGTTTCTCGTGTTGACCACATGGCACGACGAAATATCTTTATTTATATTTTATATCGATCCTCGTGAACCCAAACTCATGCAGTTTTACGATCATTTCCTTCGAAGACACAAAAACCCACTCAATAATCGCCGGTTCATTAAAATAAGCGGCTTTATCGTCGTTAATTAAGCGACTCTTTTCTAAATCGCGGGGAATTTGGGTTCCGGATCGTCGTAAACGTGAACTCTTTAATTGGTTTTTTATTTTATCGAAATTTTTAGTGGGGAATCCGGGCTCATTATTTATTATTGTTTTATTCATCACAATAGTGGATTCGTTTGTAGTTTTTCCCGAGTTACAGAGATGTCGACTTCCGGTTAAAGATTCTGTTGACGCTTTCATTTAATTGTCTCGGAGCGGAAATAGGAAAATTTCAATTACATCGCGGTTGGAGATACTTCGAAATTTATTGTCGTTTCTTTTTTTATTGGAGAATGAAAAACACGTTTGTGTCTTGCAGGTGAAGGGAATAAATCTTTTTTCGTATTTATATATTTATGTATATCAAATGGCATTTCGTTCCGTACGAACGATGCCAGTCACTCAACAATGCGGCTACTGCAACGCGCCTGCAGTTGCATTCTCACTGTACGAAAAAGTTGGAGAATATTGCACGCAAGAAATGAACGAGACGAACGAGACGTGTGTGTTTTGTGTTTTTTCATTAGTTTTTGTTTTCTATTTTTATTGCAATCTCGTACGGAAAGAAGTTTTGAGTTTGCCACTGCGCAATCATGAGCATTACATGCATTAGAATTATATTCTTCGAAACATCCGTAGCGTGAAGATATAATAACTGGAGAATGGCACGGCGTGTTTGTGTATCCAGCGGCTATGACAGCCACTTCCGGTTTCCGCTCTTCAACATCCACGAGAGCGAACGAGTCGACCAACTCGTTCACTATTTTTTTTTCTCGCCTTTTTCATTCCTTTTTTCCCTCGCTCGCGGTCTAACTGTACGGTTTACTGGCTCGTAATACGTGGGCCGTCTGTTTACACCTCGACCTGTCGTAATACAATTCTCATACGACAATTAGCCGCTTCTTCCTCCTTTATATTATTATTTTTTTTCGGAAATTAATTATCACTCGCTAACGAGTGGGATTTCGAAAAAAAAATCGTGTATCGTATATTTTCTCGCGAGACGAATTTAAATTTGTTTGCCGATTGGTTAGTGTCTGAGATTTTTTTTCTCGACAGTTGAATCAAGTGAATTTGCTCACAATGATTTTATTTTTTCTCGTTACAATTCTAAATCGAGAATTTTTCTTTCTCGAAACTTTTCTGATTAATTTATAATGCGTTTGAAGTGTCAAACGAAAAAAAACAAACTGCATTCGACTCACGATTCGAATTATGTCACACGGATTGGTGCGGAGCAGATCGTAATCTCGTTGGAATCTTGATTTGAAAAAGGAATTTCTCGTTTTGATTAATGAGTCGTTATTACGCCTGGAAATCGGAATTGAAATGAAGTGTTTTTTTTTCGTGTCTTTTCGAGTTTCCAGATGAAAGATAATATTGTGGAGAACCGTTTTCCTATACATGGCCGAGAAATAAACGAGCACGTGCCTTTTCGTTTTATTTTTTCGCACGAGTGTTAATTGTTTCTCGGCACGAAGGTCACAGCCCACACAGAGAAACCCCGAGAAGAAGGTGAAGGTGTACACACAGAAAAAAAGAGAGAAGCTGCCTCGCGACTCGTGCTGCTGCTAGGAAAAATGAATGTGCGTTGAAAGAGCGACGCGAAGGGCTCGTCCTGGCGCGAGAGGTGTATCGCCGCCGCATCTGTCCAATTCCACGAGCTTTCCGATTCTTTTGACTGGGCGTTCGAGCACATGTTGCGCTTAATTGGTGCTCAGCTATCAATTAATTGCAGGGAATGCTACCTCGAGGGACGAAACATACTAAATGATGTCAAACTCACTTTGTAACTCCGAAAACGTCTCTTGATTTAAAAAAAAAATAATAAAAAAAAAATTCTTTGTATTTTGTACCAAATTTTTTAAAGAAATATTTTTTAAAAACTCGGAAAATTGTTAATTTCCAAATGACGCTGAGTCGCGACTCTCAAGAAAATTGTAGTTTCTTCTGTTTGGTTTTCGGTCCAGGAATTTTTTTCAAATGCTGACGCCGGAAAAATCAAATTCGAGACAAAACGAAAATGCGTTAAAGAGTCGAAAAGCGTGGAAGAGCAAATTATTGTGAGACAGAGTGTTTTTAATTTGTTTCCAGAAAGAGAGAGAGAGAGAGAGAGAGAGATTTTAGCATATCGCATGCCCCCTGCAATATCACTGTCAGAGATATGTTGAGAGCGTTATATGGGCGTGTAATCTTGGGCGTATCTATAAAATTGTATACAAGCTATACTTTAATGTACGTACACGGAGCCAAGAAGGAAAGGAAGAAAGGGGGGGTGCGAAGAGCAGTGTTTTCTTGTGGCGCCGGCAGCGATAGATACCGCTAATTATCGATCGTAAATAATTCTCGAGAGGGATTCGAGCTCGAGCGCTATGCCCTAAAGGAGGAGAGAGTAACGAGCGAAACGAAGAGATAACGTCGAGGCAACCGGAGCAACCCAAACATGCGTATACCTTCATATACATATTCACGAATAAAAAACAAGAAAGATAGAGCGACACAGACACACGCGAATATATAGAAAGTGAGACGGGACGAAGTAGAATTTTAAGAATCGATCGAATGTGACGTAGAAATAAGAATGCGAGAGCGATACGTTCAATTGGAAAAAATATCAGTTCGACCGATGCGAGTGTCCGCGATGATTTAGCGCCGAGAGATCATTCCGCGAAATGGAAACGGCAGCTACTAAAAAATGAGCAAAGTGGGCGCGCGCGACTCGAAAGAGTTTTGATTTTTCATGCACCGAGAATGAACTTACGGACAGACTTATATGAATATATATTTATATGTATCATTCTCTTTGGAGAACGATCTCCATGCCTCGGAGAACGATCCACACACGAGCATTTATACTTCAGGGTGGTTGGCTGCTGGTTGGATATATTACACCGTTCTGCGCTCGGTTATTACACGGGCGCAACGCGTGTAATTGCAGGGGTGAAGGTGGCGGCGGTGGCGGCCGAGCCTCGCTTGATTTGTGTCCCTCGCGCTCTGCGCCCGTCATCCCAACCTCCGGTTGTACGATTCCACATGTACCATTCACCAATACTTTCGTTTCTACGCGAGAATGTGTAAGAGACTGAGGTAGTCCGAGCCGGGGCTGTGCATCTGCATATAAAAATCGCATGCACTACTTCGTAACTGCATTATTTGTGTACGAGCAATGTATTCGATGGATTTTCAGCGAATCATGAAATTTAATAATTCACCATGAACTTTCGTTTGTAATCAACGCAAAAAAATTTTGCGCCAAAAATACGAGCGTGATTCCGGCGTGAATGCATTTTCGGTTTGAATTGATTGACGCGAATGCGAGTGTTAGAAAAAAAGGGCGTGTGCAGTGCTTTGTTGAAAATGTGCGCAGAAATCGGAAGGCGCGCGGGGCGCTCGTTTTTCGGAGGTCTCCGCGTGTGTAACCTCGTGCGAGAGCCTCGGAGGTTTTATCTGATTAAACCGACATGGAAACATGGTGTTACGCGTGTAAGCCAGATCCGTGCTGGCCCTGCTGTGGCTCCGGCCACAAGGGGGATGATGCTGAACGAGAGAGAGTAACTTAACAACATATAGACGTATAGATATATGTGTGCAGAATGATCGTGGCGAACACAACTGAATAATGAAAATAAAACCCACCGATGCTATCGTTAAGCACCGAGGGATTACGTACGCATCAGCGCGCCTCTGGCTAACGTATAAATACATATATGGGCTTTTCCAGACAAAATACTTATGCGCCCTTCGCCATTTGAGCTATCGCGCCCTCCATTTTTCATTCAGTCTATTGCACGAATAATTAAATCCCGGAAAACCGAAAATTCTAACGACTCTGTTAAAAATTCATCCGAACGAAACGATTCGAGGACATTCCCAGAATTTAAAAAAAAAAAAAAACACACACACACACTGCTCCGCGCTTAATTTTCATTCCCAGACAAAAATATTTTTTCAAAGCCTGCGTTTAAACTTTACGAAGTCAGCGTTATGTGGAAATTTTCTATAAATTCCGGACCCTCGATTGTTTCGTTTTGATGAGAAAAAATAAAATGAAAAATCATTTTGAAATTATCCCATGGAATGGAAATGTGTTTGAGAATCTGGAAAAGAAAATCGACGTTTTGGTACGTCCGGCTGTCAACGATTCACTCGCACGAACCCCATGAAACGAATGTCCAAATCTGTTGAATATGTTTCTCATCGCCGGGCTATAATGGAACGATCCATGCACCATAGCCACACATCATTGTGTTAAATAGTACGAGCTGCTGGGGCAGTTTTGTGGAGACACGCAAAATATATAGTTATGGGGCGGGTTCCGAGGAATATATCTCATTGACAAAAAAAGTATATATAGGAAAAGTGTATTTGGCACAAAGAATCGCCTCTCGAGAGGGCCTGTTTTGTGTCGAGGCATCAGAGCGCATTATAGCTTTTGCGTTCTTCTCACCTCCAAGCCGCTTACGATCAATGCTCCATCAGTTTTCACTCTCGATCATTCACAACTACGTTACACGATGTATATTTGTATATATAAAGCTAAATACGTGTGTGTTTGGTCCGTGTGGACAGAGAGACGTATCTTGGTACAGCTTGGTTTGGGCAATGTCAGAAAAACGAGCGATCCCATGACGAGATCTTTTTCCGATCTATTTCGTTCCACGTAAACGCCTCGAGATGAGTGTCCGTGGGTCGCTTTTCAGTGCGACCAAAATCGGCCACAATATTTTGTGCTCTGCTTCTTAAAACTTACCAGGAAAAGCGAGACGCAGAGAGGCCAAGAGGTCAGGGCGTGGATGCTATGGAAGAAGGAAATCTCTTTTTTATATTCGTCTCGTACGGAATAAGGCCCGAACTTTCGATCGCTGGCCATCGATACATAGACTTTTCGGAGAGACTCGGCTCAGACACTGATCCATTTGTCAACTACGTAGATATTGGGATTTATCTGTGTGCATTGCTCTTTGCGGACAATACTAAGAGGTACGGAATGCGCGCAAGTCTCCGCAATTTGAGACGAGGCACGTTCGTTCCATCAAAGTGGACAAAACGAGTGGCGCAGCTGACGAGAATTTCTCCTTCCGGATTCCAACTTATCGGTAGGAATCGGTGCTGCTGCTGTTGCTGGTCAATGCGAACCAGCCTCTGCGTTTAAAGAGAACTAATCGGCTATATTTTTCAACCCCCTCTGGTAAAATACGAAGGAGAACGAGCGAGAGATCGAAGAATAGAAAAAGCGAGGATATTGGCAGTATTTTGGGCCAGAAGGCTTACGCGCCTGTGCAGAATGAGAACCGCACAGGAAAGAAAGAGATCATCATCATTTTTACCTTTTGCGGATGTCACGCACTGTTCGCAAGCCGCAGCTAAGCCCAGCTTTCTCGCAATGCTCCAAATATAACGATTTTCTAATACGACGATCAACTACCAGAGCGTTTTTAAAACTTGGACAAAAATACGAAAAATTGACAGTCACCAAGTTTTTCATGCAAATCCGTCAACACGAAAGGGAAACTGCGGTATGATCGCGAGTGAAAAACAAAAAAAACGATGAACGCGAAAACGGTGTCGAGGTTTTTTCATCGGAGTTCCCGGGGTCGGGGAATAGTAATCTAGGGTTAAGGAGGACACGAAAAATCCTATCGCCAGTTTCTCGTTCTGCAGCTAAATAAGTCTCTGCGTATATGTTTCGTGTATATGCAGTGGTCAGAGTCGATGTATAGTTTGCCGTTCTACAACCACTAATCCCGGTTCTTATGGAACCGTCACGTACTCCAAGTGGTAGCTCATTTTCACGCCTTCGTCTTGTACACATTACACACTAGTTTATATATATATAAACGTATTCATGGGGCTTGTCCAGGATCCTGCCGAAAGGTTCTTAGTCGCTGCACCTGAACGAGGAAAATGAAACTCGAAAATGTTCAACTATTTGCTTCATGAAAACCTCTTGAAAGTGCCATAAGAAAAATCCGCTTGGTACTGTCGTGCTTTACAATATGCGGGCTAGTTGTCACAGGGACCTGTTTCCACCGGCTACGATAGTTTTTGCAGCCCTGCCGCCTCTAATTGCTTCCAGATGTGACCTTCTCCAGCCCCCATATACACAGATATCCATCGGTTCTTCTTTGCTGTAGCCACTATAAACCATCGACACCGTGCACTCGACTTCGACTCTACTTGCAAAGCCACCATTTCATCCCCATAAGATATGCATTTCAAACACACATTTTCGTCTTCCAAGTTGAATAAACTCCGTGTTTTGCCTTGTCACTTGAATCTCCAACGCAAACTGCGAGTTCTAAATTAGAAACGAAACGAATAATAAACAAAAAATTTGATTTTCATTTTCTTTTATCGTTAATTATTAGAGTAAAATGTCATTAGCTCCTGCAGTAGCGAAATTCCAAGACTTTTGCTGTATCCATCAATCTCCCTAAATTAGAAACGAATTCTAAACTAAAAACGAAACGAATAATGAACGAAAATTTGATTTTCATTTTCTTTTATCGTTAATTTATATAGTAAAATGTCATTAGCTCGTGCAGTCGCGAAATTCCAAGATTTTGCCTATTGTTAGTCGATTAATCTCCCGAATGCACCGGAGGACGAGATTTTTTTCAGTCGAACATTTCGTTACGCAGTGATTGTGGACAAGAGACCAGACAGTTTGCAGTTGCGAGAATAAAAAAGACTGGAAACTGGTGGCTTACGAAGAACAACCGGAAAGTCAAGTTTTGTCCGGAAGAATGGTAAAATCGTTGGGAGAGACGTGGGTAACGCGCGCGACGGGATGAGCTTGGCGAGAGACGAAACGTCCGACACCTTGGGACAATTTAGTTGGTGAGAAAGTAAAAAAAGGTTCTGCAACGTATCGTATTTCCATTTGGAAAGTCTCCATTTCCCCGGCGCGTTCGTGACGTGAAAATTTAGTCGTTTCGTGAATGAGAAAACTCGAAGAAAATCGTATGCTAGACACACACTCAATTTAATAGCTCGAATGCGTGTGTTTAAGTGTTTTTTGGACAATTTTTTGACGTGGCACAAATTGACGAAAGTCACCCCCGCGGAATGCCAACGGGAATAGAAATATGTATTTTTTTTTCTTCGTTTGTATGTACACGACATCGGATACATGGAGGTCTGACGAGTCCGCGGTACATTTAGTCTCGGGAGCAGACTTTCAGAGGAGAGAAAAAGGGAAACAACTGTAGCGAGCTCTTAACTCTCCCCCAATGAGGAAAAGTTTTCTGAGCTCGCTATAAATACGTGAGGACTGTCTAATGCATCAAATATTGTCACTAAATACTCCGGCTCGTGAAAAACAACAGAGAGATTGAGTGTAATCCAAATAAATCAAGGAAATTCGACTTTTGTTGGATTTCCATACGGAAAATTGTCATTTTTTCCCTTCGCTTCATGTCGATCGTTTTGCAGGCCGATTGGAAGAATTTTCCGAAATCAATTGAAGCGGAAAATGGCGTGTGTGCTCGTCCGTATGAGTTTGCAGTTTTTGTCATCATCGTTTTCGATGTTGGGATTGGGAAAATGCGATGATCGGAAAATTTGCCTGCGGAAAATTGTCGGACACTGTTTCATCGATGTTTTTCATTCCAGTGAATAATTTTCCGCAAAAAATTGCCAATATTGTTGTTTTTTTAATTGACAATGAAATAGAAATTTCGTAAAATCTGCTTCGCAAAGAGTGCGCAATTTTTTGGAATTCTTTTGTCGAGCATACTTGTTGGCTTTTCTGCAGAATTGAGTAAAACGTGCGAAAGAAGGAAAAGGTTGAAAAAAGCAGAAAAAAACATTATGCACGAGAAAGTGAACGTAATGCATGTGAAAAGTGTTGAAAAGCTAAATGTGTGGAGAATGCCCATCGAGGAGGAAGAACACACGCATTTATGTGCAGCGGCAGAGAGCAAAACATTAGAGTGGAAAAGAGACGACGGGGTGAATCTGTAGCGCATCCACAAAATTATCGGTTCCAGCATAAATGCCATACTGGGGAACATGCTTTTCCTCGGGATAAACGCGCTCGGGTTGGTGAACGAAATGGCGTTACGAATACGACAAAACAAGTACGCGATGGGCTACATTTGAGCCCTTTTCTTTATCAACTGTCGATGCACGTCCATATCACACATTGGGGAGGGAAAGCAGATGAGCAACTCGAGAGGGGGATTAAAAGCGCGATAAATTTGTACCCACGGAGACTGCACTCGCAATAAATGTGAATGCAGCGTGTTACGTATCGAGCTGCAGAGTAGACGACTAGATGCTGGCGCATTATTTATCGATATAAAGGATGTCCGAAATGTCTCGTTGCATCACCTGAACCAACGGCCCTTCATCAAGTCCCCAAAACCAAAACAACAACAATCATTAACATTGACGAGGAATTATTAAAAATCTCGACTGGGACCGTCGATGAAAATCGCCACGTAGATTTTTTGAGAAAAACGTGAATAAACCTTGAAATTAGTTCAAAGAATTTTAATCGGTGCTCATTTTTTTTTTTTCCTAATCAATATTCATTGAGTTGATTGTAAAATTTAATTAGATTCTGAATAAATGATGGAAAAAAATGATTGCGCGAAGAAAGTGATTAACATGCTAATAATTGTTTATTTGTAAAAAAATTTCGGGATATTTCTGTAGTAAATGAGCAGCGCGAATGGTTATAAATTTCTGGACACTTTGTAGAAATGCAAGTTTAGGCCTGACAGCAGGATGAAGGGGGTATGAGAACGAGAGCATCGTAGCATGTGATTGCGATAATGTTGGATATATTAATGCGCGAAAATGCATAAAGCCCGACGGTAAAGAGAAGAGGAGGGTGTGGGCATTGTGGAGAGAGGGACGAATTTGAAAACGTTGACGGAATCGCAGCGCTGTGTATATGCGGCTGAATATAAACGATTTTCTCGCTCGTGGCTGTTTCATCGAGAACAGAGGATCAAATTTGATCGAGGGAGAGAGCGAGAGCGCTAAAGTCAGGCGGATGCGAGTTCGAACGGTTTATAAATTCGGACAAGAGGGGAAAAACCACTCGATTTGCGGATATAGTGACATATAGCATTGGGGGCAGAAAAAGCTACAGAGCGCTATCGCATTTTCCGCCCTCTCTCGCGAGCTTTCATCGTGTGCATTGCAGCCTCGTCCCAACACGATAGAGAAAGAGAGAAAGAGCGCATCAGCGAGATATTTTGTTTCACGAGAGGGATTAAAAGCCCCTGATCATTCGCTCTGAGTGACTCTCTCACGACTATTCAACGAGGCAAGTTTTATTTTTTATTTCATACAATTGGAAATATCGATTGAATGATTCACATGTGATTATCCATAGGCGGTTGATTGTCTGTATAGAATTTCACGAAGCACGTGAAAGCAGCCGAATCGCTCGTGCTTTTTTTATTTATTTTTATTTTCAATAAAAAATTTTGACACGAATGAAAAATTTCGTCTTTTTTTCATCCATTGATTGACTTCTCATGCGGAAAAAATAATTACATAGATATCCATGGATGATATGGAGAGAGGTGAATTAAAGAAAAAGCGAAGCTCTCGCGGTGAAGAATAAGAGACGACGGTGGGCGTTTTCAGTGGATGAAGTCGAAGCCTCGTTAGCGACCTCATTAACCCCTGAGAAAATGTAAACTCAAGAATCTTGCCCTTTTGCCTATCGAGATTAAGGTCCATAGAAAACTGGAGAGTCCATCAGATATATATTTTATGGATGATGGAGAAAGCATTTGGTTATTCTGCGGTTATAAGCGCCGTGGGCCTTTCGACCCCTCCCACCCACCTTTTCCGCTCTCCAGTTTAACCCCCTAAAGTAAAACAAACAAATCCGACGTGGCGCCAACGCAGATGCGTCTCGTCATCCCAGGGCTCATCTCTCAGTCAGTCTTTTTCTACCGCCTGGAGAAAGATCGAAAACGACCACATATACATGCGACTCATCCTTCGAGATCTTGGGAGAAGCTTCGAATTTCATTCTTCTTGCGCATCCCCTCGTCAGCTGTACCCGATGCATACAGAGTGTCTCGAAAATCATGCGACCAACGAGTTATAAACGTTTTGGGCTCTTGATTCCCGAGAAAAACAATCGATTTTGACTCTGGCGAAGAATTTTTGCCCCAAAAAAAAAACGCCTGAAGAAAAATCTTCACAGAACCGAGCTGTTGGATTTTCTCTCGTTTCCCGACGACCCCGACGTGGCAAGCGACTCCAAGGACAGCCTTTACATGCGTATGATATTACCATCTCGCGAGGAAGTCAAAAGTCGGCGTAGAGTGACGGAACATTCTCCGTCTCCTTATGCTCCTGAGCAAACAAGTAATAGACTCAAGAGAAAAACTTTGACGAAGGCGCCAGCGCACTTGCACCTTTCAAAACGACTACACGACGACAGCGACGACGAAGGGGGAAGACTTTATTTTTCCATCTTCTCGTCTTTCCTACTGTGGCGCCTGCCCATCGTTCTTTTCCCCATGCGAGCTCTCCTCCAAATTGACTTTCCGGCTATCACAACGAGTCTCGGAATAATTTTGGTCACCAGGAATAATCTTCTTAACGATATATACACGCGCTCACCGCGACATTGGACTTTCACTTCGTCTCCGTCAAAACAGTTTTCGGTTACAAACGGCTCTGAGAGCTCCGCGAGACTTAAAAGCTTCCAGCAACGATGGAAAACGCAAGGTGGTGAGAAAAGTCACGGATTACACAGGAAATGGAAAATAAAAACGCGATTCTATGCGCTCGTGATTTTTTTCATCAAGAAATCTCAAAATTCTAATAAATTGCAAACGTCCACATTCTCGTTAATAAAGTACTGAACTAATCATTAATTAAACTTTTGGTAATTATATTTATATATCGAGCTCATCAGAATCGAGAACGAGAATGATAATCGTTCAGAGATTTTTGGACGGAAAAATAAAACGAATCATCACAGAAAATCGTGTTAACGTAAGAGCTCGAATAAAGCACGTACAGCAGAAAAATCCCTTCGGGTGTCGATGGGTGCGTAAATACGTGTAATCTTTTTAGATCATTTACGATTTTTTTTCCGCAATAATAGCACGTCGATAATACGAGGCACTCGGTTTTGAATTCAGCGAGGATTAGTCTTATACCTTCTGAATATATTACAAGCATATTGAGTGAACGTACATGCGCTTACACGTTGCTAAGTATTGGGGTTTGCACAATAAGCGCGTATATATAGGTAAAAGGAGTTTACGTGTAAATATACGAGTAAAAGCATATCCCTGCGAGTGAATCGGGGTGGCTGGCTGCTGCCGGATGCACGAAGAATTTAGGGGACGTCCCATTAGGAAGCCGTTAAATAATAAAGCCGCCATATTAACCATACGAGAAAACACCCCATAGGCCCTGAGACCCAAAAGCCCCGAGTCCAAAAATCAGCAATACATATACACACGCGCGAGCGACACCAGAAAACCGGAGGATTATCCCACAACGATATGTCTGCCCATTATACGGGGTTGCGCCTTCTCTTCCGCGGGAAGCTGTGCCATTATTTCGCGACACCCTTTCCCTCTACATTTTTTTCTGTAGCCGCAGGACCAATGCGAGCTTTCCTGAACAGAATTCGAAACACGTCGCAATTCTTCGGTATTTTATCCATAAAACTTTCCCTAAACCAAAAACAATGACGAGAATTTTTTTTACGGGCCAGTGACAGAAATTAATTAACTTTTTTGCAACTGCATGCGAAAAGGAAAAAGAACACACGCCAGGGATGACGAGCGTCGAGAGATTGCAACGTTTTTCTGTTATCACGCGATAAATCGATCTCATTAACTCGCACGTTCACTCTTTCTATCGTAATAATGAGAATGAAAATAATAACAATAATGACTAAAGTTGGCGATGATGGAACGATACGATAGGCAATGCAGGACCTTGGTATTAATTCTCCTCTATGTCTGTACGTCGAAATACACACGTCGGGTTATTATAACGTGTGTAATACAATACAGTTTGTGTATATCTATAAATACTTGAATATATAGTGTTTCTTGTTCAGCGAATAAACACGCTTTATCGAACGATTTATCAGAGGAATTACCACACAAATATTTCCCTGCTATTTTATTTTCTCCTCGCTTGCTCTTTCGTATTGTGGATTGCACACGCCACACTGTAATTCTTTATCAATATAACGTTTAATTCTCATGGAGTGTGGTGAAAGGAATATTTTCTCAATAACGTGCTAAATTCCCAGAGTGTCTCATTTTTTACATTCAATTTCTTGTTTCATGACTCTGAAGTTTGCAACGTTGAGATTCACCGAAAAACATTTTTTCTATTGATTATTTATTGAATTTTGAAAATCGTGCCAATTTTTTGAGTCGATTGAGTTTTTTGGTCGCAAGAGAGAATCGTTTTATTGGCCAGACCAAATATTCAATAATAATTATTGGCTCTGCTGAAGAAACAACAGAATTTCGTTGCATTCCAACGATGCAAACTTCAGGATCATTTTTGAAATAATATCCGCAGCGTCAAGTCCACGAAGATTAATAAAAACCAAGAGATTCTGCGGAATTTCTTCAATTTCACAGACACACGGATCGAAACAAAACTTTTGTACGAGACTCGACCGACTCAAAACTCCTAGCGACTTTATTTTTCGATGAAATCAAAAAATATAATGAAAATCATCATTTTAATTAGAAAAATTATCTCCGGGCAATTCCAATTATTTTTTTTCTATTGATTATTTATTGAATTTTGAAAATCGTGGCAATTTTTTGAGTCGATTGAGTTTTTTGGTCGCAAGAGAGAATCGTTTTATTGGCCGGACCAAATATTCAATAATAATTATTGGCTCTGCTGAAGAAACAACAGAATTTCGTTGCATTCCAACGATGCAAACTTCAGGATGATTCTTGTTTCTGAGGCTTCGGGCCATGCGTTGTGGAAAATTTTGAGCGATGGCCAAGCAGTTAAATGATCGCTAATTTTCCGAGGTACAAAAAAAATTAGGGAATTAATAAAAAACTGGAATTTCAACGTCAGTTTTCTTCAGTTATTCACGCATGAAAATTCCAATTTTTCCTCTGACGAGAAAGCCACAGGAAAACCAATGTGTCTTCCTTATTTATTTTGCCTGATTCTTCGGATGCTGGGAACACTTTGATACATATCCGGACAAATATGTGTGTGTGTGTAGCAAAGCAGTGAGAAAAGCGCGAGAATGCACCACCAGTCAGTGGCTAATTGGGCCCAATAAGTATTTACCACCTCCCGATTCAGCGATGGTCGGACGGTCACTGGTGACCGCGGGGGGTTTGCTGGTATCCCATTGTCTCGGTCCATCCCTCTCGCCCGATGAATCCCCTCCATTATTCTCGGGCCTTTGTATATCATGTACCAATTCACACAAAGTCTCTCCTCTCTCTCTTTCTCCCGAAACCTACAGGGTGTGTTGGATTATAACTTTCCATCATCCCGGAAACGGGATTTATTCCGAAAAATTCTGCGGCACAAAGCTCCAAAACAGAAACCGCATTAATATTTCGTAAAACGTTGCAAAAATTAAAAAAAAAAAAGTTTTCAACTAAATTCACTCATTATTTATCGACGCGAAATCTGATTTTTGCTGCTGTCATTTAAAAATATAAAGTTGACCTTCAAACGACCTTGGAACAGTCGTTCAAGGTCAAAATCGTCACTGCAGCATCCCAGGCAAGATTTTTCTCGACGATACTCAGTTTCCAGTGTACTATCAAAGTTACCAACGCCGGGTCGGACACCCTGTACATATATATATGCTCCTAGGCATAACTTCAGGTAGTACATAAACCCCGAATCGTATATAGGTGTATATGATGATATATAAAACGATACATCCTCACTTTACCAATATACCGTATAGTCATACCCACGGGGAAATTCCCTCTGGGGAATCCCGTGGGTTTTACGCTCTTTGCTGTCGCGCACAAATGGGAAGAGGCCGCTATATTGGAGAGTCCAGGCGATGAGCCCAACTAGTGAAACATGTGTTTCGGATTTTCTCCCAGGCTCGTTCTTGCCCTCTTCCCCTACAGTTTTTCTCTATTCTACTCTTTAATAGAGCCGTCACTCTATCCAAGATAGATTCGACACCTGATTGTACACGTTCCCGTTGCTCGTCGTCGTCGTCGTCGTCGGAACTCGCTTCTTGCTCTCCGACTCGACGCGAACTCACACGATTTCCATCTCGTAAAAGCGTAGAATTTTCAACCATTGTCAACGAATTGTTTTTTAACGTTTTTTTTTCTAATTGTGTAATGATGATGATTTTTGTTGTTTGTTTTCAACTCTTGGGCGAGCGAAGAGATCGCGCTCCTTTTTGCTGTCAATATCGCTTCGTGTTTGCTTGGGAACGAGACCAGGATCTACGAGTGTCGTGTTATGGTATACCTGTTAGTGGTACTTGAAATTTAAAGGCACGTTTCGAGAGCCTCTTGATCACTTAAATGTGTGTCTTATTGTCACAGTTATTTAAAGGAATACTCACTCTCTTATTTCCATACGGAATATCCTTAACCAAAGCGGGCTACGTGCACGAGTGAATTTACATATTTCCGAAATAGGCTTTGCTCAACACCTGATTATTTTATAGCCTGTTTGGCTTTTACTCACAATTCCTGTGTACAGATTCCTCGGCAGCCGTTAAATGTTTAATACGAAAGAAATATGCACGAATATCGGTGGCATTTCCCAACGTATTAACGAAATCCAATTTGGATTTATTTTTTGCAAAGTCGAACAAGCCATAAAATACAAACAAAAAAACTGCAGGCTTTTCCCTTTTTCCGGAAGGTGCATCGTAATTTTTCCAAATAAGAAAAAAGTGTTTAACAACGTGTTGAATTGGAGTTTAAGGTATTAGTATCGCAAAACGACTTTATTTAGGGTTCTTTCAAAATTTTGTATAAGCGTTCCTGCCACCAAAACTCACAGCTTTGTTCTGTATGAATTTGAGATATTTCATTTCAAATTTTTCATTTTCCCGATCTAATCGCGTGCTCAAGGTCACGTTTCGTTAGAATGTGACGAAAAAAAAATCCATTCAGGAATTAATTTTAAAAAATCTTACGCACATTGTTTGGCGACTCATAAACAAAACGCGAATTGAATTGACACGTGTTGAAATGGGAAGAGTTCAAAATTGGAAATTGAATGCCTCAAATTCTTACGATCAGGAAGATTTTCTCCATGTAGGAAGAAAACTGTTAGTTTTGGTCTCTATAATCTTCATACAAAATTATTTAAGTAATTTTGTGATAGTGATACGTTGATGGAAGTCACGCGGAGGTTTCGAGTTATGAGGATCGATACTTGAGAAGCAAAAGGAAGTGAATGCGGAGATAATGAGAACTCGCTGGGAAAACCCTGGTGTTTGTGCTTGGAGAAATCAGTGATCGGAGAGTGAAAATGAGCAGGTATATGAGAGAAGAAAAAGAACAAATGAAAATGGGACATAAAGAGGAAAATAGAAAAGAGAACAGTGGGCTACGCAGCAGGGCGTATGGAAAAACCCAATGGTATAATAGTTAATGCTTATATAGCTAGAGGATCGTGCGTCCAAGGGCCAAAACAGCCCGAAATCTCTCACCAGCGTGGAGTAAGATCGTATATTGTACGTAGATTTTCAAGGAGGATGAAACGGTGCCAATCCATAGGAGCAGGCTTCGTAATATATACCTAGAGACATTCATATATTGGTTCTTGTATATCTATGCTCTGCGGCTATACGCGTCGACTCCGAAAAACCGGTAATCCGGCCTCCCCCGCCGTAATCTGATTTCCACGGCATCTCGTGCCAGGCCCAGGCAATTCTCTCATTCACTCTCTCGCTCTCTCTTGCTTTTTGTCCCTGTCGCTCGTTACGAAACTGTATCATCGATCCACCAAGACCTGAGGGCAAGCGAGCAGCCCTCTTTCTGTATCCTCGCGATACATTCAACACACGCACGCATTTAAATGTGTAAATCGGTGGATTCGGATGTATTTTTGCGATCAAGTGCATGTGCACGTATAATTCTTCGATCCATAACGCATTCGACTCGATTTCGTGATCTAGATCAATTGCGCTGGATATTTGATGTTTTCTGAATTCGCTGATCAACTTGGCTGGCAATTTTCGTATCGACTGCGCGATCGATTTGACCGAGTACGTCGGAATCTAAATCGGATCGGATTTATTTATTATTTGATAAAAAAAATTTCAAAATCGTCTGTGTTTTTCCTGACCACGCAGGAAATGATTTCATTGGCCATCAGAAATTATTGTGCATGGGATTTTGTTTCCGTGAGAGACTCTCGGGTGCGGATGCTGCGAGTGGAGGATCGCGAAGCGCTGTATCCGCGACGGTGGTGAAAATCAGAATATTTGGCAAGAGATTTGAGGAGTTTGAGAAACGCGGAGAAACAGAGAGGAGCAGAGAGGGAAGGAAGAGGCAGAGAACACAGGGCAGGGATGTCGTCGCACGCGCAACGCTCGATAAACCGGCGAGTACGGGAAGCCTCGCTTTGCATCGTCTCGGCGCCGGCGTCGCGACACTCGACAATTTCAAAAAATCCGTAATCTTGGAAAAAAAACCTTATGAAAATCTCGATATGCTTGGCAATTCCGAAAAAAACTATGATTTTTCATCTTTATTTGACAGTTAATACAAAAGTTTGCCGACGATACACACGTTCATCGATACACAATCGCGGTCGAGCCAAACGCGTTCACGTTTTCAATGACATTAGTCGGTAACACGCAATGCGACGACAGGCCTATCATTAAACCGCGGAAGCAGCACAATTCCGTTGGAATAACGTCAACATCGGATTTGATCTTTCGCCTGTGACATGTCTGATTGGACAGGGCGATCGGTTCCTTCGTGCACTCAAATCTATCGATTGTCGACAGCCTAAATGGCGCTATCTACATATGACAGAAACGCGATGGCTTTACGCTTTTAATATTAAAGAAAAATATCGAAAAACATTGCCATTGAGTCACGAAAGACTTTGGATAAAAATAAATATTCAAATTGTAAAAGATTCTGTAGCAGGTTGATTCGACGATGAAAAAGGCTTGGAAGGAACTACGAAAACGCGTGATGGCAGGGAAATTAAATGATTTCGGGGGAGAATAAAAAGAAACGAGTGAGTTTATTGTAGACATCCAATCGCGAAAGTGCAAGATATACAGTGAGGTGTATTCCCGAGCAATCGGATCAGTGGGGCTGCAAATCCTCGGAGATCCAGAGTAACCAAAGACGGTTTGCACGAGTAAAAAGAAGCGAGAGGAGGAGAAGAAGGAAGTGAAGAAAAGGCTCGCGTCTTAAGGAAATCGCAGAGGCCAGAATATACACACGAAGATGTGTATCTATCCGAGGAAGCCTATGTATGATATATAAATGATGAAGAAATATACGAAAAGGGCTTGGATTCCTGTTGGAGATGGGGTCGTCGGTGGCGTTCCGCGAATCGTCTGGATCTTGAAAATGGAATGGAAAAGATAGAGGGGTAGTTTGTACACGAGGAGCAGCAGACCACGACGAGGGAAAGGAAAGAATAATAAAAAGAAGCAGAGAATAAGCGAGAAGTAAGTACCACACACGGATATACGCGATAGCAGAAGCTGCTGCACGGAGGATTCACCGATAGGAGCAGGATGAACATGTGTGGGGGAGCGTGGATGACCTGGATGAGGAAGAACGAGGCGACGGAGAGGCAATGGAGATGAGGGAGGGTTTAGAGCGATCGGGAGAGCAAGCAAGAGGAGGATTCGCTGGTATCTCACTCTCTTATCTCTTATCCTCACTGTGCCTGGGGCAAAGAGGGGCGTGTGAGAGGCAAGAGAGCTCTCTGTGTGTCATGTACGCGGTTCCTCGCTCCGGGATGCTGGAAGACGTGTGCGCGTTGCGAAGATGCTTCGCAGTGGTAAAACCGAGAGGGAGGTGGTTGGGCGAAAAGAGAGGGGGTGTGGATGGAATCGTTGAGTTAGAGGCATGGAGCGTCTGAGCTTGGTGGGGGAAGTTAATGCAGTGAACACAGCGGGTGATCTCACGTCGTGATCCCACACGCAACGGGGAAAGGGAAAGCCCCAACTGTCCCTACTCACTCGACTTTGGAGTACACAACGCACACCGTCGAGCAAACGGAGCGTGTGGACGAGAGAGAGCGAGAAGCTTGTGGATATGCCAACAAGCGGGGATAATTTAAGGCACCAATACAAACGTACGATACGTAGGTCGCGTGAGAGAGCAAGAGAGACGGAGCAGAGTGCTCCGTTGTATAGCAGGCTAGGTAGAGGATGTAGAGGCCGAAGAAAAGTTGCCATGGCAACTGCTCGGGGATCGGGCCAATCGGCGTATGCGATGTAGGCGTGGCTTGTCATTGGCTACGACGTTGGCTACACCGATCCGTCGACTCGTTGGGTCACGGATCTTCGTTGGGTTGGTTGCTTTTCCAACGATGTATAAACTCCACCACTACTAGTCAACAAGACTTGGTACTATAACGTGCAGCACTAGCGTCTCGTCAAAGGCAGCAGCAAGCAACATCGACGATAGCCTCATTCTCCGTTTCGCTTCATCACCCCGCCACTTGCCATACATCCCTCCTTCTCCTTCCTTTCGGGGGGCTCAACCCTAACCCTACTCTATCCCTATCCGTCTATCTCCCTTCCCCCCCCCCCCTCTCTGTTTCGCTGTCTTTCTCCTTTTTTTTTTACTCCTCGATCCTTCTCTCGATCTCTGTCTCACTCTCGAAACAGGCTCCAGGCATGTCTACGGTATAACCAGCCCGTTGCAACAACGGTGGCCCACGCTGGGCTGTGTCTGACAAACGTATCATGCGGGGTAGGGCCGGTGCCGAGATGCCGGCTTGTAAGCGAAACCAGTTTGCTATCCGATACGATCGAGGCAACAGCAGCGGTCGCCACCGCGCTTAGCCGAACTGCTTCGCGATCAGGCTTCGCCAAAAACAATTTGTCCAGAGAAGCTCATAATACCAACGGACCTCGTTGTATATCGGCCTCATCAGCCAATTATTTCTGCTGCAATATACTCTTTTATTTCTCCCTTTTAACTCGCATATTAGAGCTAAAAACACGGTCAACGAGTGTCGAACATTTTGAATTCACAACGAGGACAATTTACTGTGCGTCGATTTTATGTGCAACGAGTGACTTTTTTTTATTTCTTTGACAACTCCGATTGTTTATTCGGTTTTGGACTTTCTTGACGTTTCTTCTTCGCTGGCTGTGAAATAATCTCTCGAGGGACATCAAGCAGTTTTCTTCGTGAAAATCGCATCGAACTTTTCGGCATTATCAATCTCCAGGATTCGCAGGCTCCCGAGGTGTCCCGAACTGGTGAACGAGGCGGAAATACCGAAGAGAATCCCGGCGGATAACCAGCACGAACGGGACGAGACGTTGCGCTGACAGTGTCGTTGTCTTGTGTGTCGTCGGCTGGAGAAAAGACTCTCGAGTCTGAGACGCCAGTCAGCGGCCGATTGTTCGATAGCAATTATTTTAATCGTTTGTGATTTCGTAATCGATCGCTCTCATTCGGGAGCTACAGTGCGTTTTTAGTGGATTCGCGTGTGTTTTCGTTCTCAAGAGCCACGACTCACGGTTGGTTGTTTGTTTCTTTGTTTTTGTTCCTTAGACACGACGGACTAAATTTAATCGACGGCTATGAGATGACCAATTCGAGGAGCAAGTACAAAGTGAAGTTTATTCGTAGCGGCTCGTCGTTCGCTTTCGATACTGGACTCGACGATCCGAGGATCTTTTGGAGGATTCCCGAACGAGCGATTTCGATGCCGTCCCGCGTCTAAGTGCAACGTGAGGAACTTCCGTTTGGGGAAGCAGCGTCGACCTGAAAATTGCGCTGCAAGTTTTCCGGCGGCACGAGAGCGATCGAGCTTGATTTACTTGCCGAAAGAATTGGAAAAGAATTGCCATATCCGCGGGCAAAGAGATCCGAGATTACGAGCCGGAGGAGCCAGGACGAAGGCGAAAGGGTGGCTGGTGGTCGGAAGTTTTAAAAAAGAATGTCAGCGGTGGCTCCAGCTGGTACCGCATCAGCGGTTCCAAGTGCGAATGGTCCGATAATACCGGCACCTGTATTCGCCCTGCCAACACTCTCGTTCACGGTTGGTCAAGTTGCGACGGTTTGCGAAACCCTTGAAGAGAGCGGAGACATTGAGAGGCTAGCGAGGTTTCTGTGGAGCTTGCCTGTGGCGCATCCAAATATACAAGAGCTTAATCAAAGCGAGGCTGTTTTAAGAGCAAGAGCAATAGTGGCTTTTCACTCTGGGCATTATCGGGAATTGTACGCGATTCTGGAAAGGCACAAATTCACGAAAGATTCGCACGGTAAATTGCAAGCGATGTGGCTCGAGGCGCATTATTCCGAAGCCGAAAAATTACGCGGACGACCTCTTGGCCCCGTTGACAAATATCGTGTTCGCAAGAAATTCCCGCTCCCCAGAACTATCTGGGACGGTGAACAAAAGACTCACTGCTTCAAGGAGAGAACTCGCAGTCTCCTCCGAGAATGGTACCTCCAGGATCCTTATCCAAATCCTGGCAAAAAGAGAGAACTCGCAGCTGCAACCGGACTAACACCCACCCAAGTCGGCAATTGGTTCAAAAACCGTAGGCAGAGAGATCGCGCTGCTGCTGCTAAGAACAGGTACGTCGACGACCATGATTTTCCTTGCGAATACTATGACGACGAATTCGAAAGCATCAATCCTTCCGGCCCGTTTTTCCACCCTTGGGTATGAACGAAAACAGACACACACGCACACACACGCGAACAATTGAACATGCGACAAGTCTTCGAGGAATTGTTTCATTAGTGCCGGGCACAAGTGACCAAAAAATCCGCGCGCGCGCTCTCTCTGTGTGCGATCAACTTTATTTTCATATATACGCGCTCAACCGCGAGAAAGAAAGTGCGAGAGAAAAAATACGAGAGTGAATGTGAAACAATAGCACGGATTTTCTTTGTGGACATTTTGTTGTTGTTGTTGTTGTTGTTGTTTTGTATTTTTCCATCAATCTGGCATTGTGAGACGCTTGCACGGCTACTCGATCGTTAATGTGCGTTTTTGCCACCCTCGATTATCGAAACCTTTCCGGCCGTCGGCTATTTCCCCGGCCAATCTCGATGTACATAGAGAATTTATATTCCAATTAGATCATGTTATATATTTGTTAAATATTAACTAGTGCTCGCACAAACCCGACATTACATACGGTGTTGAAGTTTGCATCGTTGGAATGCAACGAAATTCGCTTTTTTATTGAGAATTTCGATTCAATATTTCGCCAGGACAATGAAACAATCTTTTTTTATGATCCAGACACAAAATCGGTATAAAAATTGTCATGGTTTTTGAAATCGAACAAAAAATTAATAGAAAATCGTATTTTTCGTTCAATTCCAACGTTGCGAACTTCGGTGTCGTCATTTATATAAGATCCAAAAATCTTTCACATCCTTGCATTAGTCTTTATACATTTATGTTTATGTTTCATTTTGTGATACTACTCTGTAGTAACTTTTGCCGAATCCTCGCATAGTTTTGTGTAGCTCGTTTTTTGTCCCCCGATTGTGTAGATCCTTGAGGGATGTTCGGATGCGCTAAGAAGCGAGAATAATTTTTTTATTATAATTTGTCGATCAAAAAACGGTTTTGCGGATTTCAAGCCAATTTTTCATCGTGAAAATGATGAAAAAGTTGGCGACTTTTAAATAATTTATGTGTCTGGATATTTTGAACGTAGAATTTGAGGTCAGAAATCCGACGACCGTTTTTCGATCTGTATTTCGTTCTCAATGCGATAATTATCATGTGACGAAACATTTAAATTAACATTGTTAAGCGCCTGTCAAAGGAAAACATAACCGATTCGATGTTACCGTTTCGCATGGTTCTGGAAAAATAATCCACAATGTTTCACGCAATAAAAAACAAGACGTTTCGAAAAATCTTTTGTTTCATCCTCCAAATTTTTCTCCATTACTTTTTTTCATTTCCACCGCCGTCATTTATTTCTTGAGCTTTTCCCGCTGCATCCAAACGCGTTTTCTTTGACAATGGACTTTGGTCCAGCGGTCGAGGAACATGAAATATGTTCATTGAAAAGTCACACTCGAGGACTCGGGCATCCCCGAGAACAATGGCTTCTGCCATGTGTACGCACGAACTAACGTTGCCAAGTAGTAAATGCACGAACGAGAGAAAAGAGAGAGACGGAGGATGCGGGAGTTTCGTATTGTTTTACTCGAAAAAGGTTCGTTGCATGTGCAGGCAAAATTCAATTTTCCTCAGTGCTCTTGTCGTCATACTCGTCGCCTCCCACAGCATGGTTTCAAAAAGTTGCTTGTTTCTTCTCTTTCTTCGCATCTTTTTTACCCTCAACTCCACGTACGATAGAAATGAACAAAATTCACTGCCCGGTTCGAGATTTCGTTTCCACATTTTTTTTCAAACATCTCTCTCGTCGTTTTTCTCTCGTTCACGCTTAAGATTCGATTCCCCTCGATATCACGAATTTTCATCGTTTGACGTTCCGAAAAGTGACATTTTTTCTTACCATTCACCGCCAAGACGCGATGCAATTATTTCGTTGGGCGAAATTTCTTTTGTTTTCAATGACAAGCCTGAAAATATTCAAAATTCCATATTTTCTCTTCCGACTACGCTCGGCATGATTCGTACGCGAAATAGAAAACGAAAGTACCGAAATAACAAAATAATAAAATAAAAGCACGAAAGATTTCAAAATTGGACATTTTCCGTCGTGGAAATCTACGAAATTCTTCAGTTTATTGATTTATTCACCCAACGGTCAATCACTCGCACTCGCGTAATATTGTCGATACCAATACACGTTTTTTCTCGCATTTCCAAGCATTCCAAAGCTTGTGACGCATGAGTTCGTGTGTGTGTGTGTCTGCGTATGCGTGCGTTTTATTTTCATCGTAATTTCGGGGAAAAGCCGCTAAACTGTACAGAGGTAAGTGTGTGTGTGTGCGATGTGAACGAAATCATCTTCCCGCTCGATAAAATCATTGCTGATAACGAAATTGAACATGGCACTGAAGTTTGCAACGAAAAATACGTTTTTCTATTAAATGTTTGTTTCAATAACAAAAACCATGAAAGTTTTTGTGCTCATTTTGTTTTTGGATCCTTAAAAAAATCGTTTTAGTGTCCTAATAAAATATTGAATAAGAATCGCGAGCTCTGCTCAAGGAAAAACCGAATTTCGTTGCATTCCAACGATGCAAACTTCAGCATCGCAATTAAACGTTGGCCGGAAGGATTTTCGTTTTTGTCATTAATTTTGAAATTAAAAAAAACGATAAAGTAAATAGTTGGCCGAAGAATCTTGCGGAAAGATTGTTGATAAAAAGTTGCGTGGCTGCGGAGAGTTGGGTCAAAGGGTTAAAGTTTATATGTCTTCAAAAGGAAGGTTTAATGGAAGTTAATAGCGAAACGTTTAGCGGTTTAGGTTTCGCCCTTTAGCGATAATCACGAGGTTGTTGGGGGTCTTGTATGCCCTCTTTAGGGCAGTGTGAGTGTGCGTTTTGTATCGTGTCCTCAACGCGAAATGAGAGAAGGCCTTTGTGCCCCGTTGATAGCCCCTGGAGCATCGGAGAACGAGAGCATAGAAATCTGTATCACTGTATATTTAAATGGAGCTAGTAAAATGCGTTCTAAAGTGAGCACTACGAGGATAGTTTGACGGAGCGAGAGAGAGAGATGAAAAATCGTCGACGGGGGTCGCATAATTTCATTTGTACGTCCGACGGAGGGTCGGACGTTGATGTCCCGTTGCTGCTGTTGCTGCTGGGGGCGCTTCTGGATGGCTCGCAAGAGAGCAAGAGCGAGATAACACTTTTCCTCGCATCCTCTCTCGATTTTCGAATTACGTATCTCAAATCGTATTTTGCGCTACAAAACTCTCTTTCTCTCTTTATATCCTCATCTCCTCAAATTTCATTCATCTCCGCCGCATCCTCATCCCATTTCGTAGTATTTTTCTTTCCATAAACCAATTGTCCCGACGTGCAATACACGCGTGAAGAAATTCTCTTTGGTAGATTCGACGACGTCCGGGCTGAATTCCGAGTCGATAAAAAAATAAACAACTTTTTCCGGATATACTCGACGATATTGAATGCTCGTCAAATTAATCTCAAGAATCAAAATGACTCTGAAGTTTGCAACGTTGAGATTCAACGAAAAAAATATTTTCTATTAATTATTTATCGCATTTTGAAAATTGTCGCAATTTTTCAAGTCGATTGAGTTTTTTGGTCGCAAGAGAGAATCGTTTTATTGGCCGGACCAAATATTCAATAATAATTATTTGCTCTGCTAAAGAAATAACAGAATTTTGTTGCATTCCAACGATGCAAACTTCAGAATCATTTTTGAAATAATATCCACAGCGTCAAGTCCACGAAGATCAATAAAAACCAAGAGATTCTACGGAATTTCTTCAATTTCACATGACACGCGAAACAAAACTTTTGTACGAGACTCGACTGACTCAAAACTCCTAGTGGCTTCATTTTTCGATAAAATCAAGAAAACTAATGAAAATTCATCGTTTTAATTAGAAAAATCATCTCCAAGCAATTCCAATCATTTTTTTTTTATTGATTATTTATTGAATTTTGAAAATCGTGGCAATTTTTCGGGTCGATTGAGTTTTTTGGTCGCAAGAGAGAATCGTTTTATTGGCCGTACCAAATATTCAATAATAATTATTGGCTCTGCTGAAGAAATAACAGAGAATTTCGTTGCATTCCAACGATGCAAACTTCAGGATCACAAGAATCGAAATTTTATCCGCAAACGTAATTGATTCGTGAGACAATTTTTTATTTCGTCCGTCGCGACGAGACCTGCTGTCTCGGTCAGTTGATCGTTCTTTCGTAGAGCCACACTTCTCGACTTTTATTTTCAAGGAGGCAATTCGTCCTGGAACTATTAACAGCTCATGGATAATATATTCTTTTTTTCTGGCTCGGGAGCCTCTCGGATGTACAGAGAAAAACTTTAGGTCGGTGCAGGTCTCAAACTGGTGGCAATATTGTTGGTCGATTCGTCTCGCCTGCATTTCGCACCTCTCAGCACGGCGAGTTGTGTACACAGAAAGCACAGGACGGTCATAATGCGAATCACCCCCATAATGCTCGCTCTCGTAGCGACCGACTCTGCTGGCGACAATTCTCGCATCTTTCTTCCTTGCTCAATGTACAGACCCACAAACGCACCAGCTCCAACGAGTCTCTCTCTCTCTCTCGGGCTGTACCGCACGCTCGACGAGTCGTTTGATTTACAACTGCGGGAAAACCCGACGACAGGCCCAGACTGTCCTGGCACGAGGATATTTTGCAGACTCGGTGTAGCCACGGGTTTTTCCCGCTTTTCCGACTCTCCAGGGCAAATAAGTTGCCGCATTTTTTAAATAAATTCTCACCTCGAATCGTTGACTATCGATCGTGCCATTAACTGCACGTGATCAACAACGAATACGCGATGAAACTGCAAAAAGTAATTGTGGCTCATTTTGCCAGCTGTAAACTCGTCGCCGAGCTGATTGGTTGGTCGAAAGCATGTACACACAATTCCGACGTTATAGCGATGGCCCGAATAAAGTCGTTAATGACGATCGCATTGAAGATCGCGTCCCAGATCTATAGATAGATATTCCCGGTATATAAATACTCGCTCGGATAATTGATGTATCGTTAACCGAGGCAAGTATCGTTCTGACCGTTCGATCATAACTCGGCAACCGGCGTAGCTCCCGTTTAATTTACAGGCACGATCATATATTCATATAAATCCATAGAGAGACCGTGTGTGGAGCTTGATGCGTGCATCAATGTTTAGTGCAGAGCGTGAGCGCGATGGGGGTTAAGAAAATCGATGCCTCACTCGATATATCTACGCGCCATTATGGTTGGCTCGGCGTTTGCGCCTGGAGATGAGAAGCGGAGATCTCAGAGGCAAATATCACAGCTTCTCGATAGTACTCGCGTCATTATCACCTTCGCAAACTATAATAACGATCTTCCTTCACCCGATAATGCTCTACAGAATCCCACATTTCCGAGCTTGTAAACCTCCTCGTATCCATAAACTCGTATGTATTAATAAATGTGACTGTGTGTGCGAGTGTCTTTGTATATGTCACAGTAGAATAGACTTGCACGGTATATAATTCGCGATCGAATGATCCAATCGCCGTTCCATCACTTTACAGTTCCTGATTTTATTTCTAAGTAGAAACCGATAGCACCGGGTAAAACTTGTTGAAACAGAGATTCCATGTGCATATTTGGAGAATTGTGTAAACTTTTTCCAACTGTCTTCGACTCGCAACGATTTTTCAAGATTTTTCATGGGTCATGGGAAGACGAGAATCGTAAAAATCACAAATTTAACTCGTTTCGAATTTCTTGTCTTTATTCTTAACGCCAAAACTAAAAATTTTCTTCCATGACGAAAAATTTTCTAACGTTGGGAGTTTGAGATATTTAATTTCCAGTTTTTAACTTTTTCCATCTAAACGCGTGTGTAAATCGAAGTTGCGTTTCTTTTATGGATTGCGAAAAAATGTGGTTAGGATTTTTCTTGGAAAATTTCTGGTCACAGGATTTCTGGCTATCTGCAAAGGAAAAATTCTAAATACATTTTTTTCGGCAACTCGGTTTATACAACTTTTTAAAACGAAACGTGTGACTTCAAATTATACCCATGCAAAAATAACAAAAATTGGAAATTAAATTTGACGACGTTGAAGTTTGCATCGTTGGAATGCAACGAAATTCTGTTTTTTCTTAAGCAAAGCTCACGATTCTTATTCAACATTTAATCAGGACAATGAAACGATTTTTTTCCTCGAATTCAATAAAAAGACGATACGGAAATTGTAATTTTTTGCGAATTTATCAAACAATGAAAAGAAAAAGTAGTTTTCGTTGAACCCCAACGTTGGGAACTTCAGTGTCGTTGGTTTTGGTGCCAAGAATGGTTACACAAAAATTGGAAAAATTCTGAATAAAGTCGTTTTGCGATACTTTAACGAAGCACACGCAGTGACAGATGCACATTTCTACATGATTGTAGGTTTTTAATTAAATTTCATGGGTCGGTGATGTATCTGTAAAATGTCTTGTCGTAGCCAGCGAGCTTGAAGTTTTGGAATCGTGCCACATTTTCGTCAGAGCACGTAAAGGTAATTCGGACGAAGGCTGAGCTCGGTGCACGAGCTTTTTCCACACGTAGATCTCGAGAAGGCGATGCATGAACGCTGTGCGATGTGGCTGCTGGTGGAGATGAGGGTTGGTTTTTGGTTCGTGTGTATACGAATACGAAGGTTACTCGGTGTGCGGGCGGGATGTCGGGGAACGAGTAAGGAGTCGAATAGAGCAAGAGCCAGGGAGGGAAGGAGACGCGGAGCTCGATCTAGAGGATCCTGGAGCGATCCTTTTCCGCACACGTCGTTGCTGATGCTGGGAGTTGCGTTAAAGCTTCTGCCTGGCGAACCAGGCTCGAAAACGGATAAAGACGAAGAGGGTTATGAAGTGACGAGCGAGTCTGCTTTCTGCACACACATACACGAAGCAGAGAGAGAGAGAGAGAGAGATGAAAATCCATGCGCGCACAGAGAGCCCGCCTCGCGGTATATTTTCGCGGTCCAGCGAGCGAGTTATTCAATATGCCCAACCCCAAAAGCCCCGGAGCAATCTCCTGGTGCCCTCTTCTTCTCTATACATACATATCTCTGTATATACACCGAAAGGCATACGAGATTTCACATCTGCGTTTGTGCACACGTACCATCAGCCAACTACTTCGTACACTCACACGTACACGAATGTTGTACGTTTTTGTGAGGATAAAGGGGATGGAGCCGCCTCCGATTTTCCGCACAAGGCTCTTGATCCTTGCGGGGAATCCTGACTTCACTGGTCCACAGTATATTACACGAAGAGCATAGAATATCAACTCCTCGAGCTTGAAACCATTTTGGAGAATATGAACCGAATATAGAGAGAGAGTGTTGCTCAGCTTTACGCCGGTGACTGAATTTTTCCGAGATTCTTTACTGAAAATAAAATTTTGTTGAAAAGATCGATATTTTACACGAGTTTTTTTCGAAAAATTCCGAAAATTTTGTCATTTCAGCAAAAAACATTCTGGAAAAACTCTACGAAAAGTAAATTTTTGTCATTCCAATCGTAAATTTTGCCGACAGTTCCGTTACAAATGAAAAATATTGTCGAAATAACGAAAATTTTGAAATTATCCCAAAAATATTTAGTTGGCTGTATTCAACAAAATATCGACGTTTTTTGACAAAATTGAATTTTCAGTGTTGTAGCGGCTTTTTGGACTGAAATTATTATTGCCAATTTGTTCGGGAGCTTTGAGCCTTGAGAGGGTTAATTAGTCGATCGCAGGTACACGCAGAACGGACGAAAAATCACTCGTTTAGAAAGTCCGGGTTGCCAATTAATGTTGAGAATCTCGGGGAACTTGAACACGCGGCAAATTGACGTTAAGTTTGTTGCTCGCACTCGATGCCAAGAGTCGTTGAAAAATGACCTTAAAGACGAGCGTCGTAGCGTGGACGAGTGACGACGCGGCTTGCAGCAAATGTCATTCCGGTCACGCGGTGTCTTTCTGCAATCTATGAAAGTCTTCGGGCTCGGGAAACAGAAGAGCGCGATTCGAGGGGAAGGAGGAAAATGTCGGAACATTGTGTTTGTCATTCTGATTAAAAGGTCTTATTGGGAATCTGAGGAGAAGGAAGAACGTGAAGCGACACACAACGCGACAGCTGTGAGACGAGAGAAGAATCATTCGTGAGATTTCCCGTTTGAATAATAAATGTATAGACACGTGTAACGATCGGGAATCTTGCTTGGTATTCCGACGACATGGGCAACGATTCTGTAAAGTGTGATTTGCGTCAAGCAAAAACCGCGCGGAAGCCTCTGCCGCGGAGTTTTTGATGACGGCGATGACTGCGACGTTCTCCGCAGCAGCGAGAGAAATTATTCAATAATCATCATTTTTTCTATTAATTAATCAACGACTCTGTGATCATAACCGTAACTATAAAAAATTAGAGTGAAGCATATATTGAGAAAAAACTGGGCTTCTGATTCCCCGACGATAGGAAGCCCGCGAGACACAAAACACGCGAGACTTGCTGCTGATGTCTTGTACGTTCGAAAACGCGAAGAGCGAGAGCGAATGAACCCCGAAAAATATACTAATGTGCGTATAAGAATGGAGAGAGGAGGGGGGGAGGACGCGGGATCCGCGAAGACAAAGGCGATGATTAATTTCCACGTTGGCTTGTCGAGGATCATTAGTGCGTGGTGTGGCCACAGGGCGATTCCATGACACCTGCTCTCTCCCTCTCGCTCTCGTTCTCTTGACCCCGCAGGGCCATTTCTTCCTGGCGTTTTTCTCCCGTGTATTATTTTCTCTACAACGCTCTTATTTCGTTATTCACTCGACGCATTGTGTGTGTGTGTGTGTGTGTACTCTTAGTGATGGATTACCGGATTTATAGTGTGGCAATGCGGATCGGGGCTTTGGATCAAAACTCATATTCCTCTCGTAGACACGAAGCATATTTCTGGCTCTATCGCTGGCGCGGTCTCTCCGTCGCTCTCTCGTTTTTTCCTTTCGTCCTCTTATGCCCGTACGGAATCGAGGCCTTTGCTCGTTCGGGACGAAATGCGATCCCGGTGGAGCGTTAAAAGAAACGTGATGGAAAGGAGAGCGAGAAAAAGATAATTAGCACGACGAGAATCAATGAACTACTGATGGACACACGCGGCAGGAACATAGACTCGTACACACCTTTCGGGGGGGTAGAGAAAGATGGCGAGAGACCGCGAGAGGTATGAGAAATGGTTTCGAGAACGAGGACCCACGGGAGTGGGGAGAATAAGAAGAAAAAGAAGGAAAAAAAAAACATCAAGTGGGTAATTGACGTGCGTGTCCCAGCAGCTTATGAGGGGCAGCTGTCACTTGTTTCCTTGGTAGCTTTTTGTTTTCTGAACTCCATCGTCTCAAAAACAACGAGTGCGAGAGAAAAATATAGAGAAAAAATGTGTATATACGCGCGGGCAGCATCGATACGCGAGCGCGAGAAACAAATTGGGGTGAATACAGAGGGTTGCGTGACTGTTTTCACGCCATCACCGTGGGGGTTCCCCCACAGCATCCCATCGACACATCACTGGCTCTGGTCTCGATGTGGCAATAGTAGGAAATTCTCTATTGCCATGAAGGAGGGTTGCGGGCTCTATATAAAAATAATAGCGAGACTACAGACATCCATAGCGACACATTGTTGGACCACCAAGTACTAATTCATCTCAGGAGATATCGATTTGTCAACGCGGGCAATGTATCGTTGTCGATTCTCCGGCTCAGCATCTCGTGTCATTGACTAGTTTGCCTCGTAAACAAGAGTCATCGAGGAACCGGCGTGAGCAGAGGGTCAAGAAAAAACGAGCGCGCCAACAAAAACTTGTATCCATTACCGAGGAAGCAAATAATCATCATTTATGTGAAGAAAAATCCTTTGGCCGCCTACTCGCGTGATTCAACTGACTTTTTCTTTATCAATGAATCTATGTAGCCGCGTTTTATTCGTACGATTATTAGACACGAAGGATAATCCGATGGAATTTTATTACGCGATTCATCTCTAATTCTGTTGCTCGCACGGTCCAATAGTTTTTCAATGATTCCGACGCTGAGCCCGTGCGTGGTGTGCCTAATTTATGGGACCCCGTGGCTCGGATCTCCTTACCCTGCCTCTTCACCATAAAATAATATTTATATATATAGCCATGTATATTACGCATGGCGTATTATATAGCCCGGTGAATACGCACCTGTGTGATATATAAAGTTCCCGGTGAACGGTATAGGAGGATCTCGTGTGTGGTGTCGGATTTCAGAGGTGAAAGAGACCATGCTGCTGCTCCTGCTGCTCTCGCGCAGCTTCATCTCGGGCAATCGAGATGTATGAATGTGGAGAGGGAGCAGGGCGGCAAGCAAGGCACTGCAGGTATTACTTATTTTAGGAGCATCAGAATCCATGGCTCGAAAGATTGGTAGGCGCGTACAAATTGACTATTAAGTAGCAAAAGGGCGTGACGGACGTCATTTGGGAGGTTAAAAAGGTCGAGATCGTGGCTGTTTTCTACTTAGCAGCTCGAATCTCTTCGCGTCCAGTATGTGTCGAGGTTTATATGTACGCGCGGACATACGAGCCTGCGAGGAAAATGATCCTCGGTGTATAACGCTGTAGGAAGATCCTGGTGCTGGTGGTTAGTGTACAACCGGAGACAGTCCCTTAACGATGCGAGGGTGTATCGAATGTCCTAGTGCGGTCACCGCGCGCTCTTTGCTCTCTTTTCCCTACGCGACCTCATGCGCTCCTCTGCTTTCTTTCTTTTTGTTCTTCGCTCCTCGTTCCTCCTGCATCTCCCTGCTATTTCTCGCTCTCTCTCTTTCTGTGCATGGCGATGCCTCCGGGGGATGTGTACCGCGTTTTACCCTCAACCGCAGCAGCTAGGATTCGGCTATATACTCCGCGCGCTTGTTTCACGCTTAATTAACCAGCTGACAATCTGACCACGTGACGGTTAGCAGAGATCAAGGCACACACACACAAAAATCTTTCCCTCAGTTTCGCTCCCGTGGACGCGCGGATTTATGGCAAAGCCCAAAAAATGAGCCAAGGACATCGCGCGCTCCTTCGACCACTCTACCACGAACTACTTTTCGAGCTTGAATGAAACGACATCGAGATGCTGCTTATTTTTTCCAACAAATTTGAAAGATCTTGGCAGATAAAACGAAGAATCTTCTCCTTCCCATGAAACCCATGAAAAAGAAACCGAGACACGAGATCTAGAAAAGGAAGAACGAAAAGGCTCCACAAAGTCTCTTCGTGCCAGCCTCGTTTCTATTTTTTTCTTCCTTTCTCCAAAAACGACCTCCCCATACGCGTTTCCAAACTTCTTCACAGTCTTTCCTTTTTTCCCTATAACCTGCATGGCGAACCTTTGTCTATCTCGTTCACTCTCGACTCGTTTCTCGACCGATTGATCCACCATAATATTCAAGATCTCTCCGATTTCTTCGACGAAATCGATACTGCTCCAGAACTCTCGAATCCTTCTCCCCCCTCCCTCCCACCCTCGCCTTTTTTTCATAATACAGATCCTTTCATTGTAACCAAGATTTCATTCCTCGGTATAGATGATGATGATGATGATTTTATACTTTTTTGAGAAGATACTATCGGCACGATTGGCAAGAAAAGAAGTTGCAAGGTGAACTCGCGTGGCCAAATTGTGGATTTAGGAGCGCGGTTCCTTTTATTTTTTCCCCACCCACAAATACAGCTCGACGCAAAAGTGAAGTTGAACCAGCAGTTTGATCCACGAATTCTTAACAGCCACGAAATGTAAATTGAAAATTAATTTCTGTCAAAAAAACGTCGATATTTTGTTGAATACAGCCAACTAAATATTTTGGGATAATAATATACAAATTTTCGTTATTCCGACAATATTTTTCGTTGTAACGGAACTGTCGGCAAAATTTACGATTGGAACGACAAAAATGGACTTTTTGAAAAGATTGTCTAGAATGTTTTTTGCTAAAATGACAAAATTTTCGTGATTTTTCGAAAAAAACGTTTAGTTGAACGTATCCAACAAAATGTGTCGATCGTTTTCAACAAAAAGTGTGAATAAAAGCCGAATTTAGTGGCGATAATGAGAAAGAAACTGCGACAACGTTTGAATCTCGTGGACGATCGATTTCTGCTGGAAAATTTCACAATCCCCCGGACAACGTTTCCTCGCTTTTGAGACACTCTGTACCCAGAGCTCTGGGTTGTTATTACGTTGTGTAAAAATTTATGGTATATGTGTATCATGAATAGATAGTTCTTGGCTTTGGCTGCTGGTTGTTAGAGGCTAGAGGCAATCGGCTGTTGAGATAGTTACACGAGTGAGGACGTGGCTGGTACCGGCTAACAAATGACCTGAGAATGATTTAGCACATTGTGTATATACACGACGAGAGCTGAACACGAGACACGGGGGGAAAGGTAAGAGAGCAGCAGAGAGCGCGGTGAACAAGAGAGTAAGAGGATCGAGTGCCTTTGAGCCTTCGACTCGTTTGCCTCATCGCGTTCAGCGAGACTCGATCACCTCTCTCGGAGCTCTTATATATTATTCATGTGTACAACATCGTGTCCTCATGTATATGTGTCGAGCGTTGAATGTATTGTCGATGTGACCACCGTCACTGGCACGTGATTGTTTTATGATTAAGCCGTTCACTCGAGCAGGGGGTGACTTTCGATTTATGTCTCTGTATCGTTCGACCCACAAGCACGTGTACACGCTTGATTAATCGTTTGAAAAATTGAAAACGGATCATCGCCGATCATTACGAAATCTTCGCCTCCTTTCAAAACTTTCGGTCCGACTCCGGATGCTGGAGAACTCGATGACTCTCGAGTCTCAATATTTATCGGTGACGATTGATAAATAAATGATCCACGTATCGAATTGACTGTCGATATTCACGAGACTCACATTCACACAAATCGTATGGAAAGTTTAACGAGACGCAAAGGACGTTGCAAAGAGTTTAAAAGGGGAGTGTAATGTCTGTTACATTGATGCTGAATAAACCTTTTGTATGCGTGTCGATGCAGCAGGGGATCGTCGGAGAGAAGGAAAAAGAGAGGTCGAGAGAAAGAGAGAGAGAATGTGTTCAGGGGACAACTCTGAAAGGCAAACAGTTTAGCTGGAAACAATTGACTGCAGATTGAAGAGGGTTCGTTCGCGTTCTCGCAATCGAAGAAACGAAGGGTAGGGAGAGGGATGCGGAGAATACATAGAGTCACTAGCTGGTGCGCTCGTGTGGAGCATGGAGAGACACATGTGACGAGATCAATGTGTGCTGTCGATGCGAGGTCGTGCGGATATCGCCGAACAGAGAGAAAGAGAGTTACATCTGCCCTTGCGAAATCACTTTGTATACGTTGAAGTGGTGAACTCTGAGACATTGAGAGCCCAGCGCGCAGTCGGGGTTGTGAGATCTGAAGCGAGGGGGCGGAAAAAAGGAGGCACTGGAAAAAGTTAACTGGGATTAAAAACCGAAGGGATTTTCAATTTCCCATGTACACAACTTTCCTCTGCTGGAATCAGAATTTCTTTCGAAGCCTCGGATCAAAAAATATTCTGCAAATTAGTCGATCCCTGGCTCCAGCCTCCTGGTCCAAGTTCCGCGTCCAACTTTTCGAGCATTTTTTTGACTTGTCATTATTTACAGACACGAATTCACTCGGATTCTTCGCGGAGAGTCGAGAGGAAGAATATTCACGAAGGTACAGGGAATTTTACGTGTTGGATGTGTCGAGAGCTTGGCAAGACAAGTGACACTCTTCTCAAGTGCAAAAACGTTTCTTTCCTTCTCCACACACTCTTTGCTTAGTTTTGTCTTTGCGCCTGGGGGGGTGTGACGTTTATCCGGATCGTGGATGCAAGTGTATAGCAACTTGTGACAAATAATGGCAGCGTACAGCCCCCCGAGTCTCTGGGATATCTGCTCGTTCACTCGCTCTATAAAACACAATATTATATCTCGAGATCGAGCTCTTTCCAGCATCGGAGAGCCGAGGCCCAACCCCTCGTCCCTCTCTCTTTGTCTTTTCCACTCTCCAATCCTCCGGCGTATATTCCTCGACGTTTATATCGGTTTTAAGAGCTCGCCAAGTAGTCCAGGAAACGGGTATGAAAAATGCTCTTTTCGTGACACAGAGCCAGACCGATTCTAACCGACCGATTCGTGTAGGGCTCAAGTCCCTGATAAAGGCCTGATAGTTTCCAACCACAGATTTTGGGAGGCTTTTTTTTGCCACGCGGTCAAAGTTGGCAAAACCATGTTTTTGCGAGATAGCGCCGAAACTATCCACCGCAGAGAAAAAAAGTCAAGTAACTATTTGTAGGTATTAGAAAAACGAACAATTTGGCGGGTCGCAAGTTAAAATCGGTTCATTAGTTCGCTCGCAAATAATTAAAAACCAGCTAAAATGGCCATTTCTATTATAACAAATTATTAGTTCAAAAATTTATGTTGAGTCTTCCAAATCTCAGAATATGTGCCCCCCGGTACACTCAATAAGTGTGCAAAATTTGAGCCCGATCGGATTAATAGTTTCTGAGAAAATCCATTTGTTGTTAAAAAACCGACTTTTTTTGCAAGGAATTTCTACACCGGGAGGGGGTCACAGGTCAATAAAACCAAAACGAAATGATTCCGAAAGAATCAAACTATCACATACGCTTTGGGGCAAATCGATTTTTTATAATTAAAGGGGTGAAAAACGGCTCCAAAAATGGGGTACGATTTTTACTCATAAACAATTAGAATTTCATCGCGAATTTCCAAGTTACAGAGTCGGGAGTGACATCATTCGAAAGCGGTTATTTTTATACAAATTTAGAAGAAAAAAAAATTGCATAAAGTTAATTAGGGGGAGATAAAAAAATTAGTTTTTTAATAATTATTGCAGCTGCTCATTTCAACATAGAGAGCTGAAAATTGGACAGCGTACGGGGTGAGGCTTCTGCTACCTGGAGAAAAATTGGCGGAAAAATCCCATATAAATTTATTGTTTTCGGTGAAGGCTTTGTGGGAGGCCAAATTTCACGTAGCGTTTGACGGCAGAGTGGGGGCAGCCGTCTCCGACTCGCGCGCGCTCGCATGAAAAGTGAATTCGCGCGTTCAAATTCCACCAACAAGCAATATCTCCGGACCTAATCAACTTATCGAGTTGTTTTTTTTTTTAACCTGGGCTAACTTTTTCCGCTGAGCATGATTTGGCTATTCAAAATTCCGAAAAATCGAAAATTCACCTCCAAATTTGTTGTTAATTTTTTTTTTCATTTTTTTAACACAGTTTTTTACACAACTTTTGGGTGAAATCAATTGCACATATTATCGTTGTGATGTTCCCCAACTACTGTACAGAGGGGAAAAAAATTCAATGCAGAATGTTTTTTTTAGCGGAGCACGTGTCGTTCCGTTGCCAGAAAAAATTTACTATTCGAAGCCATTGCGACTACGAGAGATAACCACATGTTCTTAAGTATGAAGAATATTTTTTCTTTTTAATTAAAATTATTATGCATTATTTTTCAGGGTACAAGCATTTCGCATTGTTTTTTTTTCCCTTCCGTACAGTAGTTGAAGAAGATCACAAGGATAACATTCTCATTTGATTTCACCCAAAAGTTGTGTAAAAAACTGTGTTAAAAAAATGAAAAAAAAATTAACAACAAATTTGGAGGTGAATTTTCGATTTTTCGGAATTTTGAATAGCCAAATCATGCTCAGCGGAAAAAGTTAGCCCAGGTTAAAAAAAAAAACAACACGATAAGTTGATTAGGTCCCGAGATATTGCTTGTTGGTGGAATTTGAACGCGCGAATTCACTTTTCATGCGAGCGCGCGCGAGTCGGAGACGGCTGCCCCCACTCTGCCGTCAAACGCTACGTGAAATTTAGCCTCCCACAAACCCTTCACCGAAAACAATAAATTTATATGGGATTTTTCCGCCAATTTTTCTCCAGGTAGCAGAAGCCTCACCCCGTACGCTGTCCAATTTTCAGCTCTCTATGTTGAAATGAGCAGCTGCAATAATTATTAAAAAACTAATTTTTTTATCTCCCCCTAATTAACTTTATGCAATTTTTTCTTCTTCTAAATTCGTATAAAAATAACCGCTTTCAAATGATGTCACTCCCGACTCTGTAACTTGGAAATTCGCGATGAAATTCTAATTGTTTATGAGTAAAAATCGTACCCCATTTTTGGAGCCGTTTTTCACCCCTTTAATTATAAAAAATCGATTTGCCCCAAAGCGTATGTGATAGTTTGATTCTTTCGGAATCATTTCGTTTTGGTTTTATTGACCTGTGACCCCCTCCCGGTGTAGAAATTCCTTGCAAAAAAAGTCGGTTTTTTAACAACAAATGGATTTTCTCAGAAACTATTAATCCGATCGGGCTCAAATTTTGCACACTTATTGAGTGTACCGGGGGGCACATATTCTGAGATTTGGAAGACTCAACATAAATTTTTGAACTAATAATTTGTTATAATAGAAATGGCCATTTTAGCTGGTTTTTAATTATTTGCGAGCGAACTAATGAACCGATTTTAACTTGCGACCCGCCAAATTGTTCGTTTTTCTAATACCTACAAATAGTTATTTAACTTTTTTTCTCTGCGGTGGATAGTTTCGGCGCTATCTCGCAAAAACATGGTTTTGCCAACTTTGACCGCGTGGCAAAAAAAAGCCTCCCAAAATCTGTGGTTGGAAACTATCAGGCCTTTATCAGGGACTTGAGCCCTACACGAAACGGTCGGTTAGAATCGGTCTGGCTCTGTGTCACGTAAAAATACCCGTTTCCTGGACTAAAGTAGTAACATGAGGTAACGTGCCAGACAGGATAACAAAAAAAATCCGACGAGAGAAAAAACAGTCTCTTATCCAACGGCAACAAACTTGACGCCAAGAGCAGAGTGTCTGTGGGTGTGCAGGAGTCGCGACTCCAATAACCCTCGTAACCTTTGACTCGGTAGTCAGTGTTGAAAATTCACAAAGACACCAAAATGTTGCTCTCTTATGATCCTAAAGTTTGCATCGTTGGAATCCAACGACATTTTGTTATTTCTTCAGCAGAGCCAATAATTATTATTGAATATTTGGTCCGGCCAATAAAACGATTCTCTCTTGCGACCAAAAAACTCAATCGACTCAAAAACTTGCCACGATTTTCAAAATTCAATAAATAATCAATAGAAAAAAAATGATTGGAATTACCTGGAGATAATTTTTCTAATTAAAACGATGAATTTTCATTAGTTTTTTTAATTTGTTCGAAAAATGAGGTCGCTAGGAATTTTGAGTCGGTCGAATCTCGTACAAAAGTTTTGTTTCGATCCGTGCGTCTGTGAAATTGAAGGAATTCCGTAGAATCTCTTGGTTTTTATGAATCTTCGTGGACTTGACGCTGTGGATATTATTTCAAAAATGATCCTGAAGTTTGCATCGTTGGAATGCAACGAAATTCTGTTATTTCTTCAACAGAGCCAATAATTATTATTGAATATTTGGTCCGGCCAATAAAACGATTCTCTCTCGCGACCAAAAAACTCAATCGACTCAAAAAATTGCCACGATTTTCAAAATTCAATAAATAATCAATAGAAAAAATGTTTTTCGGTGAATTTTAACGTTGCAAACTTCAGAGTCATTGCTCTCTTTGTATTTTGGCCCAAATCATTCGATTGTTTCTACTGTATACGTCGTTCTCCAGTCTGTGCCAGTAATTTCACGTTATAGTTGTTACGTTAACGCGTTGCTATACGCAGAACTCAGAACGGCGGATCAGCCAACTCGCTGGCTACCGATCGGTCATTACAAAGTATAATGTGACGTCGTGTTTCCTAGATTAAACCTGAACAGCCAGCGGAGTGATATCCCCGAAGCTCTCACATTGTTCCTTTCTCTCTTCTCAGCGTGTCAATTAGCCACACGGTTGGCGTATAGAAAAAGGCATTCATACCGATCGTTACACACGTTTCGTACGAGTATCCGACGTGGAGTCAGCCTTTATGTCATGAAACCCATAAAAATTGGGAATCAAGACTGAAGCACAAAAAAAACAACATTCTCATTCAATATTTCGTCATCTCGTGGGATCCGAAGGGAATTCATGTTATTCACATTCTCCTGGGTGAACGTAGTTTTTGGATCTTAATTAGAACAAAAAAACTCTTTTTTGGGAAGACGACGATTAATCGCAGACGACTTTCAATCCCGCGCCCTTTATCCCTTCGTTCTCCCATTTTTTAAAAATTGTTTTACCACGTTTTTGACTCATTTTTCCACTTCAAGCCAAATTTTTCTAGGCTCACGTGATTCCGCAGAAAGAAACGAAAAGAATGAGCCCAAGTTGAAACCTTTTCGTTAAATTTTACGAAAGATATGAATTCTTTAAAATTGAGGTCATTCACGAACCCAGATCACTGGAACAGGTGAAAAAAATGAATAAAGTTACCGTTCTAGGTTTAAATTAACCAAACGCTGTTTTTTTTTTCAATCCTGCAGACTGTGAGATCGTTTATTGAGTTTTCAAGACTTCTGGAGTAATGACATCGATGAGGAATGACAATATTAACTCTCCCGCGAAATATTTCAATGCAATCTCGATGGAAAACAAGTTCCGCCATTGATTCTAATATCGTTCGCATTGGCGTATCAATAAAATACGATAGACATTACGCACGGACTTGTAGGAGCCTCGTGAATAATATTCCACGATGCTTTTCACGCTTTCATTCATTTCTCAATAATATTTTCTTGTTTTATTTCATCGAACCTGATGGCAACGACGCGCGACGAGTGCACACTGATTGTATCATACATAAAATTACGATAAATTCGCACGTGAGCCCGCTCCCTTCTCTCTTGGTGTGGCAGGGTGTTGTAATGACCCGGGGGCAGCGACAACTCGACACATTCGCGCAGCTCGAATACATCGAGACTCGTAATTACAGAAAAGTTTTATACCCAAGTATGCCGCGACACAAGAATAACTCGTCGTAGGTGGCGCCATGCAATTTGCAATAAAAATGAGCAACAAATTTATTCATCGATCCAACAAAGTTGCTCCTCATCATTCCCAGCAGCTGCAATTATAAATCCGTTCAATTCGAACGAATCAACTGGACGAACCATCGCTCCAACAAAACTCGACAGATTTATCGTCCCACCGCGATTTTCTCGACCATTGACCTCGCCGCCGACACACTGAAAATTCAATTTTGTCAAAAAAAAAACGTCGATATTTTGTTGAATACGGCGAACTAAATATTTTCGGATGATTTCAAAATTTTCGTTATTTCGACAATATTTTTCATTGTAACGGAACTGTCAGCTAAATTTACGATTCTAATGACAAAAATTTAATTTCCGAAAAGATTTTCCCGAATATTTTTTGCTGGAATGACAAAATTTTCGTGATTTTTCGATTTTCGATGAAAATTTTCATTCCAGTGTTACAAAAACGTGGCCATTCCACAAATTGCACTTATTTAATAAACCGACTCGATTCTCCTCATAATTACGACAGATTGCACCAAGAATGATTTTCCCCACAGTCTCATTAAAGATCTCATCATTTTTATGCTGGGAAAATGACAAATTCATCGTATGAACGACAGACACAATAACTTTGGTGAAAGATATGAGGAGGATCGTCGATGTGAGAACTGCTGGACGAGAGCACGAGTTCTGTGTGTTGCTTCTCAAGATAAATGAGGAGTCGTTAGCACGGGACAATACTGTTTTGACGCGAGCGCAGCATCGTTCTAGAATTCATACACACACGCACATATAGATAAATTCGAGTTGGATATATGGGAAATGGTAACACACAAAAGAAGGCGAAGAAAGGTAAATGTATAGGTTCTCACTTGGAGGATTGCGACTGTGGCTATTATGTATAAATATACAGATATATATAGAGAGCAACATGTATATCGGTGTGTTTGAGTGTCGGCGCAGCGGACAAATCGTTCCGAATCCCCTGGAGAACAAATGACAGTGGCTGCGGACGAATGGTCGGTGGTTTTCTGCACAAAACTCCCTGCTCTTGTTCTCTCTGCTGCCTTGTGTCTTTTTCTCGCGGGCCCTTTTGTGCGCGCCACCTCATTACCGGTACCTCGAATTTTTCACACGTCACCGAGAGACACACACGATTCGCGTTACATTCACCGCGCGATCTCTTTTCCACATCGCGCTCCTTTATCTCGTTTTTCCTTTCGTCTCCCTGCTCTTGAGCTTCGCGGGAGCAGACGCAATTTTTCACCTGCGCGGCCAACAAAAACTCCAAAGTTTCTCCGCGCGGCCATTTAATTTGGAACTCGAGGAATTTTTGGCAGAACGCGTTCAATATCGCGCTGGCATGAGGAATAAGAAATCTCTTTATCTCTTTCGCAGTCCCATGTTTCTTGCACGCTTCCCCCAGTCTTCTGTACCAGTTTGCCGAATAAATGTATCAAATGAAGCCGAAAGCCTCGCGCCTTCGCAGAGCCCAGATCAAACGAGATGAGCAAACACGGAACAAGTGACGCTCGCGTTATAAGTCGCATGTCAGTTTATCCAGCGAGTTTTTCTCTTCTTCTTTAACCTTTGTAAAAACATACTCGCATTTGAAGCTCCTACCCGATTCGTGTACACTCAGACGATCCGAGGCATCCCCGCGCTCCTGCGCCTCGAGGATTACCATTTGGATTAATCCCACCCTTTTGCGTCCACCCTCCGTTACTACTCGCGTCTGTATACCCAATACTATATCCTGCAAAGTGCATTACTACGTTATACAAGACCCTCACCCCGTCTGAATAACATATACAAACACGAGATCAAATCAAAGTTCGGCGTTCATCGATCGACTCCCTGCGCGACGGATATTCAATTAAAAAATCATTTCCATCCCATTTTTTTTCACGAAATTCACAATTTTCGCGAAACCCGACGTCGTATCTGGCCAAAGTCTGAGCGAATGTGTTCTCGATCATGATCCTGAAGTTAGCATCGTTGGAATGCAACGAAATTCTGTTATTTCTTCAGCAGAGCCAATAATTATTATTGAATATTTGGTCCGGCCAATAAAACGATTCTCTCTTGCGACCAAAAAAGTCAATTGACTCAAAAAATTGCCACGATTTTCAAAATTCAATAAATAATCAATAGAAAAAATGTTTTTCGTTGAATCTCAACGTTGCAAACTTCAGAGTCATTTCTTGATCCCACGAAACATCGAATTTCTAAAAATGTCTGAACCGAAAATGAAATACAAGGTTGATTAATCGAATTTCCGAAGCAATCTCTCTAAGTTTGTGTAGTTTCGTTGTCTCAACAGAGAGAGAGAGCGCGGGAGGGAGAGCGAGATTTGGTCGAGTCATTGAGGTGGATGAATATAGAAGGAGAGCGCGAGTGACGCGCCGAACGAGGTAATAAAGATGGCGGCGTGACGCGGCGCGTAACTTTAACGTTAAAACAAGAAGATGAAAGCGTGCGCGGGATGCTGCGACGGTAGATCTTGGAGATGTATTCGTTACTGTGAACTCTGTTGCGTGGCATTTGCATAAGTACGCGATGCTCTTTTTTTCTGTAGATTCATCAAGACGATATTACGCGCGAGAAAACTCGAGTCTCTTTCGGAAAATAAAGAATTAAAAATCAAGGATCGCGCGGCTTGAGCTTTGGGCCGGAAATCTTCATCTCCGCGAGCGCAGCCGATTCTCTTCCCTAGGGATTAGCTAGGCAGGCCTCATCGCGCGCCGCCGAAACTTGGACACACACTCCGAGCCTCGTCTATGAAAGAGGAGTCATGATTAACTTGTCAAAAATATTGGAGTCACGCTTCGAGCTATTTATTAAAAGTCTACATCGCTCGCACCACCGGAATGTGTCTTCGTCCAGCTTCGTCTCTCTCCCAGCGGTCTATCCGCCGTTAGCTTCTTCTATTAAGACCGAAATAATGCAGCGCGCTGCTCATTTATCCAATTTCTTGTACCCGCATTCACATGTAATTTTCTTTTGTTTTTCGTCGCGTGTAATCGATTTTCATAAGCGAGACACCTGCTGATGCTTTTATTTCTTGTCATGATACCTCGTCGAATAATCGAACGATTTATCGTGATACAAAGGCGCCCGCGTCAGATCTCGACGAATCTTGTAAAATCACAAAAAACCTCAACGAAAATTCCTTTCTTTTCGTTCTGCTGTGAGGGCAGTTGACGAATTAACTGAAAAAGAGCGACGCATTTTTCTCGCAGTCTCCGCGGATAAAACGATAAACAATTTGAGAAAAAGGCACGCGGCTCGGGGAAAAAAAAAAATGTCTGTCAGCACGGTCGGACGCGACAAATGTGACGACGAAGACGCGCGGAGACATGGAGAACGGCAATGATAATTTAAACGATGACTCTTGGCTTGTTCACGCACACCGAGGCATTTCGTTATTTATATAAATTCAATTACTAAATAATTGGCGGATGGGGGTGACCAAGTCGGAACGAAGGGGAGCACCGGACAGATGTGGGAAGCGAAGGGTTGATGAAAAAACGAGCAAAGTACAGGTGGAAAAAAGAGAAACGACGAAAGCTGCTCTCTGCTCTTGTGGAATTGAAAAATGATAAAACTATGAAAAAGTTTGTATATATGAATATAATAAAATAAAATGGAGAATACAAAAGGCCCAGAGCTCTTTGGGCCTCCTGTTCTGCTGCGACGTTCTCCCAACCAGAGTCATATATTACACACGAGGCTAACGTACAGAAATCCGAGTCTCGGATCTACAAGCCATTTCGTACACTCGAGGTGACGAGCGTGACTTATAGGCTACGCGAATTATAATCCAATTTACGATTATCGTCGTTGCGCATCGTTCTCATTCTCGTCATCATCGTCCCGGTGATATATTACAAGAAAAAAAACAGCCTCGTATCTAAGAAATCGTATGCTAAGTACATCGTCGTTATTTTTAAAAAAAGTGTGTAACGAATAAAGAAAGCGTCGAGCTTGGGAATTTCGATAAATTCGTCTTTTTCCGAATTTCTCCAAAAAATGAAGAATTTCCATTGACTCGACCGCAATTTTCGTAGCTTCAGGACCACGAACGAAAAGGTTTCACGAGCGACTCTCTGTCTACCAGTACGTTGGATCTTGGAATATAAACAGACCACGATCCTGAATCGTTGGAATGCAACAAAATTCTGTTATTTCTTCAGCAGAGCCAATAATTATTATTGAATATTTGGTCCGGCCAATAAGGCGATTCTCTCTTGCGACCAAAAAACTCAATCGACTCAAAAAATTGCCACGATTTTCAAAATTCAACAAATAATCAATAGAAAAAAATGATTGGAATTGCCTGGAGATAATTTTTCTAATTAAAATGATGAATTTACATTGGTTTTTTTTATTTGATCGGAAAATGAAGTCGCTAGGAATTTCGAGTCGGTCGAGTCTCGTACAAAAGTTTTGTTCCGATCCGTGCGTCTGTGAAATTGAAAGAATTCCGTAGAATCTCTTGGTTTTTATTAATCTTCGTGGACTTGACGCTGTGGATATTATTTCAAAAATGATCCTGAAGTTTGCATCGTTGGAATGCAACGAAATTCTGTTATTTCTTCAGCAGAGCCAATAATTATTATTGAATATTTGGTCCGACCAATAAGACGATTCTCTCTTGCGACCACAAAACTCAAACGACTCGAAAAATTGTCACGATTGTCAAAATTCAATAAATAATCAATAGAAAAAATGTTTTTCGTTGAATCTCAACGTTGCAAACTTCAGAGTCATAAAAAGACCTGCCGGCTTGGAACGAGCCTCGGAAGCCCTCGCGTCTGTATGACACGACTGTATAGTTATAGAGGAGCGTAAATACTCGGGAAGAAAAAGTACAAAACGACGATGCGCCCATAGAATCGCTGATGACACGCCTTATCTCGAGGCGTGAAGAAGCAAAACAGGGACGAAAAGACAGGTGCTCCCTGCTCACACGTACGCGCGAGCAGTCTACATGCATGATGAATAACATGCTGAGTAAATGCAACGCAGTGAGAAAACCGTAAGCTCTGCGTCCTGCACATCATTCGCTGTTGGTTGATGTCGCGCAAAACCTCTCTTGATTCGTAATAACTCGCGGAGAGAGAGCGCCCGGCAAAAGGGAGTGTAACGAGCCGTCCCTAGAAATCAAACCACAACACTCAGCGCATTGAATCAAAGTCTTGATCGCGCGAGAGAAAAATTACCAGCGTCTTACTTTTCCGCAACTCTGCGTCCATAACGAACGTGCATTGTGTTTTTCTCTATAACGATGAACATAATACGATGACTGTCTTCGAGGGGGACCAATCAAAACGATGATAAACTTGACCCAATTTTAATCTTTACACCGAGCCCCTATCTTTTCCTACAATTTTCAGTCGCTATTTCGGGCCCACGAGAGAATCGTCGCAGTCCCAAAAGTGAGACTCGAAATATTTGTCAAGTTTATCGTTTTTCCTCATTCGTTACAAAAGACATTGATTTTTCCTTTGATGACATTACTGAGTTTTTTTCCACGCGGCTACCTTGAGGCCGTTTTCGAAAGAGAAACGATGTAGAATGAAAAGAAGCTGCGAACGACGTGTCATCGACTGTCACCATATAGGGCATCGCGCCTCGCAAAATATCGCAAGAAATGTTCATATCTCTGCGGCGCACACACACACACAAACACGTATAGCTGTGCATGTAACTACACTTGTCACTTCCCCCTTCCTTCCAAGTTTCTATCTTACTTCTCGACTCGTCTGCACGCGCCGAGATCGACGTTAATCCCCAGGCTCGAAAACGACTCCATCCCAAAGGCGAATAAATATCGGACAACGAAAAAAATAACCCTTCGGCATCGATTTCTCTTCAGTGTCATCTTTTATTTTATTTACTGTATACGACGTTGAAGATTATCCGCACTTTCCGATCAAAATTTTCATTTCAACTCGGTGTCGTTTGGGAAAATCAAAATTCTAGGGGTGTGCGAATAGTGATCGAATCGAATCGGATCGAATATTCGTCGATTTTTCGAGTATTCGATAAATTTCCGAAAAATAGCGGATTTTCGCAAATCCTATCCGAATTTTTCCGAATATTTTCGAAAAAAATCGAACATTCGAAAGAAAATCGAATATTTGAAGAAAAATCGGATATTCGAAAAAAAAATGGAATACTCGAAAAAATGTCGCATATTCAAAATTATCGAATATTCGGTTTGAAATTCGAATCAAACAATTTCATTTGATTTGATGCCGAATATTCCAAGTTTTCAAATATTCGCATACCCCTACAAAATTCGCATGAATCGACGATATTTTCCAGTTTTTCTTCCATGAATATTGAATGTTGTATAATTTTTAATCGAGAAAGTGCGGAATTTCCAGTCCTGACAGGGATTTCGCGTCTTGGAATGGAAATTTAAAAAAACCCAAAACTCGCGATAATTTACATAAAGATCGGAAGCCGTAGATATATATTGTATTAGATATCAATAGTAACCGCGTCGTTGGAGCGAAATAAATGAACCGGTTGGGGGTTTCACGGTGGTCGTCGCCTTTCCGCTTGTCATTTACGTGTTTTTTTTTTATTTTTTCAAATTTCTATACACAGCGAAGTTTCTACGAAAAAGAAAAACGTTAATGTAGACGAAAAAAACGTTGTCCATTTTGTTTTTTTGTTTCGTATCAGTGACGAAACTTTTGTGTCCATTATGTTGATGTCGAATGGCCAGGTGAGTTGACTGCGAAAGGCCGTGAGCGCGCCCACACGCTACACTACATTATTATACACGATCCGAGAGCCGCTAAAGCAGTCTAAGCCGAGTAGACCGTATTATATCATTTACACACACATGCAGTTGTTTTTGTGTGTGTGCGAGCTCGGGCATATGCCGGAGGTACGTTGGAAACAGGCAGCAGCCATGTTACATATGTTAAAACGTGAAATTAATCGGGAGCGACGATAAAAGATAGCGGCGTTAATGACTTACCAACACGAGCAAAAATCAACTTTCATTCCTTCGTCTTTCTCGCACACTGAGTTTTCGTGTGTGTAAGTTACGAAAGTCGCCAACCTTTTTGGCTGGTCATCCATTTTTTTGTGCAAACGCGAGCTCGAGATCGTATCGCGCCAGCTCGCCAATCTGCTCCTTTATTACGAGCATAATACCACTGCGTAATTGAGTGCTCAGTATATAATACGTGTACATAAGCAAATTACACGTACGAAATGCTATAGAAAGTGCTCAGAACGAGTTTTTTCTTTGCAAGTTGAATGAAAAAAATTCACCAAAATTCTTTCGCGAGCTCGAAAACGTCGATTATCGTAACGACGTGTGTTTTCTATGGAAAATTTTGTGAGAGCGATTGAAATAAAAAAAACCAAGAAAAGCAACGTTGCAACGAATTTGCAACGTTGAGATGCAACGAAAAATGCGTTTTTCTATTAATTCTTTGTTTCAATAACAAAAACCATGAAAATTTTTGTGCTTATTTTGTTTTTGGATTCTAAAAAAAATCGTTTCAGTGTCCTAACGAAATATTGAATAAGAATCGCGAGCTCTGCTTAAGGAAAAACCGAATTTCGTTGCATTCCAACGATGCAAACTTCAGCGTCGTGGGATGGGCGTCTCTGTGTGTCTTTGGCGTTCGCGAGCAGGGAACGTGAAGGAGCAACGTATGGGAAAGCAAGAAGTAGAATTTGCTGGCTGCACGAGCCAGCCAGTAGCCGGCACGGTTCGCACTCTCTTTGGCCTCTGTGCTCTTGATGCCGTAATAACGGGATAATAAGCGCGGAGGCTCGTTACCCGCGGGTGGAGGAGAGAGGGAGTCTGAAACGCGAGAGTGCGAGCAGCAGAGAAGAATTAAGAGAAATGAATGAGAGAGAAGGAGGAGAGATTCCACGTGAAACACAGAGTTGTGAAAGTGATGGGGAGGCAGTGGGGGGTGTAATTATTACCTACAGCGTTCTATATATTTCCTCTCGCTTTATTCTATTCTCTTGAAAACGGAGATGGGCACCGCTCGTTACTTAAAAAAAAAAAAAAAAAAAGCAGAATGGACATTTTTTTTCTGATTAAAGAAAAAAATGATTCATCGCTAATTAATTCATTAACGTGTGGCCCATAATATTCGTAACTGTATTCATCGCACACACACACGGATAAATCAACCGACTCACGAGAAACACGAATGTTAATTTTTTATGATCCTGAAGTTTCCATCGTTGGAATGCAACGAAATGCGACCAAAAAACTCAATCGACTCAAAAAATTGCTATGATTTTCAAAATTCAATAAATAATCAATAGAAAAAAATGATTGGAATTGCCTGGAGATGACTTTTCTAATTAAAACGATGAATTTTCATTGGTTTTTTTTTATTTGATCGAAAAATGAAGCCGCTAGGAGTTTTGAGTCGGTCGAGTCTCGTTCAAAAATTTTGTTTCGTGTTTCTGTGAAATTGAAGAAATTCCGTAGAATCTCTTGGTTTTTATTGATCTTCGTGGACTTGACGCTGTGGATATTATTTCAAAAATGATCCTGAAGTTTGCATTGTTGGAATGCAACGAAATTCCGTTATTCCTTCAGCAGAGCCAATAATTATTATTGAATATTTGGTCCGGCCAATAAAACGATTCTCTCTTGCGACCGAAAAACTCAATCGACTCAAAAAATTGCCACGATTTTCAAAATTCAATAAATAATCAATAGAAAAAATGTTTTTTCGTTGATTCTCAACGTTGCAAACTTCAGATCCATCTAATTTGTCACTCACGCGTAATAATTGGAAATTACACTCAATTCCATAGAAATGATGTAAAATGATTATTTTTGTTTTATTCGACATTAAAGAACTCAAATATTTCGAGCACGGAGAAAATACAATTTATATTCGCCGGATCTCCGGGGATTTAAATGATAACGCGGCCGCAGCAAAGAATATACAGCTTTGAATTCTCGATCTTATTATTATACGAAAACAAAAGAGTGGGGGAGATGGAAAGAGAATCGAGTGAAGTGGAGTTTATTGAATTTGACACTTCAAGAACTCGGAACATTGAAAAGGGACTGGAACGAGTAATATCGTGCTCCAGAGCTTCCGAGATCTAGCCGTTATATCCTCGTTCATATAGACAACCGTGTACTCCGTATGATATATACATACGAAAAGTGTGGCAGCGTTGGGGCGAGCAGAGAAGCTCTTTTCCCTCGGGAATCGAGCTTGGATCCACTAATTTCACTTCGGACCTTGCCGCGGAGCCTCTCTGTGTTTTTGCTGCCTCCGCACTGAAAACATACCCGGAGATGAAAAATCCTCCGCTATAAATTCCCGTGGGAAAGAGCCACGCATCCCACAAAACCTCCATATCGAATACTCTCGTTTCATTTTACCATTTACTCGACTCATATCCATAAAAAATCCATTACCGCAAGAGAGTACGATTTCCAGCTATTTTCGTTGATTAATCATAATTTTTAACGATCCCAGAAAAAATAAGTGGAAATTCTATTTATCGCCACGATTTTTCTCACAAATGAGAAATGATTCGCCTGCCTCTGGCGACTTTTGGCAGTGCCAACAGTTGCATTCTCCAGCGGGATAGAGTTTCGTGTTTTTCGTCATGTATTTCTGGAGCTATTGGAAATCGGTGCTTTAGGTCGTGCAGGGTCAATTCACGGGTCTCAAGGAGGGGCCATTCTTGGCGGGAAATTGCCTGAAATTGGTTTACACGGGACTATGCGTATAGAAAAGAAGTGCTTCTGAGTTCATACGTGTCTACGTATATATTTACTCACAAGGACGTACACACGATTTGAGAACATCGAGCGAGAGAGTGGACGAGAGTTTAGAAATTGATTCGTTTCTTCCTTGCCTCTTGGGGAATCGTTTAATTTTTCCTGTCGTCAATTTTCTCGATGTGACCCTCCCTCCCACTGCCCATGAGGATCGAAGAGCTTTGTGGCATAAAGGACTCGACGGCTTTTCACTTTATACCGTTTTTGTAGTCGGTCAAACGTTTTGGCGTGTGACTCTTGACACAAACTCTCGTCCGTAATAAACCACTCGGTCATGAAACGAGGTGTTATATATAAAAAAAGGGGGGCACAAAAACGCACCCTCGTATTTGATATAAAAATACGTTTTGCTCTGGTGTCCGCGCCGTTTATAAACGAGAGCCTGGAGATTAAGAAAAAGCTGCAGGCAAGAGGAATGAGAAGAAGAGATTCGTTCGAACGGAAGAAAAATTTCGAGGGTTACTCTCCTTAATTTCTTTAGTCTCCGCGACGAGACGACGCTCTATGGATCGAGTTATCACGTTAGAAGACGAAAAAAAAACGAACGAGAAAGAGAGAAGCGAAAAAACAAAATTAATATAAAATGAAATCACTCACTGCGCAGCGGACTCTTGTCTCTCTCCCTGTTTTTCTTTTCCTCTTTTTAACTCGCACCGAGAGCTAAAAGACGCAAATTAACTAAACGAATATTCTCATTGCTCGCTTCCGCGTCGCCCGAGCAGACCAAGCGCGCGAGACTTCTCAACATCATAGCCGGCCGTTTAATCCCAATTTTCCATCGAAAATTCAATTCTTTTTCCCTTTTGCGCTACAAATTTAAATTGAGCTTCTCATAAGAATTTGCAACAACCACTGAAGCGAAATCACTTCGTTTTAAGTCGCAGAAAAAAATGAATTTTTCGAGTACAAATTCTCGAATTAACGCAAATAAATTTGCCATGGAAATAAATGAAAAAAATTCATCGCAAAAACCTCACGAAGATCGAAACCTTTTTTTGGATATCCGGCTGTTAAGCTCGCAGCATCCGGTCGCTATCATCCCAACTCCGGAGCCTTTTTTCCAGGCGGATTTGACATGCCGATCGGAGGAAGACTCTGGTGGATTTTTGCAACGTTCCTGAGCCCGTATTTCTTTTACACGTAACACGACGCTCGTTTGTGGTCTCGTTAACAGAGGAAAAGACTCTGGGTATATAAAAAGGGATAACCGTGGACTCGGGTGATGTAACGCAATACCGAAAGGAGCAAAAGTCCAGCGGAATACACGAAACGAGACGCGTTAGCGGATCATCCCCCCCTCCTCGTCTTCTTTATTCTCGCACCCCTTTAATTCGCCTTGGCACTGAGATGCACACGTCGAGAATAGGAGAGCAACGATCTCTTCGGGGGATCCTGATTTTTCAACGAGACTCTGTGCGAGATCTCGAGCGTGATCCTTCGTTCGCTGCTCGACACGAGCGATACTTATACGCGAGCTCGCACAATAATTGCGAGAACCCGATACACGTCCATTAATGAGAATTATATTATTAAGTATTTTTCCCTTGCAAAGTATAAATTTGCATAAATTTGTTCGTAGGGCAAAAAAGGGATAAACAGGAAATTCAATATTTCTCATGAGAACGACGAGGAAAGAAAAAATCGCCTGTAAAACGTTCAAATTTTACGAACACTGAAAAGAAAATTTTAATTTGTTAAACTAAACGTTTTTTTCGAAAAATCACGAAAACTTTGTCATTTCAGCAAAAAACATTCTAGAAAATCTTTTCGAAAAGTGAATTTTTCGTCCTTCCAATCGTAAATTTTGCTGACAGTTCCGTTACAAATGAAAAATATTGCAAAAATAACGAAAATTTTGAAATTGTCCCAAAATATCGACGTTTTTTGAGAAAATTGAATTTTCAGTGAATATATTTGAAGAGTTTGGAAAAACAAATTGATGCTCTGCTGCGCGGAGAATATGAAAAGTGATGACGAAAGGATGAACACGCTTGAAAAATCTCTCATAGTTGTCGTCCCCACGTTTTTCAAGGGATTCGATGTCCTGGAAGGAAATTTACCTTCGGGCTATGAAATTGTTACCCCTATCGCCAAAGCAATGATATCCATGCCAATCCTCCACCTCTCTCTGCAGGGTGGCTCGGTCACTGGTGCATGAAACAGTTAAGCATCAACAATGTAAGCCAATCAAGGACGATAGGTTCACTGGCACGAAGGGTAGTGTCGGTTCTATAGTCGAGTTGTCATCGTGGGTGAGACGCACGACGAGGTCTCTCGTCGCATCGACCTGGGGGAATAGAGCGTCGCGGTAATCGTTCGGAATTGCGTTAAATTTAAATTTTTTACTCGAACCGTTTATTCCCTGGTTCTCGCTCGTATTTGGATCTGTAGGGGAGATTCGGCGACTTTGAAGCGCGATGAAAAAAAAAAGAAGAAAAGATTTTTTTCACAGAGATTCGTAGTTGGGAATTTTCAAGGAGCAAACATGACTTTTGACACACTCCGTGTATGCGCAATTTCCATCGTCACGATGTACTTTTATCGTCCAAGTTCGATCTGCAAGTGATGTGGCTCGTCGCGTTAGTTTTGTCGCGGCGTGGTAGCAGATCAAACCCCAAGGGACGGGATCACCCCTTCGCGTCGTCTTGGCTCTTTTGAAGCCTGTTCATTGCCACCGTAAACTTGCAAAAGACATTTTGTTTGTCGTGTCCTAAGAACTTTGTGCCGCGTACAAATTTGGCAAAGGGTCGAGAACGCGACGCGCGATCGCTTTGGCATAAAAATAGGTTCGTTGAGGTGTAACGAAAATTACGTTTTTCTATTAATCGTTTGTTTCAATAACAAAATCCATGAAAATTTTTGTGATGATTTTGTTTTTGGATCCTGAAAAAAATCGTTTTAGTGTCCTAACAAAATATTAAATAAGAATCACGAGCTCTGCTCAAGGAAAAACCGAATTTCGTTCACCGAAAATTCAATTTTGTCAAAAAAACGTCGATATTTTGTTGAATACAGCGAACTAAATATTTTGGGATAATTTCCAAATTTTCGTTATTTCGACGATATTCTTTATTTGTAACGGAACTGTCGGCAAAATTTACGATTGGAAGGACAAAAATTTTTCGAAAAAACGTTTAGTTTGAACGTATCCAACAAAATATCGATCTTTTTCAACAAATTTTTCTTTTCAGTGTTGCATTCCAACGATGCAAACTTCAGCATCGTTCGTCGATGTTAAAGTCGCTTAAAAACGTATTTACTCGTGCAATGCCATCGCGCGAGAGAGTCATGCAAGTTTTTGTTTGGCTACAGTGATTTCCTCATCAGTTCAAGTCACGTGGAAAGTCTCATACATAGAAATAAGGCTCGAGAGTATAAGATTCGTCCCTTTTGGAATAGAGAGTTGAAAAAGCTTGCCCGTGGGGCTTCTGGGCGACGAGGTTGCTGCGAGGGTGGAGGGACAGAGTAAAAAGGGCCATCAAAATAATTCTATAACGTTTTGTAATAGCGACTGGTATACGCGAAGGATCAACATACGCGCAGGTCGTAATTCCCTCAGAGTCTTCAAATATGAATAACGAGGCCTTTTGTATTTTGGTTTCTCGATCCTCGCACTGCGTCTGTGCGTTGTTGTACGTCCATAAGGCACAAGGCATATATCACCGGAGATTCAATATGTATGTGCGCCTTTACGCGGTGTAAGGATGTGGCTGGAAAGCCAGCAAAACAGACACCGCGGACTAAAAGGCTTAACGGGTAATTTGCAACGGCTTAAGGCCGCGCAGCCAATCTGATCCTTCAACCCCCTCGTGTGTCGCGTTCTTCTCCTTCGCCTCGGCTCTTCTTCCTCCTTCTCTATCGTTTTCTTCTTTTATTCTTCACGGACGCGAGCGTACGCGTATGAAATCTGACCGCGAGTTGGCGTTTTTTTGGGCTGCATCCCCGCGCGTCCGGGAGAGGATCGACGAAAAACGAGAGATGACCGCGAATATAAAAACAAGTTCTCTTTGAAAAACGTATACGGACTTCCTACAATGAACGCTCAACGATCGCTTCCTTCTTAACAAAAAATTTCACGTTTAAAAAAGCTTCGATATATATAAACACACCCGGCTGCTGCTGCCTGCTTTGCTGCCTATGTATAGATGTGTATAATATCCTCAGCCTTCTCTCAGTCCCAACGGGGCGAACATGAGACTTTGGGTTTCACGGGCTGTCGCCCAGAATTTGAACCGCGAATTTTTCTCCTTCGAACGATGCCTAATTGACCGTGCATTTTCTCTCTCTCTCTCCCTCCTTCTCACCAAATCGCTGTAGCACACAAACAGCAAAGATTCGAGTGGCAAAGTATCCTCTTCGTATCTCTTTCGTTTCTTCCCTCTGTTTATCTCTTTTTTTCGCTTCTCCCTCCACCATTCTAACGATATTATGCTTCACGAGAATCTCCCATACTCGTATCTTATTACTCGTGTCATTTTTGGCCCGTCCTTCAAGATTGTCACGAGATTTGCCTTCGCTTAACGCAATTCATTCAAAAAATTGAGTGTCTTTTGACTTGAATTTAGAGATTTTATGACGTTTGTATTTTTGCTGGTATTTTTCGGCTGCTCCGAAAGATTGTTCGGAAGTGAGACATTTTAAAGAGCGAAACTCAATTTGTCCCAAAGAGACCGCGCGGTTCGAGCTCCCTCTCTCTACACGGCGGTAGCACGAATCGATTCAAGGACCCTCGAACTCTCTGACGAAGAAGGCCTCTCGAGAAAACACGAGCGAGCTCTTTGGCGCGTGCCGACGCGCAATATGCCAACGAACATCCCTCATTCCTTGCACACACCGTATGTCATAATATATATCTAAGTGTCTCCCGGCCCTATACTTAATTCATTAGAGAATAATAGCCTTGGAAAAGTTGAATGATGACGAAAAGTGTAATTTTAAGATTTTACGATTCCGATCTTAAAATATGGCTTGAAAAGTGGGAAACGGAGGGAACGACGAGAGCGATTTAAAACCGACACGATTTTCAAGCGTTTTACAAAATCGATTATCAACTTTTTCCACATTTTTTTTATTCGTGTCTTTTAATCGTCGCTTTTGCCGATTATGACACTCGAAAAAATACGATTAGGTCCCCCGCCGTTGGGTCGAGTAACACGCGTACTAAATGCATATACACGAAACAATAAAAATATATCTGTGGACACTGATGTAGTACGAGATTGTCGGTGTGTCGAGACGTCTAGACCCTTGCGCGGAGATCGTGTGTTCCGTCAGTAAACTCTTAACACCCGGTGGTGCTTCTTCCATCGCGCGCGAGGAAGCTTTATTGGCTTTAGAGAGAGAGGGAGAGAGAGAAATTCCTTTTGGCACCCTGGCGATACACACACTCACACGAAAAGGGAGTCTGATTACGTATAAATAATTGATCGACTCATTTTCGAGGTTTATATGCGGGAACGGTAAGACTGGACGACTCTGAAGCTCACAACGTTGAGATTCAACGAAAAATATTATTTCTATTGATTATTTATTGAATTTTAAAAATCATGCCAATTTTTCGTGTCGATTGAGTTTTTCGGTCGCAAGAGCTCTAGGCCAGAGCAAATATTTAATGAAAATTACGAGCTCTGCTAAAGAAATAACAGAATTTCGTTGCATTCCAACGATGCAAACTTCAGGATTATAAAATTGGAGTATTTCCGTATTGGCCAAGACGGAGCCGGAATCAAAGTGGCAGCCAGCTGAAAATTTCTTCCAAAAAGTCTCGACAATGAGAAAGAAATATTGAGAAAAAAAGCAGTCGAGATCGTTATCTTTCAAAGATTCAGTCCCTTGTCGTATTTTTCCGGGCGAAGGGAACGATCAGCGGAGAAGGAAAAGGAAAGGAATGAGATGGATACGATCAGTAAGTTGGGAGTTGGACTTCCGGAACGTCTGCCAAATGTCGAGAACCTCTCTCGCGTCTCATCACATTAATGGGCCCTTTCTCGCACCGAAGAAAAATGTTGCTGGTCATTTTCGCGTTCGCAATTACCCACGGGGGTTTGAACTTGTGTAAACTCCATCGAACCGCGTCGTTTCAACATGCGGACCCCCGTTTTCCCCTCATTCCTTAAAACACTACATCGAGACCGCGTTTCCTGTCTGCGCGACCCACAAAGCTTCCAACTCTGGCCTCTGCGTCTAAGCAAAACATTGAGCCTGTTTGTTCTAACCTCATCGGCAAAAAAGGTCCATTCACCTTGTACGCGCACGTCCGACATAACCGACGATGAAGGTATCGCTAATTTGACTAATTATCCTCTCGTTTATACCGGTTCGTTTAACTCCCTCGAATGGTCCATCATCCTTTTTTCTCCAACCCAAAAATCGCACTCGATACTCATCCCCCTGTTTGTCTTTCGCACCGCCAATTTTCCGGCTCTCCTCGAAACACGAAAAAAGGTTGTTTCGGTCCTCGAAAAGGACTGCTGCGAGCTCCGAAGGAAAATCTGCTCTTTTTCGGCCAAAAATACATCGACCCAGTCTGCTCCACCGCAACGAGAAATATTAAATGAGACCTAAAACATGAGTCCAACGATCCTCATGAGTGAACGATTATGTGCTCGCAAAATGTGCAACAGACTGCGTCTTGCTTGGACCCGTGCAAACACACTCAAAAATTTCTTCGTCCACACTGATTAGTTGGAGCTTCGAAATCCTTGAGAAAACAGACAAAATTACTTTATTTAGGATTCTCCAATAATTTTGTACATTTTTCTCCTATGAAGAAAAATTTTCTGACGTCAACAACTTGAGCTATTTTATTTCCAATTTTTTACTTTTCCCATCTAAACGCATGTGAATTCGAGTCAAGAAAATCCTAATTACATTTTTTTTGCAACTCGATTTTTTCAACTTTTCGACAAAACGTAAATTCACACGCGTTGAAATAGGGAAATTCAAGCACGTATTGCAAATTGAAAATCCCAAATTTTAAACGTCTGAAAATTTTTCTTTATCGCAGAAAACTGTTAGTTTTGATGGCGACAATGTTTGAACGTTGAAAAAACACAACGAAGCCGTCAAATTCGATTTTACGTACGAAAAAATTTAATTTCTGCTCCAAAATTGTCTTCGTGTACTCCGCGAAGCAGACGAGGACGACGGAATCAATTGTTTGACAAAATCTAGCACGCGTATGGATCCGAGTGTTTAACGAATCTGACGAAACGTGTTTAACTTTTAGTAAATCGAGATGATGGATTGATTTCGACGAGAGTCCACGTTGTATCAATTTTCGTGGAGCACTTACAAAAAGAAAAAAGAACAAAACTTTGAAACAGTTCGCAGCGAGAGAGAGAGGGAGAGAGAGAAAAGTGACGAGTCAGTTGATACTCTGTGTTTCGTGCATCGTGGAAATAGAAAGGACGTAGAGCAAACATTTGTCCTGAAAAGTCGAGCGAGTTATATGTGGAGCATAAAAAAGCCATAAGTCGTCAAATAGCCATTTGTCTCGTTGCTTTGGTTTCCTTTTATCGTTTCACGTTCGATTCCCTTCGAGAAAATGCTCCCTACGAACTTGAAAAAAGGAGAAAAGAAAAAACAAGTTCCGGCGAATCGCGCGCGCGCGGTTGTAAAAAATCCCACGAGCCCGCACTGGCGCCATATTGTTCGGCATAGTTCGTCGTGGCGCTGGTGCGACTCTCTCTTTCGAGAAACAAACATGTATATACACATTTAAATACATAAACGCGTGCACATATATTTGTTCATATATACGCACAAGGAAAGAAAAAAACAAGCAACCTTTTTCGATCGTTGCACAGGATAAAATGTTGCAAATCATGGACTACCTGTCTCTCGAGAGAACCAACACGAGCTCTCGCAAGAAAACTTTATCCTGCTCGTTCTCTGCCAATCCGTCGCTCTCTTTTGCTCAGCAAACCCTTCCGCTGCACTCATACACACTTTGAAGTTTATTCCATTCACGTACAGATCGAAAAAGTGAGACGGATTTAAAAAAATAAAAAAAGGAATCGGTATCACATAAGTGCATTTAATATACACATATGTAAACAAAATGCATCGATGCTGATTTGTTTTAGCCGGAGAATGCACTTACGAGATGCATCGCGCGAAGCATTAACGCGCGCGGACTCCGGACTCCGGAAGATCGACGACTCGTTCCGTCCACATATACGAGTTTTCTTATGACTCTGAAGTTTGCATCGTTGGAATGCAACAAAATTCATTTTTATTTTCGACAAAAATAATTATTCAAATGCAGAATGTAATTACGATGATAAAATGATCCATTTTTGCCATTCGAAAAGCATATCGGCTCGAAAAATTTGGATGACATTGAAAATTGAACGAATCTTCAATAAAATTCAATATTTTTCGATGCATTCCAACGTTGCAAACTTCAGCGTCATGTTTTTTTCCAAGAAATGCCAAACGACGGCGAAAATCGAATTCCCATAAAAATTCGTCGGCCAATTTAGAGGAAACGAATTATTTAATTAAAAATTGCGATTCATAAACTGAACAATGGTCGCGATCTTTTTCCTACGAAATACCTTTCGCGCGGAGCCGCCATTGTATGAACGCGAGTATAAAAATCACTTTAGAAATTCTCTAATAAGCGTGATGAAAATACGAGTTGTAAAAAGGCCGGAGAAGAAAAATTGAGCATCGCTGGCTCGTACCCTCGTTTGCCATATGTACAACGAGAGTTGGGGGGGGGGGGGGGAAGAGAGAATAAAAAAATGGTTTATTTCAAGAGGGGAACGGGAGAGTCCCCCGTATCGTTTTGACGTCGCTATATTAGCGTCGATTAGAATTCTCGAAGGATCTCGAGGCTGCTCCTGAAGAGGACAGAAAGGCTTTGCGAAAATTGTTTCTTTCTCTCGTTTATGCTCAATCAAAAGTGTCTCGTCATTGCGTGTAAATACACGAGAGAGGATCGCGCTCTCTGCCTTCGCGTCGCGAGCATGTTTGCTCGCGGAGCTTCTGCCGTACACGGGATCGTCGAAAAAGAAAAGACTTTGCATTCGGCGAATAAGCCTTCGCTCTGTACTCTTTTGCACCTGATACTTTCTTCTCTACACATCACGATGAATTCTCCAACGCAGTACATTTCGGTTGTTCCTCCTGCCTCATGCTTCTCGCCGCTCCGTATTTCTACTTTTTTCTTTTCGTTCTTTTCTTCCCCCCCTCGCTCTCGCTCAATTCATTTCTTTCATTCGCTCTCGCCACGCTTTTAATTAAGCCACTCTCCCGCGAGACTACCGCGCAGCTTGACACGTGAACACCTGTGTATAGAAAACGCGGATCCGTGTACGGGTCGCTCGTTTCGAAACTGCTGGACACGATTCATCGCGACTCCATTCTTTTTTCAATCGTTTTTACGTAAAAAATAAACTCCAGTAAAATTCGCGATCTCAAAAGCAATTTTAGGTTTTTGGTAATTTACATGCGCGCGCACTGAAGAGAAAATTTTGTTGAAAAAGATGGATATTTTGTTGGATACGTTCAACTAAATGTTTTTTTAGAAAAATCGCGAAAACTTTGTCATTTCAGCAAAAAACTTTCTAGAAAATCTTTTCGAAAAGTGAATTTTTGTCCTTCCAATCGTAAATTTTGCTGACAGTTCCGTTACAAATGAAAAATATTGTCGAAATAACGAAAATTTTGAAAGGATCCCAAAATATTTAGTTCGCTGTATTCAACAAAATATCGACGTTTTTTTGACAAAATTGAATTTTCAGTGCGTGCGTGTGAATCTCCGTAGCGGAGTCCGAATTAAAATGTTGTGTTTCCGTCCTTTTCGTCGGCTCGTTTTTCGTCTTTGCCCGACCGAGCCACTCTCGCGGTCTTTGGGACAATAATTCACGAATATTCCTGCGACACAATAGCGTCGCGGATCTCGAGCTGTGCGCGCTCGGTAACGCGTGCGGGGTTGTGCGCGCGATATATATAATTTAGCGAAAGACAATACACGCTGGACAATCAGAGGCGTCGAGCGTTGTGTGTCCTTTTATTTTACATCGGCCATTCTCTTGAGCGAGCGGCGGTTTCGATTTCGAAAATTACCCGAAAATAATAACAATTGTTCGGGGATAAAAATGAAATGAGAATAATTTGAATTGCGTCGGCGAAAACGCGTTTGAAAAAACGTCGCCCCGGTCGAAGGCTCGAACGAGGACACTCGCGATGCTGTCTCGGAAAAGCTCAAATGAAAATAGACTCGCGAGACTTCCATCATGAGTTATATCTACTTGGACTACGTCGGACGGAGGTGCGAGAGTTTATGGAGTCGTGACGAGGACGACGACGAGTTGCAGCCGTTCTCGTGATGAAAGAGCCGTCGGGAAAGAGTGCGAAGAAGCTCGACCAGAAAAAAAGGAGAATAAAATAAAAATAAAAGGAGGACTGGTAAATGTGTCTGTTGGATGCGCGAGGCAAAACGGAGAGGGCGCGAACAAGAGTTGCGACGCGAGTTTAACGAGAAGAAACTGTTGTAAGACAAAACTAAACGGTGATTCGACCACGACAAGCGATTAGCAACGAAAACAGTCGCGCGCGCTTATAGAAAGGAACGTCGAAAGGAAAGCACAGACGTAAAACGTTGGCTACATCCGCACGAATACGTTCAATGACGACGACGACGACGCCGGCGTTCTTGCCGCGGTTCGCAATCGATCCACCAGCAGTCGCTGCTCCTTTTCTCTTTTTATTTACCTCCATTTTTTTTATCTCTTTGCCCCTTTTTGGACCATCAGCATTCGCTCTGCGGAATCGTCGAGTCAAACGCGTCCGGATTTTTATCTGAAAATTCGCGAGTTTGTGCTCCATCGTTCTCTCTGTGTTACTTCCCAAGTATTTTCTCAACAACGAGCCCAGCTTTTATCTCTTTATATCTTGCAGGACGTATATACCGTACAAATCAACTCGAACTCTTAATGCAAGCAAAGAAAAGTCCTTTCGTAAACGATCAGACCATCTCAAGTCCTTTTATTTTTCATCTTCCTCGACGACCTCTTTGTCACAGCAGTCTCGCAGCATTTTTGTCAAAGCCGTTTCTTTCCTCCTGGTGACACGATCAAAAACCGATTCCGAAAATCGTTTTCTCAATTTCTTTTTTTTTTAATCAATTTTTTCAACATTTTTTGGAAAAAATGTGTTTGGGAATTTTAAAAAACTTAAAATTTGGTGAATGAGTATATTTTTGAATGATAAATCGTTCGGATCGTGTTGCAGGATGCAGCAACAATCAGGACCAGGAAACGGCGTACCCCGTCGGGCACTGAGTCCCGGTCCCGGTGGCAGTGACAGCGAAGACTCGGACATATCATTGGGAGGGACATCACCCCCATCCCCGAGTTCGTCACCTCCGCCAACCCATCATCAAGCTTCGTCGATACCATTGGGAAGTTTGGGTCCATTGGGGCCGCCCCCGACCTTGAATTTTCGCTTCGATCCGAGCCAGTCGCAATTTCGTTTCGGACACACGACAGCCTTCAAATTTCCACCGGCTGGATTTCGTTTTGGGCCGCACAGTCCTCAACCACACAATCATCCGAGTATTGCCGGCGGTGGAATGTTCAGGCTGACCGAGACGAGTCCCTTCCAGGCCGTCGGACCCAGAGGCGATCTTGGCTCGAGGTTCGTCATTTCTCTCATTCAATTGTCCCCCAAAATATCTCGCTCTACTTTTATCTCCAAATTTCCACAAAGAAATGGTAAAAAAAAAACATGGAAAATCAAAGAGACCGAAAAACGTCCCCGCAAAGAATGTAAAATAAAAAATAAGAAGAAAAGTCGTTAATAATGAATTAAAAAAATTGCAGATTGCCCGATCCTTTGGGGCTGGCGCCGCCGAGGCTTCACCCCCACGAGACGTTGCTGCATCACCCGCACCATCCCCACCACCAGTTGTCGGATGGAATATCGAGGATATCGGAAGGTTCGCGATTGTCGGACGGCGGGATATCGCGTTTGTCGGACAGTTTGTCGGAAGCTCATAGTCCGCCGTTGGTAGCAACGAATTTGACGGTAACGGGACCGCTGAGGGTGGCAGTTCCGAGTCCGCACACGCCTTCGTCGCGCGGAAGTCCGCCCACGAGTCTTCAACAAACAACCTCATCGTCGCAGAAACAACAGCAACATCCACCGCCGCAACATCATCAAATCCACACGGGCCATCACACGGGCGGCCCGGGCCACGGCGTCATAAGAGTTTTGACGCCACCGCTGAATCCCAAACCACCCCAGATTCATAGGCCATTTTCACCAGCGTGATACCGAACCGATTTCATTAGTGCATCATTGACAAACGTCGAAATCTCCTTCGACGATAATAATAAATTAAGCGGCAATCGGACCTTTGAAATTCTGTGAGTTTCGCGATATGTTGTTACACATGATACATATATATGAATTATATATAAATATGTGTCAACCAAGATCGGTGAAAGCGATAGTATTGATTCCCGATCGTCGGCGCCTTTTTTCATACGCTAGACTATTGTAAATAATCTATAAATATATTGAAAAAATAATAAATGAATCAAAGGCTAAGCACATGAACGAGAGGGATTTTAAATTTTAACGATAACTCACGAAAACATCCAAACACGAAGAATCGAATTTAAACATTTCAGAAACGCGCTGCGGGCTTGCCTGGGATCGAGAAAAATGCATTTATTTCGAGTGATAATCCAAATTAATTTGTGACACATATCGCGAAGCGATTTCAACAAATTCATCTCGTGTATGAATGATTTTTTTTTTTTTAATTTGCGTTTCTCGATGCAAGGACAATATATCGAGCCACACCGACGACGACGACGACGATGACTACAAGAAGATAAAAAACACTTTGTCAAAAATCGAGGAAACAAAGACTGATTAAGTAAAATATTTATGGGCTCATTTTGGTCCATACACGCGTCGGTGAATCTGTCAACGAGTTTTCCCGAGCATTCGCGTTTAAATTAGTGAATTGAGGCTCTGAAAAAACAGCCAACGATGTGGTACTTGGAAAAATCGTGCTGCCTGTTCCCGCGCAATGAAAAATTCTCTGTGCAACACTTTTTGCAAGACTCTCTTGACAAGAGAGTCTCGCGGATGTCTCGCAAGCCACTTTTTCCCATACTCCGTTGTTTCATTTTCATTTACATTCGTTTCAGGCAAAGCGTTCTCGTGAGAAGTCTCTGGAAAGAAAAAAAGTTTCCTCGCACGCATGGTGGACTTTCCGGTTCAAATTTTCTTGTTAATCATCCCAATTATTATCCATGTGAAACATGGATTTTAAAGAGGCTAAAAAGAAGGATGGCAAGGGATCGAAGCCTGAAAATAAGCAGCAAAGAAATATTTACTTCCGTTGGAGCTGCAATCAACGATCCGACCGGATGAGCCGTGAGCCTTGAGGTTCCAGAATCAAAAGATCGCGCTCCCTTCCCCACGAGCGATGGACCGAAAATTCCACATTCACGTTTACCGTGTCTCCGAAACGCTTTGCCTGAGCCGAGCGCGTTTCCCGGGCGACAAAAACGATTAACCGGAACCTCGGAGTACCGGAAAGACTCTGAGAAACGTGTACGATCCACATTCGGAGCCGACAGTCTTGCTGTCGCTTTTGCGCTGAATATTTTCTCCCACACGCAGGTCCTTAAAGTCTCGAGCACTGCTTAGCGCTCCGCATAGTCGCTTGCAAAAAAAAATGACAAAAAACCGATTTTTCGAACGAACATTCATTGCATTGGCTCATTCTCCGTGAAAAAATTGCTCTGGGATGAGGAAAACAGAATTAAAACAGCGTCCGTATTCGAAAAGGTGAATAAGAAAAAAAAAATCGATCCCCGTGCAACAACATGGCGATCGCCATGATCCTGAAGTTTCCATAGTTGGAATGCAACGAAATTCTGTTATTTCTTCAGCAGAGCCAATAATTATTATTGAATATTTGGTCCGGCCCAATAAAACGATTCTCTCCTGTGACCAAAAAACTCAATCGACTCGAAAAATAGCCATGATTTTCAAAATTCAATAAATAATCAATAGAAAAAATGTTTTTCGTTGAATCTCAACGTTGCAAACTTCAGTCATCAAAAATTACGAAAATGCGCTGCGAACGACAAAACTAAAGAGCACACACGATCTAGCGAAATTCTATTATAATCGACGAATCTCTCCTTATAAATACTGAACATAGGGCTAGTGTAAACATATATAAATAGATAAAAATAACATTAATGATTTATTATAAATAATGCAAACTAAAAAGCGAAATTATACATATTATATATAAATATATGAATATATATATAAATATGAAAAAATGAACAAATGAAACATCATTATTATATATTATCTATTGTCTATTATGATTATTATTATTATTATTATTATTATTATTATTATTATTATTTGCTCCTGTAAATAAATTGACGCGAAAATATATTAACAAATTATTATGAACTGAAATTGCGATGAAGAAAAAGTTTTTTTCTCGCCTCCAATGCTCCCGATGCAATCTTGATGTTTTTTTTTTTGTTTGGACGAGCTTAGCAGTTGGGGTAATCGCGTTTATCGGAGGGAGCAGAATATAGAGGAAAAGGTTCGGGGAATGCGCAAGAGTTGTGTGGTTAGAACGTGATAACGCGTGTACACCGCGTGGGCGGGTGTTGCTGACAAATGTGGGGCCAATGGGCGTCCTGCTCATGCCTGTAAACGATCCCATAGGTTAAACTTGCCACATGGATGGTTTACTGCGTATTAAACGATCAACGGTTCCTGCCGATGCTCGTAGACTCAACGTTCGCTCTTTGAACCCCTTTGAATGCGTTTTTTTTTGGTGGTTATTCGATCGGACGAGCTTATTGATACGCGTTAATGGATTTTACTAATTTCACGATCTTACAATCGTGTGTTTCGTCGTTTATGACGCGGGGAACGGTAAATCTGCTTCAGAGCAATCGCTGATACGATTGAGGGCGTAAATCACATTTTTTTTTCATTTCGAACGTTCACGGTCGTAAACTTTCTGATTGACATCCTGCGGGAATCGTGTGTATGGATATGCGAGTGCACACGTGTACATCAGGGTGGACGACAAACGCGGTATATGCTTCGATGAAGATAGAAGAGCTGCTGTCGTGAAATAACGAACGAACGAATGCATCTCTTTTTTTTCTCTGTCTCTCTCTCTCTCTCTCGCTGTCGCGTCGTTCTCGGGCTCTCTCCTTTCGTTCTGTTCGACGTGTCTCGTATATGGCTTTGCGAGAGCATGTTTTGACAGTTGCTGCTCCGACACCTCCGGCCTCGAGACATTCATTAGAAAGTGGTTCGCAACAAGCTCCAAATGTTGGGGGCTCCAGTTCCGAGAGTAATTTAGCGATTCTCTGGGTTATTTGGAGGTTTGTGGTTGCGGAGCGACGTGCAGGTTTGAGAACCACGCGTCGACGCGCTCTTCCATTCATTCACTCTCGCTCGCACACTTTCTCTCTTTTTTTGGCGCATACACTGTCGCGATAGTTGGACCCCAGCTGTCCCCGGATTTAGATGTTTAGGATAATGCCCCGTGCGCTCTTGTGGTCTCTCCTTCACTATGCTTCGCCTTACAACTAAATAATGTAGTCCACTCCGAATGGCAAAGACCCGGAATGAGAGTTTGTCGTCCTGTGCGAGACGCTGAGCGAGCGAGAGAGACGAGGGAGAAACGCGAGGCATTTATCTAGTGGTTATTTGTAGACAGATTCGACACCTCGACAATACCCATAAGAAATCATAATGGATCACCGTCAAGGGATCTCGCCTCTCCGTCTCCAACTCTCTCTCTCGGATCGTCTCGCTGTATGTGTGTGCTTTTGGTATGAAGAAAAAAATGGGCGGTCTTTTGCTCGAGATTATGTAGGGAGTGTTAAAGATCCGGGCAACGAGGAAATCACGGCGTCTCTCGCTATGGGGAGTCCCACGACGAGGTGTGAAACCGCCGCTAAGTCTCTTTTACCTTTTTTCTCATTCTCTCCCATATATTGCTCACACCCCAATGAGGCCTTCGAGATGACGCGCGACTATTGTTGCGCTAAGAAGTTTTTCGTATTTACTTTTCAGATACATCGCATCGGGCTCCTTTCCCTCGCCTTTAGCGCACGAACGCGCGCACTTGTATGGAAACGCGTTACCACGCGGCTTTTTGAATCCTCGAGGACCGGCAAATCCATATGATCGTGGAGTTTGCATCGTTGGAATGCAACGAAATTCTGTTATTTCTTCAGCTGAGCCAATAATTATTATTGAATATTTGGTCCGACCAATAAAACGATTCTCTCTCACGACCAAAAAACTCAATCGACTCGAAAAATTGCCACGATTTTCAAAATTCAATAAATAATCAATAGAAAAAATGTTTTTCGTTGAATCTCAACGTTGCAAACCTCAGAGTCTTAAATTAATTTCCTCACTATTTTCCTACAAATTCCCTGTCACGAGTATCACGTGACATCGCAAAGAAACCAATTTTCTCAGTCTTCTCAGAATTCATGACAAATTTCAACCAACAAGTCGTTGTTTTCCCTTCCAACGACCGCACGACTGTTTAATTCGACGAGAAAAATAACAGAGTGAATCAATCACCGCGAACAATTGACCATTAACTTGCATGACGAGAATCCAAACGTTTTTTCTCATCCAATTGATCAACATTGCTCACGGGGATCCTCGTCAAATATCAGATGAAATAATTCTTCGGGAATATCGTCCCCCCCAATAACACACAGGAACGACATAATAATAGACAATTATCGAACAAATGTATCGTCTTACAAACTGGAGCCACGGGAGAAACGCGTACGAGTTCTCGGAGCAGCAGTACGTGAACTAGTGGCGCGGAGAGTGCGAGAGTTTTGACACAAGAGCAGAAAAAAGGGAGGGGGAAAGGTTAATGAATGGTTAGATATAAGTTGGCATGATGGGTGGATGGTATTAAATGTACATGATGAAAAAAGCACGATAATGCGATACCGGAGTATGTTTAATTTAAGTATATTCGAAATGAGAGGAATTTCAATGGAGGGAGGTGTGGCACGTACCGAAACCGAGACCTCCCCTCTTTTGGCAACCCCAACGAAGCCCCTTCACGGGTTCAGGGGCCGCCTTTCATCGAGCACAAACACATGCGGAGAGTTTACACCAAAGCAGTGTGTACACACATGCACAATATTCCATTGCACCCTGGCCGGAGTGCCATGGGAAAAACATAATATTTTTGTAGCTGCTAACTCCATGCCCAAACTTTTCTCACTCCCCGTATATACGTACACGAGGACCGAAGGGATCGCGCGAATTATTGTACCAAATAATATCAAACTAGTCAACAAAGTATTCGAGCTCAACTTGGTTTGTGTACTTGCTCAAGAAAAACGTTGGAAAACCTTTCATCGGTTTGACAAACACTGCAAGGCCATAGAGCCTGCACGACTCTTGGCAAACGTTGAGTACATGATCCGAAACTTCATTGCAGCTTCGAATACTCAAGCCCGAATCACGAAATCGCGGTCCTCATTGGCTTGACCTACATTCTCACGAGATTGCGCCTAATAATTCACGCCTTCGCGCTGGATCTTTGGGGATATATTCGAGTCGATGATCCTGAAGTTTGCATCGTTGGAATGCAACGAAATTCTGTTATTTCTCCTGCAGAGCCAATAATTATTATTGAATATTTGGTCCGGCCAATAAAACGATTTTCTCTTGCGACCAAAAAACTCAATCGACTGAAAAAATTGCCACGATTTTCAAAATTCAATAAACAATCAATAGAAAAAATGTTTTTCGTTGAATCTCAACGTTGCAAACTTCAGAGTCATTTGCAATCGTTGAAATAAATGAATTTGCAATTAAGGGTTATCAATGTTTTATGAAAAAACGATGGATCACGTTTAGATACACTGAAAATTCAATTTTGTAAAAAAACGTCGACATTTTGTTGAATACGGCGAACTAAATATTTTGGGATGATTTCAAAATTTTCGTTATTTCGACAATTTTTTTTCATTGTAACGGAACTGTCAGCAAAATTTACGATCGGAATGACAAAAATTTACTTTCCGAAAAGATTTTCCAGAATGTTTTTTGCTGGAATGACAAAATTTTCCTGATTTTTCGTAAAAAAAACGTTTAGTTTAACGTATCCAACAAAATATCGATCTTTTTCAACAAAATTTTCTTTTCAGTGTATTTAAATTTTGGTTGAATATTAAAACACGTATGAATAATATGGCGAGGTGATTATTCCGACATTTAATTTCCGTGTTTATATTTATATATCCATACAGAGACAACAAGGGATATGGGAGGGTTTAGCAACAGTGTATATGTACTCGTGTGGTGCGGTGGTGAATGTGTCAGGCGTCAGTGCCCTCACGAGCTATTAAGCCGCTTAGCACTATGGGGTTTATGTTGTGCCGCAGCGGCTAGAAGCTGCCGGCAACGAGAGAAACGGATGGGGTGTGTCTATCTCCTGTGTGTGCAACTCCTGCTGCTGGACCATGCATGCAGGAACCCTCCACTCCGCCCCGTGCAATACACCATTATCCTTCCTTACCCATCCTCCTCCTCTTTATACCCCGAATATATACAAGAGGCATATGCAGCCAATAAACTTACCGCTCCGTCCACCAAACATCTCGATCTCTGGCCGGGATATTCGAGAATCTTACGATGTTGAAGTTTGCATCGTTGGAATGCAACGAAATTTTGTTTTTTTTTTTTGAGCAGATCTCAAAATTCTTGTTTGATATTTGGTCAGGACAATAAAATGATCGTTTTTAATGGTCCAAACGCAATATCGATACGAAAATGTTCTCCAACGTTGCGAACTTCAGTGTCATGAGAATCTTGGGCACATGGAATTTTGAGGTGAAAAACAAAATGAACAAAAATCACGATGTTGAGGTTTGCATCGTTGGAATGTAACGAAATTCCGTTTTTTCTTGAGCAGATCTCGAGATTCTCATGAAATATTTGATCAGGTCAATAAAACGATTTTTTTTTGGGATCAAAAGCCAAAATCGTTACGAAAATCGTCATGGTTTTTGAAATTCAACGAAAAATTCGTAGAGCAAGTTTTTCCGTTGCAGCCCAACGTTGCAAACTTCAGCGTCATCAAAAATCAGGGAATTTCTTATTCGGGTTTTCACGAGAGACACGAGAGCGACAATGATAATCTTTATATTTTGATTTCGCACTCGGTGCGACCGGTTTTGAAAGAATTTGTCGAAAAACGAGCAGGCGTATGGAATTTATTGGGAATGAAGAAAAGTTGCTGGGGATTCGGAATGCGTGTTGGAAAGTTTCGATAGAGAAGGGAAAATTGAAGGGATTTAGTACTTGGGATAAAATATTCGAGGTTTTCTCTTAGAGGGTGTGTGCGTGAAAGCCGAGAACGGTTTACGCACATAATAATTGTAGGAAAGACGGAGGATCGGACGGGAGAATGCAACCGCGTGAGTTTATACACACGCGGGGAGATACTTAGCTAAGCGTACTATAACAGCAGCCACGCGGGATTGAGGGGGTGAAATGTTATTATTGCAAGGGGTACGTCGCATGGTTAACGCGCGGCATATTCGCGCCTCTTATTTCTACATTCCTCTTAGGGGGACTCGGAGCGACAAGGAGAGGAGACACGAGGGCAGAGAAACGATGGCGAAGCTGTAGGCGCGCTTCTGCTACTAAGTAGCCGAGCTAAGTATGTTGTTTAAGCCAACACTGTGTAAGTAACCGTTCCGCCGAGGATAAATTGCTCCGCTAACTTGTTCGTTTATTCTCGCGAAGCACGCGCTCTTTCCCTCGCGAGTTTTCACACTTTGTGGCATCGTCGCATTAATCTGCGCGCCGCAGCGACGCGCCGTCCCATAAAAATACCGCGTGATCGTCGCTGAGCGTTAATGAATTTTTTCTCTTCAAATTTCATTTCCAAAATTCGTGCCATTTTGTATTGGTATCGCGCGCACAAGTTCCTGGCGGAGCTTCACCGCGTGGTCGAGGAAGCTCAGGAACCGCGAGAGCTTATTTCGTTTCTCCTTCTCGCGCCATATCCTGCTTGGGGTAAGTCGAAAACTCTATCGAATCGAGGAAAGTCAATGGAAAAAAAAAATGCATTGATAAAAAGTACGTAAATGCTGCGGTCGAACGAGCACGAAACTCTGGCAACTTTGTACCGAGGAAACTCGCAACGATTCGTGAATTTTGATGCATGAGTTTCGTTACTACTTCGCGTTCGGTGTCTTATGCCGCGCGCATTTGTCCATAGAGCGGTTCGGCGACGCTGGTAACCGACCCGGAAATCACTTATTTACATAAGTACAAAAGATAAGAGTCTCTCCGGTCGACGCGCTCGATCTTTACTTGGTCCTTAAATATCCATTCTTCACTTCCTCTTCCCCCTGTCTATTCTTACCACCAAATTACCGATTTCATTCTCCATCTCCACCAAAACATCGTTTAGCCATTAAAACAGTCGATTTTTCATCATTTTCCTCATTTTTGTAAATCGACAGTTTCCCAACGATGTTGGGAATTTTTTGCTTCAGCAGATCTTATTATTCTTGTTGAATATTTAAACGGGTCAATGAAACGATATTTATGATGCTGAAGTTTGCAACGTTGAAATGCATCGAAAAATATTGAATTTTATTGAAGATTCGTTCAATTTTCAATGTCATTGAAATTTTTCTAGCCGATATGCTTTTTGAATGGCAAAAATGAATCATTTTATCGTCGTAATTACATTATGCGTTTGAATAATTATTTTTGTCGAAGATAAAAATGAATTTCGTTGCATTCCAACGATTCAGAGTCATCGATATTTTTTTAGGATCCAAACACACGAAATCAATACGAAAATTTTCTTTTTTTCTTTCATTCAACAAAAAATGTGGAGAAAAAATATTTTTGTTTCCCATATTGAGCTGGGAATGGAAAATGTACGACAATTAAATTCAAAGATGCTGAAGAGCCTCTTGATTTGTCAAAAGTCCTCGAATTCGTCTGACCACCGAGTTGCCTGAAGAATTACAGACGAAAGCGTGAAAAACAGAGGGTAACAAAGAGAGATGAGGAAAAAAATGGAGGCAGAAGTGAAAAAACGAGTGGATCGCGGGCGCAGGCGATGGAGATGAGAATTAGAGAGAGGGGTGGAGACGACCGTGGCGCGCTTCACGGATATCCGCACACCCGAGCCGGCGGAACTTCCGGCAAAGCCGCGGAGAGTATGTACACCGCCGTGGCGGCGGCGGCGGCGGAGTGAACGGGAGAGATGCAGAAACGGAGAGAGGACAAGACGGAGAGGCGAAATCACCGCGGGTCGATTGCACACAACCAGCCGCACACACACATACACGCACACGGATGAATCGCAATGGGAAATGTGGGTGATGCAGGCGCGAGAAATAAAGGGCGTGGTTTTCGGCGGAGAAGCGGCGGAGAGGAGCGAAAGAGGAGGATTGGCTACGAACTTGGCACTCCGGTCGATACTTTGCTGACTATCGTATACATCAACCTTATGTACATATATATACGGGGGCATGTATATCGCCAGACCACGAGAGCACATCTGCGACGACACCTCTTTCCCTCTTTCCCTCTTTCCCGCTCTTTGACTCGGTGTACCGGAGAAACGAGACATCGAACCGACTCTACACTTTTTTACTTTCAAACGCTGCTGCTTCGTACACCGTCCTGCACGTTCACGAGCTCGTGAAATTAATTAATTAGGATGTATCGCCATTTGCTTATTCATAGAAAATCGCCATAATCCATTTTCCCATCGCAAACTCTCCTGCACTGAGCTCAATAATTTATGTCCCAGAAACATCATTCTCTCTTGGCTAAACTTCATATGCGCGGAGGAAATTCAATCACGAAAATTCTCAAAAACCCGAACGAAAAGAAAATTCGAATTCCTTATCCTGCATTTGATTTTATTTAACGCTTTCTTTTTATTTTATGTTTTAATTATTTTTATTTTATTACTTTATTTTATTTAAAAGTTATTCAACTTCTTTCCCAAAATTCTCGAACGAGCGTGGTCAAAAATCCGAAACGATAATTGAATTGAAAATTTAGTTTAAATGGAAAATCCAAATTTCACGATATTTTCGGTTCTCCTGTTTTTTTTATCGTTTGACTGCATTTTCGATTATTTTTTTGACTTGAAGTGAAATTGCCGCAGGCTCACGTAAGAATGGGCCCGAATTTGTCACGATATCGGGGTCATTTGTGACTCCGGGTTACCGGAATGGGTGAAAAGAAAAAAGGTTACCGTTCTAGGACTAAAAAAAGAACGTAAAAAAAAATGGTGGACAGATTTTTCAGAGCAAAGTGAGCATCCGCGAGTGATCGTTGTCAATGAATGAATTATCCAAGTGACAAGATGAAATGGTGATGGGGGTCGAAAAATAAGGCGACGCAAGCTCTGCGATGCCGATGATATGTAATGATAATGATAAGCAGAGCAATAATACACAGTATACGCAGGCAGTATCCTCTCATTGAGGGCAACAATGCGTCCGATAGATGAGTTAATCGGTAAGTTCCTCCCCGGGGCACTAAAGTCCTCGGTTCGCGCTCTCCATTGTGCATCAGCAACCTTGTGTATAAACCGATTTATACAGCGATATATATATATAAATAAATGTGTATGGAGCTGAGTCTGTGAGACTGGATCCCAATGAGCCCAACAGCATTAAAGACAGACGCGTCAATGTGTTGACTCGTGAGTTGTATACACGTGTATGGAGCCTAATACGAAAAGGGAAAGAGAGAGCCATACAGGATAGTTTATACGTGATCGAGAGCGAGAGGGAGAGAGAGAGGATCTCGCGAGAGAGAACAAAAGGATGAGTGACGTCTCCGGTGATCCCGATCGGGAGTCGGTTCTCCGTGCATCTATATATTTAGTTTATGATTCTACGCTTTGGATGCTCACTCGCTGCTGCTGCCCTCAAAGTCCCGCGATGCTCATTATACCGAATATAAAATCGAGCCATTTGAACCGCTAGTGTATTAGGAATCTCCGTTCGCGACTCGATCTTGGCACTGAAAATTCAATTTTGTCAAAAAACGTCGATATATCGTTGAATACGGCGAACTAAATATTTTGAATTGTCAGCAAAATTTACGTTCGGAAAGACAAAAATTTACTTTCCGAAACGATTTTCCACAACGTTTTTTGCTGGAATGACGAAATTTTCGTGATTTTTTGAAAAAAACGTTTAGTTTAACGTATCCAACAAAATATCGATTTTTGTTCAACAAAATTTTATTTTCAGTGCGCAAGCGAGCCACACGCGTTTTTCGCGTATCGATGAATTTCATTTGATTTATAAAAAAAAACGTTGGGCCTTGTTTATCAATAATGTGTCTGCGCGGTTTCATGGATAGGATTATAAAAAGAAAACCGCGTGTGCATCTGTGTGTGAATGAAAGCCAGAGCGGGTAGAAGGAAATTAAGTAATTCATCAGGTCGATGGATGAGAGAACAAAAAAGATAAAATGAAGGAGTGATCTTGGAATATCATTGCTCTCATCCGAGCATATGCCTCGCAAAGGAATTCGACGCGTGCGCGGCGGGAATGAGAGTCACTGATCGATGGGATGCGTCCCGATGGAGAGTAATTCATCAGCGCAGCAGCCGCACCGGCAGCAGAAGAGAAAAGAGAGAGAAGCGCGGAGGATGCGGCCGGGTAACCCGATCCGTTCTGCCGCACATCTTCTCCTCGGCTTCGATGCTCTCATCCAGCTCATCTCCGCGCGTCCCTCTCGTTTGCTCCTCTCTTTCTCAAACTCTCGAGTCCGCAACCCTCTCTATCTTTGCAGCCTGCCATATTCCGATTCGGAAAAGAGATGGACAGATACGTTGAGTGATTGAGAGAGAAGCCGAGGAAAGTCAACGATAAAATGGGGTCAAGCCCGCAGCGCCCTCTACCCCGAATCCTCTCGATCCCTCTTCCCTTCGGTTAGCTCGCGGTTAATTCGCCACGACTAAGAAAACGCTATATAGACATATATAGGACGCGCGGTGCTGTTTATTTGTGAGCGATTCTGTACGTCATTAAGGATTTCCAGTCACTTGTTTCCTGCCGCACACTGGGAGTTTGCACTAAAAGTCAACCGCTCAGCGAAAAACTGCTGCGATTGCGATCAACCGGATCGGCGATAATTTACGTTTTTCATGACAAAACCACCAGAAAAAAAAAACAGAGATTGATTTTTTTTTTGCTCCGGCCGATGAAACCGATTGATTCGTCAAACGACTTTTTTTTCCATCCAAATTATCGCACGACCGTACGCCATGTCATTTGCCATCGGAGCATACAAAAAAGCATCTCAAGACTCCGCGGAGAAGAGTGAGACATCAGACAATCAGGTGGCACGATCATTTGATCAAGTTCTCGGCATATTTGTAATAGCGACAAAACACGTGTGTGTATACAAGCAGCCGCGAGAAGGAAAGAGAAAACGAGAGATCATCATACTTTGTAACTGCTCGGCAAAAAGTAAAATGTCTCTTGCGAAGCTCTCTCGCCCCAAGGGGTAGATATTGTGGCGTAATATACACATACCGGGTGACTTTGGATTCCAGCTGATGCGGCTCGAGTTCTCAGTCGCACGTAACTTTATTCATATCGACCGCGCGAAAGCGATTTAATCATATTGCGATGATTGCAAGGATCGATAAAACGTCCCGAAAACAATTATTTTCTCGTCTCAATTCACGGACAAGAAAATCGAAAAGCTTTTCTGGCTTTTTCATCTTCAATGACAACATTTCGCTTTTGGTATCGAATCCTTTCCTTGATTTTCGCTGATAATTAGGAAAACGGAACACCCTGTGCATTGACAAAAGGTGCGCGAGGAGGTTTTGTGTTTGAGGGCACGACGCGAGGCTGGTTCGTGTATGCACGCGCGAATAATACACGAACGGATTCGTCCCGGCGTGCCAACTTGACGTATGATGATAGTCGTTCGCACGCCACGACGAATACACCAAAGCCTAAGAATTCTCATACACCCAGTAAATGTATATCCGCGTGTGTGCGTGCGTACAGAATCGCGCGAGTCTTTGCTCTCGTCCTTCCTCACTTTAAGTTGGCGCGCCCCACGAGCTCCACGGGGAATCAAGATGCTCGTAATAATATCATTATCACAGTGGTCGACCTGGACTGCTCGTATGTCTGTATATAGACTCGCTATTAACAGTACACACGAGAGTCTTCTTGTTTTTCTTGTAGACCGAGTTGCTGAGTGAGACATTTAGGCCCAACATCCATAATGACATGGCTGCGAAGAGCGCAGCACGTGAGTTAAACCGCAAATGTTGCTGATCCGTATGCGCCGCGTTGCTCGATGTTAATTCGCGCCACGAGAGCCAACGATACGTCATTAGGAAGGAATTTTCGAATTTTGTGCAATTGGAGGAGAAAATTGAAAATTAACCGATGGGGAAAAAGGATTTTTGTGGAGGAGGCAGCAACGATCGCCCCGCGCGCGTCGAGAGACAGAAAACACCCGCAGTCAAATCGTTGCCGCGTTAATGACGTCAGAGGCAGCTGTCTTGGTTATTAATTAAACGAGTGTATGTCAGAAAGAGCCCGCGCGAGAAAGGCTCGGTGGTCGGGCGGCCGAAATTCGCCAGAGCAGGGATATATATCAACCGACACACTGGAAATTAATCGTCAGGCTCGATGGATTTTCACAGACCTTTCTCGCTTCCTTTGCCCCTCCCTACCGCTTAATGTACTTTGTTTCATTTCACGTGTCGAGAGATATACCAAAGATTAGGCGACTGCGAGGAATTACACGTGAGTAATAATTTTATTTATTGACGACGCGATGCTTTCGATCTGACGAGATTAAAATTCTCTCGCTAGAAAATATTACGATTTCGTTTTTCCCAAACCTCGACCACGATTTTCATGCTTTGTTCATTATTCTACGATAATATCTCGCGGCAACGTGCGTACCGTTGCTCGGAACTAAAAAAAAAATCCTGTTTTAAATTAATGAGATAATCAATCCGATGCGCGCGCGTTCATTAGAATTTCGTAATCAAACGGCGGTGGACCGGCGACGATTCCCACGCACCGGAAAATCGGGCATTGACTTTGCGGGAAAGGAAATTGACGCTGCCAATTTTATGGGGTTGGAAAAAAATTGGAAACGCGTTTAAACTTTTCGTCGATGTGGATTAATCAGGAATTTTGAGTATCCGAAAAAAAACAAGCGAATTATTTGAATCGTGAGTCAATTAATCTTGATAATCGAGATTACACGGTGGCATCAATCACAATTAAGTCGAAATAATCATTGCATCGAGGTTGGGACTGTTTGATCAATGCTAATCGAGCCTCACCTTGATCCTAGCGTTTCTCAAAAGTCTCAGGAGCTCGTGGAGGAAAAAGAGCTGGGATCGTGTAACACGAAAGATTTTTTTCTCCTTTGCCGTCGGAGAGGCCGCTAATCATTCGAAACGGTTCTATTAATGAGTGAATTCATCAAAAAATCATCACGCCAAGGCGTTCGGTCAGCCTCTCAATTTTTAAAACATTCCTTTCTCACCTCCGAATCTTTTTTCTTCAATTTTTTATCTCCACACTTTTTAATCCCTGTTTTCCTTCGGACTAATTCCATCTGCCATCGCAGTCGGGACTTTGGCGCTCTCGCAGCCGCGCAGCAACTCTGCGGCAGCAAAGTTTAAGTTTAATTATTGCTGGGCTCGCTGTGTGACCTTGTCAACGCGCGGGCCCAGCAAGCTCAGCAACTGCATAGAATACTTTTAAATCTTTACATTGTATAATCTTCGAGTTTCGACGAAATTCGGAGGAAAACAAAATCTTGTCGGTTTATTCGTTCGATTGCTCTTGCCGCGATAAATCTCGCGCGCTTTCCGGCCTCGCTTTCCTTCCGCATGCCGCGCGAAAAGGTTAAGAAAAAATAGAAAGCGATTAAAGAGCTTTTAGTCCTGGGAGTGCGCCACAAAGCCAAAGTCTTGTTCACTTTTCTTCCTCCGTTTCTCTCGCAGCGTTGAAACTTTTGTGCAAAGTACTTTTTTCCGCTGCAGCTCGCGAGTATTATAATAACGAATTCCTAAATCAGCTTGGAAAGTTAACGCATATATAAAACGCTCTTGCGGCGAAGCTAAAAATTTCCAGTTTCCTTCTGCGATTACTCGCTCGCTCTCTCGTCGAGCATGAGCGACGCTAAAATCGAGCTTTCGGAAAAGGCTGTAAATATGAAAGAAGTAGCGCGCGAAAATCTGCAAAGAGCACCGAGGCAAAAGTTTGGAAATGAAGAAAAAAAAACGGAGATAAAAGGGAGAACGAAGTTTTTTGTAGTAAAAACGCCATAACCAAGAACGCCAAGTGTTGCCAGAGGCTCAGCGATCTCATGAATCCCAGATTCCAAGGATTAAAGCTTTCATCCTTCCGCTACTCTTGCTCTCCTCTTCATCTTTCATTCTCATTCGTGAGTTACGCGGACCACGTGAAAACGTATAATTCCAGTCCAGAGTTTTTGCAAAATAAAATTGTCTTTTTTCTTCGATTTTATGTCAAAAATTATGACTCTGAAGTTTGCAAAACCAAATATTGAATAATATTTATTGGCTCTGCTGAAGACATAACAGAATTTCGTTGCATTGCAACGATGCAAACTTCAGGATCATTTTTGAAATAATATCCACAGCGTCAAGTCCACGAAGATCAATAAAAACCAAGAGATTCTACGGAATTTCTTCAATTTCACAGACGCACGGATCGAAACAAAACTTTTGTACGAGACTCGACCGACTCAAAATTCCTAGCGACTTCATTTTTCGACCAAATAAAAAAAACTAATGAAAATTCATCGTTTTAATTAGAAAAATCGTCTCCAGACAATTCCAATCATTTTTTTTCTATTGATTATTTATTGAATTTTGAAAAGCGTGGTAATTTTTTGAGTCGATTGAGTTTTTTGGCCGCAAGAGAGAATCGTTTTATTGGCCGGACCAAATATTCAATGATAATTATTGGCTCTGCTGGAGAAATAATGAAATTTCGTTGCATTCCAACGATGGAAACTTCCGGAGCATCAAAAATTGCGCTTGCGAGAATGCGAGAATGAGCAAAGAAAACTCGAGAAAGTCATTAGAAGGATAAAAACTTGGTTGATTGATCGGTAAAGTTGTTTTTCACTTGGAAAGTGATTCGTATCATTGATTTTGAGAACCCCTGATCGATATGGTCTAGCTATAGAGAGCTCTAAATCGAATCCAATCCTGATTGACGTGTGGTGCGAAGGGAACTGAGAGAAAGGGAATATATGGAAGGCGAGGTGGAAAATAGAGACTCGATAGGTAGAGCAGAGAGAGAAAGAGAGAGCTAGATCCTTGAGGATTATCTCTGGCGCCACCAACACCATATACCGATCCGCGTGTCGAGTTGAAGGAGAAAATCTTCTAGAGCGCGCGGATGAGATGATGCTCCAAAGAGATCGAAGACCATTAGGAACAAGAGAAAACCGAGGAAGAACAAGCGAGAACCTCGGGGGATGTTGAATTTGTAACGATATTCAAGATCACGAGATGGCAAATCCACCATTCGCAATATATGAACTTGCAAACCTTTTTCACAATAAAAAAAAGTTCCGAAACAGCCGCGAAGTAATTATTTCTGAGGATCAATGATTCTGAAGTTTGCTACGTTGAAATTCAATGACTCTGAAGTTTGCGTCGTTGGAATGCAACGAAATTCTTTTGAATCTTTGGCAAAAACAATTATTTACATGCAGAATGTAATGACGATGATAAAATAATCGAATTTCGCCACCCGAAAAGCATACCGGTTCGAAAAAATTGGTTGAAATTGATATGAATATGAAAAACATATTTTCTATTAATTATTTATTGAATTTTGAAAATCGTGGCAATTTTTGGGTCGATTGAGTTTTCTGGTCGCGAGAGAGAATCGTTTTATTGGCCGGATCAAATATTAAATAATAATTATTGGCTCTGCTGAAGAATAAACAGAATTTCGTTACATTCCAACGATGGAAACTTCAGGATCATTGAGAATTATCATTTCGCCGAATTTGAACGATGAAAATCGCGTTTTCATTGGACACTCTCGCTCCGTGAGAAACTCAGCGTTTGTGAGTAGATTATTTGCCATCGTCGATTCTGTAGGCTGAGGCGGAATCTCAAGCACAGATACTCGTAAATACGACACGACCACGTGTGTAGCAAGCACAGCAGGCCAAGAGAAAAAGGATGAAAGTCTTGTGTATAGCAAGAGAGCCAAAGAGCGAGAGAAACGTATAGAGAGAAAAATGTGTTTGAGCGAGAAGATTCTTGTCTTGTCTTTTCTTTTCTCGTGGTTTGTGAGGCGCTCTCATACCCTTGGGATGTACGTTGAATGGGATTGTTTGTGGGCAAACACGGTGGAGAAGACCATCTCAAGAGGCTTTTACCAATGTCCGGGGTCACACCGCGTAAGCACTATTCGCCTTCTCGTGACTCGGGCTCGCACACACTGCACACACGAATTTATATTTACGAATACAGGAACAAACGTACGAGCTTCTTCGCGAATACCGCGAGAGCACAAAAAGGAAAACAAAAACTTTGACTCGCGATGCGTGCGTGCGCGCATGTGTACTCGCTCGCATCAAGGACGAGGATCGCGGTCCATTTCGATTCGAACTCTCTCGTACACAAGATTTCTCGAAATAAAAACGAGAGGATAAGTGAAACGCGAGAATCAAGGAAAAAAAGAAAGACAAAGAAGCAGAACGAGGATCGCGGCGTCGGGATAAAATTATCAAAATGCAAGTCATCCATATGCATCGCGCCCTCTCGATGCATTCTCTCCTGCTGCATCAGATTCTCCGGCTGCAGGACTGACGAGAGGATTGAAAGAATCTCTGGATCTTTCCAGACAATAAAAAATTCCAAAGGATGAAATTTTGAAATTCGCTAATCGTTTTTGTGGATGAAGATTGATTTTTTTTTTAGGAATCATGGAATTTTGGGCTGAAACTTCGAGGAGCTTGTTTGACTGCGGTACACGCGCTTAATTGGCGTTTTCTTGCTGGCGCTTTTATATTAAATCACAAATTTCGCGAGCCTGCATAGAGAGCGCGAGGACGCGGGGTCAGAAATTGAAAGTTAGCGAGGGTCGTTGCATGGAGTTCCGTGTGTGCACACATGTGTGCGTGGGAGAGCCGTCGGAGGAATAGTCAGTTTTTTTTTTGGCTCTGCGAGGGTTAGGGCTGTAGAAAAGCAAATAGCGAACGTCTGTCGTGTGTGGAAGGACACGTTGGCAGCAAAGCGAAGCGAGACGATCGCACGGGAGAGCCGAAGAGAGCAGAGTCCTGTGTTGCTGCTGCTGGTGCGCTTACTACCGAATTGCGGATCGCCTCGCGCGTATACGAGAGAGCGAGAGGAAAGGATGGACCGGAGGGATGCGAATGGAGAAGAGCGTGGACCATCAGAATCGTCACCAACGACGTACACTGCTAGGAAAGCAGCGAGTATGGAACAGGAGGATGGTTAGTTAGAGCGCGCGGTGTTTGCTGAGCGAGTTACCCTAACCCAACTCAGGCGGTTGGCGGAATTAAACGTTCGACGGAGGCTCGTTAACGTCATGAATATGTACCCTCCTACTCTGCTGATGGAGCCTGCTCCGCTGCTTCGACTCTCTCGCTCTCTCTCTCTCCTCGGCTTTACTCTCCAACGCCTCATCCTCGATGTGTGCGTGTGTACACGCACCGCCGTCGTTCCAGCCCTGTCCTACAGCCTCTCTTGCGGTTTCATCACCATATTTATACACAGGAGGTGACAAAAGTCGTCGCCAAAGTATTGCAGCCAACCGGAAGTTGCGATTCTTCAGAGAAAATTCCTTCAATCTTAAATCTAACGTTTCTTATTATTTTCGACGGATTTCGTGTGGAATGAAACGCGGAAAGCTTGACCCGATAAAACGATGAGATCGATGTCAAAATTTCGATCTCGACAGCGATCAACCGATTTGAAAAATGCACGGAAACTTGTCCTTGGAGAACGGGGTCGTCGGAAAAGTCTGTGGTGCTGAAGTTTGCATCGTTGGAATGCAACGAAATTCTGTTTTTTATTAAGAATTTTCATCAAATATTTCGCCAGGACAATGAAACGATCTTTTTTTAGGATCCAGACGCAAAATCGGTAATAAAATTGTCATGGTTTTTTAAATTGAACAAAAAATGAGTAGAAAATCGTATTTTTCACTCGCGATTCCAACGTTGCCAACTTCAGTATCGCCAAAGTCTGACTTTTCGGACACTCTGTATATTCCGGAGTAATAATGCACTTGCTTGTAGCGTCTGGCCATCACTTCCAGATACAAGCATCGATAGCATTCCTCGAGAGCATAAGCAGAGTCATTTCCGGATAGTCGAATGGTCATCGCGTCTGCTCAATGAAAGAGTATTCCGAATCATTCTCGCGCAACATCTCAATCACGTCGTCGTACACCTCCTTAAGCCTTTTCTTCCATGAGCGCCATCACAAAGAGCCTTTAAGCGGACTCCGCCAGTAAGGAATTCAAAAATCCCAATTCGCTATCACGTGCGTTCAAATAAAAAGAGTAATTCGCGATTTTTCTACCGGATTTCGAGTGAATTTGGCCAGAAAAACGAACCACGAATAACGGTTGAATTTTCTATAATTACGATAATCGAGTTGGCCGTCTATATCGGAAGATATGAAAAGACTGAATGGCGTACTCGATGGCACTGAAGTTTGCAACGAAAATTACGTTTTTCTATCAATTGTTTGTTTCAATAACAAAAACCATGCAAATTTTTGTGCTGATTTTGTTTTTGGATCCTAAAAAAAATCGTTTTAGTGTCCTAACAAAATATTGAATAAGAATCACGAGCTCTGCTCAAGAAAAAACGGAATTTCGTTGCATTCCAACGATGCAAACTTGGCAGCATCGTCGTGCTCGTGGATAAAGGTAAACGATATTGTTGGGAAGTTGGCTGGCGTCTTATTGTCGCGTTCGTGCTATCGCTCGTCATTTATATAAATAAGAAGTCTCTATGATACACACACATGAGAATTTACGTGTGTATATAATATTAGAGGTATGAGCGCGATACTCTGCTACCGTCTGGAACGAGCATTTCATACGTCTCTGTGGGTGACTCCACACTTTGCATTATGTCCGAGAAGGCTGGCTCGTCCAGCAGCGGCAGCAGCAGCAGCATGTGAAATGAAAGGAAGGAGTACTGCTGGGAATCACGCTTCAGGATTACGAAGGCATTCACAAGGATCTCGCGAGGACGATGACTGACTCGACACTCACTTCTTTCTTTTTCTTCTTCTCGCTCTCTTGCTCGTTTACACTCTCGCGTATCGTTAGTGTATTTTTCTCGCTGACAAGCACGAAGAAATAAATAAGAAATGTGTGACGAGAGTGCAGGCAAGTTTTGAGGTATCTCTAACGAGAAGCTAAACACGAGGGGCTAATAAAATAATCCGCGAAGTAAAGAAAAAGCTTTTTCAGTTTTTTTGCCATCCGGGAGGGTTCATTGTGCAAGAGCAGTTTCGATGGCTAGAGCGTCGGAGTGAAAAGGCTCTTGGAGATGAGAAAACAAGGGTAAAGGAGAAGTTTTGCCTGTTGAAAAACGATGGCTCGTTCCCCATGGACGCGACATATGCGTTGTGGCCACAATGAAAGGGCCGCGAGAGGTGGGAATGAGTAACGCAGTCTGTAACGCATCGATAAGTTACACGAAAAATATGCCGAGCAGCTCGAGAGGGAGAGGAAGAAAGAAAACGTGGTTACGGTTTAACAGGTCGTCATAACACTCGTCATCGCTGTCTACTGACAAAAGAGGAGACTCTTAAGCAAATAAACATTCCAACGAACCAGTTACTTAACTATCGTCATTCCCTCGCGTACGCAAACCGCCTGTTTCCTTATTTCTACGCACACACGTTCACACGACCATGCAGAGCTACTCGCTTTCTTTATTAAACACCCGACTCGTCGCTGACGACTGATAGCACACTGAATAAACCCTGCGCCCCGATTCTCAGCGCAGAGCAACACGAATAACGAAAACCCGATAAAAATAATAAATAAGAAATAAAAACACTAAATAACCAGAAACCTCTTTCGTTGCCTATCGACTCTCATTACCGGATCCTCAAGTGCATCTCCCCAAGTGGCTCCAGCCCGCTCGGGGACAGCAATAATACTAAACACCGGACCAACCGGTCCTTTCGTCCCTTACATCCTCACCATTGGACTTTCATTTTGACAAATTATTCCTACGGGTGACGAAAACAAAATATCGAACAAGCCGCGCGCGGACCCGGAGAACAAAGTCCCCAGAGGCTCGACTAACTTGAATTTTTCAAACGATCGCGTCATCGTATTTAAACATGACTCTGAATTTTGCAACACGTTGAGATTCAACGAAAAACATTTTTTCTATTGATTATTTATTGAATTTTGAAAATCGTGGCAATTTTTCGAGTCGATTGAGTTTTTTGGTAGCAAGAGACAATCGTTTTATTGGCCGGATCAAATATTGAATAATAATTATTGACTCTGCTGAAGAAATAACAGAATTTCGTTGCATTCCAACGATGCAAACTTTAGGATCATTATTTGAACAGCTTCGTTCGCAGAAATTGTGCATCGTATCAAAAACCGCGCGTATGAAAAATTGCGTTGGAAATTTCAGCGAATTTTAGCCTCTGATTCGAAAAAAAATGATCCACACAAAAAATCGCAGGGATTTTCATTTTCGCGCCAAAACATTTCAAAATTCCACAGCCCGCAACGATCAGACAATAGGGAGACGCGCGCTGGATCCTCGAGAAACCTGCGAGCGCGTCTGTATCGCGAAAGAACGAGAGGGACGGCGAGAGAGGGAAAAGGAAAGAAAGAGCTTCCAGAAAGACTCTACACCCTCAACAGTTTGAACCGTTAATTAAGTCATCAGCTACCGAACGGCTACCGCGCCCGAGAGGATCGTTCACGAAGCTCCGAGAGCATAATATCCTGCCCGTGCATTTCGTCTCTATACTCTTGACCGAAAACTCTCAATCCAAAGTCTCCTTGGCATGTGCGAGAGAGTAAGAAACAGCAGAAAAGATGGAACATAATGGATGAAAAAAACAAAAACAGAAAAAATGAGAGGCGCGCGTTACCGAACGATATACAAAAAAAAAGGATTGATCGAGAAAGCTTGAAACGTGAAATGAATGAGAAGTCAATGGAAAAAATAAAATACGAAACTAACAAAAGCCGCGAGCCCGTAGACAATGCGGCATGACGCGCAACATTTCCATTCGATCATCATCAGCCTGTGAGTGTGAAAATTAGAGACTTGAATATTTGATCGAACTGTGCCCGCTACTTTGCTGGGATTTCTCGACGGAAACGTCTTCAACGACAACAAAACTTGGTCGATTTTCAAACTCGCATTTTTGACTCCGCAGGACTTCGGGACCGGTGTCGCGAAAATTGAGACGTTCCGCACTAAATGACGAATAATTGATGAAAAAAGGGAAAGAAAATTGATCGACTTATCGATCGTCCAGAATGAAACGCGAAAAGAAACGTTTTTTTTAAATCGAAACTGCCAAAACATCGGAAACTGACGAGTTACTGGAAAAAATTCCGAAATGACGCGGTCACGCTCGGAAAGAGTGGCTCCAGCCCTTCGGAATGAAGACACTCCGGCGGATTCGCTGCTGATTCGTAAAAGGGGCGCTGCTTTGGGGGCGATGAGGGAAAAGAACGGAAAGAAAAAAAAACGTGGCCGAGGTGTCAGGTGGCCGGCAGCAGGGTTCATCGCGCGTTTCTTCTCGCTACGCGGAGAATGAAGCTTCGTGCGTATTAATATCTCGAGTCACACCTTGCAGGAAACACTTGAGACTTAATTGCTCCGTTCCTGGCATTTCGAAGGCGCGATGACGTTATTTCTGTCGATATTTTTGACTCCGAAGTTTGCAACGTTGAGACTCGACGAAAAACATTTTCTATTGATTATTTATTGAATTTTGAAAATCGTGGCAATTTTTTGAGTCGATTGAGTTTTTGGTCGCAAGAGAGAATCGTTTCATTGGCCGGACCAAATATTGAATAATAATTATTCGCTCTGCTGAAGAAATAACAGAATTCGTTGCATTCCAACGATGGGGAAACTTCAGGATCATGAATAATACAGAGTGAGAATGAAAGCTGATAAATAGTGGGAAAGAATCGCGGATCAAGGAGTTAAAAGCTCGAGGACAAAACTCGTAGTTTCTCTTGGCGACGAATTAATCAGCGCCACACGGTTTTCGGTATGTGCAAAGAGATTAGCAAGCTGGGGGCTGTTGCACAACGGGAGATCGTTCTCTGGTGTGTTTGAGGCGAAAGTGTATGAGAGGATTTGTGCGCGAGAGAATGCGAAGTCGAGAGCAGGAAGGCGAAGAAAGGGCCCCAAGGAGCTGTGTGCGTCAATCTGCCAAAGTGTTTGCCTTTAATGTCGTGCGAGGAACTCGTGCAAAGGAGTTTCTTACACCAAAGCTTTCCTCTCGCATTCGCTTCTTTTCCACCCTCGTGTCGCGCAACTCGAGATTCTGTACGTACGAGAGAAAAAAACGTTGCAGTTGCGAGAGCACAAGTTCGCGTAGGGATTTATCGGAAAGCCCAGGAAGACCCTGAGGGGGAAACGACGCCTCGAAAAAGCACGATGAGCGGGAGAGAATCAATGAAACTTTTAGGCAATTGATCACAACACTATAGCAATCTCTTCCTTCTCTCTCTTTCGCTCTCGCGGCCAAGTGAGCGAGATAAAAGTGCCAGTAGCGATCGCGAAATGTTTGCCACTGCGTCGAGATTGTTGAATCTCGGGAAAAACGAGGCAAAGGAGCAGGCAAAAGGGGAAACAAATAAAGGGTTATTGTATTTACACCCAAACTCCAATGACCGTATAGACATTCGTGTAAGTCTGTACACACGAGTCTACATGCTTGCTGAGGATGGAAACAGCCGCCCTGGCGATCTGACGCCTCGAGTGGAAGAAGGAAAAGGATTTGTTGCGATGCCTGCTTGGCAAAGCCCTTGGGCAACTGTTCGCCCTGATTTCCTCTCCCCCCCCCCCCCCCCCCCCCCGCACCGTCTTTCCCATTTTCGTACCATTATGACCAAAATCTCATTTTCATTCCTAATCTTTTTGCTATCCAATAATTCATTTCCAAAATTCACGAAATTCACGAGAAAAAACAATTTGTATCTTGCCATTTCAATGCAAATCACATTTTTTATGACGTTGAAGTTTGCATCGTTGGGATGCAACGAAATTCATTTATTTTGTAACAAAACTCTTTAAAAAAATGTACAATGTTGTTACAACGAGAAAATTATCGATTTTTGCGGCCCAGCAAGTGTATAATTTCGAAAGATTTCGATGTTTCATAAAATTAAACCAACTATCAATAAAAATACATAATTTTCGTTGCATTTCAACCTTGCAAACTTCAGCCTCATCATTTTTTTCCTAAATTATTGAGAAAGTCGCGAGACTTTACTGCAAAAAAATCTTTTTTATCGACTTTTCCAACTTTTTTTTTCATTCACGAAGCATCGGGAGAATTCCATCCAATTGTATAAAAATGTTCTCTCATTTTCGCAATAAACCCTAAAAATCGAAATCATGGATCGATTCCATTCAATGTCAACGTAAAACCACGGTTTTTCCTACTCGAGGATTTCCTGTGGACGTGCGAAATGGGAAATATTCAAAAAAAAAAGTCTAAAATTGCAAATAAATAAATAAAATTCCTCAAGCCACAAAATCCTTTTCAGTAGGAATAAAGTGGGAAAAATTCGGCTGATTTTGAAAATGAAAAAAAATCGTTAATAAAAAGCAGAAAAAGCTACAAACACATTCTCGCCAACGGAAATCGGATCGAGCACAATTTTTTCGATTTCATGAAAAAATTTCGTGAATCCTACGAGTTTAGTTTTTTTTTTTAGTCCTGGCTCGTCGGATTCGACAATGGGCGTACGTGTCTGTTATAGTTTGTAGGATCAGTTTGGAGGATATATCTATGTACGTGTGTATGAAATGCACACTGGATGGTGTAGAAAGGTGAATGAGAGAGCAAGGCCAGAGAGATCGACAGCAAGAGAGGAATATGGCATCGCGTACACCACTCCTTGTGATTATCGTTTCGTCAGTAGTGTAGTAGAAGCCATAGTCTCTCATTAGTACAATGTTGCTGTCGCGTTGCTCTTCTCTCTCTGCGATTTTCGTTCCCATGTACATTAACATCTATATATATGTCTGGATATCCTGGCCGGACGAAAATAAGGGTGTATCGCAGCCCCGGAAAATTGTAAGTGTCGCAAGATCAAAGGGTGGTGTAGTAACGTGATATCTGAGAGCAGCTGGTACCAATACATGCGTGCCAATATATACATCACCGTATATCCGCGTGACGAATTTCACCAAAACTTTTCATTCCAAATGAAAAAGAAAAATCACCTCTTTTTTTTGTTTCGACCAAAAAAATTCGATTTTTTCTACCGAAATAGAGAAAAAAAAGGATTTTTGCAGAAATTTGAAAATCCAGTTTGAGGGATTTTGGAAATTTTGATTTTTTCGGAATTTACTAAAGTGCGAAGCGAAAATTCGATTTTTGAATAAAAATTTGAAAAACCTTTAATTATTCGTGCCGAAAGAATGGATGAAAAGAATTTTTGGTATAAATGCCAAACGTGGTTTCGAGATTTTGAAAATTTTTGATTTTTTTTCGAATTGGCTAAAGTGCGTTATAATTATTATTATTTTGCAACTTAATTATTATTAAATGCAACAAAATTCTTTTTTTCCTGTGACCAAGCTCATTATTAAAATGCGGAATGTAATTGCGAGGTCAAAACGATCGATTTTTCCGACCCAAAAAGTAAATCGGCTCGAAAAATTTGGATTTTGAAAATTCAACAAATCATCCAGAAATATTTTCAGATTCATCGAAAAAAAGCGTTCGAATTCCTGCGAATCAGCCTTTTACTCTTTAAATATTGCTCCTGAAGTTTTTTCGTATCCGTAAACCCCTAATTTTATATTTGTTTCTGATTTTTATTTATTTTTTGCTCAATCACGTTATTTTCGTGCTCTTTCCCTGCCAATTTGTTTCGCGAACTTGACTGGCCAATAACTCTGCTGGTTGTTAAACTGCTGCGCTTGAACGCGGAGAGAAACGGTATATAAAGAGAAAACCGAGGCTGATACGTTTGTATTAGTATTATCGCAGTTTCCTTGATCCCGCGCACGAAACTCCTTGCTTCGTTTCTCTGGCCCTTCATCTTGGTCGTTTAAGACGAAGAAAACGACGCCGTAACCGGAATATCGTGGCTTCAAGGCAGTGTCAAGTGCAGGCAACATTTACCCCTTACCGACGAGAATAACCTTCGCGTGTAACGCCCTCGACTCTCCGGTCCTTGCCAAACTCTTCCAATTTCTACTTTGTAACGAGCAACGACCAATTTTTTCCGAATTTTTCACGATTATTTCGATAAATATTGAATTTTCTACGTTTTTGTCATAAAAAACAATGAATTGTGACGAAAATTCGGAAACCAATGGAGTTCAGAGATATTTGTCAATTTGAAAATCAATATCGATCAATAAAAACCATCTGTTGAAGGTCGCGGGCATCGAATTCCGCCATTTTTGTTCGATCTATTTAAAAAGTTTCGTGTACTCACAACTTTTCGCCGTTTTGTGCTTCGCTTGTCTTGCTCCTTCCCTCTTTTCGCATCACAGGATCCAAAAACCAAAATCCGCGAGGGCAGCACGAATTTGGCTCCGATGGAATCTCGAGTTACGAGCGAACAGCAGAGCGCGCACATGCACGAGGACGAAACAAGACACCCCGCGGCGTGACGCCGACGAGAGACGCTCACGAAGATATCCTCGTACTCTCTCTCGCCCCGAACAAACCGAACGAAAATCTAGCTGAACACTTTCTAATATCTTTTAAATTCTCTACAGGCAAAGTTTTGCTAATTGCTCGCGAAATAATCGCGACAGGGAACTCAATAAAATGAAAATACTGCGTAAAAAAAAGCACTTTTCCTCAACCTTTTCCACTTCACTTTCGCGACCTCTCATCGCTTTCCGGCTCCTTCCCCGCCCCCACTTCAACTCCCCGAGATTCACTTGCATTTCTAGCCTCACTGTCAACCGTTTTCCTCACGAAACTCCGTTTTTCACACATTTTTTACGCAAAAAAATACTCCGACACAAACTCCCGCGTCTTGCTCGGCCGGCTCACTGACCGGAAGTTGCTTTATTTATGTTTTTGCCAAAAAAGTGTTCCTTTGTTGCCGCACGGCAGCACCAGCCGCCGCCGCCCCGCCCCCCTCCCCCCGCGGAGCGCCGTTTTTAGAAAATCACGAGCAAGGATTTCGCGTTATATTTAAAATCCTTTTTCCCCTAAAAACTCTCCATTAAAAAAAAGACTCAATTTCCAGTAAAACTTATTCTTAATTAAACCTCCAGAACGAAAATAATTATCCCGCCAAAAAGCGGGCTCAGCTGTGAAAACTCGCGTGGTCGTGACGAGCCAATCAGACGTGAGAACGCATTGGACAAAAACAGCCAATCCGACGACATAAACAACGTGAGTTTTGTAAAGTCTGTCAACACGAAGTTTCGCAGCGAGCTCCAGACGATTTGGCAAAACTGAAGTGACCGGCCACGTTAATTGTTGGTTAGAATTTCGAAAACCCAATGAAAATCAATAAAACAATTTCGAACGAATATTTTTTTTTTACTCTACCTCGTCCCTAGTGCTCTGCTTTGTCCGGATCTTCGCGCCATACATTTCTCTTATATATAATGCTGAAAAATAATGGTCTCGTTTATATATATCTCGGAATAATATTATACGAAAAGATTTTGGGCAGTCGAAGCCCACGGAGCGTGTGCGATGCATCGAAGAGTATAAAATGAGATCGAGGTGTACCACACGCGCTTTATGTATATATAGGAACGTATAGAGTAGTAACCCGATAGGCTCACCGTGTTCCCGCAGGAGAAGATCATACTTCGGTACAAAGACTGATCGCTACATCGCACGCGATCACCCCACACGTCAGCCAAACTGACGATCTTCATAGCACCATTTGGTCGTAAGCCAAGCCTCCTTTCGACCTCTCAATGCTTCCTTTTTTATTTTCATCTTTTTTCTCCATTCGCCATCATCTCGCCCCCCTGGACTTTTGAATTTTTGCGGATCATTGAAGAAAACAACGATATATGAGATTCGAAATTTTTTGCATGGAAAAAAAACCCATGGCTACTTGATCGTCGTTACGAAAAAAACGTCACGAGCGGAGAATTCCCATTTTTTTTCTCCCCATTTCTAAAATTCCTCGTAAAATTCAATTTTTCGTGAGGAAAATAATGAAAATATCATATTTAAAGTTATTGCTGTTTTTTTTATCCACAAATATTGGAATTAAATATCCGTGGCCTAAAATTACTCGCCATTATCGTGCTCGACTGATCGAATCATGTTTTTCTTCTTTCCCCATTGAAACTCGCCGAACCCTTGACAGACAATCATTGCGAGTTTCTTTGTCGGGTTTTTTTTCTAGGGTGAAAGTATTTGCTGCTGGGCCTCGTGGAATTTCAAAAAGGGTTGAGCAATGAGCCATTTCTTGAAAAGATTCGAGTGTAATGATCGTTACATTATTTTCTCCCTCTCTCTCTCGATCTTTATTATACAAAATAATAAAACAGTGTTTTCTTGGGTGAATATGTGAAAGGCTTTGCGACGATGCGGGCTTGAGAATTACGAATTTGCGTCAAGGATCCTCCGGCCGATTGTTTTTTCTACTCGAACGTTTTTTCGAGGCTCCTTGGGAGGAAATTCATTGAAAAAATCGTCGATGCGTTCGATCATCAAAAACTCGAATTTATTCGTTTCACTGACTCGAGTCGATGAAATAAAAATCGAGAATGAAACGTCGTTTTCGTGAAGTTGCAGCGAATTTTTGTCGACACGCACAATTTTCGAAAATTCTGTACCTTCGTAAGGAAATTTTACGATAATTAACAAAAATTTGGCTTTTTTTTCTGTAGTTGTGAATTTTTGGAAACAAATCGAGTTTATTCCTCAGCCCGATCCGACGTCTCGCCCGGTGTTAATATTCTTATGAGATCGTTGTTCGATTCCACTACGTTCTTGTACGACACTGTGTTTCCTCCTCTTTTTGGCAACTTCCATTGGGATATCGGCCTTTTCACTACCACGAACGCAATCATCGCAATCAGTGCGACGATCAAAACTCCGAGCGCGGACCACACGATCGGATATATTGCCCAACTATTATCCTCGCAGCGCAATTCCACGTTCGGTATATCTCCCAAACATTTCCCTTGGAGCTGAGGCGGAGAACTGCACCTGATTAGCGAAAAAAAAAACATTAACCCTTCGTGGTCACACTTCCGCCACCGATCGCGATGGTCACACTGGGTTGATTCTACCCAGTCCATTTTCGAACCGATATTGTGACCAATCTATCGGCCCGAAAATTCCCAAAAAATTACTCAACAACCCTTGGACATTCCAGTTTAGATACGAAAAACTTTCCCGAAAGAAATCCAAGGCTAACATTTTTTTAAAATGCAAAATGAAGAAAAAAAACGGGAAAAAAAAGTTTTTTCACTAAAATAATCGTCACTTTGTGGATTTTCAATATTTTTGCCTCAAATTTGGACCTGATATTCATCAGATCTGGTTCTTTTGTAAAAAAAATAGTAGGATAGCGCGCGTTTGAAAAAACATATTAATTCCGTTATTGGAAGTGGGTCGATTTCAGAGTGGATTTTAGAGATTTAGCGTTAGCGGCGGTAGCACTTATCGCCGGCAACGCGCAATGGACACTACAAACTGTTATTAAATGACGATTACAACCCCATTAATTACCGGGATCTAGGAGATATTTACGTCACAAGTTGGTCACTGGGTGGATTCTACCCGCAGTGACCACGAAGGGTTAATCGTCAGTGAATATTCAGTGAAAATTTCTGTGTTTTGAAAAAAAAAAGCTCTTTACATTTTTTTGACGCAAAAAAGTCGAGAAAGTTTGAAAGTCGACTGGAAAGTTTATTTGAAAAATAGAAAACGAAAGAGGCTGATGAAAATTGAGGTTTTTTGATTTTTGAAAGAGAAAATTCGAAAGTTTCGTGTTGAAAAAGTTTCGTCGCCATCTATCGGGGACGGGAGGAAATTTTACCTGATTTCCTGGTTGAGATCGTTGGTAAGTTGAAGGCGATTGACCCATTGCATTCTGCAGTCGCAGTGCCAGGGATTGAACTGCAAATCGACGACGGGTGTGCGCTGCATTATCGGCCGTAGTTCACCGTTGAGAGACTGGATGCTGCAGCTTTTGATGGACAAGCGTTGGAGACGAGGTAAGAGGCGACTGTTGGGTGGCCAGACCCGGAATTCGACGAGTTTGTCGCAGCCCTCCATCGACAAGTCTTCGAGCATGGTGAGATTTTCAAAATCGTTGAGCAGAATATTCGTCAAATTTGGCATCCAGTTCATTTGCAAAGACACCAATTGTGGGAGCAGCAAATTCTCGGGATAAAAAATGTCCGTGCGTGAGATATCGAGCTCCTGGAGACTTATCGGTAAAAAGGGTATCGTCACTATGGGATTTGAGGACAAATTCAAAAAAGTCAATGTCGTCAAAGGCTTGAACAATCCGGCGGAAAAATAACTCGCTGAAACGTTGCTCAGATCGAGATGCAGAAGAGATCGCAAAGTAGAAAACGAATCTTCGTGAATTTCGCTCACTGGATTATTGGCGACTGATAAAAACTGCAGCATCTGCGTGAAGAGAAAAACGAGAGCATCGTGAGATTCAACCACCAAATTTAGCCGAGGATTATTTTATTTTTCATTATTTATCATCAATTTCGATTTTTCCTGTTCATTTCTGTCAGAAATAATTTAGAGAATGATTTTTGTTTCACGGGCATAAAACTGAAATTTTGCTGGCCAGAATTATTTCGGTGGATCGATAAATTGAGGGAAAAAACATTCCTGTCGCATAATCGCAATTGAAGCCGCTATCGCGAATGAGTTTAAAAGGAAAAAAAAAACGAGCATTTCAATGTGATACTTTGAACACCGATACACATTGACCTCAGGCAAATTTATTGCGTTACGCGGGCGCAAACATTCGTCAAAAATGCTCGTTAAGATGAAATTAATTTGCGATAAAAATTTCAATTTTTTCAATCTCGGTTTTTGGTCGAGAACTTCGCAAACTTATGTAAGTGGAATTTTTAACTTTTTTTTTCTTTTTTTCGAGAAATTCTTCTTGATTAATCGTGAGCGAATAAAAAAAAATTTACCTTCATATGCTCCAACATCGTTTCATTGACGACGGTCAATCTGTTCCACGAGAGATCCAAAACTTTGAGCTTCGGTATTCGATCGTTTAACGCATAATCGTCAATGTACTCGAGCTTGTTGTGGCTAACGTTTAAAAATTCCAAATTATATTCCTCTTTGCACAAAAAGAAGAAACGCTGCAGATGGTTCTGGGACAAATCGAGTTTCCTCAGATTGTCCAGCTTGGTCGAGCAATCGAGGAAACTGTCGAACTCGTTGCCACGCAGAATCAAATCTGTTTTATTATGAAGATGGATCTGCGACTGAATTTTCACAAAAAAATCTTCCTTCTTCAGTCCCTTGTACGACAAATCGACCTTTGCACAAAAATAAATAAAAATCAAGACGTTTCATTAAAAATTCCGAGGTTGAAAAATTCATAAAATCCAAAACGACTGGAATTTTTTGTACGACGATCGAAAAACTTTGGAGCATCAAAAAACGGAAATTTTCATGCAGAAATTCGTTGAGAAAAAACTCACCACAGAGGAAGTCTGGTCACTATAAACACCACTTAATCCTAAAAGGGCGACGAGCCCAAGGAACATCGTCACAGGAAAACGAAGCATGTTTCGGAAGGAGGACCGGGGGACGTTTAAAAGAAAGCACAAAGAAGAGCACGAGTGTCGATGCGCGTGAATGGCAAACAAGAGAAAGAGAATATTCGAGCGAGATCCGTCTCAAGCGGTTGGTAAAGTTCAGATTTGTGTTGAACTGAAAACGTCACCGTTAGATAAATCAGGATGATTAATAATTCTCCCACTGCAAAAATACTCGTCCAAATGCACCGAGTTCGATGGAATTCAAATATGTATATAAAACGTATGAAAAAGCAATTGAATCTCCGATAATTGAATGAAACTTTTGACAAAGCTTAATCGTCTGTTCTCTCTGGCTCAGAATCTTTTCATTTCTCAATTAAATCGCTTCTCTGCCCGATAAAACAATGTCGAAACGTTTTTTTTTTTTAAATCTCGAGCGATTTTTGTGATTCTAAATCTCTAAAGTGCATGCGTCGACGAGAATGTCTTTTTCCAATGCAAATTTATGTACTGACATCTCGAGCCACGAATTATCGTCGTTAGTCTGTTAATTTTAATTATAATTATTATTATTATTATCGCTATGATAAATATTGTTATTATAGTCGGCAGAGAAAGTTGGCGGGAGAAATGCAGTGGAGAAACGAAGAGATAACCGACGAAGGATGAGAAAATTTGCAAAAATTTAAGCGCCCAGACGATTTTTCGGAAAACTAATATTTTCGTAAAATTCAAAAATTCATAAAAAAAATTTTCACCTCCACATAGCTTTCTCTATGAGGCTGAAAAATGAAGTTTAGAATTTGAAACGGCCAACTTTAATCTGTTTTTGACACCAGTTTCGTGTTTTGTGATACGCTCCGCGTTTATCTCTTCCTTTCACGCTTCCCACTCGCACTTCTCACTGATATTAATGTTTCTATATAGATATATGTACCGAATGGAATGCATACATCAAAGTCAGGTTCGAATCATCGACTCGTTCGTATCGTACGTATTTTCTTCTTTATTATCATTTCTTAGGTGTGTTAGGGCTATCGCTGACTTTAAATACCAACGGATTCGAAACGCGAAATATGCTCGGGAGCATCGTTGCGAGGGTGCCGAAAACCTCTTCGGACATTCCCTGAAAAATGAGAGAAACAGAAACGATTTTCGTTACTTATTCGTTAAATATTCCACAAGTTTGGATTTTTTGCGGTTTATCGATTATTTCTCGTGGCCCTTACCTTGGGAACGAGAAACTGCAAATTTTTCAATTCCGCTCCACCCCACGATGCCATTTCTATCATAAAACCTTTGACACACTTGAATACCAATTCTGCTCGTTTGGTGCACCACGCCACTGTCATGTCCTGCAAAAAAATTTCATCGTTAATAACTTTTTTACGATCCTGAAGTTTGCATCGTTGGAATGCAACGAAATTCTGTTATTTCTTCAGCAGAGCCAATAATTATTATTGAATATTTGGTCCGGCCAATAGAACGATTCTCTCTTGCGACCAAAAAACTCAATCGACTCAAAAAATTGCCACGATTTTCAAAATTCAATAAATAATCAATAGAAAAAATGTTTTTCGTTGAATCTTAACGTTGCAAACTTCAGAGTCATACTTTTTTTTCATTGTCAATCGTCTGCAGCAAAAATTGTAGATTTTACGTCCGTTACGAATTTTTATCGACAAATTTCGAGTTGAGTTGGTTTTTTGTTTATACTGAAGGAAATTATTGAAAAAACTTGCCTCGGTCATTTCATGGACTAAGAGAACTGGTATGGTGAGTGTCGTAACGTCGTTGCAACATGCTGTCTTGAGTATATTTCTCAATCCAAGAATAACTGGATGACGCGAATTTATATCTCCCGACCTCAAAGAGTCGTTGACGACCATGTGAAAAACTACGTGAACTTGTGCCAAATTCGAGTGTCTCGTTATGAAAACATCCCCGGTTTGCAAAGCTTTGCTCGTCGTCGTTCTCTTCGTCTGTTCCAATGAGATCAATTGATTATTGTTTATTCGATACAAATTCATGTTCATTTTCTTCGTTTTTGCTTATACCGACTTGTGGATCGCTCCCATCGCGATGGTGGGATTGACGCCAAGCAACCGCTTCTTTTACGTCCTCACGAATCTTTTCCAATTGCTCGTCGATCGGCGGGAAATGAAATTCCGTCGTCAGCTGACAAATTGAACAGAGTTCTGCAAAATTAAGCGAATCCGGATCGTTCAAGATGTTCATAAAAAAATATTATTCAATTTTTTTATTTTTCATTTTTTTATTCATTTTTTTTTTATTATTATTTATTTATTTGTTCATTGGAAAACATGCTCAAGATTTTGGGAATATTGTTCGAGATAATTTTCGTGAATATTGGTAACGAACCTTTCGTTATCCCTGAATAACTTCCGAGGTGATTGTCACTGAGCAGGACGAGACCGCACAAATCGTTGGAATACAGTCCCAGAGCAGTTTGTAATCTTTGAGGTATCGGATCCATATTGCTGTCGAAAATGTGTAAAAAAATTGCAATTGATGAAAAAGACGATATTTTATTAATTTTATTCATTTTGGATGTTTTTTTTTTTCATTAAACTCACCCCGAATCGGCGTGTTTCGTTCTGCAAAAGTCCAAAACGTCACCAGTCAAAATCCGAATGTTGTGCATTTGTTTCATCTGCGAGCCCAAATGGATCGTGAAACTTTCCTCCAATTGGGGATAATCCGATGCGCTCTTTATATCGTTGACGATCGAATTGTCGTGGCCACTTGGAATCGGGGGCATTGGGACCATTGGCGAACTCCTGGATAAAAAAAAAAATACAACGATTTTCAAGTTATTTCGAATTTCTGCATTTTATCGATCGTTTCACGAAATTTCGCCATTACTTGATGAAAAATTGATCAAATATCCATTAAATAATTCCTCAATCTGCTGAACGACGAATGAAAATTCTCCCGAACGATTTTTTCGGTTCAGCAATTCCTTGATATTGGAAAATAATAACGCGTGAAAGTAAAAATCGCGTTTTTTGCTTACACGGGCGTTGGCAACATGCTCGTTTGCTGATCCTCGAGCAACCGCATAATCCAATTCCGGTATTGTCGACGCTGCTCCAACTTGAGAGCATCGACTCTCGAGCCCCAATGTCCTTGCAGCAAACTCTGTTCCTCGAAATGTCGCGCAGCCATTTCGTTGATTGATTTCTCAGTCGATCCTGTTTCCAGGGTTTCTATCGCGACTCGCATCTCTTCGGTTTGCCTGGAAAGTGAAAAGAAACGTGAGACTGACGGAAACTACGCCAAAAAGTGATGTTGACGATTGCATCGTTCGAATCCAATGAAATTCTGTTAAGCAACAAATTAATCGTGTAAATTGAACAAATCATCACGAAAAACCAAATTTTTTGTTTCATTTCATCGCAAAAATGTTTGTAGCTAAAAATTGGATAAAATTTAATTCTAATTCAAATTTAAATTTAAATTTAAATTAAATCAATTAATTTAAATTAATTTAAATGTACTGACTGGGGTGACTATCAATTTAAATTTAAATTTAATTAATTCAAATTCAAATCTAATCGAATACTAATAAAAATTGAATAAAAAAGTAATTCAAACATCATTTCAACAGAATATTCTGCCGAAAATGCGCAAATCGTTTTTTTTCTGCCGTTTAACTTTCCCAATGAAATTTATTATCGGAATATTAACTTTTTAGTGAGTTGCTGATAATCAGAATCCCTCATTTGTATGACTTCGGTAACATCTTTGCCGTATTCGTGTTCGGCCTGTAGAATGGGCTCGAGAGCCGGAGAGTGAACGAGTCTGTGATACGCAGCGGCGAATAATTCTTCGTCTGTAGTGCCCATGGGCTCGGCGTACTCTGCGGTTTTCATTTTGTAAGCTTTTTCCAAATTCTTTATGATTTCTTCTACGTCGAGGTCGCCGCTCTGAGCTCGTTCGACTAATTTTTCCGATCGCTTGTCGTGGAAAGAGAGAGATTTCTGTTTGACGAAAGTTCCGAGCGATTCGAGAAGATCTTGTTCGACGTAGCACGGCAGTTTGAACGACGACATTATTCTGTGTGTCAGCTCCTTGACGGAGCCGTTGAAAGGTATTTTCAGGGGGATTTCTAACGTGGATTTGTCGTTTGTTGTACACGTTGGAAACTCGAATTTAAAAGTTTCCTCCGTGCTCTCATCTTCGGCCATTATTCACTAATTTTGAAGAAAATTTGACACTGAATTGCGTTACAACGCTGTTTTGTAATGTTTGTTTTGGTTTGAGGTTAAAAAATTGTCGATGTATCGTATGAATTACACGAGGAACAAAATGTGTCACCGCGAGAGCTTAAAGTTTATCGCACGATCTTTTTATCCTGTTGGGTTATCGAATCGGTGAACTTGGGCAAACCCGACGACCATGAACGAGCCTTCAATATGTTTGACACTTCCGAAACGTCACAGCAAAGTTAATCAATTCGCCGCTTGCATAACCTAACTAAGTTGCGATTGAGAGTTGACTTTGCATCGAGTACAGCAAAAACGGGAAAGAAACACGATTTACGTAATATAAATTGATTTCGATGTGGTTTCTGGTTTATTTATCAGAAATACGTGACAGGAATGCTCGATTCAATTGATAATTATTGACAAGTTCTCTAACGCCCCTCGTTTGCGCTGACGCCATTGCGAAAAAAAACATGGCAGTTGGCAGAACTGCAAGTTTTCCCGCGCAACAGCAGCAGCACAAGCGCGACGAGCAACAAGTAGACACACGCGTGGACCTGAAACGTCAAAATGTCAAATCAGACGCCAACAAACCAAGAGAAATTCTTTCTCCACAACAGTTTAGCAATTTTAATAAAAGCAGTAGAGGGTGAACGAACAACTGTCGATTTACGCAACGAGGCATCGATTTATGGAACGATCGAACAAGCCGATGGGTAAGTTTGCGCGTCATTCGGGACGTCATTTATGCGACAAACAGCTGATCGCGAATACGCCGGCTGCACAGTAGAGTTTCAATCTTGTTTCTTTTCCTTCGTAATTACAGATTTATGAATATTGTTATGAAAGATTGTGTTTTCACGGATCCGAGAGGCGGCAGATTTCCCTACGAAATTTTCTTCGTCCACGCTCGTAATATTCGCTTCGTACACATTCCAGCAAACGTAAGTACACAATTTATGCAGAATTCATACGGATAATTCGAAACTGAGCAGAAATCTCCAGTGTCTAACCGTTCGGGCTCAAGTTCGTGTGCAAATTGATTCATAGCTCGAAATATTCTCGTGCGACATTCGTTCGTCCCGTGGCGCACGAAGCCGCATCGAATCCATCCCAGAGTAGCTTTTCCCATCATTTTCATGTTGCATGACCAATGGGCATCCAGCCAGACGTCAAATTCTCGTAAATCTTGTCGCACATTATGATTATGATAAGGTGACCAGAAAATTGTGTCGATTGAAAAAAAATCACGATAACATCCCGAGACCAAACACAAGCAACAGAAAACTTTTCGAATCGTCCAACGTTCGTTCTTACACTCGATCGTTCACCGCTTCGTCTCGATCTTCGAAAAATAGTCAGAAAATGAGTTTTTTTAAATTGAGCAATTACGATTGCGTCGGTTTTGACCTTGACCTTTCTTTGGTGTCTTACGATATCAACAACGTGGTGAGACTGAGCTTTGAGCTCGTGTCAAAATTCATGGTGGAAAAACGAGGATGGGACGAAAGTCTTGCCGCGTCTTTGCTCGAGACCGACATTGATTTTCTGCAAAAAGGACTGATCCTTGATTTAGAAGCCGGCAATATTCTAAAAATAGCATCGGATGGCTCGATCCTGCGAGCCTGTCACGGGACAAAATTCATGTCCGGCGAGGAACTAGAAAAAGTTTATCCGTCTCGACGGTGGAAAGAAACCGACGCTTTTGTGGCAAATCCTCTGGAGATTTGGAAGGATTATTGGTCCTTGAAATTAATCAGTCTCCTGGACTATTTCGACATGCCGGTGTCCCTAATCTTTGCCCGCGCCGTTGATATTTGCGACAGGAAAGGAGAGACTCGACCCTACAAAATCTGGCACGACATTCTGGACGGTCTGGGCAACACGTTCGTCGCAAAAAACGTGAAAACTGACCCAAGTCCTTTTTTTTTGGAGCTCAAAAAAAATCCAGAAAAGTACGTAAACAAACAGAGTCTCCGGACCATCGATCGGCTGCGTGAATTGAAAAAAACCAAAGTCACTTTTCTCATCACCGGTTCTTACCTCGATTGGGTAGATTTAGTGTCCGCAACCGCGCTGGGCCATGATTGGAGAGAACTTTTTGACATTGTCGTCTGTAACGCCAAGAAACCTGGTTTTTTTACCGACAACAAACCGTTTTTGAAATTTTCTGGCATTGAAGAAAGCGACAAAATGGAGCCTGGCAGCTTGGCTAAAGGAGGAATTTATTCTCAAGGCAATTGGGCAGAGCTCGAGGATTTTTTCCGTCGCGAGACCGAAAAGGATTCACCGAAATGTCTTTACGTCGGGGATAATCTCATTCAGGATGTTTATTGTCTCGGCGCCTGCACTAATTGCGACACGGTTGTAATCAGCGGCGAATTGCAGGCCGAGAGGATGGAATCACAAGCCGACGGCGGTTCCTCCTCGAAAATGGTGAAGTCCAAGGCCTGGGGCTCTTATTTCTCTGATCGGTTTCCCACAGCCAAAGTCAACACGCTCTGGTGCGAGATTATCGAGAAATATACAAAACTCTGCATTCCTTCGTTGGAATTTATCGTTACTGAAGATTTTGAACGCGAGTTTCAAAGTTTCGCGAAAAAAGGACAAGAAACTGGTGGTTTTTATCCAGAAAAACCATTAAGTTTGAGAGCGTCCTGAAAATGTAGAATAAAAATAAATTTCACCTGAAAATTCGCTGCCAAAAATGAAAATTAACAGTGGACAGTATTTCGTCGATCAGTATCTAGTTGTAAATAAATATATTTCTGCAAGAAGCCAAGAAAATTACGATGTTGTAGTTTGCATCGTTGGAATGCAAGGAAATTCTTTTTTCACTTTCTTCTAAATTGAGATTCTGATTGAATATTCGATCCGGACAATAAATCGATAGTTCTTTAGAAACGAAACGCAAAATCTTTACGAAAATTGTCATTGTTTTTCAAATTAAACAAAAAATTGATAAAAAACGTTTTTTTTTTTCGTTGCATCTCAACGTTGCAAACTTCAGGGTCATAGAAAATTGACTGCACCTTTTTTTTTCATATAATTTCTTAAAGATCCCGATTATTCCGGCGATCACGAATCAGCTGCGCGGTCTACGAGGAGATCCGATCAAGAGTACGAAAAAGACGTTCAAGTTGAAACGGACTCAGAAGAATCAACAGGAAGGAAAAGAAGCGGTCGATCGAATACTCAACGAAAGATCGAGCAAACCAGAACCGACCGCAGCAAACAACGACAAATAAGTTGTCGACGTGCTCAACGATTGACACAAAAAATGAAGATTTTTTTCTAAGGTATTGAATAGATCGTTCTTTATTTTTGTACTAACAATCGGCTTCTCACTTGTTGATGTCAGATCGTATCTTTTTTTATAAAAATAGTACTGACAGCCTATCCCGAAAAATACTGCGTGCTCGTAATACAACGATTTGTCTACCACCTCCTAAAAAACAACAACAGATGACTCTGAAGTTTGCAACGTTGTGAGATTCAACGAAAAACATTTTTTCTATTGATTATTCATTGAATTTTGAAAATCGTGACAATTTTTTGAGTCGATTGAGATTTTTGGTTGCAAGAGAGAATCGTTTTATTGGCCGGACCAAATATTCAATAATAATTATTGGCTCTGCTGAAGAAATAACAAAATTTCGTTGCATTCCAACGTTGCAAACTTCAGGATCATCAAAAACAGAAAATAAATACTCGGATAAAAGACAAACAATGGCGTAAGCGAAAAACAGAAAGATTTCATAACATTTCTAAAGTCAAAGCGAAAACCCTTAAAATGCATAATTTTAAGGTTGTTTTTGCAATATTCACGCTAGCTCTACCAACGGAAATAACATTTTCAAAAAATGAATACTCGGAAAATACACATTGCGAATTCGAAGCAAAAATCCTTAAAATGAATAAATTCGAGGTTTTTTTTTGCAATCTTCACGCGGGTACAAAAAAAAATGAATACTCGGAAAAAATACTCGGAAAATACACGAACGGGCGGCAGTTCGTAAGCAAATAACGGACATTTTTCATAACATTTTGAAATTCTGAACAAAAGCTCTAGAAATCAACAATTTTGCGGTGTTGTGTTTTTTTTTTTTTGCAATCCGATTTTCGAATGTCGAAAAAACTGATGTCGGGAAACGCAAAACATGGAATTTTGAATAGAAAATCTTTGTCTCAGCAAAGTGGACCACGATCGGTAATTTTTTCGAAAACCGATCAATTTCTCCGGAAAATAAATGCGGAAACTCGACGACGAAAACTGAGAAATACGTTGGGATCAGAAAAATTGGGATTTTTGGTAGAAACAACAAAGTTTCCAATTGTTTAAACTCTTTCGACCGCCATAGCTATTCCCATTCCTCCTCCGATGCAGAGCGAAGCGACGCCTTTTTTGCCTCCGGTCCGTTCCATCAGATGGAGAAGAGTCACGAGGATTCTTGCTCCTGAAGCTCCGATCGGATGGCCCAGGGCGATAGCGCCTCCGTTCACGTTGACCCTCGCGGGGTCAAGCCCAAGGCCTCTCAAACAAGCCAGAGACTGCGCCGCAAACGCCTCGTTCAATTCGAACAAGTCAACCTCGTCTTTTGACCATTTTGCCTTTTTCAACTGCAAACAAAATGCTCGAATTAATCGTCACGATTAACATCGTCATTCGGAAAAGACAACGACTCTGATGCTGAAGTTTTTGAATCCACAATTGCGCGGGTAATATGACTCTGAAGTTTGCAACGTTGAGATTCAACGAAAAACATTTTTCTATTGATCATTTATTGAATTTTGAAAATCGTGGCAATTTCTTGAGTCGATTGAGTTTTTTGGTCGCGAGAGAGAATCGTTTAATTGGCCGGACCAAATATTCAATAATAATTATTGGTTCTGCTGAAGGAATAACAGAATTTCGTTTCATTCCAACGATGCAAACTTCAAGATCGTTAAATTCCATTTCTAGCTCAACGCACAAATCAAACGTCGCAAAAATGAATTCGCTTCGCAGCATTCCTCGTTATCAAATTAAAAATGATACACAAAAATCTTACGACTAATTCGACTGCGGATATTGGCCCGACGCCCATTATCTCGGGCTCCATACCAGTCTGGGCTGTCGCAACGATCTTAGCAAGAGGCTTCAGTCCCTTCTGAGCAGCCAGTTCGGCAGACATCAACACGACTGCGGCAGCTCCGTCGTTGACGCCCGATGAATTTCCTGGAGTGACCGTGCCTTCGGTCTATGTTTAAAAAACAATGAATTATTACGCGGAAAATTTGAATTGATACTCAATAATTTTGTCCTATTTTTGAAATTGGGGCTCAATCGATTTTTTAGCGTTATCGTCAACAAATTTGAGTTGCAGCGTCGACGGAAATAACGAGCGATCGAGACTTTGCTTACTTTCACAAATACTGGTCGCAACTTTGATAAACTTTCGACACTAGTGTCGGGTTTTGGATATTCGTCGCTCGATACCGTTATCGATTCCTTCTTTCCAGCAACAACCACAGGCACTATTTCTTTCTTGAAGAAACCTGCCGCAATTGCGACCTGCGTTCTTCTTTGAGACTCGGCCGCATACTTGTCTTGATCTTCCCTGCTGATGTTAAACTTTTTGGCAACATTCTCGCCTGGCCAACAAATAGAAAGTGAGTTTTTCAATATAATTTTTTTTATTGATAACGTCAATTTTAATCAAATTCGAGTTAGTTAATTTTTCGAAATCATATAATAAAATTAATCAAATAACTTTTTAATTATAATTAATGAACAAATTTATATGATAAATACAAAAATATGAAAATATAAAAAAAATAAAAATATTTTTTAAATATATAAAAATATTTTTAAAAAATATTATAATAAATAAATAAATAACAACTTGTTAATTAATTAACAAAAGAAATTAGAAAGTTGATAAATAATTGAAGAAAAATGAATTTTTTAAATCAACTTTGTCCCAAAATTCCAATTTTGTCCCATGGTCTTGGCCATTTCTGGCAAACTCGAGTTCGGGACCGAGTCGGAAAAACCCGTTAATATTTCTTTTTTTGTTATTTCGTTCGTTCTACGATTTCTTATGGTTTTTTCCAATTTACCAGTAACTCCCATGTGTATGTCGAAGAAAGCATCGGTCAAACCATCGAAAACCATGGTATCGGTCAGTCCAGCATTGCCCATTTTAACGCCATTCCGCATGTAAATCGCATGCTGCGCTAAACTCATGCTTTCTTGACCACCCGCAACGATGATGTCACTCTCGCCGGATTTGATCGTGATGTATCCATTGACGATTGCTCTACGAGTAGAGCAAAGAAAAAAAACACTTTTTTTCACGTTCCAGGTCAAGAGGTGAGATTTACGAAATAAAAAATCAGCTGAAAAGACGTTACTTGAGACCAGAGCCGCACAACAGATTGATCAAATATGCTGGTACTGAAATAGGCAGACCAGCTTTTATGGATGCCTGTCGAGCTGGATTTTGACCTTGCCCTGCAGTTAACGCCTGAATAATAAAAAGAAAACCATACATTGATCTATATCGATAAAAAAATCAGTCTAGAAATTCAAAAACCATCAATTCCATTATTTCCAGATTCTATTCGAGATAAAAATTCATGAATAAATAATCGAAAATCGTTTAGTATGTAAAAAAATCATGTAAAACATTTGAAAAACTTTTTTTTTCTGATTTTGAGATTCGATACCTGATGAAAATTCATCAATGAAATATCGAAAATCGTCCAGTGAGTTACAAAATCATGTAAACAGGTGGATAAACTTTTTCTTTCTGATTTTGAGATTCGAACGGGATGAAAATTCATCGATAAAATATCGAAAATCGTCTAGTGAGTAAAAAAATCATGTAAAAAGGTGGATAAACTTTTTCTTTCTGATTTTGAGATTCGATATAGGATGAAAATTCATCGATAAAATATCGAAAATCGTTTAGTGAGTAAAAAAATCGTGTAAAAAGGTGGAAAAACTTTTTCTTTCTGCTTTTGAGATTCGCTACGGGATAAAATTCATCGATAAAATATCGAAAATCGTCTAGTGAGTAAAAAAATCATGTAAAAAGATGGAAAAACTTTTTCTCTCCGATTTTGAGATTCGATACGGGATAAAAATTCATAATTAAATATTCAAAATCGTATAGTCGGCGAAAAAATGGATTGATTTTGCGATTACACAAAATTCATCTCAATTTACAAATGCCTGGGTCGAAATTCACGCTAATCGACGAACGATTTCAATTCACGAAATTTCATGAATTCTCAGTAAATAAACTTCAATTTTTCCGCATACCTGGCCGAGAATAACTTCCGATACTTCCGAAGGTTTCAAATTCGCCCTCACGAGACACTCCTCGATAACGACACTGCCCAGATCTGATGCCTTCAAGGAAGACAGAGATCCGCAGAAAGATCCTGCACACAAATTACGTCGAGGTAAAAACAAGTAATAAAAGATCGAATTTCAAACGTTAAGTTTTTGCGTTCGTGTATCGATTTACATGTTACGTAGAACACGATACAATATTTTTTTTTACACGCCAATAATCGTCTCCGCAATAGGAATCCTGACAGAATGAAAAATTTTCCCGAGCCTTATCTGTTCTCCAGCATAGATAAAAGAAATTTCAATGTCAAAGCTCGTTCCTTTCAACTCGCAGAATTAGAATTTCAATTTCAGAATTCTTGAACAGTTTATTGGACTTTGGAGAACTAAATGGCACTCGGCAACGATAATAAATTCAAGATAACCAGGAGCCAGGAATCAAAATGCACCAAGCTGTGGAAATTCTTTTTCCATGTTGTTAAATTAACAAAAAAAATAATGTGAAATTATTGACGCAGGTAAAAATACAGGAAATGATGAAATTCATGTATTTTAGAGTTGGGAAAACTTTGGGAGAAAATTGGATCGCCTTGCACAAGTTTTGGGAGACTAACAAAAAATTATGACTCTAAAGTTTGCATCGTTGGAATGCAACGAAATTCATTGTTATTTTCGACAAAAATAATTATTCAAATGCAGAATGTAATTACGATGATAAAATGATGAATTTTTGCCATTCAAAAAGTATATCGGCTCGAAAAATTTGGATGACATTGAAAATTGAACGAATCTTCAGTGAAATTAAATATTTTTCTATGCATTCCAACGTTGCAGCATCATCAGAAAATTTTGTAGACGGGGAAATATGTCAGAGAACTAAAAAGCAGCAAAGTTGCAAAATTAAGAATCCGAGTGTGCGGGAAATGGAAAATCATGAGGAAATTTGCATGAACGGAGAGAGAACTGCGCATAAAGTGCCGGTATAAATATCCGCATAGTCTCTTGACATTGTAATTTATTGGTGGTTTAAGTCAATCATAAGCAATCACGTTGCCTCAATAAAGGTTGATTATTCAATCACGTGATTGCAGTTTTTTTTTTTTCATTATTGCGATTGCCTGTTATTTATCGAAGTTGTCATTTTTAATTAACTCATTTTTCTGAATGTTAATTAATCGATTGTCAGGCAAAGTACGTCGGAGCTTAATTTTTATTGCTACGAAAAACGAGAATTCATTTTATTTCATGAATGAAAAGATTTTCGATAAAAATCACGATCGATGTGTGTCACGAAAATTTTATTGGACTCAATAATAACGTCAGGTGTATGGAGAGGTTAGAAAAACGGTATTTTCGAAAGTGGGTTGCCGCCCAACAGAGATGCGATGTAGTTGCGTGTTTAATAATCAAAAAGAAACTTGAAAGTCGTGAATTCGAGGCAGATTTTAATTTTGAACATTTTTTAATTAATTTCCGCAGTTGATGCGAATTTGCAAGTTTATTATTTCAAGATCGAATGAATTATTTTGTCTTTTTTGTGTCTTCGGAGAATTTGAACGCGGTGCGAATGATGACATACTTGTCAAATACCACGCGATTGGGAATTTCTTCGATATATATGGGAAAAGATTCAAATATTATTGTATTTCTTGGTTACGTACCGATCGGAGTTCTCACTGCCGAAACTATGACCACGTCGCGTCCCGACATTTTATTTCCTTTTTGGGTTTGTGATACACTTTTCGATAAACTCTTCGGAAAAGGATTTCAAAACTTTTTACTTTCCGTTACGTGCGTACTCGCGGGCTATACGAATAGGAATAACTTAGCAGCCGATGCTAATGCCATATATAGGCTTCAGGGGCGTACGATTGTCGGTTCGTGCGGGTGGAGGCAGAATCGTAGTGGGAGAATGATTTTTTTTTCCACTAAAAGCAATTTCTCGTTTTGAGGTATAAATTTCTTGAAAAAAATATCGGTAAATTTATTAGCAGTTGATTTATTGGCCAAACTGTCGAGGAAAAGTGAAAAAGCAAAGATTTTTCTGTCAGATTTCCGAATTTTTCAAATTTCCCGCCGTTGCGATTGTTTCTAGAGCGAGAAGAGGAGAATGGTGGGGGGAGGGAGAGAGAAAGGGATGTTGGGTTGACGGTACCGTTCGTCAGGTGGCGCCGGTTAAGCTGAATTTTCCCGTAGTTTGTATTTACCCATAGTGCATTGTGACCAGTGACTGGTGCTAAGATGGCCGACAACAAGGAGGAGATTCCGGAGCTCGTCGAGAAACGAGGTATTTAACGTTTAAAACAAGCGAGTATTGATCGTTTGATGAAGATAAAACGATAGATAATATATTAATGGTGATTCCAATGAGCCGTTTGTACGGCTGGTATTCGTAATTATCGGGTAAATATTGCCATCTGCAAAGCCTTGCGTTCCGGAGCGATGGGCATGGAACGTCGATTCTTAAGCCCCTCGTCGTGGAGAGGCAAAGGAGGGCGGCGGGCGGGCGGGAGGGAGGTTGTTCGGAGGAGGAAGAAAAAACGTTTTTTTTGCATTTATCACCGAATATTACGAGTGTCACGATGTTTTGAAAGAAACTTGATAAAAAAACAATAATAAAACGTGTCTCGGAACTTCTGGACGTCTGTCACTCGATGGCAAATTAACCTCGTGTGCGTGTGTACGTGTGTATGCGGTTATCCGTTCTTTTGAGCTCGTTTTTTCCTCCTTTTCGTTTTTTTTTTTGACAGGCCACGTTCACCGCGCGTAGTGCATTCGTTCCTCGGCGCTTGCACACATATATCGCGGCTTTTCTGCACAACGTTTAATTCGCCCTGTAACGCGTATATATTTATATTAAAATAGAGAATAGCGAAACGGTGTTGCGATCGTAATATATGCACACACTCTCCGTCCTTTCTCACACGTTCTCTCTGTCATTCTCCTCGTAGTAGAAGTGCAAAACTATCGCGCGGCTATGCTCGTTACTCATTAAGGTCATACGGCAACGGCCTTGCAATTGGCACCGGGCGGACAGGATAGCCGCCCGGCTCGACATGTATATAATCTCAATCTCTCGCTTCTGTCCGCGTTATATTAACCGCTATTCTCCACAGTATCGATATCTATAGATATACACTAAATATATGTATATTTACGAACACGATTTTATGCTGCTCCCTGTGGACACGTATACCTAACCCCCAAGAGCTCGAACACGCCTGTCCAACCGTCTCGTGGCGCTCTCAGGACACTCCGAGCTCTGGCCAAATTATACATTTCCACTAATTCGCTCGCAACTAAAACATCGATGCGCACACTTTTTTTTTCTCCCTATTTCGCGAAAAATTCGTTTTTAATTTTGAAATCGACCATTTTTTTCGCGACAAATTGTCCTGGGAAAGAAAATGCTTGGCTACAAAAATCTATTCTCGATTAAGCCGACAGCCTGAATGGAAATTCCTCAAAGGTCACGCGCGTGACCTTCGCCTGCATTTTTTCTCGTCTTCGTCGATTCTTTTCCTTGAAAATCCTTCATGGGCTTTCGATATTTTTCTCTCGGAAAGTCTTTATCGTGTTTTATTCACTTTTTGTATAAAAACATGAGAAAACGGAGGAAGAAATAAGAAATTCTCGCCGCCTTTGTACACGTACGGCCTCGCGACCACGGGGAATCCTTCGTTTCAATATTTTCCACTGTCGGGGACTCAAGTATTTTTATCCACAACCCCCACAAAGCAAAACTCTCGCCTCGCCGTCATATCCTCTCTGTCTATTTTTCATTTCTCCATTTTTCTTCGAATCATCGCCGCAAGAGACTCTTTGACCTTGACTCTCTATGCTCGCGATTTCGCTGCCTGAAAATTGGAGAAACGAGTTTTTCGCCTAAAGGAACGAAAAAAAAAAAAAAAAAATTCATAAATTGAAAATTCAGAATACGCGAAAAAATATTGATAAAAAAAGGAATTTTTGGCTCGTTCGATCGTTCGTTGCGATCGATTCAATATCCAACGCACCTGACTCGCTCGCGCAGTCACTCACCGATCCTTTTTTTCCTTTTTCCCTGTTAAAAGTCGCGCGTTTAAAGGCACAAAACATCTGGGCGCCTTTAAATTCTTATTCGCAGAACGAATGCCTGCAGGTTTAAAATTGAAGCTAAATCTGTACGAGCGGCGAATCCACGTGGTCGTTCCGTTTATGCCGGCTTCACCACTATTCGTAGATATTCGAAGCCGAACCAATTCCGGCACCAAAATGATGTGCCGAGCACAATTTCACAGCAAAAAAATCGGCTTTGGCTCATTTAATTCGCGAGTTTTTAAAATATTTTACATTAGTAATAATAAAATTGTTTTTTCTACACGTTTTCCTCTTCGGAGAATCGTAAATTTTGGTAATTTTGCAACGAAACGTAACATTTTGTTGCTCGAATTCATAGTGGTACTTTGCCAAGGGTCTGTCAGACCCCAAAGAAACGAGAGGGGTTGAAATTGGTTGGAAATCGAGTAAAACGAATGGCCATGTTAATTAATTTAGACTTGACGAGTTTGGTGCAATTTTCGCTTTTCGTTTTCGAATGAATCCATTAAAATCCAACGATCCTGAAGTTTGCATCGTTGGAATGCAACGAAATTCTGTTATTTCTTCAGCAGAGCCAATAATTATCATTCAATATTTGGTCCAGCCAATGAAACAATTCTCTCTTGCGACCAAAAAACTCAACCGACTCAGAAAATTGCCACGATCTTCAAAATTCAATAAATAATCAATGGAAAAAAAAATGATTGGAATTGCCTGGAGATGATTTTTCTAATTAAAACGATGAATTTCCATGAGTTTTTTTGATTTGATCGAAAAATGAAGTCGCTAGGAGTTTTGAGTCGGTCGAGTCTCGTACAAAAGTTTTGTTTCGATCCGTGCTTCTGTGAAATTGAAGAAATTCCACAGAATCTCTTGGTTTTTATTGATCTTCGTGGACTACACGCTGTGGATATTATTTCAAAAATGATCCTGAAGTTTGCATCGTTGGAATGCAACGAAATTCTGTTATTTCTTCAGCAGAGCCAATAATTATTATGAATATTTGGTCCGGCCAATAAAACAATTCTCTCTCACGACCAAAAAACTCAATCGACTCAAAAAATTGCCACGATTTTCAAAATTCAATAAATAATCAATAGAAAAAATGTTTTTCGTTGAATCGCAACGTTGCAAACTTCAGAGTCATTAAAATCCATCCATTCATGTTGTATATAACGCCCTTAATAAAACGCGGTTCTCTCTGTCGCTTTTCTCCGTTCTCGTTAATCATAAAACGACGAAAAAAGCCTCAACACCATAGGCGCACCCACGTTTCGCGTGATCTCGAAGATTCCCAAGATCCATTCCCAAGAGTTCCGGAATTTCCACGTCCCAGAAGCAAATTCTTGCGAGCACTCCCATTCGCAAATGAGACCCGGAAATGCGTGTTTTCGGAATCGTCCTAAATCGCGGCAGGTCGCGAATTCTTCTGTGATTTAGGTCGATTGCTTTGGGAGCTGCGAGTTTTGCTTTTTTCGTTGAAAATTCCCGTTAATTCAGCCAAAAAGCTCGCGCGTCCGAAAAACATGAATTTTGCTATAATTTCTTTCATGTGCTAAAATGTTGGCGGATTCTCTGGCCCGTAGCCACTTTATGAATCAGACTGAAACTCTGTACGCAGATTCCTCCGAATTCGCGACACGAACGAATCGCATTGCGCGAGTCATCCCTCGCGATAGTCCAAGGAAAATAAAATTTTCAGGCTTTCCCTTGTTTTGAATTTTTTTTTTTGCGTGAAAAACAAATCGATGATCGTGAGGAATTTTTGTAACCGGGATTTTGGTGCGGGAAAAGAAAATCGATCGCGATGTTTATTGCTGTCAAATATTGCGACGACTTTTCAACGAATTAAACAGCCAAACTCGCGTGGAAACTTTACATCGATATGTAAATCAAGCGAGTTGAAGTGAATCGCACCTGCCATAAATCGCGTTTCACCTGTCTCGAGGCAACGAGGAATTTCGATTCCCCACCTTGATATTTGCCTTCCATTCATCCCGTCATGCCTCCATTCTGCCGGCGATATATTCCGATCGATTATAATGCCGCGCCTTTGGTCTCTCCGAACGCGAATGAATAATTAATAAACAAAGCTTGGGAAAGAGTTTAAAAAGATTTTTTAACACGTAGGATGAGCCGAAAGTCGCTGGAGGGAATTCGAGAAAGAAGGGCCACGAGAAATTCCGCCACGACCTTAAACTCTGCCGTAATAAAATATACAGCATCGTCACAGCCTGATAAGTTCACGCGTAATAACGAAGGTCGTTACTCTCGGCTGCGGAGTTCGGCTCAGCCGATCGGGAATAATAAATTCAAGAGCCTCCCTCCCAACTTTCCTAATATCGCGAGCTCTCTCTCTTCTTTTGTCCGGCACCAAATATAAAATGAAAATCAATTCGGTCGAATCAATTTTTCATTCCCCACGATGAATCCCCGCATGACAATTTAAAATCTTTCAGCTCCTTTTTCGGACGCTCCTCGTGTCTCTTCGAGTCACTTCCATTACGAAAGTCTCAGCACAATTTCTGCACAAAACTCTGCGTTTCCTTTCGTAACTTTCGAATGACGCTGAAGTTTGCAACGTTGGGCTGCAACGAAAAATACTTGCTCTATGAATTTTTCGTCGAGTTTCAAAAACCATGACGATTTTCGTTGCGATTTTGGGTTTTGATCCTTAAAAAATATCGTTTTATTGTCCTGATCAAATATTTAATGAGAATCTCGAGATCTGCTCAAAAAAAAACGGAATTTCGTTGCATTTTAACGAAATTGTGTAATTTGACATTTTTATATTTTAATTAATAATTCAATTAATATTTTGGAGTATTTTTCAATGGGTCTCAGCGACCCCATAAATTATCGTGTCTGAATGCTCGTGGGAAAAACGTTTTGTTAATGAGAGAAGAAAAAATGGTCATTACAAAACGTTTGAGAAGCTTGATTTTTCCTCGGGTCTCCGAGACCCGAGCTGGACACTTTGAGCCTTTTGTTTCTAAATTTTGTCAAGTACATCGAGAGTCTCGTTGTGCCGAGCATGTGTTTTGTTACTCGGTAACTGTGCCGAGAGCAATTTACACAGTCTCGATGGTTGCGAGTCTGCGTGCCATCGTAATGCGCTTGCTCGTGCATTTACACAATACCGAGAGAGAAAGAGAGCACAGGCTCATTTAAAATTGGCGCGTGCGTCACCCTGACAACCGACCACGGGTTATGGGACATATGACTAACCGGAACTTTCCACACGTGCATGTGTCTTACGCATTGCTATAGAACCAGCTCGGAATAACTATTGACGATCCCCTCGAATCTGGAGCTCAACATTTTTCGAATCTCCCTCAATCACTTTTCCTCGGACCGTTCATTAATGACAAACAAACATTTTTTCTCAAACTCGCCAGCGACGCGTGAAAAAAAACTGATACCGAAGTTTGCATCGTTGCAATTCGAGAAAATTTTTATTTTTCATTCATTATTTCGATAATTAGCGCACTTTTTCCAATTTTTTGCAGTTAATTCAGTTTTTGAACGACGAAAAAGTCGCGACGATTTTTCGCTCTGCTCGAAAAAATAATCAGTTTTCGTTGCACCTAAAAAAAAACTGAATCGCTTGAAATCTCTTCCCAGAGACACGTAATGAAGCAAAAAAAAATCGATTGAAATCGATCGATCTTTTCAAAATGTCACGTGATAATTTTTTGCTGTACAAAGTTTTTTTCTTCTTTTTTTTTGGTGAGAGAATTCGATGCTATCGCGGATTTGGAAAAGAGAATAAAAACGATGAATTCTCGATAAAATAGAGAGTCGTTTGAGCGATTAAATCACTGATGCAACGTTCGGGGATCAGTAATCGCGGTTCGTTACGAAATATTTTGTCGTGACTCCAAGCAGATGAATTATGCCTCGCGACAGTCGTGTAAAAATTAGTAACGAAGTCTCCGAGTTAGGACAATTGGCCTTTTTATCTGCTGGCTTTATCGCCGATAATAGTGAGAGTGACGAAACTGATAAGCGAACAAGATCGAGAGATACGTAGCTAAATTTCTATCAGCAAATTTCTAATACGCGTTCGACTTTGGTCAGCGAAATCAAATTTTTCCTTCACTTTCTTTCCCATGGAAAGTTACGCGAGAAATATTCTTCGAAACATCAGCGAAAATTCAACTTTTACGAGCTCAATCCGGTCAATAAAATGTCAACACTGTAATTAAATTTATTTTATATCGGAGATTGTTGAAAATTTGATTTTTTTTCAATCGATTTTTTGCATAAAAACATGAAAATTATGAAGAAAAAAAGTCTCTGCGATAATTCCATTTTTCTAAACTTTATTTCGTGCAATAATCATTGGAGCGATGCGCCGAAACGAAAATTTACAGTAGAGCGTGCTAACGCGTTGTCGCAGCTAGCGGCGATGAGCGAGCAGCCGGGAAGCGAGAGGGAGAGGGAGGAAGGAGGGGGGGGGTTGATTCATTCGCGTCGAGTTGGTCGAGCCTCACTCGGTTTCACGCAGCCATACCGCGAGCCTCGTTCTTCATCGGGGTCGGTCGAATCGTTTTGTTTATTTTCCAATTTTTGTCCATTCCGTTCGGATTTAGAAGAGAAAAATTCACAAAGTATTTGTTTTGTATAAATCGTAATTGTTCGTGTGTTCTCTGTGCAAACGTGTCGATGGTTCTGATTATTAGTTCGTAGAAATTCGGGTGTAAGTGATAAGTGCGATTAATTCGAGTCAAAAGTGCAGGGGTGGGGTACAAGCCTCTTGGCAAGTCGAACTGGCGATTTATAATGGTTGTGGTCGTGACGCTTACGGAATACGAGCAGCAACATCGCGATGACTTGGGTATGTTTTTATAACAAGCTGAAAACTCACATTCAACTGTATCTTTTTGCATATAATTTTAATGGAGCAAAACTATTCATCAAGATGCTCCAACTGGCACTGTCCATTCATAAACTTTACAGTGATTTTATTGTTTACGATTCGCGAAAAGTTTCGAAGCAATTTTCACACGATGTTGAAGTTTGCATCGTTGGAATGCAACGAAATTCTTCTTTTACTTTCTTCTAAATTGAGATTCTGATTCAATATTCGATCCGGACAGTAAATCGATAATTCTATAGCAACGAAACACAAAATCGGTACGAAAATTGTCATGGTTTTTCAAATTACACAAAAAATTGATGAAAAAGTTTTTTTTTCGGTGCATCTCAATTTTGCGAACTTCAGGGTCATAATTTTCACAATAATTCACACTTTTTGAAATTTTTCATTCGTGCCCATTCAATTGGGCGAAACTGAAAACTCCGCTCGTTAATCTTTCAACTCGATCGAACTGTTTAATTTTTCTACACTGGGTCAAGTTGACCCAGACCGAAATCTCTGTTCGAGTATTGAGCAGAGAGGAAGTTTTTTTTTTCGTCAAATTTTATTTATTCGTACTCAGAGGAATCGCAACTCTATTGAAATTTATGAGAGTGTGAAATCCTCTGGGTCTCAGGGACCCGTGGGATTTCAGACAAACTCAGGCAGTCACTTTGAAAGTGTTGGAGCAAGTGTTGACGCTTCGTCGGAGTAATTAATGACTGAAGTTTGCAACGTTGAAATTTACCGAAAAACATTTTTTGCATTGATTATTTATTGAATTTTGAAAATCGTGGCAATTTTTTGAGTCGATTGAGTTTTTTGGTCGCAAGAGAGAATCGTTTTATTGGCCGGACCAAATATTCAATAATAATTATTAGGCTCTGCTGAAGAAATAACAGAATTTCGTTGCATTCCAACGATGCAAACTTCAGGATCATTTTTGAAATAATATCCACAGCGTCAAGTCCACGAAGATTAATAAAAACCAAGAGATTCTGTGGAATTTCTTCAATTTCACAGACGCACGGATCGAAACAAAACTTTTGTTCGAGACTCGACCGACTCAAAATTCCTAGCGACTTCATTTTTCGATCAAATTTAAAAAACGAATGAAAATTCATCATTTTAATTAGAAAAATTATCCCCAGGCAATTCCAATCATTTTTTTTGTATTGATTATTTATTGAATTTTGAGAATCTTGGTAAATTTTTGAGTCGATTGAGTTTTTTGGTCGCAAGAGAGAATCGTTTTATTGGCCGGACCAAATATTGAATAATAATTATTGGCTCTGCTGAAGAAATAACAGAATTTCGTTGCATTCCAACGATGCAAACTTCAGGATCATGTAATTATTAATTCTTCTTGTTGTACATTGTGTGGGTCGAGGAGAAAGTATCGAAAAGTGGAATCCGGCTTGAATAATGCGAAGGGTTTGTTGGGCGTTCGTTCAAGCCGCTCGTCTCAAACGGGCGAGTGAATTACGAGTCCCTTTATGACGGTCGATCGAGAGTAAAAAGTAAAAAAAAAGGCCAAGGGCGAATTAATACGGGTTATGGAGGGTTCTTTGGCGAGAAATTGCCGCTGGGGTGGTGGCTTGATTTTTGGATGGCAAAAGAGCGAGAGAGGGAGAGAGCGACAGCGTTGAATATAATCATCGCATATAATGATGGCGATGGAACAGCAGAGGCTCAATAGCGCACGGGAGCAGCGAGCAAAACGAGGAAGCATAACGCGACAGCATTCCTCGCCCTGGTTCGGGCTCTCCATACGAGACAAACCGATGCGTGCGCTCGCTGTCGTTCCTCATCCTCTCTGCGCCCTCTTGCCGCGTCCAAAGGATCGTCAAATTCCGGCGCTGCTGATTGCCGGGCCCACGGAAGTGCCAAATTTACATTCATTTTTCATCTCCCGCTTCTCCTCCATTTTTTCCATCGAAAATTCATGGATTGATGCCACAAAAACAATCAAAATTAACAAATTTAAATATGGTCAATTAATAAGTTCGCAATTTTACGATTTTGCGTGAAAAACGCAATGGATTTTCATTCATGCTGAAAAATTCAATTATATTTCGACTCGAAGCTCTTGGCAGTCTCTATGAGATTAAAATATGACGTCGCCTCGACTCCGTTTCACGAGGGTCTATGCACAAACTCCCAGAGACCGAATAATTCAATTCCCATTTCGCACGCACTCTTGTAAAACAAGGGGAACCTCCTTTCCACACAATTCCTACTTATTTCCATGCATCCCAACCATTGTGCGAATTTCCATTCACGAACGTCACTATCGTTCTCTCACGAGAATTCCAGACCCAGTAGACTCGACGCTCGTTTTGTTCAGACCCTCATCTCAAAAGTTATAACAATACGCTTCTCCGATAAATACTTGGACAAAATCGTACCAAACACTCTGCTCAACCATGGCCATTGACCCCAAAAGTACAGGCGAGAAAAAATTCACTGACATTCCCTCAAATTTTTTCCCCTCGCACATTCCCAACAATGTTCAGGAAAAATTCTGAATATTCAACAAAAATTAGACCAGCTCGTCGCGTTTTTTTAATCTCAAATGAAAAGAACGTGGCATCTGCTCATTTAAAAATAATCAAACAACATTGTCACTCGTATTTGACCAAAAATGTCTTATTTTTGTTTCAGGTGAGTTGAAAGAAAAAAAAATGCAAACGTTGAATCATAAACCATCCAAATTAGGATCGTCGATCGGTGAGTTTCTTTAGTAGCAACGATGTGCTTACTGAGCATCGTGTTATGTTCGTATCCTCTCTCTTTCCTTTTAATTTTCATAAGCAACAGACGAACGTGATTATTATAAAATTTAACTGTGGAATTATGAACGAATCCGTTAATTCACACTCGAGTTAATGCACGTGCTCTATAATATCTCATTAGAATGAAATAAGATTGTATATTCTTTGTAATTAGCGAGCCACGCGATCGTCGTTCGCTCTAGCGATCCTGCAGCATCGTTTTTTATTCTTCACGTAATTTTTTTTCACCTCGGAAGTCTGAAACGATTGAATTTACGGAGAAATCAATCGGGAATCATTTTTTTCTCGTGAATTTTTGCCTATGGGCAAAAATTCAATAGGATTCAGATAAAAACTCGAAAGCAGGTGGAACAATAGTTTTTCATCGCTTGGTATATAGAAATATGTGTGGGTGGGAATGTGTAAATACATTCGAATGTCGGACTGAGCAAACTCGGCAGCTGGCAGCTCGTGCAGTTGCTCGTACGTTTGGAATCCGTGAACGTTGTTGCATCCAGTCAGTGCACCGGAGCTTTTACAGTATATAAACGAACGGATCTACGGAACGCATCCATGAACGCTTAATTTACCAAATTACCAGAAGCAGCATTATCCTCCGAGCCCGTTACATATTAACCTTATTCTTCTTATTAGTTTAATTACAACGTCGAGGGTCCTCCACGCTCGCGTAATCTTAATTCCATACAGCATCGATTCTTCATCGTTCTCGATGACTCTGAAGTTTGCATCGTTGGAATGCAACGAAATCTATTTTCATCTTTGACAAAAATCTTTGGAACTCATAATTATTATTCAGTATTTGGCCTGGACGATAAAAATTCTCTCTCGCGACCCGAAAGCTCAATCGCCACGAAAAATTGCCATGATTTTCATAATTCACTAATTAATGAATCTAAAAAATACTATTCCGTTGAATTTCAACGATGGAAACTTGAGAATCATACGAAATACCAATTCGTTAATTTCTAGCATTCGTTTGCATTTTTAATGAGGAAAATTGAAATTCCCGACTCTATTGCTCCGGTATTTTCCTCGTAACTCGCGATATTCTTACCCAATGCAATAATTTACAGAATCACAATAAATCGGTCGGTGATTAGTGGAAAATAAATGGTCGCTAGTGGCAAAAACGTTTGAGGACAAAAGAATCCACGTGCGTTGTTTTCCTTCGCGTAAACAATTATCGCGGTCGAATCTTTTTCGTGGGGTTTGTTTTTTTTCCTTCCTTTTCAAATCGACCCACGTGCTGCACTGCGCGGAGACAATTTCCTTTCCTTTGTCAGCAATTGTGCAATTTCTCGGTACTCGCGCGTACACACTCGTACAAGCATAAATATGTAGCGAATATATGTATACAAAAGAGCTCGGAGCCATTAAGCTTACTGAAGCTTATCCAGCGGTCGTTTGAATATCCGCCATTTTTGTTAAGAATCTCTTGCGGCGAGCCGAGGACGCAACGCCTCGTCGAAATAACGTCACGATCGTAATTCTTCCTCGTTTGTGCTCGAAGCTAGTGCTCGCCGAACGCGTGAGCCATATTCAATATTGCAAGGCAGACATAACGAACGAGACCTCGCCCACGTTCCATTATGCCAAAGGGTATTACATAAATGTTCGTCTCACGCGTCGCCGGCGACGCGGTGACGACGATTAAATAATGAAAAAAAAACACAAGTAGTACCCTCGAATACACACTGGGTCAAATTGACCCCAAGTGATGACTCTGAAGTTTGCAACGTTGAGATTCGCCGAAAAACATATTTTCTATCGATTATTTTATTGAATTTTGAAAATCGTGGCAATTCTTTGAGTCGATTGAGTTTTTTGGTCGCAAGAGAGAATCGTTCTATTGGCCGGACTAAATATTTAATAATAATCATTGGCTCTGCTGAAGAAATAACAGACTTTCGTTGTATTCCAACGATGCAAACTTCAGGATCATTTTTGAAATAATATCCACAGCGTCAAGTCCACGAAGATTAATAAAAACCAAGAGATTTCACGGAATTTCTTCAATTTCACAGACGCACGGATCGAAACAAAACTTTTGTACGAGACTCGACCGACTCAAAACTCCTAGCGACTTTATTTTTCGATCAAATAAAAAAACTAATGAAAATTCATCATTTTAATTAGAAAAAATATCTCCAGGCAATTCCAATCATTTTCTTTCTATTGATTATTTATTGAATTTTGAAAATCGTGGCAATTTTTCGAGTCGATGGAGTTTTTTGGTCGCAAGAGAAAATCGTTTTATTGGCCGGACCAAATCAATAATAATTATTCGCTCTGCGGAATAAATAACAGAATTTCGTTGCATTCCAACGATGCAAACTTCAGGATCTCCAAGTGTATTTTACCCATTTTCGTGAAATGTGAATCGATCCTCGAGTTGTTTTTTAAATGTCCAATATTTTTGAGACATACGCTTTTGTTGAATAATGTCGCGAGATTCTTGGATCAGACGCCACACACGACCGATAGGTGGCGGCGGAACAACTCTCGCCGCTCCGAGTTGTGCAATACGTCCGCGGAAATGCCGAGTGCATTACGCTCGCGGATTGCTCGCGACATAGCGGGAAAAGAGAACAGATCGAATAACTCGGATGTGTACGTTATACGCGTTGGTTCACCTTAACGCCGCGTCCTCCGTCTCCTCTCTCTTTTTTTAATTCTCTCGCAAGCAACAACCTGCCTGCTATGAGGACGGCCTGCAAACGAGCCTCCCAGTCTGTGCTCTTTTCAAGGTCAGGGCGAAGGCCTTTTCGCCGCTCCTCGCACTCTCCCGGTATCTCTACTTGCGCGCCGGCCTGCTGCTGCTGCTGCTGCGATGACCCAACGTCCGTTTAGCCTCCTCCCCCCCCTCTCTCTCGCACTCTCTCCTTCTTTTTCTCATGTTGTTTCCGACTACGACAAATCTTGTCACGATTTACCAACTCGACGGATTTTCATTCGGCGTCATTAGCACCTCGTACTCCGCATCAGTTTACGACTCATTCCTCGTTTTGCCAAGTAAATACGTCGCACTTGCGTCGTTTTGTCTGCCGCGTTCGCATTTACTTTGCCACTCGCTCGTATCGTTTCCTCGGAGCGTAAAAGCTTTGAATGATTCTGAAGTTTCCATCGTTGACAACGCTCCATCGTTTCCGCTTCCATCGGAAAACAACGCACGTGAATTCTTTTGTCCTCAAACGTTTTTGCCACTAGCGACCATTTATTTTCCACTAATCACCGACCGATTTATCGTGATTTTGTAAATTATTGCATTGGGTAAGAATATCGCGAGTTACGAGGAAAATACCGGAGCACTAGAGTCGGGAATTTCAATTTTCTTCATTAAAAATGCAAACGAATGCTATAAATTAACGAATTGGTATTTTGTTTGATTCTGAAGTTTGCATCGTTGAGATTCAACGGAATAGTATTTTTTAGATCCATTAATTAGTGAATTTTGAAAATCATGGCAATTTTTCGTGGCGATTGAGTTTTTGGGTCACGAGAGAGAATTTTTATTGTCCAGGACAAATATTGAATAATAATTATGAGTTCTGCTCATGAAAAAATGCAATTTCGTTGCATTCCAACTTCAGCGTCATAAGCTTTGATTTTAACGAGTCTGAAGTTTGCAACGTTGGAATGCAACGAAAAATATTTGAATTTATTGATGATTCGTTCACTTTCCAATGTCATTCAAAATTTTCAAGCCAATATGCTTTTCGGGTGGCAAAAATCGATCATTTTATCATCGTAATTACATTCTCCGTTTAAATAATTATTTTTGCCAAATATAAAAAATAATTTCGTTGCATTCCAACGATGCAAACTTCAGGATCATTTGATTTTAGAGCTAAAATTAACACCAAGCTCTTTGACTCTTAATGGACCTTTTTTCCCTTTTTCTATGACCAAGATAACGTTCGCCAATTTTAAACTTTGTCGGTAATTAGACAGTCGAGCAATTTGTTATTTTTTTTCGCGCGTCGATTCTTCACCGCACCAGAGCGATATTATTTGTAGCTCTATGTTTTACAATCGATTTATCAGCACCGCGCGGAGTCGGGTTAGATAAGACTTTTACTTCCGCCTCATAAATCCTGAAACTTTGATCGCGAGGGGTTGAAGATATTTTTCTTCTTTTTATATCCCTCGATGGATTCTCTCGTGTCTAATCGCTGTCCGTGCGAGCAGAACTTGAACTTTTTGCCGTCCCACACCGCTATACCTTCCGCTTTGTTTCGCTGCACTGATCGCGTGCTCGCGCTTCCCAGATATTTCCTCGTTTTCCTAAAATGTTACAATCGCCTCGCACAGGCTTGTGAGATCGACTCGAATCGGAAAGTTCAGCTGCCAGTTTTTCGAACTCTTTCGCGTATACGGCACAGTCCGCCCTGCGCAAACGAGCAACAAACTTTCGCTGTGTTCGTTTTCGAAATTAACCCTACAACGGTAACCAAATTTCTTTTTATACCTATTCCGTTAACCCGGGATCGTAAATGACCCCAATTTTTAAATTTAACGGTGAAATTTAATGAAAAGGGTTTTTTAAAATGCAGAACCACGTGAGCCCGGGGCAGTTTAGCTTCGAGTCAAAAAATTAGTCGAAAACGCGGTGAATCGATTAAAAAAACGGGAGAACGAAGGGAGAATGGGCGGTGGATTGAAAATCGCCCGGGGGTCGATTTTCGAACACGATGCAAACGAAATTTTGCCATTTTTCTGTATTTATCGTAAAATATACGATTCTCGCCACTCTCGATGTCACTGACCGGAATCAGAGAATCTGGACTCGAACTTTTTATGATTCTGAAGTTTGACGATGCTGAAGTTTGCATCGTTGGAATGCAACGAAATTCGGTTTTTCCTTGAGCAGAGCTTGTGATTCCTATTCAATATTTTGTTAGGACACTAAGACGATTTTTTTAGCATCCAAAAACAAAATCAGCAAGAAAATTTTCATGGTTTTTGTTATTGAAACAAATAATTAATAGAAAGACGTATTTTTCGCTGCACCTCAACGTTGAAAACTTCAGTGCCATGAAGTTTGCGTCGTTGAGATTCAACGAAAAACATTTTTTCTATTGATTATTCATTGAATTTTGAAAATCGTGGCAATTTTTTGAGTCGATTGAGTTTTTTGGTCGCAAGAGAGAATCGTTTTATTGGCCGGACCAAATATTCAATAATTATTATTGGCTCTGCTGAAGAAACAACAGAATTTTGTTGCATTCCAACGATGGAAACTTCAGGATCGTAATTTTTTTGTCATTCGACGTTGGGCGCCGGTAATTATTGGCTTGAGAAAAATTCGCAACTTCTGGGACACTCGGTATATGGGCCTCGTTTTTCAGAAGACATTGTGTTCCCCCCGCTGATTGCTCGCGAGTCAGCGTTTCCTTTGGGTTTTGTTAGACACGATATAGCCGCACGCCCAATTATGTGCTCACCCAGCGATGGAACGCCTCCGTCAGCAAGGTCGCGCTTTTGGTATGCGGGATTAGAAAGTTCGTTACCATATACGATTCTTTCCTGGGCGGGGATCCGGTCGTTTGCTCCTGAAAATCGACAAAAATCCAAAATCCAACGAAGATGCTCGAAAAAAACTCGAGAATAATTTGATCCTCGGGGTGATTGATCGTTGGTCAAAATATTTTCGCTTTTCTCGATATAAGAATATTCGATCGACCGCGTTTAAGAAATCCGTCACATCCAGACGAATCTTTTTTGTCCGTGTCGAGATTCGTTGGCAATCGGAATCGTCAACAAACGCGAAACTTGAGCTTTTTCATCGTGTGACGATTTAACGAGTCAATCACCTTAAAATCCATTATGTATAAAAAGCCCCTTAAAACAGCGCCATAATCCGTCGACATGGAGGGCTCTCCGGCTTATAAGCGAGAGCCTGAGAACGAGATAGACTTGCAAGGTCGAGAATACATAAATCGATCGATCGTGGAAGCAGCAGCTCGAGAGCGGCTTCTTCACTCCCGCAAATCCCTCCTTTTTTGCACTACGTACTTATTAACAGTATGAAAACGTGAAAAGCGTTGTTTGATAAATAAACTGAATGTTCTTAAACGATGGAACGAGTTTTCGCAATCTTGTGGCTCTGCGTTGCTCAAATATTGCCCAGTGAATAAAATTCTTTTCCCAATTACTGGTTCACGTTGCTTCACGATTGAGCCAAGTCGGAAATTGTGAATTGTTTTTGTGCTGATATTGTCTTTGGGTCTTAAAAAAATCGTTTTATTGTCTTACAAAAATATTGAATGAGAATCACGAGCTTTTCTCAAGGAAAAACCGAATTTCGTTGCATTCCAACGATGCAAACTTCAGCTTCGTGAATTCTGGAGAATTTCGATCCTGTGCAAAGTGCGAATTAACTTTTGAGAGTACGGGGAGGACAATAAATGGCAGTAATTGAAAAAAAACACGAGTCTCGATGACTCTGAAGTCTGCAAAGTTGAGATTCAACGAAAAATAATGTTTCTGTTAATTATTTATTAAATTTCAAAAGTCATGGCAATTTTATGTCTCGACTGACTTTTCGGGTCTCGAGAGACGATCTTTTTTTATCCGTAACAAATATTGAATAATAATTATGAGCCTGCGCCGAAAAAAAACACAATTTCGTTGCATTCCAACGATGCAAACTTCAACATCATCGAGCCTCGTCGATCACGTGGTGATTTAAAAGGATATGGCGAGGTCTATTCTTGCATGGACTAAGCAACAATGTGGTGGATATAAATGAGGAGCATTTGAGGGGTTAATAGGATTTAAGGGAAAAAGGACTTTCCCTATATCGTTGCGAGAATTGGACTCTTCTCGATTTTCCACTCTCGCTCGTTTATCGATCGAGTAGGTAAAGGCGGAGGGGATGTGAATGTGAGTAGTGTGCGGTGGGTGGTGGTCGCCATTTGCCGGCGTCGCGACGTCGCTCACAAACCGCGGTTCACTGCGCCCTCTTCGGCCTTCGAAGACGTACAACCTCGAGGAGGAACGTCTTCCCGGAGGTTCTTTTTCCGTTCGGAACACAAGCCACGATCGTCCTCGCCTCATTCTCGTTTCCATTCGCCACGTTTTCATTCTTTCCATCTCGGGCCGCCTGATTATCGGCCTGAGAATATTCCAATCGTAAAGTTAGATAGAGACAGAGAGCCAGAGACAGAAAAAAGAACAAAAAATCATGTGGTGCTGCAAACGCGTCGATAATACTTCGAGCTGGCCAATCACTACAGTCCTTAGAGGTAAAGAAAAATATAAAAAACATCGAAGCTTTTCTGATAAGCACGAAATCTTTGAGCTTTCTGCTTGTCGCAATAAGGAAAGGCTTTCTCTTTATATTTTCGGCGTACCAAAATCATTTATTCAGCACCAAAAAAAATGTTAAAATGTCGTCGACAACTCGATTATCGCTATCACGCAGCTTATTCGCTTATTTTTCTATTTTTTTCCCCTCATTTTTCCCAGTCGCCTCTGTTTTTGCATTTCCTCGTGTCATTTTCGTATTTTTTTTTCTAATTTTTATACTCGCAATTCTGTTAAGCCGGTGAGTGTGTTTCTCCGACCGACAAGTTGCGCCGCGTACTTTGGGTTAATGCATTTTGGTGCAATGTCCACCGCGCGGCTTGAGACAATCATTCTCGAAGCCCTGACGAGGCCATTCCGGATACAAACTCTCCTCGCTCTGCCTTAATCGCATTTCTCGTGTTCCCCGCATTACTTGTACGATTTGATGCCACTTGAATATGAATACATGTGTCTCGTGATGCAATAACGTTGAGTGAATCGAGGCAAATCATTGAGACACCCCGCAACGTTATAGGGAAAAAAAAATAACAGGAGCTTCGTCCACGTGTTTTACACGTCGATCGATTTTTTCTCGCCCTTTTTTTTGGTTCAATTGTCGCGACGATCCCCTGCGGATTTAGTCGCGCAGCAGCATGCGCCCTAGACTCTCCTTTTCTCGTTATGTTTCCACTCGACGATATGGAGCGTGGTCGAGTACGATCTAATAGTACGATCGCGTGGCGCGTGGCCTCGTCCGGTTTATTCATTTTGCTTTTTAATACACATACGTCTTCGCCTCGCGACGTATACTCCGCTCTGTCTTACTGTGAGAAACGCGCATTTGTGTCGCGCATCACTTGCACGATGCACCAAAGTCCACTGCGCTCGCGGTCGCACGATCGTGAGCTTTTTTCTCGCCTCCACAATAATAATGCATTTTGTTTTCTCACCGAACATTCGAGCTACGTCGAGGAGAAAGTCGCCGGAAAATTCTTGCGCGCTTTCCAAGTTTCAACTCGCTCTCGAACAATGACTTTGAAGTTTGCAACGTTGAGATTCAACGAAAAACATTTTTTCCATTGATTATTTATTAAATTTTGAAAATCGTGGCAATTTTTTGAGTCGATTGAGTTTTTTGGTCGCAAGAGAGAATCGTTTTATTGGCCGGACCAAATTTCGGCCAAGCCCAAACAAATTTCGTTGCATTCCAACGATGCAAACTTCAGGATCATTCTCGAAAGATAAAAAAAAAATTTCAACTCATTTCCCCCATTTTTCTGTCTGGAATCCAAGTTTTATTCGAGATTTTCGCGGTGGCGTGTGTATCGTACGCGTAATCCGCGATATCCCTCGTAGTCAATTAAACCGGACGTTTGACGGTGGCGGCGGCATATCAGCCGGTAATTGGATGAAGACGTAGTCGCACGTTTCGCGCGAGAGAGTGACAAGTCTCCCTCGCACCCTCATCTCCGTTGGGCGGACCATGCGCGCAGAGGATTCAGCGAAAATCCCTTGCGAGACGTTCTCTGCACAGTTTGCCAAAAAAAAAAATAAAGTTATCCACAGAGAAACTATTCAAAAAAGTAGAAAATCGAGGAATTTGCATTATTGCGGAGTCGAAGAGTTGACGAGTACACTTTTGAGTGACACTCTACGCTCGCACGAACGACACACGTGCCTAACGTGCATGAGTAAATACACGAGGGTGATTATGTGTCCGTCGCCCGAGGCACGTTTCTCCATCGCGGTCCTTTTCATATCTTAATTCTCGTGACTTAGTGCGTACGCACACAGACACTTTTTCGTTTGCTCCGTGCGACTATGATCGAGTGCGAGCAACCTGTAAATCTTGTCTCTGATGAAAAAAAGGAGGAATAATCGTTGAAAGAGAATGAGGGAAAATGACTGTCATTTACAAGACATTTTGGGCCTTGTTCACGTGCTGATGACGTCACGTCCGACGTCTCAAGAGACGCTAGCAATGAGAGACATCCTCGAAACGCGAGACACTCTTGCTCTTTCGTCGCGTGGGTCAGTTATTTTCGTACTCGAGCTTTGCCCCTCTCTTGTTCATCCCTCCCCCCTCCCTTTCTTTTCCTCTCACTCAGTGCTCTCGTTTAAATTCCGTACTCTTGTTTTTCTCTTTGAACCTTTTCTCCCCGCAGGCTCGCGGCTCTCTCGCGCCATTGACCCCGCGATCGTTTAATCCTCGCGCTCGTACTTTGATCCTTACGATTTCAAAAATTCATTAGATTTGATTAATTTTTCAATTATTTTTTATCAATTATTTTCCCAGAGTAAAATTGATGCATTTTTTTTTTTAATAAACGAGAAATTAATTTGTTGTTAATTTGATTATGAAAAAAAAACAATGATATGGTGAGTGTTGCGATGAAAAAAGCAGCCACGAGAGAAATGCTTCATCGCGTGTCTCGCGTGAGGCCGTTTAATTAAGCTGATGAAACGAGAGATCGGTCGGACCGTTAGGAGCATCGAAGCTCGTTAATCAATCGAGCTATTCCTCACTTTCATTTATCGCGCGCGTTCTCACTGCAATGGAAATTATCGGCTCGACGTGCCAGACAAAATGCACAAAATTAAATAAACAAAAATTGTTTATGTTCGCGTACACGCGTGGACTTTCCCTCGTCGCGGAGAGGACTCGCGTGATTTTGCGGGTTTCCACAATGCACCGGCGATGCAATCGTATGGAAAAAAAAATTGTCTAAAAAATCGAATACTTTTAATTTTTCATTCAAAACTCGTGGCCCTTGTTCAGTGTCTCAGCCAATGAATAGCGAATTTGAAAAAAATATGGCAAAGCAAATGTTCGCGTGATCGGGAAATTATTTTCTCAATTATTGACGCGAATTTTCTGCAGAATCAATGTTTGCTGATTATTATTTTTTATAAACAACGCACTGGGAACTAGTTTGGGTCAAAATGACCCCGAGGCACGGCGAAGGGTTAAACTAATCGTTGCAATTAACCGTAATTTGCATATTCATTACTCGATTGCATGGTACGAAATAAAATGAGTGGTGGCTGAGGCCAAAGTATTTCATCATGAAAACCTCGATTGAAAATTATCAAAGAACCTTTATCGGTGGGAAACGATTTTTTATGGCGATCTTGTTTATTGGAAAATAACGATTTCTCGCGTTTATGCACTCACGCCTTTCGCAAGTTTTGTGAGACTTTCTGCTTTTATATGTACGGCCTGTATATTTATGGATTTGCAAAGATATGTGTGTGTGCAATGATTCCGGGTCGAAGGACACCCGCGCCCACCGGCATGTGCACACACAGGCGTTGCAATAATCTAATCGCTCGTACATTATTGTGAATGATCTCTCTTTCCTATCTCTTTCCTCTCTGCCAGAGGTTTAATTGCTTCTGGCTGCAGATAGAACGAGAGAGAGAGACGGACTAGACAGCGTTGCGAGACAAGGAGAGAATGAGACTTTCCCCAGTCTCCAATATATTTAACGATTACGCACGCGAATCGACGAGACAAGAATGCGGCAACCATAAACGCAGTAAAGTGCATTTTTCCACCTTTTTCGTATTTTCTTGCCTTTTTTTGCTTTTCTACTTTTATACGCGCGCAAACACTCCGCGATAAAACGCGGGACTGATTAATCGATTGACCTCACTAAAAAGCTGTTACGACTATAAAGTTCGACGACTTTCGCCAATATTTTTCTCTCTTGCTTCACCGGCGAACCGCGAGAGTTACGCGCAACGTCAACAACAAACTCAAACTTCCGTCTTTTCCCTCCTGCATTTGCGATGCGCCCAAAAAAATTGACTATACGTTTTTTTTTCTTTTTTCTTCACTGCTTTCTCCATTTTTTGATTCGTCCCACATTTTACCAAAACTACGAACACGTGAATGGACTGCCACGCTTTTCCCACCAGATGGAAATCGGAGGTTGACGAGAAACCACGAAATATGTACGGGAATCTGAAATTTCATACGTCACAGCATTAACAGACACGTTTCCCGACTTTGCACTATATAACAGCATAATTCCTTGAGGCATAATTAGAAGTTTAGTGTCCTTGATGAACAAGCTCTAATTGCACGCGCGCGACAACTTGAAATCGTGCGAAGAAGAGATAACGAATGAACATGATCGCATTTTTTTCTCAGACGATAGTCCAGCGCGTTTATCATTTCGGCAAACGATCTCTCGAGCGAGTGGAACAAATTTTTAGATACTACAGTAGATTATTCGTGATGAGTCGAAAATTATTGCCAAGATTTTGAGAATCAATTTTTTCCGATGACGCTGAAGTTTGCGACGTTGAGCTGTAACGAAAAATACTTGCTCTATGAATTTTTCGTTGAATTTCAAAAACCATGACGATTTTCGTAGCGATTTTGGCTATTGATCCTAAAAAAATATCGTTTTATTGACCTGATCAAATATTCAATGAGAATCTTATGATCTGCTCAAGGAAAAACGGAATTTCGTTGCATTCCAACGATGCAAACTACAACATCGTTTTTCTCCGATTATTTAAAACATTTTTTAATCCAAGAATTCTGCGTGATTTATATTCAACCATATGTTGACAGGAGTTTTCATGGGGTGGGGAAAAGCGCAGTTCTAAATTTATCCTGACAAAAAATCGATTCCTTTGATGATTAGCAAAACCCTCTCGCGTTCTCAGGCTGCCATTCCGCGTGGCCTAATTTAGCGATCTCCTTCGTTATTATGTAAAATTCACGTCTCCTTCGAAAGCTTTTTCGGTCGATCGATTTTCAGCTTTGTTAGGAAATTAATTGATCAACTTTTTGCTCATTTATTGAGGCGATTATCTTTGAGGGTTTCGTTTTATTTTCCACTTTGTGCGTTTTTCGATCTCGACGAGTTTCGCATTCATAATTTTGCGACCAATCGCACCATCGGTCGGTTTCTTCGCTCCACACAGACCACAGCCTGCGATCTTTTGGTAAGTTCTGCTCCAAGAGAATCGCTTGGCAGCGGCGCTCCTCGTTCGTGCTGCAAAACCTCTCGAGTTTCCTGCGAAGATAGCTCTCCGCGTCTTGGAAAGTCACTTTACAGCAGAAGGCAAGGCAGAAATCTGCGAGACAGACGCGTTTGTTGGAGCTCGCACGCAGTTTCTCTGATCCGTGCATGTGAAAGTTCTTTTTTATCACGGTTATCGATTTGAAAGCATGGCGACATTCGATGACACTGAAGTTCGCAACGTTGTGATCCAACGAAATATAGTTTTTATCTTTATTTTTTGTTCAATTTAAAAAACAACAACAATTTTCATATAGATTTTGTGTTAGAATCCTAAAAACCGATCGTTTAATTGTTCTGATTTAAAATCGAATGACAATCGTGAGCTCTGCTCAAGAAGAAACAGAATTTCGTTGCATTCCAACGATGCAAACTTCAACATTTGTGTCATTCAAAAATCGAATTTAATATACGATGCTGAAGTTTGCATCGTTGGAATGCAACGATTCGGTTTTTCCTTGAGCAGAGCTCGCGATTCTTATTCAATATTTTGTTAAGACAATAAAACGATTTTTTTAGGATCCAAAAACAAAATGAGCAAAAAAATTTGCATCGTTTTTGTTATTGAAACAAACAATTAATAGAAAAACGTATTTTTCGTTGTACCTTAACGTTGCAAACTTCATTGCCATCGACATTCCTCCATACAACTTTTCTTCCACGAAGCTCACAGAAAATGATCAATTCGTTCATTTTTGCGTACGAAGTAAACAAAATTTTAACCTCTTACGGAAAAATCAACTGAAAACACGCAGAACTCTTGGAATGGAACGAAAAATCGTAGAGACGACAAAATTCCAATTGTTGGTCAAACAAAATCATTTGCCAGTCGATCATTTTTCGTCGATAAAAAAAGTTTCCCTCGCAGTGTAGAAATTTCGTGTTTATTCGTATTGTGAGCTCGACACTCAGTCTTTTGTCTCTCGCTTCTCTTTTTTCCCATTCATACTTAATAGGCCACGAGCTGCTCGCTATCTCTAAAAAGTAAAGTGGCCGACAGTCTCATTAACGTTTTATCTTTGATGTGTATGTGCCAGAGATTGGAGCGTTGAGCTAAGCAACTGTGGCCCTTTAAACGGTAGACCCTTCGGAGCATCCCTCTCGCTTGCCTGGCTCTCTGCCAACAGTTGTGAACTTGAGTATTCATCATTCTCTTTTGTATACCGTCGAGAACTTGGGTTTACAGCCACGAATGCACAAACGAGCCTACAGTAAAGAAGGGACGTTGCGCGATCACAAACCTGAGAATTATCGAGCGTTTCGTTGTTTCGAGTGACAATTGGAATCGTTGACCCAGTTTGGTACAAAATTAAATCGTAATTACGAAATTCAAAACCGATTTTTCACTTTGCATTCTGCTTTCCATTTCACGTAATTACGAACGCGTAATTAATTGGCTAATTAACCTCCGCGAGCTTTGGGTTTGAACTCCGAGTTCAAGTGTCTCGGATTTTTTGGTTCAAAGATTTTCTTTCTATGCAGTCGACCCTCGAGAGATTCAATATCGTCTTGATTAATTCTGATTAATCGCCCATTCGAGCATTAAGAAAAGTTACGAAAAAACGAAAAGTGGATAATAATTATTATTTAAAGAACCGAGAGGTCTCTCGAGTGCCATGTGCAGCACTCACAGGCTCTCATGATGCTGGAGCTTCCCGTTAATTATCCCTGTCACGGGGAATTAGACGTAATTAAGGTCAGCGTCGTACGAAGCTACTGACTCCTCCGATATACAACGACAACGTGTTCCATACTCCGACGACGATACCTCGCAGCCTACTACCGGGCTTCTCGTTTCTCAGTGACTTGCCCCCCTCCCCACTCCTTTTTTCTAGTCTCTCTCATTCTTTCTGTTCTCAGATCTAATATCTCTAAATCACTCCCCCTTCCGATCTTGATGCTGCATGCTTTTGTGCCTGCTCACTTACTGTGTAACTTTATATCGCGTGTTCATCTCTCTCTCTCTCTCTCTCTTTCTCATTGTTCGCCCGTTTATCTCTCGCCGAATAATGCATATCGCCTTTATATCAAATTGTTGTTGTTATTTTTATTATCACGTTATTCACAGAAAGTCGAGAATTTGATCTTCACATTAATTTAATTTAATAATTTTATTATTTATAAATTAATAATAAATTTATTAATTTAATTCAATTGAATAAAACGTTAGTAGGAAAGTCAGTCTGGACGTGTCGAATTGAGTCACCAATTTCACATCCATCGAAGGAGTTCGTGAAGTTTTGGGAATTTTAATTATTCAGGAAATTTTGTCGAGAGCTCGAAAAAAATTGTCACGAAATAATGAATTTTTGCATAACGCGAATCGTCGAGTTTTGCGCTCACTGTTACGCGAGGGATTGTGTTGAGCGTCTCTGCACCAAGAATGAGCGTTCCAGATAAAATGTTGTACGTGTTCGTGGAAACTTGACACGGTATATAATTTCGCGTCGTATCAATTATCACGAATACTTTGTATAGAATCGGTCATTGCAATCTCTACTGCGCAGACAAACATTTCTCAATAGGTTTATGGTGTGGCTTCCTAGTAAAAAAGTTGTTTTGAAGTGAATAAACTTGAGGTTTCTTTTTTCGCTTCTCGCTCCGCTCGAATCACTGGAGAATCTCGCGGAAATGCATTAAGTAATAAACGAAATAAAAACCGCCGAACAAAAACCTATAAAAGAAACGGTACGACAAGAAATCGCGTCTCTGGAACACTCGCGCCAGCGCGTTTGTCAAGATTCTTACTCGCTCGCAAGATTCGTGCATCAACTAGGCCAGAAACCGCACTGCATCAGGAATACGACTTATCTCTGTAGACGCTGGCGCATTCAACGTCATCTTCGGTTTCTCCTTGGCAAAAAGTGCTCGGACTATCGGCGCGAACTTTATCGATTCGTACAATTCTCTCGATCCATCATTTCGATCCTTTATCGATTTTCCTGTCGTAGAAATCCCGGAAATACCGTGTCCAGACGATGTTGAAGTTTGCATCGTTGGAATGCAACGAAATTCTTTTTTCACTTTCTTCTAAATTGAGATTCTGATTCAATATTCGATCCGTACAATAAATCGATAATTCTATAGCAACGAAACACAAAATCGGTACGAAAATTGTCATGGTTTTTGAAATTAAACAAAAAATTGATAGAAAAGTTTTTTTTTTCGGCGCATCTCAACGTTGCGAACTCCAGGGTCATCGTGTCAAGGAGGATGGAGAAAAAATTGTAGATACTTTCGTTTTTATGCGAACAACTTGACGAAAAAAATTGATAATATTAAAGTTTACATCGTTGGAATGCAACCGAATTCGTTATCCGTTCCATTTTTTTTTTATTAAGACGCGAAAATAAAAATCCGTTCTCGGTCAATGAAAATTTTTGCGAATGCAAAATTGTATGAAATTTTCGTTCAACTCCAATGATGCAAACTAAAATATCGTAAAAATCAGACGTTGGCGTTTGAAAAATTCTTGACCTCGAGACTGTTCGGAATTGAATTAGAAAAGAAAAATATTCAATTGTTATACGCGAGAGAAAAATGGTCCGAAAGATTCCAATGCCCTTGGGTCACGTTTTGACACAAAACCCCATGGATATACGTTACGATATCGATCTATTAGAATAAAAGGAATGAAAAGGAACCTGTGGAATGAGAATCTTTGGGAGATGGAGAAAATATGACGTTTCGTTGGGCTGGTATAGACAAGCGTGCGTTGTGGGCAATCGTCGAAGCGTGGAACAAATTGACCCACATCATTATTCTCCGATTGCTTCTCTCTCTCGATCTCGCCTTTTTATTTTGCCTTTTTCTCTTCGAGCCGTTCGAAATAATCGATCATCGCTAGCCAAGCCGAGCCTCGTGGCTCTCCCATTCTCCACGAGCGAATAATTTGCTTTTCATCACTTCTAAAATCGTCCAGCAACGTCGAACCCAAGAATACGAGAGATTTTTTTACCTTTGTGAATTAATGCTTCGTCGATGCGATTAATGATTGCTCGAACGATTGCGAATTCATTATTTCCACATTCATTTTCATCTTTTCTTCGTGCTACGTTAACTCACGATGAATAATTCTCTATCAAACAACAGATCGACATCAGATAAACTTTGCACGAAGACAACGAGACTGTAATTATTGACTGATTCGGGACAGATGATTGCAGCCATTTTTTCAGACGTTGAGACTTTTTATTTATTTCCTTGCTCCTGGAACTAAATCATCAAAATTACTGCAATCAATCGACAAACTTTTAATTCTCACGTTCAAATTTCCAATCGCCTCTTCTGAGTCAATTGGTTAGGTCATGGCTGGTGTGCGTGACTTCGTCCTTAATGCAATGCACCCTCGTGTCTCGAACGCCTGACGACAACCACCAAGAACCAAATCGTCGCAGGATCTCGAATCATTCCGTCGAGTCAACGTTTTTTATTCATCAAAAAAATTACATTATGGTCGATTGCATTTAACAAAAATGAAGAACATTTGGTGATGAGCCTCGAGATAAAATTCGATGACTGAAGTTTGCAAAGTTGAGATTCACCGAAAAACATTTTTTCTATATCATTCTGAAGTTTCCATCGTTGAGATTCAATGGAATAGTATTTTTTAGATCCATTATTTAGTAAATTTTGAAAATCATGGTGATTTTTCCCGGCGATTGAGTTTTTGGGTCACGAGAGAGAATTTTTATTGTCCAGGCCAAATACTGAATAATAATTATGAGTTCTGCTAAAAAATAAATGGAATTTCGTTGCATTTCAACCATGGAAACTTCAGCGTCATTTTTTCTATTGATTATTTATTGAATTTTGAAAATCGTGGCAATTTTTTGAGTCGATTGAGTTTTTTGGTCTCAAGAGAGAATCGTTTTATTGGCCGGATCAAATATTCAATAATAATTATTGGCTCTGCTGAAGAAATAACAGAATTTCGTTGCATTCCAACGATGCACACTTCAGGATCATTCAATTCGGTCTGAAATGATACGAACCACTTGAGCACGAAGGACAGGGATGTGGTTCTGGTGTAATGGGACAGTGGCATCGTTGCGTTGATTAGTCTGGGGGTTTCGTGGGTAAAAAGGGCTGGAACAGAGACCTACTGCTCGAGGGTGCGATTCGAGGGTAGGTCAGGACCCTCGTGTGCTTCCTTTCCATGCAACCTGTCGGTTTCTCCCTTTCAGTCTTTTCCATTGTGTCGACCTGTAGTTCAGTGACCTCAGCAAAGGTTCAACGAGAATTTGAGCGAGTTAAAAAGATTTTAGCCTTCGTGTACAGAGTCGTTGAAAAATCATGAGGATTCGTCGAAAAATTTGAATGAAATAATTGAATTTTTCGACAGTAAAAATAAATCGATTGATCGAATGATTAGCAGCTTATTCATTCGCTCGGGAGAAATACTTTCGGGGTTATCTCGGTGCACGAATCACTTTCTATTGACCTTAATCACCATTGATCGAATCTCAATTTTTAAACTTGTAATCGTCGCGCTTAATTGTTGGCTCTCGCCCACGTTGATTAATCCAAAGTATCGATTTAAAAATTCTCATACAGATCGCCTATGCTCAGCGATGTGTATAATAAATTGGAAAGTATCCTCGGGTCTGTCGATTCTACAGGAAGCCGACGATCTCGAGGGTATTAGTACGAGATAAGGATGGAATTAAGGGCGTAACATAATAATATGGACTCGCGATGCATATACCGATGGTGTTGCCGACGCAAATACATGTTTTCGGACGCAGCGTAGGCTGCAATTTCTCCGCGTTGCTTTATCTCAGGGGAGAATGAGGTCTCAAATAATCGAACAGGCAATCGAACAACCAGATTTCATGTTCGATGTCGATCTCGTACACGTTACGCACGATTTCATCCCACTCCATTTATAAACAAACGGAACTATTTATTCTCCTCCTTCGACCTTATTTCCGCGCTCCTAATAATTCAAACATCGAGCCCCTTTTCTATTGCTCATATTACGGAGTTTTAGTTTCCATTTTTATACTTTCCATCATGACTCTCAAGTTTGCAACGTTGACATTCAATGAAAGACATTTTTTCTATTGATTATTTATTGAATTTTGAAAATCGTGGCAATTTTTTGAGTCGATTGAGTTTTTTGGTCGCAAGAGAGAATTTTTATTGACCCGACCAAATATTCAAGAATAATTATTGGCTCTTGTGAAGAAATAACAACATTTCGTTGCATTCCAACGATGCAAACTTCAGGATCGTTTTCCATCGTAATAAACGTGGAAGTTCGATCGTGAATTTTATTCAGATCGAAAGATAATTCAAAGTTCGACAAAATCGACGATGGCAAATTCGAAACTCATTGATTTCAACGAAATCTTGAAAAAAAAACACGATTTTGAGATTTCTGACTGAAAGAAAAATCCAAATTGGAAGAATCGAGTTTTGCGGTGCGAATCGAATTCGATTCAGAGTACGATGTTGAAATTTGCATCGTTGAAATGCAACGAAATTCTGTTTTTTCTTGAGCAGATCTCGAGATTCTCAATAAATATTTAATCAGGACAATAAAACGATATCTTTTTAGGATCAAAACGCAAAACCGCTACGAAAATCGTCATGGTTTTTGAAATTCAACGCGAAAAATTGATAAAGCAAGTATTTTTCGTTGCAGCCTAACGTTGCAAACTTAAGCGTCATTTTAGAGTATCGTAGGGTTTCGAATAACGAGACGTTGTGTTTGCATGACAGAAGAAACGCCGCGACATCCCGCCGGGGATGTGAATCGCAGGCTGCGATAAATGTCGATGAATCTCGACAGAAATATATGAACCGATGACGCAGGATGTGAGCGCGTTGTATTGAGAAAGAAAAAGAGCGTCGGGGCGTCGTCGTCGTCGACGTCGTTGCTGTTGTAGTTATCGACCCTGAAGCTCGTCGGCGCCGGTGCTACGGTCGCCTCCGCGCGTCACCCTGGCAACCTCGCCCATTTTCTCCTCTCTCTCTCTCTCTCTGCCTCTGCCTCTTTCTCTACCACGATGGTGTCGAAGCTCCGTGAGAGGAGGAAAACGCGCTAGGATAGAGAGTAGAGATGTACTAGACTCGGAGGAGTCGGTAGCCAGAGGCGATGAATCTTCGCCGACGTTACAAAGTAACACATTTGATCGAACCCATATATATTATAATGAGTTGGCAAAAAAAGGAAATAAAGCCTTAGCTCATGCATAGAAATCAGTGGGTGGAAGACTAACGAGATTTTCTTTGATTACAACGACCCGATTCTGATTCGTGTCACAAATAATATACATTTCGACCAAATCGGCGCGACAGCGGATTCCAAAACTTTGTTCTCTCCATTTGTCCAACTTATTTTTCATTTCATCGAGTTTTCACAACCAAATGTTGAAGAAACCTCGCACTTGAGGAGGTTCCGTTAGTAGAGCGATAATTAGATGAAAATCTGTAAACGAAATATGTTGTTATTTGGGCCAGCAAACTTTAATCTCTTTCAAAATCATCCCAGGACAACGAAGTTTTATTGCATATTTTCCAAGTCGAAAGTCACTTGATTCAACATTGGCTCTACGCAAATTTCTTACCCTTATGAAATTAGAAAAATATTAAAAATGCTTCGCGATTGGATTTTATTATTTGGATTTTTATGTAAAAAAATGAATTTTTTAAGGAAGTTCTGTTAGTAGAGCGATAATTCGATTAAAATCTGAAAACGAAATATGTTGCTATTTAGGCAGCAAACTTTAATCTCCTTCAAAATCATCCTAGGTCGACGAAGTTTTACAACATATTTTCCAAGTCGAAAGTCACTTGATTCAACATTGGCTCTACGCAAATTTCTTACCCTTATGAAATTAGAAAAATATAAAAAATGCTTCGCGATTGGATAAAACACGTATTAAAATCTCACTTTATAAAAAAAACTCCGAGGGTTCCGAACCAATAAAAAAAAAAAACCCTTATGAAATCAGAAAAATATTAAAAATACTTCGCGATTAGATAAAACGCGTATTAAAATCTCAATTTATAAAAAAAACTCCAAGGGTTCCGAATCAATGGAAAAAAGTGGGGTCAACGAATGTTTGGAGGAGATATTTTTAGTTAAAATCAACAGAATGCATGATGCTGAAGTTTACAACGTTGAAATGCATCGAAAAATATTTAATTTGATCAAAGATTCGTTCAATTTTCAATGTCATCAAAATTTTTCGAGCCGATATGCTTCTCGGATGGCAAAAATTAATCATTTTATCATCGTGATTACATTCTGCATTTAAATAATTATTTTTGTCAAAGATAAAAATGAATTTCGTTGCATTCCAACGATGCAAACTTCAGAGTCATCAGAATGCTCGGTCCTTAAGAGTTTGGCGACGGATCGATTGCCAAACGAAAACCAGATCGTCATTTTTTCTTGGGTTGTGCCTCACTTCATTCGTTATTCCCTGCGCCACAGCGGAATCTCCTTCGTGACAAAAAAAAAACGGAGAAAATGTACCTGCCAAAACCTTACAGTCACCTGCACCGAGCATTTCATGCTAAAGACAAGATTTGGCTCGTTTCCGTCCCCTTTCTAATGGCCCCGAGTCGTTGGATGGGGAAAATGCTCTTCGAACGGCAAACAAAACTTGCACAAAGTAGAAATCTTTTTATTAACCATTCTCCTATTACGCAACATCGCGAGGCTGATGCTCGTATATCTATATAATCTATTAAGCCGTGAGATTAACTTCGATTAGCGTGTCCGTAAAAGTGATCCTTTCGAAAGGACAAAACACAACGTGCAAGATTCTAAAGATCGTTTACTTTTTCTCTGTTTACCGATCAGTGATGCGTTGGCATCGTGACACATACACACACACACATACACACAAGAGGGAATGTGCAGTTTGTCTTTATGAATAAACGTATAGCTAGATATATCGCGCGCGAAGTAGGAGAGAGAGTCAACCGAACGAAACGAAATGAGAATCGGTGTGGCCTATTACGTCGTTACGGGTTCGCGGAGACGCGGTACAGGTGCAGCAGGAAGTCGACTCGTGTCTTCGTCCACAAATCGATGTATATACCGATCACCCAACTATATACAAACATGCATGTCCATAGAATTTGTTCTGGTTATACTACACTTGGGTTCGCTTCATGTCGCTCAAAATTGCATAGTCTCTTTTGCCGTGTACAGCAACAAAACCATCTCGTTTAATCGACCCATCAAACAGACCCGGAAAAAGCTGCTTCTTTTATTTTATGTCACGACGTCTCGGGAATTACACGCCGTCGTCTTTCTCCACACACATATGTGGTTTTACCTCGTTTATTTTTTATACTCTGTGCGTGTACACATACACGCTATGATTAACCCTTCGAGTGCACACCTACAAGTGCATATTGGGTAAATCTGACCCGAGGCGTTTTGCAAATCGTTATGTTCCGCTAAATATGCATATTTTTGCTTTTTTTTTCATGAGTCTGCATCGTTCGAATGCAACGAAATTCGTTTTTTAATTTCGACAAAAATAATTATTCGAATGCAGAATGTAATTGCGATAATAAAATGATCGATTCTTGCCACCCGAAAAGCATATCGGCTCGAAAAATTTGGATAACATTGAAAATTTAACAAATCATCAATAAAATCAAATATTTTTCGTTGCATTCCAACGTTGCAAACTTCAGCATCATTTGTTTCGTAAAGATGTTTTTGTAGTAAATTATTTACACTTTGTGGCTGTACACTCATTTTTTGACGAAAAATCAAAATAGACTAAAATTCGTTGCCATTAAATGCCAAAAAATTGGTGACTTAAAATTTTTGGGGTCCGAGAGACCCAGTATGAGGTAAATTTCGTACACTAGAAAATGGAGATTTAGGAATCCCGATTTCGCATTATTTTTCGTGTTAAATCGCGTGTGATAAAGTCTCTTTATTTACCGAGCAATGTTGTAAACACGGACGACTGAGTATTTCTGTAGCGGGAATAAAATCTGTTGCGTGTCTCTGCAAATTATTTCAGGGTCGAACCATCAGGTGGTCTCTTCCGTCTCTCTCTTTTTTTCCCTAGGCTTTTGCCTCTGACGTTTAACCCCGAAAATCTAATGATTCTCCAGCTTTACGTCACTGTTTTCCTCAATTTCCAATCACCATATTCATAGCGGTATTCGCATAATTGGTTCGGGTGAAAACACTCGAAGATGGACGTACCAGGAAGATTTATTTGTTTGTTAAACAATTTTCTTTCGTTTTTTCCGTAAACTATGATTTATCGATCGCGCTCGTCGGAGTAATTTAATTTCGAATCCTTGATCTTGAGAATTATTGACTCATTCGTGAGACTTTTTAATCTCGTTTCACGAATTCGTTACTACAGCCTTTATCGTCTTTGGTATTGACCCACATACGATGCTTGTTCTCGCTTTTTTTTTTATTTCGAGCTGTGAGACTATTTTGTGGCAATAATTCTTGAAAAGTAGCACTGATTCCATTCGCTTCTGTATCGGTTGTAATTACTTTTATTACGAGACGTTTCTACTTTCTTCATTTTGATTGAGTACCTCTTGAAATTCATTGTCATTGCCCATCGCATTTGGTGCAATGAATAAATTCAATCCGTTGCAATGTCTGCGAGAGAATTTTCTTTTCAGAGGAACAGGCAGTAAAACCTTACGAATTTTTACTTTATCGTGCGTACGAAAAGATTTCTTGATCCGCAAAGTATCGCGGAATTATGATCCCGAAGTTTCCATCGTTGGAATGCAACGAAATTATGACTCTGAAGTTTGCATCGTTGGAATGCAACGTAATTCGTTTTTATTTTCGACAAAAATTATTATTCAAATGCAGAATATAATTACGATTATAAAATGATGCATTTTTGCCATTCAAAAAGCATATCGGCTCGAAGAATTTGGATGACATTGAACGAATCTTCAATAAAATGAAATATTTTTCGATGCATTCCAACGTTGCAAACTTCAGCATCATACGAAATTCTGTTATTTCTTTGGCAGAGCAATTAATTACTATTCAATATTTGGTCCGGCCACGGAAACGATTCTCTCTTGCTATCAAAAAACTCAATCGACTCAAAAAAATTGCCGCGATCTTGAAAATTCAATAAATAATCAATAATTTCTATTTATTATTTATTGAATAATTTCTTCGAATAATTATCGAATAAAATTGAATAATTGGCAATTTTTTGGGTCGATTGAAAAATTGCCACGATCTTAAAAATTTCTATTGATTATTTATTGAATTTTTAAGATCGTGGCAATTTTTTGAGTCGATTGAGTTTTTTGGTCGCAAGGGAGAATCGTTTCAATGGCCGGCCCATTATTTCAATGGTTTTCGTTGAATCTCAACGTTGCAAACTTCAGAGTCATGCGGAATTTGCGGCGAAATAGAGCTTGAACGTTTCGATTTTGAAACGAGATCCTCGCGAGCCTCAGAGACATTCTTTATGCATGCATTTATATTTGAAACAGCAACCGTCAAGATTGGTGTTGTTATTCTATATACGAATTCCTACGGTGTCAAGAGAAAGGGTAATCTTTCTTCGGGATTTATTGCTCTAACGGTAATAAATCAGGTCTCGGTACCAGCACGGGGGCTTGATTATTAGAATGGAATTATTATTTATAGGATGCGGAATGAGCATGATTGCGCGCTTGTCCGTTCAAATTTCGCTGCAACTCGAGCGAAATTATTATTTTCATCTTTTCCTCTCATTCTTGACGAGATATTTCGAGAGACTCTAATCTTCTCTTTCCTGCTGTCGCTGAAACAGCTGGAGCGACGCTTTTTCCACTTTTTTTTTGTCCTCTTAACTTTTCATCTCTCGCCTCCGTCCTGCGTTGCGATATTTTCCCTCGAACCAGCCACACGCACTTTCTTTCCTCTGGAAAACAATTGGGAGCGCGACTTTGCTGACAATCTTTGTGCGTGCGAAAAATCCTGTTGAAATTGGTCCATTCGATCGAATAAGATCGAATTAAGTTTGGGAAATTTTGTTTTCGCGTTCCAGCGATCTTGTCATTTTTATGTTTGATGGAAAATAAATTTTTTAATATAAAACTCGAAAAATTTGAAATTAATTCCCAAAAACATCGTAGGATCGAAAAATATTTTTAAATTTTCATAAAAAATCGATCTCGGGTCAAAGTCGTGATTTTTGAAACACTAAAAACTTTTCATTTCCCACTCGAATGAAAAATATCGAGCCAGGTCTCTCAGATCGTGAAAATCCTAATCTGGAATTGATGCAGCAAGATGTTCCCCCTGTGGTTTCTGGATATCGTAACTCACAGATTACGACTGCGGTTGCGATGCACCCACGGCTTGGTATACATAAGCAACGAGCTTGGAAAATAAACCGAAGTGTTTGAATTTGACAGGAAAGAAAAATAGAGAGAACCAAAAGACATACAAATTTCTATTTCCCCTTAAATCATTTATAAGCTTCTATAAATTATGAAGGAATTTACAAAAATTACTAAAAGAGTGTTTCAGGTAGACCAAAAAAACCGAAACGAAAACCAAATTTCACGTGAAATTAATTTTTGCATGATCCTGAAGTTTGCATCGTCGGAATGCAACGAAATTCTGTTATTTCTTCAGTAGAGCAAATAATTATTATCCAATATTTGGTCCGGCCAATAAAACGATTCTCTCTGGCGACAAAAAAACTCAATCGACTCAAAAAATTGCCACGATTTTCAAAATTCAATAAATAATCAATAGAAAAAATGTTTTTCGTTGAATCTCAACGTTGCAAACTTCAGAGTCATAATTTCTGCGCCGTTTTCGCATCAAATACGATTTTCCAGCGATATCAAAAAATTGAAATTAAATTAAAATGCTGATGATATTTCTGTAAATCTTGTTCTCGCGTAAATCGTCCGATAACAACAAAAATATACTCGTAAATTTATATATTTATCGAACGTTCGATCAGCGTCTACTTTGTGTTGATTCAATTAAATTGATTGATTGCACGCTCAAGCAGAGAAAGAAAAAGAATGTCAAAGTTGAAATGATCAAGTCGAATGATTTTTCGGGTCTCGAACAAGTTTTCTCCCCATAGCGTATCGGTTATCGTAATAACTATAATTATTCGAGTTGCGAGTGATGAAGCTCAAGCCGCGATTAAGTATACCTGGAGATAACAAAACACGAGGAAACAAAAGAAGAAAAAACGGTAGAGCGAGACTCGCACACTTGGGTATGAATCATCAGAGCTCGTAAGTCTCGGACGACGACGACAACGACGCAACGCCGACTCGCGTCTTTCTCGTAGACGAGCATTGACCGTTATCCCATGATCTTCCTCATAGACTTTCTCAAACGAGACCAATCCGCGATAGAGCCATGTATAATAAGTCTCGAAACCTCTACATTGTTATTTTTACTCCGCGCCTAAAAAGCGAGCGAGTTTCGAGCACAAATACATCGCGATTTCATTGTCGGTAATCAAGTCCCTCAATCAATTAATTCCGATCTCAAGAATATTCGAAATCCACGTGAAAACGTAACGAAAAAATTCTTCAAGGCCATTTTTCGTGTGTATTTTTATTCTCTTACTTAATGACGATTCAAAAATCATTAATAATCGTTTCGAGTGATTAACGAGGTCGATTATGATCGATCGATTCAACGCGATCGCCTCATTATCCTTCATTGTCGAGATCATTGTGCCAAATTCGATAAAATTGAGTCTGGCTCCGAATTAAGTAACGATCGACATTTCATTTACGATTTCACGCGTCGCCCCGAAGAATTTCACGTTCTCAGAACTCGTCAAAATCAATGATATCCCATTACAAAGTAAACGAAACATTACTCAGTGCAATAAACCGATTGTAACCGAAAATTTGTACCGACAAGAATGAACACGGAATCGAGAACTTTGTGTACGAAGTAGAAAAGTGAAAATCGAATCCGGAAACTCGAAACTGGGATCGTTGTCGATTGTGTCAAGTGACGTGTTGGATTACGGAACGCGTTTACAATGTCGCGAGACGAATTACAGTGTAAGAAAAAATTGAGTCTACAACGTACATGACAAAAAGTTTCATCCTGACGGAAGCAGAATCATTGGCACGTTTTGCTGGACACGAGAGAGAGAGAGAGAGAGAGAGAGGCCGGACCATGTGAAAATCATCTTGTTCCATGTATAATGGTCCCTTTCTCTCGTTCGGCAATGCCGCGCACTACGGTGTGTGTATCTTTGGCTGTGTACGTTTTTAGCTGCGGATATATAGACGCCGACGATTCACGCGGTTGGTCCGAGTGCGCTATGCGCAAAGCCCGCCTATCAGGGATCCGAGTGCCGAGCGAGCTTTCAGTCTCGCGTCGACCGTCGTCGCAGTAGTTCGAGCGACGGGGCTACACGCGGTTCTTCCATATAAATCGTCATTAACGCTCATATAAAACGCACACACAAATAAATTTATACGTGAAAATTGTCGCACACGTTGTCGCGCGTGTTTTGCACGCCAAGTGTCTTTCCCCCGAATTGACAGGTGTCACGTGTCAAAAGTTAATTCCGTTGTTTATCTTCGCATTTCCCAATCAGCTGGCCCATGCGCTCGAGCAAAAATTACATCGGAATTTATATCTCGACTAATGACTCATTAACGGCGTAGTGATCCAATTTAAATGGCTTAATTAATCGGTCATAAAAATTCGACGTCCGATCGCGTCTTTCAAATTTTGTCAACGCATCGACGGTTCATCGAATCTCGGAAATTTATCATCTTTTTTGTTTGTTATTTCGAAACAAGTGAAGAAAAAAAAACTTTTTCGTCAATTCGTCGATTTTTTGACGCGAAATCGACACTCGGCCCGAACAAACGATCCGGTATTTTGTGTGTAAATATACGCATGACGTGAAATTGTAAATACGAACTGTGTATCGAACGATCTTCGGAGATACGCGATCCCAAGAGTGTGAACATTCGTAGCCCGGCGTGCAGCAGGTGATATACGATGTGCGGGTTTGCGCCACATTGATATACATTTGTGTATGAATATATGGACATTTACTCACTTGCAAAGGTCGATGATTGGCCGTGTGTGAGACACAAATTCTCATCGTGATTGAATCAAGCCTTAAGGAGGCTTAAGGTTCGCTTTCTAGACGCACGTGGAACGAGTGAATCATGCGGAATAAAAAAAGTATCTCTGAAGGAGATTTATTTAAAGCGATCTCGTAAATCACTCGCAAAGCTTTTTTTTCGCATAAATTTTCATCCGATTCGCGACACTATTCGAACGAAAATTCATCCTGATTGATTGCAATTCGAGGTTGAAATTTGTCACGATCGTTTAATTGATTGTTTAGTCGTGGCTTTTTGTTTCATCAACTTTTCTCGTGGAAAATCGACGTCGTGAGGGCCTTCAGACGTATTTCGTTGCTCGCGATTCGGCCTTGATTAATTAATTACCAATGTCAATCAGACGTTCGGACTTGGAATTAACGTTCGAGGGTTTTTGTTTTGAAAATTAAAAGTTTCTATCGCATTAATTTCGCTTTCACTCCACGAGGCTCAATGTTATTGCACTCGGAAACTTTCAACACCAATTTTTGATCGATTTGACAGATAAACGCTCCGCGCTCGCTTGATCTGTCTTGTGGATAATTTATCGCACGAGCCAATCATTTTTCATGCAGTGTTTTGCAAATTATTTACGAGTCACTCCGGATATGGCGAAAGATTTGTATTGAAATAAAAATTGGAGTATTCAGAGCTTCAGAAATTGTCAATTAACGAAGGAAAGGAAAAAAAATTACGTCGCAGTTACGTCGATACGAATAATTGGGGATTAAAATCGAATAAATACGCGACGAAGTAATTGAGGGTTACCAGAATTTCCACGAACAATGAAATCCCGTTATCGGGAGGAGAATCGAATAATAACGACAAGTGCCAATACGAAAAGGAATTTCGTAACGAAAATACGATAATGTTGACCGCTCGATCTGGCCCACTCGGGGTCGGACGAGTCCCGAGAACTCTTGGTCCAGCCGAAGGCAGCGATCATCTGTTTTTACTTCCCGAACGTGCTCTCGTTATGGACAGCACCCATCTACGTCAAGATCTCGCCGGTCTTGACTTCAATCTTCATCTCAATCTACTCCACACCGCTCCTCGTGGCAACGTATGGCTATGTAAGTTTACCCCCTCCCTTTTTCATCCAACTAAAGTGCGAGTCGGAAAAATTCAATGCCGTGGAAATTCTCATGGGAACTGATGAAAAAATATTTTTCTCCTTCACCATTTTTTTTATGATCCTGAAGTTTCCATCGTTGGAATGCAACGAAATTCTTCTCTTTTTTCAGCAGAGCCAATAATTATCATTCAATATTTGGTCCGGCCAATAAAACGATTCTCGCGACCAAAAAACTCAATCGACTCGAGAAATTGCCACGATTTTCAAAATTCAATAAATAATCAATAGAAATAATGTTTTTCGTTGGAAAAGATTGGCGAATTGAATTGTTGGCGAACTTTTGGAAAAATCGAGTCATTGGGAACTGACGAAAAAATATTTTTCTCCTTCGTCATTTTTCTAACGCGTGGGTCTCGAGTTTTTCACGTCCGAGCGAAAAAAATCGATTTTTTTTTCATGGTGTGCGATGACGCCAAAGTTACTGGGGTGTATACACATTTTTATCCAGAATCGTCCGCTTGAGTTGGCTCGAGTTTGCTCACCAAAGGGGTTCGATCCACGAAAGCTCATGCACCATAAAAATTTCCATAGCTTTGTCGTTCCTGCGAGAAGCAAATAACGTGGACGGAACGAAATTTCATGCAAATTCAATGGACACATTATCCAGTTGAATTAAAAAAAAGTGTCGCAATTTTATTTGGCGAGTTATTTGCGAAGCGAAATTTGTTTTATTGCTCGAAACATTCAGGCTTGCGGTTTCTTTTTTTTACGGAGTGATGAATCGCGAAATCGAATCGACCGTCGAGACATCAGAAATTGTGTCATCGCACGTTCCCCCGCGGATTTATCATCGCGAAGGAACTGAGTTATTGGTTATTCGTTATGCGATCCACAATATGGACTATGGAGTGGGGAGCGAGAAAGAAAGAACGGGATGGCTCGGAAGAAAGAGGCGTGTTATGAATATTGAACGATCGGAACATTGCTGCAATCGCGATTTTATAAAAACACATTCTTTTGCCGGCTCGTTGGTACTATACAGACCGTGATAGTTTAACACAGACCCGAGCGCATCCGAGTAATCAGATACACTAATAACACTTGAGTAAATCCAAAGCTCCAATGGCACACATGCATTACATTTTGCTCCGCGTGTGCGTTCTCCCGAGTATTTGAACGCGTATGTGTAATGACTCTGAAATTTGCATCGTTGGAATGCAACGAAATTCATTTTTATCTATGACAAAAATAATTATTCGAATGCAGAATGTAATTACGATGATAAAATGATCCATTTTTGCCATTCGAAAGGCATATCGGCTCGAAAAATTTGGATGACATTGAAAATTGAACGAATCTTCAATAAAATTAAATATTTTTCGATGCACCTCAACGTTGCAAACTTCAGTGACGTGAACAAGTAAATTTTTTTTTGGTTTTTGAATAAATCGTTGAAAAATGTTCAAAAAGAATGACTCTGAAGTTTGCATCGTTGGAATGCAACGAAATTCATTTTTATCTTTGACAAAAATAATTATTCGAATGCAAAATGTAATTACGATCATAAAATGATCGATTTTTGCAATTTGAAAGGCATATCGGCTCGAAAAATTTGGATGATATTGAAAATTGCACGAATCTTCAATAAAATTCGATATTTTTCGATGCATTCCAACGTTGCAAACTTCAGCATCATGTATGTGTATCGCACGTCGATTTATATAATGGGAAGTGAGTCAGATGACTTTATCAAGGTCCCTCATTTCCGAGAGCATTTTCCTATCAGGCCCACTTGATCATTTTCAAACAAGCCTATTCGTCCCCATGTTTTATTGACGTTTAATCAAACCTCGACGATCCTTCAACTCTTTTGAGAAAAAAAACGCATTTCCGTGTTACGCTCAGCCGATTATCGGGTTTTTCTGCTCGGAAAATCTCATTTTTTTGTTGGGACGTTGACATTGTAGACTTGCGGACGTTCAGATGTTGAAGATTCAAACTGAACCCGGTGCAATTTTTTTCAACGTCCCCCACATCGCCGGCGCGCGAGGATTAAACTCGTTTCTTGTGTATGCGAGAAAACAAAAGGTTGTGAGAGAAAGAGGGAAAAAAGAGAGTGAAACGCGCGCCGAAATTCCCGGAAATTCTCGAATCCTCGTGTTCGGGAGTCTCGTGGGAGATCGTTCTCCGTTCTTCCAATTAAAGAGGAATTTATCCCGTCTACGTGTCTATAGTTGTTCGTACAGATGGTAAAATGTACATGTGTTACGCACATACATGCGCAAATGACCCTTTAGAAATGCGAGCTGACCGCAGAGTAGCGTTAGCAGCCACTTTTATTCGAGTCTAACGAACCATCGCGCTAATTGTTAATTGGTATAATTAGCTACGAATATTATCCATGTCAAGAGCTGCATAAGAGCCGAGCCGCAAAAAGAGGCAATTTCAGCAAAATAAACAACGACTAAGTTTATTAGTTTTAATATACTCGACGCGTCCTTCGTATGTGTCGATGCGTTTGTGTGTCGACGCAACTCCGCGTTCGAGATGTTTTTTGCGACCGACCAACTGCAAAAGTTTTACCATTAAAATTCTTCGGCCCTCAACGTCGATCTACGAGCCTTTCGCACGTAAACGCAAAAACGATTTTTTTTCGTACGGACTGTCCCAAAACTTGAACGGTATGTTTGCTCGATTAATTAGTCACGGAATTTCGCGAGTCAACTTTGTCCTCGTGGGATTCCCTCGCCCAGAGATGGACTGCGTGTAGAAAAAATCGCTTGGAGGCGATTTTCATTTACATTTTTTGTCGTAAATTCATGTTCTACTTCCGTTAGAATCCTCGATCTGTATTTACTAGGCCAAAAATAAATATAAGCAAAGACTTGGTACTGTACGCGCTCCATATAACCGAGCACGATAAATTTTCGTGATAACCAGCACACACGAGCCTCAATTCGGCCTCACATCAGTGCAAAACCAACCTCGGACTTTTACGAGAGAGCAGCAAAGACCGAGAAAGAGAGAGACAGATTCGTTGAGCTTCCCTTGCCAAAGTAATAAACAGAAACTTTCCATCTCTCGCGCGCGCGCTATTAGGCCATTGTGCAGCACCAACTCTGGCAAATATTCCAATGTACTCGTGCACTTTACTTTCGTGTGCGAATCTTCCTTCGTATCGAGACGAATCAGCTGATTCGGGCACGAGATTCAAGCCAGCAATCGGGAGGGACTGAGGGAGGACAAGGGAGAGAGTCGAAGATATTTTTGGTACTAAATTTAACATTGTCGATAATAATCTTCGGGCACTTGGGATTTTGTACGAAAACTTTTGCACAGCCTACACGAGGCAACCCTGACCACGCCAGCCACAAATTGAGATGCAAAAAAATAAATACACCGAGTCAAAATGAGCAAAAATCGAAAAATTTTATGATCCTGAAGTTCCCATCGTTGGAATGCAATGAAATTCTGTTATTTCTTTAGCAGAGCCAATAATTATTATTGAATATTTGGTCCGGCCAATAAAACGATTCTCTCTTGCGACCAAAAAACTTAATCGACTAAAAAAATTGCCACGATTTTCAAAATTCAATAAATAATCAATAGAAAAAAATTATTGGAATTGCCTGGAGATGATTTTTCTAATTAAAACGATGAATTTTCATTCGTTTTTTTTATTTGATCGAAAAATGAAGTTGCTAGGAATTTTGAGTCGGTCGAGTCTCGTACAAAAGTTTTGTTTCGATCCGTGCGTCTGTGAAATTGAAGACATTCCGTAGAATCTCTTGGTTTTTATTAATCTTCGTGGACTTGACGCTGTGGATATTATTTCAAAAATGATCCTGAAGTTTGCATCGTTGGAATGCAACGAAATTCTGTTATTTCTTCAGCACAGCCAAAAATTTTTATTGAATATTTGGTCCGGCGAATAAAACGAATCTCTCTTGCGACCAAAAAACTTAATCGACTCAAAAAATTGCCACGATTTCCAAATTTCAATAAATAATCAATAGAAAATATGTTTTTCGTTGAATCTCAACGTTGCAAACTTCAGAGTCATTTAATCGTTTCATCCATGCAATTAATTCGTCGACCTCTAGATTCGCGCTGAAATATAAAAGAAACTTTTGAATCGCCCAGCAAAATGGAAACTCGACGTATCTGATATCGATATTTGACTGACGATGCATGAAATTGACCTTGACAAGCTTGTCCAGAAAAACTAGATGTGAAAAAGTTGATAATAAGCTTGTGTGAAATCGACAGCAACGATCGCTTCAGTCCCGTTGCTTTTCCTCATTTGATTTTACACGATAGTCTCGCCAACTCGCGTCGCATTATTTTGTATATATCCATTGCACTTGAAAATAGGATTTCTGAGAGAGTGTTTGATGCGTCGCTTCTATCGTGTTGTACATCGAGTTGGATCTAATTTGAAGCGAACTATTTATACGGTTGATTCCATCAGATCGAACGATCCCCTTGCAAGTCAATCGCAGCAAGAACTCAATCTAATCGCTCATAGTCCAATTATGATATCGTAGCCTGCCGACAACAATCATCAAAATAATAAACAACCTGTGTAATGTAGATTTCTTTATTTATTTCTGTTACAGGTGAGTACACTGAGAAATTTGTATTGCTATCGAGAGACGCAATCTCTATAGACGCGCAACTTCCGGTGGCCTAAAACATCGATATGAGCAAGTGGTTGAGTACTTTTAAAACCTTTTTTTTCTAACCCTATTTGCATTTTATTTCAACGAAATTGGAACGACGTAGAAAACTCAGTGGAGCAATAAAATTTCGAACGGGATATTTTACGTACGTGCAATGAAGCAAAAAATATATTGCTCTACTCTGCGATGATAAATATAGTGTTTTATATACATCGGGTGTCCCAGGATCAATGCTCGGGAGTGCGAGCTTTAGTCTAGGACGAAATTATGCATCGAAACCTGTAGGAATTTTTTTTTTGTCTGGTATTTTTGTGATCGAATTACGAGAATTAAGGTTCGAGGTCCTGCTTCCTTTTTTCGTGTTTTCTGACACAACGATCCATGATGGAGCAAAAATCCATAGGACCACTTTTGTAGAGGATGAAATTTCCTACAAAAAAGTCCCCGGCGGCAGTGTTCGATCTTTGGCAGTTTAGCGCTGAGAACGCAACGCAAGGAAGCGTTTGGAAACGTTCGCCCTACGCATGAAAAAACAGGTACGTTTTCGATCCGCTCTCGGGACTAAACTATCGGAGATGGACGAGCGTCGTGAGGAACTTTTTTATAGGAAATTCGATGCTCTACAAAATTGGTCTTATGGTGTTTTGCTCCATCTCCAACCGTTTCGCCGGTATGCTCCATAACAGAACGAGCATCCTCCAATCTCGATATAAAAACTTTCTGACCATTCGCGTCTTGACACCCTGTACGTTAATTAGATATTCTTGGCTAGACGTGACGAGCTCTGACCTTCGTTTTATCTACGATTCTAATTAAAAACTTTCACGATTATGGACTCGTCTCGAAAAATGTGAATTTTTCACATTCCCTCGCAAACATCTCGACGATTTTTTTCTTAACTGAATAATAAATAAAATACGACATAATTGGCAATACGAAGGGTTAACTCGAGCTAATTCCGTCGTTTTGTTTGCGAGCGATATCGTGTATACGTGAGTGACCCTGAAACGCCTGAAAGATCTTGTTGGTGGGAATGGATTGCGGTAAAACGTCGCACAGTCTTCATCCCATAGAGGAAGCGAACGATTTCCACGCTCGAGAAATACCTCCATTGACTATCGTCTGCTCCTGCCCGTACACTCTTCTCCTAATTCGTCTCGTCGATGTGCAACATTTATCAGTTTTAATTCTCATCCTCGTCACGATCGCTCTTTCGTATTCCATTTAATTTCCTGATGCTCAACGAAAAGATAATTTCATTGGCATGATTCATCAAAATATCGCAATTTTAATAATCTGGAATTATCTTTATTGGCAGATTTGATTTTCCATCGAATTTTCCATTAATTTTCTTATCGTCGCGATTAAATTTTTCAATTAAATTTCTTGGGCAACTTTTCGCGCATTGCACTGTCTTTTGCGTAATTGAAACGACGCCAAACTTTTTTCTGCGTCTACAGGAATTGCGCTGGCTGCGGTAGAGAGAGAGAAAAAAATAGGAAAACAGTTGGCCTTATTATTATGATTATTATTTTTATTGTTGTTGCTGTAGCGTTAAGGCGCTGACCGGAACTTTATTACGTTTCCCCGAACGCTGCCAACGCAATGCTATCGATTATGACTCCTTTTTTCGATTTTTCTTCTGCGTACATTTATTTTTATTTTTCCATATTTTTCACGCTTCGCTCTGCATAAAGGGAAAATGTATTTCTCACGAGCGGGGCTGACCAATGACTCACTTTGCTCTCTTGTCTCTCAATCGAAATTACGCGCGGCGCGTCACGCCGCAGACATTCCGAAGGTTTCAATTGCGCTCGCGGTGCGGCTCTCGACTGATACGAATACGACGTATACACTGAAAATAAAATTTTGTTGAAAAAGATGGATATTTTGTTGGATACGTTAAACTAAACATTTTTTTCAAAAAATCACGAAAACTTTGTCATTTCAGCAAAAAACATTCTAGAAAATCTTTTCGAAAAGTGAATTTTTGTCCTTCCAATCGTAAATTTTGCTGACAGTTCCGTTACAAATGAAAAATATTGTCGAAATAACGAAAATTTTGAAATTATCCCAAAATATTTAGTTCGCTGTATTCAACAAAATGTCGACGTTTTTTTGACAAAATTGAATTTTCAGTGTACAGTGACCGACAAAATAATTTCCTCCATCGGTCGCTTCCTTTTTCCAATTTTCACTCAATTCGCCATTTTTTTTCTTCACTTTTTCTTTCATATTTTGCCAACTTTCACTCATGTGCCATAAATCTGTTTCACGTAACGCCGCGTGCGATTAAATCACTGCGAGACACTTTCTAGAAAAATAACTTTCGTGAAAAGTGCAGGAAAATTACTGAATGATGAAATTTTGTTTTTCTACAGAATTCTTGCGGCTTTTCTTCCTTTGATTTTTATTTTCACTCTTTAATTACAAATCGCGGAGAGCACGAACTCTCTCGCAAATATGACGAAAAAATGTGCGCGCGGGTGCCAGGGAAAAACTCTCATCACGCTTCGCAACAGCTCCGCGCAGATAAAATTTCCAAAGACAGCTGTTCCCTCCTCGCCCGCGCGTTCTTTCTCACGTACTCGAGTTTTGTTGGCGCTGTACACCTGATAACTTGAGTGCAACGACACGCCGTTTTTCTTCGTTTTTTTTTCTTCTCGTACACCCCCGAAGCGCGTATTTCTAAAGTGGAAAAAGACGAAACTGTCGCACAGACGATCAGGACGTTCATAATCAAATTCGATCGCGACCAAATTTCCAAAATTTTGCGACCTTTCTTGAAAATCTTGCAAAGGGCGATTGTTTTTGCACGAAATATTCAGTGTCCAGCCTCGTTTTTCGTGTCGTATCGATCTCGACGATTCCGGAGAAGAAAAAAAATTCTTGTCGTCATTTTCGTGCAGATTTTATCATATTTTTCCACGATATTTAGCTCGTGGCCCGGGCTGTGGCTTCTTGCCCATAAAATACTTGAAAACTTTCTCAAACTCGACACCGCGAACAAACGCGAAAACAAGGCACTTGTTTGTCGAGGATCTTAACATCGCCTCGATGATTAATTACACGCTTCACGTGTTAATTTTACAAGAAATTCTGACGTTGCGTATATAGCGAGTTGATCTTTGACCCTTTGACGTTTCCATATTATCGTCACCCGGAGGAAATATGATGGTTCTTAACAAAAGATTGCGAATACTTTGTCATAGCTCGCGATCCGTCCGCATCAACACGCGGCGCTTATGCACTTTTGCGGATGCCCACGCCGCAGAGGACGGAAAAACGCTCGCGTGCCCTTTTTAGCAACGCGAAAAGAAACACAACGGAAGAATATCGTGTGATTCAATTGGCTGTCAGTCTGACACACGAACGTTTGTTTCTTTTTATGTTCGTGACGTGCAATCGAAACAGATAATTATGAAAATCTCGTCGAGAATTCTTCGGGATTCGATTCCGATCGAGGCTGCTTTTCGTTTTAAAGTTTTTTTTTCTCGAATGACTCAAAACAGAAAAATTGGAATTAAGCGAGGAAAATAATGGTCAGATAAATCGAACGATCTCAGAATTCTTTGGGATTCGATTCCGATCGAGTTGCTTCTCGCTTTCAGTTTTTTTTTTTCGAAGAATTCGAGACGAAAGGAATTTGATTGGAAGTAGAAAAATGTTGGCCAGGTAAATCGGGAGGCCCGCAAGATTTGCCGACGTGTTGTGCGTTGACGAAAAACGCATTGGGACGATCGATCCAGCCCTTGCAGTTGCGCACGTGCGTCACCCTTTTCTAGTAAATATATTTTCTCATAGATAACAAGAATTGGGACAATTACTGGCATTTTTTCTTGTGCTGTCATGTTCAATGCTGTACACGCAGATCTGTCCGATTAGGCGCTGTCGGAATCGATTTTTTCTTTTGGAAACGCCCTCCGACAACGATGCACCTGCTGCACGTGAATAATTCACTACGCAGCAGCGTGCTTTCGGGAATCTCTTTATACATTTCGTCCACGCCTCGGCCTTTCGGACCTCATCCCGCCTGCACACATGTCGGCACGCATTTTGTCATTTTTTTCATTCGTGTTCCCAGCGAGAAACGTAATTGCTCGCGTCATCGAAATTGTTGCGTCCCCGAGCGAGTAATTGGCAGAGCGCGTGTCTAACGACTGGCCGCGCCACCCTCACTCGGCGATCGATACAAACCAGGGTTGATGTCCCGACGATGGCCTCACTGACTTCTCTCGCACCTTTCGCTCAAACATCCTCGTTCACTCTCTCTCTCGCTCTCTCTTTCGATCTTTAGTTTCCCATCGTAATTTTTTCATCTCGCAACCAATTTTCAAAAAACTCCAGGCCGCGGCTGACGCCGGAGGCTCTTCAATTCAATTCTGACGTTTTATTATTCGAGTAAATCATTTTCTTTTCGCGAAATCTGTTTCGTGGCCTTTGATACGTTCAACGGGCTGCGGGAAACAATTTTGCGAACATTTTTCTGTAGAAAATGGCTTCGTCCTTGACCCAAAGGCCGCGAATCATTTTCCTCCGACGAACATGCTTAATTTTTGAAAATTATGGAAAAATTTGACCCTGTCGGCAAAGCATAAAAAAATTGGCAGTTCTCGAAAATGTTTCTTCGGGTCTATATGACCCAGTGTGTCAACGAAGGGAATAGAATGGTTTTTATTTAAAAAAAAAAAAAAACTAATTTGGATTACGAACGATGTGACGAGGTCGAAATTCGTCCGAAAATGGTGTCTGACGTATCCAACAATGGAACAATCCGCGGAGCAGGAAATACACAGATATATTTTGAGATAACAGATCGATCGGGCGCGGGTTTGCCGCAAAAATAGTCCCGCAGGACTCGAGAACGTGGTGCAGCTCCGGGGGGATCCGATATTCCGTAAACGGAAGTAATCTTCTCTCTCCCTTCCTCGTTTGCTCTCTCTTTACTCGCGCTAGCTCGTGGCTGAATTAACTTCCGTCGACCTCGTTCTCCTCCGGGAATTCTTCGATCTTTTATTTACTCCTTTTATCGAATATTCTCCTGCTCGCTCTCCACAACATTCAGCCCCATTTTTCCTTCATGAAAAATAACTTTGCGCTAGTCGAAAGCTCCAGATTCAATGATTCTGAAATTTGCATCGTTGGAATGCAACGAAATTCTTCTTTGTCTTCAGCAAAAATGATTATTCAAGCGCAGAATGCAATTACGAAGATAAAGTGATCGATTTTCGCCACCCGAAAAGCATATTGGCCTACAAATTTTGGATGACATTGAAAATTGAACGAATCATCGATAAATTCAAATATTTTTCGTTGCATTCCAACGATGCAAACTTCAGCATCGTGATTTATCGGTCAATTTGTACGTTTTTCAAAATCGCTTCAAAGTTTGCTGCACCCAATGATTTCTTTGCAATTTTTCGACTTTTTCGGGTCGCTTCGATTTTATCATTGCCGCCGCCTCATGAATGTCTATTTGTGAAAGATTCATCGAACATTCGTTCGGTTGTTATCGCGAGCTGAGTAACCAAAGACACCGGCAGACAGAGAAACGATTTTTTCCTCATACAGATTTATCCGCATGTATAGTTATAAAGTAGGGAGTGGTGTGGCTGCGTCTGCAAAAGTTTATTTATTATTCCTTCCGTCCTTTCTCTCTCTCCTTCTCTCTCTCTGCTTATATTGTTCTTCTTCCGTGCGGCATCTTCGACTAATGAACCCTCAGCCTCCTTTGTGCGTCACTTCAGACTGTGCCGAGTGTGTGTCTGCTAGGCGCTGATTCCTCTTAAGGAGGTGTTCGCCAGTACAGTCTGTACAAACGCGAGAAATTTACTAGCGAAATCATGATCCTGAAGTTTCCATTGTTGGAATGCAACGAAATTCTGTTATTTCTTCAGCAGAGCCAATAATTATTATTCAATATTTGCTCCGGCCAATAAAACGATTCGCTCGACCAAATAACGCAAACGACTCAAAAAATTGCCACGATTTTCAAAATTCAGTAAATAATCAATAGAAAAAATGTTTTTCGTTGAATCTCAACGTTGCAAACTTCAGAGTCATCGAAATTCTGTTATTTCTTCAGCAGAGCCAATAATTATTATTGAATATTTGGTCCGGCCAATAAAACGATTCTCTGTTGCGACCAAATAACTCAAACGACTCGAAAAATTGCCACGATTTTAAAAATTCAATAAATAATCAATAGAAATGATGATTTTCGTTGAATTTCAACGTTGCAAACTTCAGAGTCTTCCGAAATCGTTGTTTCGCCTGTTCCAACGATTTTATTGTCGTGCGTTGAATCGTTGACTTTAAAACTTCGACGTTTGATTAATAATTTTGATGGAATTTCAAAATGCAGTTGAAAAATACTGCGAAAACGAGAAACGAATCGAGCATGATGATTCGTCAAACAATCCTCGATTCGCTCGTCTAGAAAAATTCTCTTCACCTTTCCAGACAATGCGGCGTTTTTGTTTTCTTCCACAAAATCTCCGAGTTCACTGTACCGCCGAATCTTTCTTTACGTCTTGTTCTATGAGGCTGTGTCTCCTCGTTCTTCTCGTGTGTGATCCACACTCTCGTTCGGAGTGAGAACAGAGTCGGTCTCCTCATACCACGAGACGACAGCAATCGCGTCTGCACCGCGCCACAGACGAGCAGGATTTGCCTACACGTGGGTTGTCCATTAGCTATATACACATACACGCGAGTCTCTTAAGGGCTATACTCGATCGTTCTCCTCTTTTTTACTCGCGCTCCTCTTCTCCTTCCTTCTCTCTTGTTCTCATCAGACTCGTTTCACGAGCAAGGTGGATTATTTTCGAGAGGGAGTGCCACAGCGTCGTACATCAGAGACATGCGAGCAACCAGACGATCCCATCACGTACACTCTATACAGGCTGTCCTTAAAATTACCCTCGAGCTTCTCAACACACGAATTCAAATGATCAAATTACGAAAAAACAAATTTCGCCATATTTTTCAACTCCTGTCATTTTTAATGAAATTTTTATCCGATAAACTTGCAACTCAATTTTTCTCTCCATCGATCGATCAAGTGTCAATCAATCATTCAATTTTCTCCTCGATTTTTTATTCCTTCTCAAGAATTTGATTTTTATTTTAAATCAAACTCTCCGGACCCTTCGTATATGGTCCCTTTACGTACGTAGCGAGTTTGTACTTTAGATTATCAACTACGGTCGTGCGGGGGCGAGACGCCAACGCCCACGATCTCTGGCTAAAGAGACGAGTGTCTTGAAACCCAGCGAACACCCCCCTCTCGGGACTTCTTTTATTTCGTTCTTTATCTTCTCAAGTGGCGTATTTTTCAGCAACCTTTTCAATCTCTTCCCCACCCTCGATGCTGCAGAAGCTTTCAGGCTTCTGATTTTCCGTTTTTCTCTTCATCATTTTATGCGATTTTCATGATTCGTACGAGTTTTGACTTTGCAAACTTTTGTTTCGGAAATTAGTGGTTTTTCGGACGTTTATCGATGCCTGTAGAAATTATGCAGTGTATTAATATTTCGTGCACGCTTTAACCACAAGAAAGTATGAGTCTGAAGTTTCCAATCTCGAGATTCAACGGAAAATATTTTTTGCATTGATTAATTGTTAAATTTTGAAAATCTGGGCAATTTTTCGTTTCGAATTAGTTTTTGGGGCGCAAAAGACGTTTTATCGGCCAGAGCGAATCTTGGATAATAATTGTGAGCTCTGCTAAAGAAAAAACAGAATTTCGTTGCATTTCGACGATGCAAATATCAACGTCTTTAAGAAAGTGCACAAATTGTCACACAATCAATTTGACGTCCCTGTCCCAAAGATACATTTTCAGTCTCGAATATTCCACCTTCTAATGCCGAGTTCGTAGCAATCTAATCGATACATGGCGACCGAACATGAAATTTAAACAGACATTTCGATCTTTATTATTTTTCGATGATGTTTTATCAACTTTGTCGACGACTTACAGTTTATTTTTTCCTATTTTGAATCCGGGCTAATGAGGTTTGTCTAATTGGATTGCGAATTATTCGTCGTTCATCGCAAATCATTGAGCAACCACTCGAGCATTTAATTTCTCGCGATCGTATGTGCTAATTGCACTGAAACTTGACGATGTAAATTTCATTAAAAATCACACATGGCTCGCACTTTGGGGGCAAAGAAAATCTCGTCGAAAATTATTAACTTTCCTCGTTCGTCGATAAGGTAGAAAAGTTCTCAATCCGTAAATCTCTGTCGGTCCTGGCGGTTCACGTTTTACTCGACGTAGGAATCTGTTGCACCGTTTTCGAGAGCAACTGACGATTTACCTACGGTCGGTAAAACGTTGTTCTCTTCAGAGTTCACCGATGACGACATTGGGTAATATTCCCATTTTTATCGTTTACCTCAATTTGCGTAAATTCCATTTATCAATGTCCAGTAACACTGGACGGGCCTGATAACGAAAACGTTTGAAAACCAACGATTTTACCGGCCGAGCAGTCATGGAACAAACGGAATTATTGGGAGTTTGCAAATTTTTCAATTGGCAATACGAAAAAATGCAGATAAATTGTTTTTTTTTAGCAGAAAAATAAATTTTTGCCTCATGCACCTCCAATTAGTCCGGCACGATTAAAAATAATGACAAGTACAATTTTTTTCGATGAACACTGTGAAAGGAATTTAATTAAAATCTAGTAATGATTTTTTTTTTAATTCTCTCGCGGAAAATGTAACTCGGAACGACAGCGTCCAATTATCGTTCTCTTTGCGTTTGACCTATACATACACACGAATTCTAAGGCAATAAATAACGCCTGACTGATACGAACGGGCTAATTAACGGCAATTAACATGGTACAGTATGCAGGAGATTTAAAAGCCAGTATTCGCGTGGCAAACGCGCAACGCACTGGTAAAACAAAATACTCGAAAAGCACTCATCGTTTCATGCCTATGAAATGCGGACTTGCGGATTCAACTTGGAAGTCTGTGGGCGCGTACGTAGTGTTTTTTTTTTCGTTTTTTTTTCGATCCTGAACCTCTCGGCCTCATTGTACGAGCACACGACATCATAGAGTCATAATTCTATCAAAAGTCACGTGAAATTCCAGGTGTTATGCGAGTTGGTGGAAAAAAAAACTTGAGAATTTTTCACATTTTCCTGTTTTTGTAGTCGAGAATTCTCCGAGGCGGATTTCACGTGTTGGTGACTTTCTAAAATTCCTGGAGCTCCGTCTCGTCTCATTAAGCCAACTCATTAGCCGTGAACTTTGAATCGATATAAATTTGGATCAAAAATATGAATGTTTTTTATTTGAAGATTGAACCACAATCGTTTTCATTCCAGTACGTTAATATCACGACTTTCGTTTTCGCATATAAAGAAAAATTATGAGAGCAACGAAGTGACAAAGGCGAAGGAAAAAGAATGGAAGAAAAAAAAAGATGAAAATAAACTTGGCCATGCTCGCGGGCAAGATTCGCCGATTCCTTGTGTCGCACGGAGTGGAAAAATCTTCCCCTCTCGCTTCTCTCGTCTCGTGATTCAAGCCACACGCACGAGAGTGACCCACATTTGCCGGCTTCTCTCCCTCCCCCCCCCCCTCTCGCTCTCTCTGTCACTCTGGTCTCTTTCTCATTTTCGTTTGGTGCAACGACGCGGTAGATTTTGCGGGCAAATATCCTAGTGCACCGCACTCTTGTATTTTATATCTCGCACCGACACAGGCTTAAGTTGCACCTGCAGAACTGCATCATGCAGCGTGGACTTGGTCACGCTACTCCGTATATTCCGCAGATATAAAACGTCGCCCCACCATTCACGTCGTTTCTCTATGCTCAAATATTTTGTCGCTCGTACTAAACCCTGGATAATTATTTCATTTCATTACTTTCTCAGCCTACGTACTGTTTTATCCTATAAAAACAAATTTAGCCTTGATTACCTGCAATCATTTTTCCTTGAGCAAAAACTCTCCTCGAATCAGATTCGCACTCGTGCATTTCTCTACTCGGAGGGATCGAACGAAAGCCAAAAACACGTATTTTTATGACTCCGAAGTTTGCAACGTTGAGATTCAACGAAAAACATTTTTTCATTGATCATTTATTGAATTTTGAAAATCGTGGCAATTTTTTGAGTCGATTGAGTTTTTTGGTCGCAAGAGAGAATCGTTTTATTGGCCGGACCAAATATTCAATAATAATTATTGGCTATGCTGAAGAAATAACAGAATTTCGTTGCATTTCAACGATGCAAACTTCAAGATCATTTTTTATATCATATCCACAGCGTTAAGTTCACGAAGATTAATAAAAACCAAGAGATTCTTCGGAATTTCTTCAATTTCACAGACGCACGGATCGAAACAAAACTTTTGTACGAAACTCGACCGGCTCAAAATTTCTAGCGACTTCATTTTTCGATCAAATCAAAAAAACTAATTAAAATTCATCATTTTCATTAGAAAAATCATCTCCAGACAATTCCAATCATTTTTTTTCTATTGTATTTATTGAATTTTGAAAATCGTGGCAACTTTTTGAGTTGGTTGAGTTTTTTGGTCGCAAGAGAGAATCGTTTTATCGGCCGGACCAAATATTCAATAATTATTATTGGCTCTGCTGAAGAAATAACAGAATTTCGTTGCATTCCAACGATGCAAACTTCAGGATCATGTATTTTTCCACTGATTTCATTCGTTACTTCGAGTGTAAGATCTTTGCAATGGGATTGATAATCGCGCGGGACTAAAATCCAGAATCAAACATTCGATTTCCTTCTGATTTTTTTTCTCTCAATCCTTCCAGTTTATTCAATTCCTTTCGATGAGTTCTCCAGGGAATTACATCATTTCGTTTACACATTTTTTGCTCGAAATTTTCCTATCGCTCGGCCGAAGAATCGAATGGAGTCTCTTCGTGGTACATTTCAATTAGACACAAAGCCAATTGAATCGAGGCTGATTGCGAAGCCACGCGATGAAATTTTTTTCTCAGGATCACAAAAAAAATCACGTGCTCCTATTTTTTATGCTCTTTTTTGTTCGGCGAGCTTGAACTTTTTGTCAACCTTGCGAAGGCCCTCGGTGGAGGAATGAGCGTGTGTATAATGCTTATGAAATTAGTACGCGGCATTCGTGAGGCAAATCCTACAACAAGAAAGCAGGCAGAAAAGTCCTGCAAATATGCACACAAATACAAAGCGTGTGAGGGAACTCGAGCGAACGGCCGAAGCAGTAAATTCGCGCGTGCGAGTTTCACTCTCAAAGCTCGTAGGAGTGCTGGTCCAAAAGCAAAATTAAGAGTACATAAACGGGCTTTTTGGATGAGTTTATGCACAGAGAGTGAAAAGGAAATTTTGTGCGAAGCTGTACCAAGAGCCCGTTTAAACATCGTCTATTACGCTTTCCACGCGACCGGGTGCGACCCCCTTAATTTTCGCTATTTACAAGTGAGCCACACGAGCTTAGTTCCTCCGTAAGTCACAGAGATTTTTCTCGGCGTAAAGCCCGGCTCCTATATCTCGTATTCGTTGTACCAGCGAGTCCTGCCCGATGCATAATAATCCGCAGCTTGTACACGATCGTGTCGCGCCTTTGGAAAACAAAAAAAAATCTACAAAGTTTGTTGGTTTTAGAATTGCCATTTAGAATTTGAAAAAATCCCGTGAAATTTTTAAGAGGCCACAGAGAACCAGGAAAAATGTATTCGAATTGGTAATTTTATGAATTAAACATTGATTTCATACATTTTATTGTATTTTATGATCCTGAAGTTTCCATCGTTGGAATGCAACGAAATTCGTTTTTATTTTCGACAAAAATAAATATTCAAATGCAGAATGTAATTACGATGATGAAATGATTTTTGCCACCTGAAAAGCATTTAGGCTTGAAAATTTTAGATTACATTGAAAATTGAACAATAAATTCAATAAAATGAAATATTTTTCGATGCATTCCAACGTTGCAAACTTCAGCATCATATGAAATTCTGTTATTTCTTCAGCAGAGCAATTAATTACTATTCAATATTTGGTCCGGCCAATAAAACGATTCTCTCTTGCGACCAAAAAACTCAATCGTCTTGAAAAATTGCCACGATTTTCAAAATTCAATAAATAATCGATAGAAAAAATGTTTTTCGTTGAATCTCAACGTTGGAAATTTCAGAGTCATTTGTATTTTACAATGAAAACTGAGATTTATCATGAAACTCAATCTATCTCATGAAATCTATAGTCATGGGTTTCGACGTTCGTTGAGATTCATAATGAATGATCGTAATTGATGGGAATGCAAAAGCCATGGAATCGATCTCAGTAGAGAAAAACGATAATTGCGTTTTTTATTCAATATCATTTTTTCTTGAAATGTCATAATTGATTATAGAATCGTGAAGGGCACGTGTCTCGTCCATGAAATACCTGATACCCACGCTTTCGATAAATGTTAATATCGTGTGAGACCTCCTTGGATAATTATTGACACGTGGTACAGCCTCGTTCCCCATACAGAAATCTTCTCCATATTTGTCTGCGAATACCGACTACGCGATTTTTACAATTTCACACTGACGATCGATTCGTCACACAATGTTCGTGTTTGTCGTCTTTGTCGTGGTTAATTCTCGTTGCTATTTTTCGTATTGTATCGAGCACTCGAAAAACTTTTTATCGAAATGCTTAGGGAGATTCGTTACCACACTGGGTCGTACGGACCCGGACCTGTTATTCCTGTATATTATCACGCTCCAGGTCAAATTGACCCAGTTTGACAATACGAAACGATTCGAAAGTTCCTACAAATTCTCTTTGATTGTTTTTGAGTCTCCTGCGCATTTAATTAGATCAATGAAAAATGAGATCTCGTGGATTTATCCGCGCCGCTGGACAAAAGTATCTCGTCAAGGTCCGATTCGTGAGAACCGGAGAAACTCTACACTTGCTCTGCAAACATCAACATCCCGCGACGGGTTTGCTTCTCCCTAAAGAGAGAAAAAAGCGAGAGGGAAGGAGGAAAAGGGAACAGGGGCCAGTTATTCGATATCCTCATCGAGTATCGATTCTCTTGTATCTTTCCAGTGTATCGTTCTCAATGGATTCCTTGCCTTTCGTTTCTCATGTACGAGCAACATCCTCAATACGATTTTTCAAAAACCTCGCTTGGCTTTCTCTCGATTTTTCCGAAATTTCGTCAACAATTCAATTCGCAAGTCTTCTCCAAGCTCCTGCATTTTTTTCTTCGCGAATCACACAAACGAGACGGCAATAATGTTTCACTATGACTCTGAAGTTTGCAACTTTGAAATTCAACGAAAACGTATTTTCTATTGATTATTTACTGAATTTTGGAAATCGTGGCAATTTTTTGAGTCGATTAAGTTTTTTGGTCGCAAGAAAGAATCGTTTTATTGGCCGTACCAAATATTCAATAATTATTATTGGGTCTGTCGAAGAAATAACAGAATTTCGTTGCATTGCAACGATGCAAACTTCAGGATCGTATTTGAAATAATATTCACAGCGTAAAGTCCACGCAGATTAATAAAAACCAAGAGATTTTACGGAATTTTTTCAATTTCACAGACGCACGGATCGAAACAAATCTTTTGTGTACAAGACTTGACCGATTCAAAATTCCTAGCGACTTCATTTTTCGATCGAATCAAAAAAACTAATGAAAATTCATCATTTTAATTAGAAAAATCATCTCCAGGCAATTCCAACCATTTTTATTCTATTGATTATTTATTGAATTTTGAAAATCGTGGCAATTTTTTGAGTCGATTGAGTTTTTTGGTCGCAAGAGAGAATCGTTTTATTGGCGGGACCAAATATTGAATAATAATTATTGGCTCTGCTGAAGAAATAACAGAATTTCGTTGCATTGCAACGATGCAAACTTCAGAGTCATATGTTTCACTTGGTCTCGGATAATTATTCGCCCCCGAGGCTCCTAGGAATTTAATGATTTCGAGTTTTCATAGCCGGAGCAAAAGTCAGAATGATATTATGTATGAGGGGGGAAAACAACGTTACGGAATGTCGCGAACCGGTGCGTTTGACGTACCGAGATATGCGCGGTGTCTGCCCCACTCGTCGACGATGACGCTCGTTCGCAATGCCATGCTACACGAGATACCTGTTCGTTTTTACTCTCCCTCCCTTCGCCACATACATACACACACACACACCCACGGGTTTTCGCGTTACGTAAGGCCGAGAGAGCGAGCCTGCAGCGCTGTGCGAGTTCCCACTGGCCTTAAATAACGCTCGCGTTACTAACAATTTAAATATGCGACTCTCCCATCGTTTTTGTTGACCGGAAATCTCCACGCAAATCTTCGATCATCCCCTCACGATTAATTCTACAAAAATGTGAAATTTATCGATTTTCTCCATCATTTTCAACGGATTGTTTGAAATGTACAAAATTTCAAGATTTATAGACGTGTCCACGATTTTCCTTGGCATTTCAACAGTCTCCAAAGTAACGGAGTGATTCTGATCGAATTTCCGTTGAACGTAATAAGGAGCGCGAGCCTCGAATCGTCTCCCGAAGCTTCAGGGAGAATAAAATTGGATTACGGTCCGTTCTGTAGTGAAAATTTTATTATCATTGGTAAACTGGCTGGAAATTCGTTTGCAGAATGCGTCATTGTTTGTTATTCGGGGAAGAGAAAATATTGTTGAAAATTTGAGTACGTTGATGCGAGTGCAGCGTGAGATTTTTTAGGCTCGCGATGAACGATCCTGAAGTTTGCATCGTTGGAATGCAACGAAATTCTGTTATTTCTTCAGCAGAGCCAATAATTATTATTCAATATTTGGTCCGGCCAATAAAGCGATTCTCTCTTGCGACCGAAAACCTCAATAGCCTCACGATTTTCAAAATTCAATAAATAATCAACAGAAAAAATGTCTTTCGTTGAATCTCAATGCTGCAAACTTCAGAGTCATTCGCGATGAAGAGTTCTCAAGACTGAAAGCAGATCGAGTGTCATAATCACAAGCAGCTGATATTACCGCACGCGTTTCTCCGGCTACACATTCCGTTCGAGATTCTCGATCGTTAAGTACCGCGATGTGTATTTATATGACGGTGATTTTAAATTTAAATTGACGTATATATTATCGATGAAACGGCCTCGTCGTGCGTTCGCCCTTCTAGTAGTAAAAATAGGTGGGGCGGTTTATAATTTACCGATGAAAGTTGTGCGGGACTCTCCTTTTTCCATTCCTCGATTCGTCTCTCTTTTGTTTTATTTTTTTGACGTTTTTCCTGCGCCTTTATACATTCGCTCGCGAGGTAAAGATCCAGCTGAAAAGTTTGCTCCAAGAAAACGACGTCGCGTTCATAGTTTGGCCCGACCTCCCGCGGTGAATAGATTTCGCTAAAGTTTTAGTCTCCTCGAGAACGAGAGAGACTCGTTTCTACATTTTTCTATTTGTCCTCAACATTTTTTTGCCCTCTTTTCTCTTCTACTCTCTTTACGCCGCAACGAGAGTTCCGCTGCACTCGCGATTTAACATTTTGTTCTACCAGCTATTCTTTCTCGTAATAACGCTTTACGGGGTACAGCACGAAACCGTTCACGAAGAATATTCCATGGAGACGACTTTACGAGACTTTTTCATAGCCTTTTCGATCAATTATCGTCTCGATTCTCCTTCCTCTCCTTTGTCCAATGATGGTTTTTCAGTTTTTACGAGATTTTTAATAATCGCGTTAAAAACTGGTTTTGTCTTAACGAAAGAATTTTTGGAGGCAACGCGATTATGAATATACTCATTTGCAACAGTGTGACATTGCAAGGTCGCCCAGACTCCTCTCTCTCTCTCTTTCTCTCTGGATCCGACACGAAGATTGAGAGATTGCGTTTTAAAGCGCGCTCGTATGCGAAGATGATGCTGGCAAATAATCATATAAACGAGCAAACAAGTGACACGAGCCCGCGACGTCGAGAGACGTTTTTCCTTCTACCTTGCGTCGGTGACGTCATTTAGCCATACGGAATAGCAATGATCGTTACGCAATCATCGAGAATAGACGCGAAGCTGGAGATACAATAAATTTATTGAATAAATTAACGAATCCGAGACAAATATCATCGCGTGAGGAAAAGACAGAGAGAGACAGGCCGAATACTTTTCAAAGATAACGCGCGTCCAAGGTATTCACCGTCGCAAACACATTTTTCCCAGCACATTCTTCAACGGCCTCCGAACTTTTCGAAAGTTTTTCAAACGACGCTGCTTCTCATCTCGCAAGCGGTTTAGCAACAAATATTCAAGGACGCAGCTCCAACTATTTGAGAAAATGTGCCTTGAAACCGATAACGAGAATGGAATTATATCTTATCGCCGAATACAATGTCTACAGGCTCGTATCGAATATACAACATTTAGATTATTTCTCATATCGTTTCGTTTCGTCATCGTTTGATATTTCGAATGTCTGATGAATCAGTCTCGCTCACGTTGCATGAGTGCTCAAAACTTTTAAAAACTCTCGCCCAATCCGCTCCATTTTTTCTGCTTTTCATTTCTCGATCTAAAGTTTTTTCTACGTTCTCAATTCTTCGTGCAAAAATAAAAGTTTTCGTGCGAAAAAAAATGTTGAAGCGATTCGAGACAAACGTATCGAAATAATCGATACGAATTGAGTGAAACGCTAAAAATTTTGATGACTCTGAAGTTTGCAACGTTGAGATTCAACGAAAAACATTTTTTCTATTGATTATTTATTGAATTTTGGAAATCGTGGCAATTTTTTGAGTCGATTGAGTTTTGTGGTCGCAAGAGAGAATCGTTTTATTGGCCGGACCAAATATTCAATAATAATCATTGGCTCTGCTGAAGGAATAACAGAATTTCGTTGCATTCCAACGATGCAAACTTTAGGATCATAAATTTTGACTTCCTCTCTTGTGCTCGTGGCGCGGGCATCGAGTGTACAGACGTAGAAGAAAAACTCCTTGAATCTGATCTGCAGTGTGCAAATGCACACACAGGAGAGACACGAACATTGAGAAGATGAGCGAAGAAAAATAACAGGAGTGCGAAAGTAACGTTGCCGAAAGGTGCAGCGCGGAGGTTATTCGTTGGTGTGCGTGTGTCTGTCTGTTTGTCTGGTGCTCGGAGAGTCGGGGACCGTTTAAACTCTCGCTTGGCGGCAGTACTGCTGCTTTTGGTGTTAAAAACACCAGCACTGCTCTGTAGCAAGAGCAGAGCCTGCCAGATCGAGAAAAGTAGTTAACGTTGCCTGCGGAGCAGCCTTCGTGTTCTTCTCTCTTATATACACTCTAAACGAGTAGCCGAGTGTATCACACTCTCGGACTAACTACACACTTTCTTGGCCATGCTTGGCCACTACGTCGTACACCGCGCGCGAGTCTCTTCGTCCATGTTTTTACGCTCTGCGTGCAGCAGTTTATCGCCCGCCTCACGACTTTGCGATCGTCCTTTTCGCGATGCTCCTCGTACGCGATTCAACGCGGAAGTGACGTCGCGTTGACAATTTTTTTCTTTCCATATTTATAATTATTATTCCGTTCATTTTTAGCTTGATCGTCTGTGACTCGTGCAAGTGCAGATTCAGTGAGAGTGTGTGATAAAAATATATCTTCGTATTTGTTGGTTGCGTCGTTTTTATTTCATTTTTTATTATTGCCTTCTCGATCGTCGTTCACGACTCGCAGTTTCGGTATCGAGCTCCAGTCGTTAAATCTCTCTCCGCAGTGTGTTACGACTCGACAATTGTTGTTGTTGTTGTTGTTGTTGTGCTCTTTATCAACGTGATTTATCGAATACCTTTTGTGTGTCGTTCGGTAGTTTTTGTGGATATAAAAAATTGGTTTAGTTTACAATGAAATGGGAACCGGCGAGATGGATCGAGGAATACCCAGCAGCACACTCGCGACCTTGCGAGGTATACTCGTGAGCTCCTTATCCCGTGAGAATCTTGGTCCTCACGATCTACCGATCCACGAGTACACCTCGAGCTCCAGACAAACACGGAAAATCCGAAAAGTTCATTTCCGCGAAGGTATTTTATTTATTTCGCTGGTTTTCCGTTTTTATTTTTATTTCGTGCTATTCCGTGTATTCACTGAAAAGAAAATTTTGTTGAAAAAGATCGATATTTTGTTGGACACGTTCAACTAAACGTTTTTTGTCATTCCAATCGTAAATTGTGCTGACAGTTCCGTTACAAATGAAGAATATTTTCGTAATAACGAATATTATGAAATTATCCCAAAATATTTAGTTCGCTGTATTGAACAAAATATCGGCGTTTTTTGACAAAATTGAATTTTCAGTGTTCGTGTATTTTATTTGTTTCGTGCTCGCGTTGATGAGTAACGAAATTCAAATCGCAGAAAGTTGATCGAGCATTCGTCTCTTGTGCCTGACACGACGTCATGAATATTAATTTACAATTGTCGTTTAGAAACCACCACCTCGCGAGCCACACTTTCTCAAATAGAAAATATTCTCATCCAGAGACAAGAATTCAAAATAATTTGATGCAAAATTACAAGAGAATTTGCTGGTGAAAAGTTTTGCTCAAAATTTCACCAGTTTTTGTTGGGATTTTATAAAAATTGCAAAATTTTGTAGCAGTTTCGTACGACTTTAAAAATGATCCAGCGACCATGATTTTTTGACGGACGATAGTAAGAAAATTCAGAGCCAAGATCGTTCATTTGACACGACACTGATTAATTACCCAAAGAAAACGGCCTTGAATGTCGTACAAGCAAGCAGTATATTTGACGAGCTCTCGTAATGTCCTTCCCAAAAGAGCAGGAGACCGAGTCGCAACAAATTTGCTTCGGAAGTTCCTTAAATGCCTCGGGTCCCACCTTTTCGTATTCAACAACAACAACAACCAGCAAAAAAGAAATTTGCAACAATGCAACGTGTGCAACTCGACCACGCCTCAATGAAAACATTCTCTTTCTCTCTCTCTCTCTCTCTCGGGTTTTTTTTTTACACAACGTGCCATGCACAAAAGGCATGCACATGCACACGATTTTATAAATGCATACATTCAAATATGTGCACAGATCATAGAACTTGTTGTGCGTACATTCTGCAACGAGAACGAGCGACTTTTCCGCATGTGTATAGAGACTCTGTGGCTTACGTGTTTGCATTCGAGTATTTCACCAAAACGGAAACTCTTTGTCGAATATGTACTTTTGCCTCAAATCTATATATTTATACGAATTACGCATACACGTATATTTAACGAGGTTCGAGTCCAAGAGCAACGTTGCAGGTGACAGATTACATACTACATAGTCAAGAGAAACGTACACTTCGCGTCTATGAATATATTTATCAAAATTACCTTCACGACCCAGAAAAATAAGATTTCCAGCTCATTTATTGTTCCTTCAATGTAAAACTTGGATAAATATGCAGTTTCGAGGAATAAACGTTGCAGCCCATTGTTGCAATTTTACTAATTCACTAAAATGATGAAACAATTGTTACGATGAATTTGTTGAGACGTTAAAATGCAAGAAAAAATATTGCACATTTCATTGTTTTTTCTTAAAACTAAAAAAGGTGAAGAAATTCGAAGGAATGGCTTTCATAAAGTTTATTCTTTGATGTTTCATTGAAAAGGCGAGTTTACACAACCAAATACATCGAAAAATTGACCTTGTCACTTGGCAACACTTTGTTGTACGTTTTTCTTAAGAATTCTTTGTACCTGGTGAATACAAAGACAAACGACCTTTGCAATCGTTGGTGCAGCTCTTGTTGTTCTCATTGTCTCTTTACTCGCCATCAAACACCGTCATTACTGCTGCACACTCATGTGTCACGATGTATACGTGCAAGTGCAGGCAGTTCTTCTATGCAAATTTACTGGCTGTACCATCTCGTGGGTTTACAACTTGCAAAGTCACTTTTTCAAGTCTGTACGACGTTGGGAGCTTCATTGGATTCTCTGCTAAGGAACGAAAATTGAAAATTTGTAAAAAAATGGAATAAAAGACCAGGTTGAGCCGAAATAATGAATTAAAAAAAAAAAAAAACAGTAGGAAATGCAAACCCGTTCGAAATGGTTCAAAGTTTATCTCGATCGATCGTAAGAATTGGCGAAAACTTTTGAATTTATTCAAAGTCGAGTGGCCTAATCGATTGAAATAATGAATGCAAGAATTTTAGTGATCAACTCGGGGGATAATTAACGATCGTGGGAAAATTCGATATGGCCGCGTAGTTTTGTGAATTTGTGGATTTTCCCGATGACTATTAAGGCCGTTAATTCAGATGATAAGCATCATCGACGTTCGCGGATATGGCACCGAGTTTCTCGTTAATTTGAAATTTTGAGCCTCTGCGAAGAGCCCCCAGCACTCCCTTGTTCACGAGGGTGCAAAAGAGCTATGAGGCTTCCTCGACTGTCGCACTCTAGTGCCTGCTGACCACGCTGCTGCGTACGTAGAGATCGCGGTTCGAGCCAAAGCCTGGGAAGGAGGCAACCGAGGATCAGCTCATAATTAGGCCACAGATTGATTTATCACGTAATTCACAATTAACGGCAAGCCCGGCTGGTTCCCCGTTTATGTGTTCACTCACACGCTAATGTTTTGGGTGCCTCGTTCGGTTCCTCCTCCGTCCTCGAAACTACCGAACTTGACACGAAATTGCAGAATATTGCAATGTCACCAGTATTTTGCTCCTCACTTCTCCTTATTAATAACAAAATTATTTCCATATAAGCTTTTCAGCTCAAAATTGAATTTTTTCCCAAAAAATCCATCGATTTTGAATTTTGTACCAAAAATGGAACATTTTGAAATCGTTTTCCTTGTCAAATCTTTCAACTTTGTAGAAAATTGTTATACGTCATCAAAAATACCATTTGAAGTTGTTAAATAATTCTATACATTTTCTTATTGAACGCAAAAATAAAAATAATAAAAAAAATAATAATATTAATAATAATAAATAAATACTATATAAATAAATATAAATAATAATAATAATGATGATAAAATAATAATAAAGAAAATCAAAATTGATTCAGAAAATGATTTAAAACAGTTTTTTTATGAATGGTTTTGTTTTTTCTTGTTTTCCAGGTGAGTACACAATATTCGAAATGGGCTCTTGGGCAGATGTCTACGAGTCATCGCGACAGAGTTATGTTTACGAACGAATGACATACTCGGAGTTGGTATGTAACTGTTGCTAATCGCTGAAATATATATTCGATGAGTGAGATTCACGAGAATGGTGTGAGCCTCGCAGGTGAGCCATTGGAGATTATCCAGCCATACGCGCGGGCTTTTAAATATAAATAAGAAATACATGATATTCTTCAGGCCCATGCTGCTGGAACTTCGGACCTTGACCTCTTTCCATTTCATTCACGATTTTTTTCAATTCATCGACTCCAATCTTCGACCCACCTTAAAATAAAAATCCGATTCATCAATTTTGTCTCGAACGTCAAATTTTCGTGGCTCCGCAAATTCGTATCAATCGAGTTTGTTGTAAAATGCTTTTGTTGAATTTTCGATATTTTGAGATTTTTCCAAATTTTTGGAATTTTGACAATCGAAACTTGATTTTTCGCGTGACATCGACAGCCATTTATGAAATTCCGTGTCCTTGTTGCATTCAACACGATTCTCTTTATTAGACACATTGACGTGGCGAAATGAACTTGGCCAGAAAGAGAAAAAGGAAAGAGAGTGGAAAATCGTTTTTGTGCGCCCTGACCGGTCTATAAACATGATGCTGAACTTGCAACGTTGGAATGCATAAAAAAATATTTAATTTTATTGAAGATTCGTTCGGTTTTCAATGTCATCCAAATTTTTCGAGCCAATATGCTTTTCAAATCGCAAAAATCGATCAATTTATCATCGTAATTACATTTTGCATTCGAATAATTATTTTTGTCAAAGATAAAAATGAATTTCGTTGCATTCCAACGATGCAAACTTCAGAGTCATTCTATAAACCAGAAAAACTCTTCTAGCACCGGGAAACAGTCTCCAATGTGTTCCTCAATGGTATTTAAAAAAATTATTTTCTCGTTGATATGTCGGTTGATCAACAAATTCTACGCCCTGCATTTTCGATCGGCCTTTGCTTTGCACAATAACCGTCTCCGTTTTTTCATCGCGTCCTCTGATCGACCAAGTTTTAACCTCGAACGCCACACACACATGTTGCTATATTTGGAGTGAACGCTCACGCGCTACATCCAAACTTGCGTCCTCGTCCTCTTCATTGCGACGTCGTTATACGTCGCGGAACGATCGAACGTACGAAATTCTTAACGATCGACATGATCGCTGACCCAAAAATCCGCATTTCCCGTTCGGAAACTTTTCGCATGCGAAAATTTTCGAATCCGGAGAAGGATTCGAAATTTTTTTTCGGAAGAAATTAAAGAAAAAATTCCATCGATTGATTCGACGCAATTCTTACCGATCGCCACGATCGCTGTCCCAAAAAATCCGCTTCTAGAAATATTGCTAATCGGAAAAGAAAATAATTGAAAATCGTAAAATTATTAGTATTTTTTTTCTTCGAAATGGAATAGGATTTTGAAAATTAATTTTTCACCGTCGCGCGCTCCAAACGTCGCTATAACTTGACGGCGTTTGATCAACTGATTACGAGGCTCTCGTGTGAGATGTTTCGTCAGGTGGAAACGATACCGAGCGCTTCACTGTCACCTGCAAAGTCGAGAGCTTGGAAGCACCAATAAAAATGTTTCCCTTTCTTCGGTTCTGACTCGCGGAAGTCCATTCTCGAGAAAAGCGAGACGGCATGCCCGACGCGTTGATAATGATTCGCACGATAATTAGGCGATTCGGAATGCACAGAGAGAAGTTGGGTCGAGTTTAAAATCCTCTCAGCTGAGAAGATAAATATAAATGGAAACTAGAGACGGAGACGATTATTAAGTAAACTTTCCCCTTATCTCGAGTTCATCCTTGCAAATCGTGACAAAAGGAATAAAAAAACTTTTCGAAAGTCGAATGAACAAAAATGGCAAATTTTAACGGGAACAGTTCGTGAAATCTGCGATTTCTTGTGCATGGTGAATGGGGAAAAGCAATGACTCTGAAGTTTGCAACGTTGAGATTCAACGAAAAATATTTTTTTTATTAATTATTTATTGAAATTTGAAAATCGTGGCAATTTTTCGAGTCGATTGAGTTTTTTGGTCGCAAGAGAGAATCGTTTTATTGGCCGGACCAAATATTCAATAATAATTATCGGCTCTGGTGAAAAAATAACAGAATTTCGTTGCATTCCAACGAAGCAAACTTCAGGATCATGAAAAGCAACGATTTCGTTATCCTCGGGGGCTTTTCATTGAGGGATTATCAACAGCCTGACTCGGGCGATAAACGATGAACGAAAAATCAGACAAGTCATCTTCGAACGTAGATTCCGGTTAGTGACGTTTTCAGGAAAGATAAATTCCAAATATACTCGACATTCGGTAGAATAGTCCTTAATCCCTTCCATTGTCATACGCCAGAACGTTTCTCGTCTTTCACCTCGTGCGCACAGTCCAAAGACCATTTCTAGTTGCAGGGATTATACGTTGCTAGAATATCCCAGAGCAGAGCTCTGTCCTCATTGTTCCCTGTACGCCGGTCTGTGCAGCATTAAAATTGCACTGGTCCGCGAAGGATCGAAATGTATCAAGAGTGAAAATAGGCAGAAACGAAATTAACAGAGATTATTTCTAAATCTGCTAAATCTCGTTACGATTTACGCCCATTTGGCATGCGCCGGGAAAAAAACTTTGTAACCAACTTTATAAACAGTTAATGTGTTTTGTTGAAATATTCTCAGCCTCTCGTCTCGTCGGGTCGTACGCGAGCCGAAAGTCCTCGGAGTGTCTCACTCTGCACACGTTGACTAATGTCCTCGTCGTCCTGGCTATTGTGCACGACTTTTTTTTTCCCAACTTACGAAAACTCGAGTTAAAAGTTGGTTTTTCTAGCAAACTCACACACTCGTACTAAAAGAGTAAACTTGGCCAAAGATCTCTGACCATGACTCGTCTTCTGCACTCCTCTCGCAATTACGAGGCAGCGGAAGAGTCGAGACATGTATAAAAGTGTAAAAATGAATTATCCAGCAAACGATTAACCGTCTGCTGCTTTTCCGAACTCGCATTTTCTCGTACGTCACGTTTTTCCTATACATATCGCTCATGATAAATTATCCTTGGACGCTGTCATCCGTGCGCGAGGACAAAAAATTGAATAAACAACCGCGTCGTTTCTGGCCAGCTCATCTTTGCCCTTTCTCCCTGTCTCTCTCTCTCTCTGGCTCTTGTATTTCCTGCTCCACACAGCATCCTTGCTGCTCTTCATCGAGTTGCCTCCAAAAAGGTTGGTCCGCTTCCAGCATTGGCGGAAGAGGGATAGGCGGCTGGCAAAAAGCGAAGCAGGGTGAGTCGCAGGAAAGATGGTCGGAGTAAATCCTCGGCCGAGTCTTTTTATCAAGCAAAGTACTTGCATTCGACTCACATATACGTGTCATATTTAGCTCTGCACCGAGACAGAGAATCACGGTTATTTCATATCGCCAGACCTCCACGTGTGACCATCAAAGATTCCAGAAGGAACAAAAACAAAGAAAGCAAAAAAAAAATGTTGCCTCCTGGGCGTCAACGTGTAATCACGATCTTATGAAAAGATACTGCTCTGGCGAGCTCTGCAGTCCTCAAGGAGCCCCCCTCTCAGCCTTCCCTGGAAACCCTCTTTTCGTGCGCGCCATTATACATTCGCGTGTGCTAAACTCTTGACACCAATCTCAGCTGCGGGATAAAAGCTTCTCGGTACGTCGCACCGTCTCTCATTCCTCCGTGCATATACGAACATTTTCTTTGAGATAAAACTACAGGTTTTACCTCGCGATAGCCTTACACGAGATATTGGTGAGATGATGCGCTTCTATGAGATTGAGTTTCCTTAACGTCATTGCAAAGTCGATTTACGACTTTCGCTACGTTTCTAAATACGCAAAGTTTGCTGCCAAGTGGATTTTTTCCTGAAGAAACCTCTGATTTGATCGTTTCTCCCGAATTCGACTGCGTTAAAAGAAAAATTTCGTTAAAATATGTCACAAATTAATTGAAACGTAAATTTTCCTCGATAACGTTCAGTTATTACGCCCAACCTCCACCTGTCTCATGTCCAAGTTGTTCGAAAGCCAACAACTTTCGAGCTCCACGTGTATGTTGGCCACTCGCCTCAACTCTGGGGAAACTCTTCATGAGCCTGATATACGGCAAGGCTAATGTCTGGAATAATTAAGGAAGAGTCCTGAACTCGGTCCATTCTGGAGAAACGATCTTTCCACCAACTAGAAACAATCGCGAAGCACATGTCTCGTGTTTTCCTCGCAATCTCGTGTTGATGAATTTTTTTTGTCTATATTAACTACATCGAGTTCCGTCAGCAACCGGAATGACGTTGTGCTGCTGCTAAATCAGGAGTATAAGATTGAATTTTGCGCTTTCTCTAAAAGTCGAGGACTGCAGGGTCACGGCGACTGGACGCGCTTGGTATGCTGAATTTCCTAAACAGCTGCGGGCATAACGAGAACAAGAAATATTCGTGTAGACGCTCCGGTGCAATGTAAAGATGATAAATGAAGGAGAAACGGAGGAAGTAAACGTCTGGCGAGTATCCAAAGGGTCGAAGGGTCGACCCGCATCTGACATCTCTGGCATAAAAGTACAAGCAAACAATAGAAAGATGAAGAGAAAGATTGACTGCGATGGAAATTAACAATTTTTCTGATTAATTTCATCGGCTAATGATTTTTTTTCTACTTGATCAAAGTTGCTCAAATCTTGAAAGGTTTCAATTACTAATCGGAAGATAATAGAGCAAGAACTCGCTCAGGCCTGAGCACGATCATGATTGGAAAATGGCAAACAAAACTTTGAAGCCAAACGCGAAAGATAGAGTGCGGAATTCCATTAATACGGAGCTTGAGTAAAACGTGAATGTAACGCGGGTAGATGAGTCGAAGACAGAGAGAAAATGGAGAGGAGAACTCGAAGAGGGAGAGAACGAGCGATGAGAAGCGTCGTTGGGACATTGTTGATATTTGCCAATACTATGGAGGCAGCTCACGGCTGAGGGTACTTTAGCCTGCAACAGAATCACTTTTCATTGTTCCTCCGGCATTGGTTCAACACTCACGCACAATCGTCTAGAGGAATTTCGCACTCTCAGCTCTCGGCTCATACCTCTCGAAAATCCCTCCACCGGCTGTTCTGCAGCTTCGTTGGTGGTTCGCGTTCATCCACTTGCATTTGTCGCGTATCAGTGATGCGCGCCAAGCATGTGCCTTTCCCTCGGGAACGTCTGTTCCTGTCAACGTTTGAAAACACGCTCTTGCTGCTGCTGTTGCACGTCATGAAATACCCGGACAATCGCGTCGCATGTTTTTCTACCGATCCACGTGTTACGGAGAAGAATAACGAACCCCATTCACCGCTACACCCACATCAGCCTTCTGTCTCATCGGATATGGAAAAGTATGGGCGAATTGATGATGCAAAAAGAAAACAACCCTCTGGTCCCGAGCAGCCAAACTCCACGAGCAGATTCCACCTCAGAGTCTTTAACCACCTTCGGTGCAACCTCCCTGGATTAATTTTCAGGCCTGCTCTATCCTGTCAACGTATAATACGCCTGGGAAATTCATTACGAGCCCTCGGTGAGCTCACCAACAGTCTGGCTCAAGCGAGAGGGTTGGCCCGGTTAACCAAGACCACACAAACCCTCCTAATAAACGGAGAAGATGTATGTTACCGAACGGAAGAGGAGGATACTCTCACGCTCTCTTAATACTCCAGTCGAGCGCGCCTTCAATATCACTTGAAAACAGAATTTCCTCGTGAAAAGTCTCCTGCTCTCCTTTCCTCTTCTCTCCATCTCATCTTACTCATGAGAATTGCATAGAACGAGCCGAAAACCGCTCCCATGTAAATTTACAAAGGATCTTTCCGCCATCTCATCAATATCAATCATCAAGGATAGAGTTTTATTCTCAGCGATAGCTCTCGACCTCGTGACACCTAAAAGATTCGTAAAATACCAGGCACACTCTGGAAAATCCCGTAGCTCATTCCGCGTAGAGCTTTTACTCATCTCCCCAAGGAAACACTTGGTTGGATCAATGATCGCGATCTCCCTCTTTGCGCTTATTCATCTTCCTTATCCTCGCTATCGTGTTTCCCACAAGGCAAGCAATTGATTTGCAACAGTGAACGGATATTCCTCACGTTTATCCTGCAGGATCCTTTCGACCATCGAACAAGACAGCAGCAGGAGTTGATAAATGTTGTAACCTCAATTTTCTTCCTGCTCTTGTTGCCAACTAACGTCGATGCTCAGCCCCGGATCTTCCTGTTGCGTTTCTCAATATTCTGTTCCATCGAATTTGAGCTGGAACAACATTGACCAAATCATTTCTCAACTGGGAACATCTGCGTATTGAGCCACTGTTTCAATTCATGGACAAAATTGCGGTGAAGCCAAGGAGACCGATATCATTTGATGCCCCGGGGCTGGGTCAACCCAAGGGAAAACCCAAAGGGAGCTCGTCCTCGAAAAAAGACTTGCTTTACCTCGGTATATGTTTATCCATGTACGGGAAACGGACTGTAGCACAAAATCGAGACTAAGCAAGAGGCGAAAACTCATTTTCCTTATCTACGAAACACTCTACGCGTTCCTCCCGAAATCAACAGCTATCAGGCTCGTTTCATTTCGGCAAGCAAGTAAGCTCCCCGCCAACTGTCTATACATCCTTCTACAATTATTCCGGCCAGTCTCTTCGAATATCGAAACTTCCGGACAACGGAACGCCCAACTAACCAGAGACCCCCCAACTCGACTACTCCACTTTTTATCCAGCTCCAAACGTCCAAGTTTGCACGTTCTCAAAGTTTGCCAGTTGCACTCAACAATAAGCTCCCAAAAGAACACCAGCAGTTTATTGTACAGCACACAGCTTGTAGGGCACATTGAGGAGTGTCGGACTAGCAGCTAAAAAAGAACAAGTTTGCTAGGCCAGAGGGTTTTATCATTCGTGCATCATTCAACAACGACAGTTTTGCCATTAGTTCAGCCTGCCATTAACTCCAACTATATCCACAACCGACGAATGCAAACTGAGGAAAACAAAAGTGAATGAGAAACGTACTACGGCATTCCTCGGATAATTCGGAACGACCGAGAATCGCTAATTTCGCTACGAACGTTCCGTCGGGAATATTTCCTTAATAACCCGCGAGAAAAACTTAATGATGGCGCTACCGTTGTGGAAAGCACGTCATGATAAAAAATTGAGATTCTATCGGAACACTTTGTCGGAGAAGTTACTACGAGCTTATCGTCTTGTCAAGGTCGTATTTTCTTCTCCAACATTTTCCGTCTCATGGATCATATAAAAAGTTTTTCTCGACTCGCTGTTGCCAAGTATCGATACCGACAAATAACATTGCATCGATATACCAACTATGTATATACCAACTACGACCGGATTTCTTTCTCAGCGTTGAGCGAGTTGTTATTATATCACAGTGCCGAAAAGTACTCACTCTCTCACCAAACTCCGCACAGTTTTTCTATAGTGTGGAATATCGCGAGGAAGCAAGGCTTGAGTGTTTTGAGGGTTGGCAAGGAAGGAAGGAAGGAAGGAGGTGGCGACGCAACTGATCGATGCAACAGAGGCACACACCAGCCTCGACGGAGGTGGTGGAGACTGTAATGGGCTCTCTCTCTCACGAATTTACTTTTCTCTCTTGGTCGGGTAGTAGCGATTGGTATGTGCGCGCATCAAGCATCCTTTCTTTTGGTCGCGTTCTCACCTCGTGCATAAAATGCTTCAACGTTCCCATAGGATAGAAAGAGAGAAACGTAGATTCTAAAAGGTTTCCAGTTGACTTCGAGTCCAGCAACCTTTTGCTATTCCATCAGCAGTCCATTTACTATAGAGAAATGAATGTCCCTAACAGAGATTGAATCCCTGTTTCGGTTTGTTTGGGCTTTGGGAAATTGGGGATAAAAGACTATGCTGGATGTTCCATGGAGAAGCAGGAGCTTTTGGTATTCTAGCTTGCGCTCACCCAAGGCATTCTCTGCTTGCACCGTACAATTTGGCCAAGCTCTGGATTGCTAAAGAGATTCCTGTTGACTCTGGACTACCGCTCAAGAGTGTAAGATTATGTGACTGAATTCTTGGACAGACCTGGAATTCATGGGTCCAACAGTTATGCCATTATAGCATCCGCAATAATGGGCATTCATTCGCGTTTGCATGAAAGATACAAGCAGAATACAGGATATTAGCTATTAAAGCTTCGGGGGTGCTCCAAACTCAATTGCATTGCTACACGACGTCTGCTTGCGTGAATCGAGCAATCTCATCCCCACCACCATCATCCCTCATCACCACGGAGCTAGAAACTACCCCGTTTCGCTAGAACATCCCTCTCCCTCCTTGCCTGCCTCCCCCACATGGTAGCTCGGCAGCGGCGTCGGCGTTGGTGGTGGCGACGACGCGGAAGGCCAACCGGCGGGTGGCTCCGCCGTTCCTCACTGTGGCCCGCTCCAGAGATTCTGCTCAACGCGCTGCCTCTGGCTGCTTCGTGCTCAGTTCTCACCCGGAGACGATCCGCGCGCGCCCTCCGGTAATACATCCTTTTTCTCTTCTTCTTCTGCTTCTGCTTCTTTCGCTCCCTCATGGGATTCCTCTCGTGACATTCTCCTGGCACGAACCTCTCGTAATATATATGAAAATACGAACGCTACGTCTTGCCGCAAATGCCACAAGGATCCTCGCACGACACATTAAAAACGTCCAAAATCGTGTAGATCTTGGTTCATGACTTTGAAATTATTCTTTTTCTTCTGTTTTTCGTTTCGTTTTGATTTCCCGAGACTTGGCGCAGTTGGAATACGTCTTGACGCTTTATCTACAGTGGTTTACGGCTTTTCATTGATTTACAGAAAGTATTAATCGTCTGTACATTGCAAATTAAAAAACAAACAAAATAAAGTTTACGTTGTTGGTTATTCGCCGCAATCTTCCAAGGAATGCAATTTCCTGAAGATGCTAAAATCAGTGATTTTCGACAGACCTTTCGTTCGCTCCGCTTATAAACGCTTAATTCTTGTTTTGTCATCGATTCTCTGGAGCAAGTTTGAATAATTGATTGAAAATTCAATGCAGAGTAATTTGGTATGATTTTTGGCTCGGAAAGGATCGGCTCGTCGGCATAATCCGGCGATATCATAGAATTGATGATCGTCGGAGCGTCGGGGCTGTTTCCTCTCTATTTCTCGATTAAAGCTCGTTCCAACATTCCGATCCGCATCGTCGGATAAATTCTCTCGCTTATATATTTACCTTTCGATAACCCTTGGCCAAGCGCGTTTGTAGCCACTGCGCCAGCGTTCATACTTTTCGTTATTCTCTTCCATATAGATTGGTTTTTTTTTTGTTGGATTTTTTACCATTAGGATCCTCGAACGCAAACAGAGCAGAAGACTGAAAATCCCCCCGTAAAAACTTAGACTAAAAGCCGAATTTCACGCATCCCCGAGCCAAATACTCGCCCCACGCGCGCTTTCATACATTGTATCAGCTCGGAGGATATCCAATGAAACTGTATATACGCGGAGGGTGCGAGACGGCCCTCTATTTGTAATGCCCTCAGCGTTTTTCGATAATTACCCATTTCGCTACATGCATGTCCTTTGCTCTCGAAATAGCGCGTCATTCGGAGCCTCTAGCCGCAGTGTAACGGTGCAAAAAGTGGCAGAGAGTAATACAAACTAGAATGAAAACTAATGACGCTCATTCATTCAGTGTCCTCGTTGTGGCTCGATCGCGAGTTGTTTGGAAAAACTGAAAATGAGCCAATCGTTGAGCTAAAACATGCGAAATTTCACGTCGGCGATTAGTGCAACGATAAACGGCGGTGCACGATGATGACGAGATCGCGCAAGATTCGACGGCCACTCGTCACTTGAGCCTCCGAAACCTCGCGCCGGCTTTCCTCCTCATTATCCGCGAATGTGCATTCAGTGCTACGATTTTTTTTCATTTTCTCATTAATTTTGTACACAAGTGGTGCGCGTTACCGCAACAACAAGCCCGCCGATTGAAAAAGGCGAGTTTGGTCCGCGAGGGCCGGCCATGGGGGAGGCAGAATGTTCTCCGAGCTGTGCAGGGAGACCCTCCGGAAGGCAGCTGTATGTTACACTTCTGGTCGTGCAGGAAGTCCTTCAACCTCCCCACCAACATCACCCCCGTCATCACCAGCCAAAGAAGCAAAGACTTCTGCCAACGTTGAACTGGCAAATGTCCATCGTTCATCCGGAACAGGAGCATCATCATCATCCTCATCATCATCATCAGCTGCAGCCTCATCATCGACCAATCAATATCAACACCAACAGCAACAACAACAACAACAACCCCAGCAACAATTCTATCAACAACACGCCGGAGACATCGTCAAACATCATCACGAAAATGCCGGCTCTTCGAACGAACATCTCGCCAGAATTCACCATCACCAACACAGCCAGTCAACGGCTTTTAGGACCAAAATCACAACTACCGACAACGACAGACCAAATCCTCCTGAACACAGGCCGTACGTTTTCCCTCCATTCAAAAAAAAAACCTTGTTTTTACCCCCGAAACTTTCGGTTTTCACAAATGTATCAAGCATCAGCTGATCGCGTAGTCAAGCGTAAAATTCATGATGCTGAAGTTTGCAACGTTGGAATGGATCGAAAAATATTTAATTTTATTGAAGATTCATTCAATTTTCAATGTCATCCAAATTTTTCGAGCCGATATGCTTTTCAAATCGCAAAAATCGATCATTTTATCATCGTAATTACATTTTGCATTTGAATAGTTTTTTTTGTCAAAGATAAAAATGAATTTCGTTGCATTCGAACGATGCGAACTTCAGAGTCATTGTAATTCTCGATTGCACTGATTAGAAAAATCGTAATTATTGAATGAAACTGCAGTTTTGGCCTCGATTTTTCCTCCAGTTTCTTTCGAAACGTCGCGGATTATTGGAATTAATCTTCAAAAAGAACTCACGATGGAACGTTTTTTATCGCGCTAATTAAATTCACTGTGTCGCGATCAATTGAATTGCAATTGAATCGAGTTTTCTTTTATGAATATAAAAAAAAAATTCGTCTGTCAATGTAAACTCGTTCCGCTGAATGATTCTGAAGTTTACATCGTTGGAATGCAACGAAATTCATTTTTATCTATGACAAAAATAATTATTCGAATGCAGAATGTAATTACGATGATAAAATGATCGATTTTTGCCACCCAAAAAGCATATCGGCTCGAAAAATTTGGATGACATTGAAAATTGAACGAATTGTTAATAAAATCAAATATTTTTCGTTGCATTCCAACGTTGCAAACTTCAGCATCATTCCGGTAACTCGAAACCAGTTGATTGCCCGAATTATATGACTTTGACCTCAATTACTGCGGTGAAACGCCGCGTAGTCTTTCTGAATCTCTTTGGAAAAAACGCGTGAATAGCCAAGCTTTGCAACAACAAAAAAAGATGCTCGACCGTCCAGTAACTATTTGTAAGAGAAAATCTCGGAATCCCAAAACGTACCGCCTGTGCGTGTTTGCATGGAGCTTTTATTTCTTAATATTCCTTGGAGATTACCTAATCGAATGGTTATCTGTGTCGGTTGGTACGGAAGCAGAAAGCGTGCGGCAATGCCAACGGATTTTGGCAGGCGATCTCCCGAGTATCACAGATACGAGAGACGAAGATCATCGCACTCGATGTCGGATGATTATCGGTCTGAATGGAGTTCGACCAGCAGCAGATCGACATCGCCATCCAACTATTGGGATCGGGAATGGCACGTTGGATACGAGAGTTTTACGAATAACGGTAGATCGAGAGATCACAGTAGATCGAGAAGCGAATCTTCGGGATCGTCGACGGACGCTGACGAGTCGTCAACATCCGGAGACGAAGGTAAAACAAAAAAAAACAAAGTCCATTGACACGTGGGAGTGATGAAAAAAAATGAGCTTGCATCCAAAAGTTTATCTTAAGAGACAATTCAGCCAAATTTAAGATTCGTAGCGCAAATGCCTTTCGGACACAGAGACGAAAATTAGGATCTCCGAGAACCGAGGTCACGGATTCTAGCTCATAAAACAAACGACAGAACATTAAAAAAAAAAGGAGAAAAGAAAAAGATAATAAGAGCGCATAGAAAAAACGGAAAGAATGTAGAGATTTGGCTCACGTCCGAACCGGAAATTGCACGTGAATGGTGAAGAAAGGTATAGGGCCGGTTGAATGGTTGGACCGAGCGTTTCGCGTTATCAATCGGACTGGAAAGAGTTACGAAAGATACTTTCTTTGGCCTTTCTTCCAGGCATCTCTCGCTTCTTTTTCTCTTGGACACTGCAAAGATGCTTTTGTTCCCTGGACCAAGAAAGAATGGATACACTTGCCTTCCTCCTTCGCCCCCTCGATCTTGTACACTGTCTTTACTTCCCAGCCCCTCACCCTTGTCTCTCGATCTCTTCATCCTCAGGCTTTCTCGTTGAGCCAACTACAGAGTTCACTAATTCAGAGCATTGGCTCAATTTGTACTCGAAGAAAAAAATAACAGACGCGATGTACACTCGCCTCAAAGTTTCATGTCCATTTTTCGCCCCAGTGACTGGCATGCATGTGACGATTGTCAAGAGAGCAAAAGCTTTCAGGCACCACGTTTCTTGCTTTTTCTCCAAAACCACAATTGATGAAAAACTCGATCGTCGCTCCATTCCCTAAACGTAGCAATGTTCTTCGACGTATCGGTGAATCCATTATCGGGGAATTCATCCCTTACCAACGCGTTATTCGCTCGAGGCACTTGTGGCGAGAGACAAGTCAGTGGGTGGGCCAAGGTATCGCACCAACCTCCACCGCAAACCTCTACCACGATACTAATAAATTATCCAGCATCATAATGGACCCAAAAAAACCATGAGATAACACCTCATCCCTATACTTTGTTCCCTCGTAACCAGAGCCTCGATTATTCCACAATTGATCGATTTTTCAATCCACGAAATTATCCCAAGCTTGAAAAAGTATTAAAAATTTGAAAAATATTTTATTATTTGGATTTTTATGTAAAAAAATGAATTTTTCAAGGAAGTTCTGTTAGTAGAGCGTTAATTCGATTAAAATCTGAAAACGAAATATGTTGCTATTTAGGCAGCAAACTTTAATCTCCTTCAAAATCATCCTAGGTCGACGAAGTTTTACAACATATTTTCCAAGTCGAAAGTCACTTGACTCAACGTTGGCTTTACACAAATTTCTTACCCTTATGAAATCAGAACAATATTAAAAATACTTCGCGATTAGATAAGACGCGTATTAAAATCGCAATATATAACAAAAAACTCCAAGGGTTCCGAATCAATAAAAAAAGTGGGGTCAACGAATGTTTAGAGGAGATATTTCTAGTTAAAATCAACAGAATGCTCGGAACATCTCATTTTTTACGAGTTTGGCAAGGGATCGCTTGGTAAACGAAAAGCAGATCGTCATGTTTTTTGGGAATTTTGCCTCACTTCATTCGTTATTCCCTTGCGCCATAGCGGAACCTCCATAATAGAATTTCGTTTTTTTCTCAAGAATTCGATCATTTTTTTCGATTTCAAATTGATTTTTACGACATTTTTGACAAAATGTTTTTTTTTTTTGGGCAGGGAATCATTTGCATAAAATAATGTCGCGCCGTCAGAGTTGCCAGTCGATGTCATTCCGTGGCTGACGATGTAGAATCTTTTTTTATATGTTACATGCCAATAAAGTGTGTTTATTACATCCGATTGATGCGCGACGATACGTGCAAATCGCTGACTCGTGTCTGGTTCCGGGTGTGGAGGACATCGTGCGCAAAATTTTCAGAGTCCACAGGCACTTGGAACCAAGACAAACCGAGAGTACATCCGATCTTGCCAAATCGATGTATCGATACCACAAGTATGTCTGTATATATGTGAAGAAGAAGCTGTCGAGATAGTGGCACGTCTTTCGATTCGTACTTATAGATAAGTCAATAAACCATCATTCCACATCCAAGAGCCCGTGGAATCCAACGTGTCCTTATTTTTCTCGGTCTATTGAATCGTTCAACGTCAAATGCAGCCTCCCCATTGTTCTCAATACGTCACGAAAAGCCTAAAGGCATTTTCACATGATCCTGAAGTTTCCATCGTTGGAATACAACGAAATTCTGTTATTTCTTCAGCAGAGCCAATAATTATTATTCAATATTTGATCCGGCCAATAAAACGATTCTCTCTTGCGACCACAAAACTCAATCGACTAAAAAAATTGCCACGATTTCCAATATTCAATGAATAATCAATAGAAAAAATGTTTTTCGGTGAATTTTAACGTTGCAAACTTCAGAGTCATGATTTATTTGCTTGTTGAATCATCCTCTTGCATTTTTTATTACAAACAAGTTTGTGGGACCATAAGGGAAGGTTTATATTGTTGGAAAATAGCGGAGGAAATAAATAAATGAATACTTTTCGATTCTGAGAGTCTCGTTCGCGTCCGGTGGCTATTAGAGACATCTCGTGCCTTTATTTCTCATTAGCTCTTGTCTCGAGTGACGACGTACGAGAACCCGAGCCCTTTTTTTGTACTTCATTTCATTCTGTTTGTCTGTTTTCTCCGGAGATCTTTCGCACTCGAAAAACAGTGCGGCGTGCTCGATGCTTTTCCCTTTGCCGTTGCTAATTACTTTCTTGGTTCGACGCGCCATCTCCAAACCTCTCTTGCGAATGTCTCCGCATGAGCTTTTCTTCTATGTGGATGTAATTCGTCGTGTTGTACCTTCTTATTTACTCGCTCGCCTCAAGTTCCATCGGCACTAGACACTTGGGAAAATTAACAGATACAATTGCTCTGACTCAGCTCTCTCTGTCGCACTTTCTCCTCTTCTTGTTTTATCGACAATTAAAGCGAGACCTAAGACGATTCTATTGCCGAGTTCCTGCAGTCCATTTCGCCGAGCACTGCACGCCGATTCCTATCGAAATCCGGACATTTGCACGTCCAATGGGTAATGGGATGATCCTGAAGTTTCCATCCTTGGAATGCAACAAAATTCTGTTATTTCTTCAGCAGAGCCAACAATTATTATTCAATATTTGGTCCGGCCAATAAAACAATTCTCTCTTGCGACCAAAAAACTCAATCGACTCAGAAAATTTTCACGATTTTCAAAATTCAATAAATAATTAATGGAAAAAATGTTTTTCGTTGAATTTCAACGTTGCAAACTTCAGAGTCATGGCCTTTCATTTGGTTCTCCATTATTTTTACGTTTTTCGCAGCTCTGGAAAAAATTCAAATCGCATAGACTTTGATAAAATTGAAAATCATTGAAAATAAATCGCGCGCGTATACAATTGAGCGAAAAGTTCAAGGCCACGCTTCCAGCTCGATATCTCTCGCACTTGTTCGTGTATGTACAAACGAATATGGCGGTCCATCATCTATGTCGGGTAATAGAATGGGTTTGAAACCCTTCCAGCCAGTCTCTCAATCGTGCTGTTCACTTTGGCGAAGGGAATGGCGGCTCTTCGCCTTGGTTCCATCGCCAAATCTAATTTTCTCTGTCCTGGTCGATGGAAAGCAATCTCGGTGCCTCGCATCATCCAACTATCTCGCTCTCCCTCTCTCACTCTCCCTCTCGACCTGTTTCTAAGATTGTTTCACGTGTACACTTATTACCAACAGTTTCCCTTATTTATTGGTTCCTGCACCTTGTCCTTAGACCCCGTAATTGTTGTAAAATTAATAATCTCGAATGCCACGACAGTGTCTCGGTAGCTTGTTAAAAAAATCCCCGATTACACAGATAAAATGACTCTGAAGTTTGCAACGTGCAGATTCAACGAAAAACATTTTTTCTATTGATTATTTATTGAATTCTGAAAATCGTGGCAACTTTTTTGAGTCGATTAAGTTTTTTGGTCGCGAGAGAGAATTGTTTCATTGGCCGGGCCAAATATTCAATAATAATTATTGGCTCTGCTGAAGAAATAACAGAATTTCGTTGCATTCCAACGATGCAAACTTCAGGATCATTTTTGAAATAATATCCACAGCGTCAAGTCCACGAAGATCAATAAAAACCAAGAGATTCTACGGAATTTTCAATTTCACAGACACACGGATCGAAACAAAACTTTTGTACGAGACTCGACCGACTCAAAATTTCTAGCGACTTCATTTTTCGATCAAATCAAAAAAACTAATGAAAATTCATCGTTTTAATTAGAAAAATTATCTCCAGGCAATTCCAATCATTTTTTTCTATTGATTATTTATTGAATTTTGAAAATCGTGGCAATTTTTTGAGTCGATTGAGTTTTTTGGTCGCGAGAGAGAATCGTTTTATTGGCCGGACCAAATATTCAATAATAATTATTGGCTCTGCTGAAGAAATAACAAAATTTCGTTGCATTCCAACGACGGAAACTTTAGGATCGTCAGATCAAAACGACTATTTAACGACAAAACAGTTATCGATATTTGCTCACAATGCCCACAGCAAAAAAATCTCAACTTCCACATTGCATAGCAAAGAGAATAAATAAATTATACGTTCTAATTAGTCAGCATTCGCCAATTAAGTATTTTCATAAATTCCATTGAAAAGTACAAGTCTCTAAAAATACGAAAGAAAGTTTTGCCCAGAATTTATTATTACTTTGCCGTGATAAAAGTCAATGATTTACAATAATGAGCGACTCGAACATTAGTCCGAGGAATGCGGGCGAAAATGAATCGCGGAAACTGACCGATTGCTCGTGCCAACTCCTTTTACTTGACGTCTCTAAATGTCCAGAAGATATTAGTATCGCCTCGAAAATCCTGTCTACCCATTGGAACGCTATTTACCGTATATTTTATCTCTCCTGAAAAAGACGATAATTATACGATGATAATGACGATGAGGAGCGAACAACACAGTACAAACAAAAACAATCGCGTTGCTCCGATAAATATCACATTTTACAAGAATTCACTCTTTCATCGTTCTCCGAGTCGCAGTGATCATTGAACTCCCGCAATGTGAGATTAGATTCATTAAATATATTAGTGCAGAATTCTCCCCGCCGAGAGAAACGAGCACACGCGATCGTCAATTCGAGTTAACGATCCGTTTTTAATTGCCAACTTTCGTCTCGTACCGTTTTTTTTTCTGCCCAGTTAATCTCACGTGTACGATAATCCAAACGCTTAAGGAGTTCCAAAAAACTTTTATTTTTAATCTTCAATTGTCGATTTCGAAGGCCCAAAATGGTCGGCGCAAAGGGCTCGAATGTTGAATTCCGAAAAATCGTGAATCCGTGGGAACTTTTGGAAATGAATTCGCGGTTGCTTTTTGTAAAGAAAAAAAAAACACTCGGTGTTTTTCGTATCGGAACGGACGTCCAGCTCCGTTGACACACTCGAACTAATGAATGCTCGTCTTTTAATCTGTACGGCAATGAAAATAAACTCCGTTCCAGTTTGCAAGAGCGCTAATCCCGGTTCATGCGAGTAACGGACCTTCTGATATGACGCGCGAGACAGTGTATACGTTAATAAAAGAGAAACAAAAATGATAAGGCTCGTAAATGAATGTGCGCATCGCTGCTCCGATATATCGATCGGAACATTTTCATTTTTTCTCAACGTTTTTTTTTTTGTCCCATTTATACATTTGGATGCGATTTTGCTCTCGTTGCGATATTTTCGTGCTGCGATACAGAGCACACGTTCGCGCGGAACCTTTGGATATTATTTTATCGTACCGAGTCAAGTCCGATGTGCACACGAGAGGAAAAAACGATATGCAAAGATGAGGGGGAGGGGGCGGACGAGAGGAACAGGCAACACCGAAAAATCACCGAAGAGGCCAATAATATCGATTTCGAAAGTTATTTCTCTGTGTGTTTGCTGGTCCGTGTGGCCTGTATGTGAATTTGGATATGCGAAATAAAAGTTTGCTCGAAATGAAAGAGTTGGCGAACTCGTCGTTGAGCGGGCACAAAAACAAGGAGCAAAAAAATTGTATAATATCCAACTTGTTCGTCGTGGTCAGCACCGAAATGATCGTTCTCTCACGACTCATCGTTCCTGCTGCAACATTGTTCAACTCTGCTTCTGCCCCTTCTCCACAAAACTACTTTCCCACACTGGAAAGAAAATTTTGTTGAAAAAAATCGATATTTTGTTGGATACGTTAAACTAAACGTTTTTTTTTTCGAAAAATCACGAAAATTTAGTCATTCCAGCTAAAAACATTCTGGAAAATCTTTTCGGAAAGTAAACTTTTGTCATTCCAATCGTAAATTTTGCTGACAGTTCCGTTACAATGATAAATATTGTCGAAATAAAGAAAATTTTGAAATCATCCCAAAATATTTAGTTCGCTGTATCCAACAAAATATCGACGTTTTTTGACAAAATTGAATTTTCAGTGCATTGGTCGCGTTTGACCTTTTTTTTCATCAAATAAAAAGCGAAATTTCAAGTCGCCAAATATTCGATCCAATACACACGACAACGTTTTTCTGGCCTCTCTCGACCCATTTGTTAACCTGCTCGCACATGTAATCTTGCGCGTCTAAAGCTATACATCGCTTTTCATATTGTAATCGGATTATCGCGCGTTACTCGTTTTCTCATTGCCCACAGGCAATTCTCATGTGTATTTGCTCGCACCACCAACGCCGGACCCTTTCCCAAGAGCTATTTGCTCGAACTATTTCACCAAAATGTGACGAATTGACGAGCCTCCATCCCCGCAAACGCTTTTCTCTCTTCCCATTTCTCTCTTTATTGGCCGTCAACCTCGACGATCGTCAAATCCTCGCGTCGCTATCGAAAATGCCGAAAAAAACTGCCATTTTCTTAGAAGGATCAACGAAATTTCTAAATATTTTCAGAAACATTGCACAACTCTGTGAATTTTTTAATTGTTTATAACAAACGAGAGGGAATTCATGTTAAAACGATGCGAAGAATTTCGCGGTCTATGGAATTTGTTTAATTTAATATTTGCACTTGGATTTTAATTGAGCTTCGATTCCCATTGGACGTGGAATTATAAACACGAGCATAAATATACACAAAACGCGAATTAAATATATTTCATTACTATTCGTTGACCTCCAGGAAATCCGCATACGGCACCGGTCGCGGCTCCGTCACTGTAGATTAAACTCTGCGGGTGGCTTGTTTCTGCTGAATAAATTAACTATGAAAGGCCAACGCGGATATTCACCAGGCTGGACCGGGTGATATGTCTAATCGAAGTGACATTTAAAACCGCATTTTTCACCAGAGTCGCCCTTTTTGCCACGAGGCCCATTTTTTCTTCTCCTTTTGATGAGTTTCCCTCGTTTTTTTTTATTTTTTTTATTAGTCAACAATCACGATTTTTCGAGTAAAGAACTGTGTAAACTCGCAATTGGCTTTTTCATACTTGCCCCACGATCCCAGAGTGGCTCAGCGAAGTTTTACAGAATGAAAATTTGATTGAATTTCACTTTTTGATCGTTTTATCGATGCATCGCGAGTGGGAGGGCGGATTTTTGCAAGGTACGCAGTGTCACGTGGCCGAAAGTGTATATCCCGAGCGTTCGAGTCGGCGATCCGAAAAGCTCGTATCGACGAATACAAAACGAGCTGAAAACTGAAAATCGAAAGGTAAAAAAACGACACTTTGTGAGCCCGAGAGGCCCACGAACGACGAGCGCGGTAACAAGGCACGATTTTTAATTTAAAAAAATCTGCGAATCGACGCTTCAAGCCCTCGATTCTCCTGTCATGCCAAAGCGATATAAATCTCCGATAAAGTGTGTGTGTTCGTGTTTTTAAATATACATACATACAACCCTATCTGCGTTGAACAGGTGGAGGTTTATCCCTCAGGCATTTATAGCTTGTCACGTATGAAATTCAATGGAGCATATTGAATACCGACAACTACATCCTTTTCGAAAGCAACCTTAACCATAATGACTTTCCGTCAAGTCCTTAGTCGTTGGAATAAATCGAATGCCCATATATTTACCATTTTTTCAAGCCTCCAACATTCAATAGGACTCTCGTTTTTTTTTTGTAAACATTTAACGTTCCAAATGCCAAATTGACGAATCGGACCTCGAAACAATTCCAATCATTCAATTCGATCGTGAATCGTCAAGATTAAGTGATCGCGCAGATACAAAAGAGGGAAACAGCGCTCGAAAATATCACTTTTTCCCCCATCTCGACATCCTCCTCGAATATCTTGATGTACGGACAACATTTGTATGAATATACACATGAATATCCCGCACGTGCCTGTCAGCTTTACGAGCATTTTATGGCACCCAGCTTGCGTATATATAACTCTTGTATATTTTTCCTCTCTTCGGTGTCTCCTTAGAGGACAATTTGATCCTGTGCGTTTCTTTCCTTCGATATATCAAGAACAACGGTACTTTTCCATCGACTGCTTTTTTACATGCCCTCGCACTGTGGGGAGGTTTTCTCTGTGTGTGCGATCCCCCAGACCAAAAGACTCCATGACGCTGAAGTTTGCAACGTTTTTTCGTTGAATTTCAAAAACCATGACGACTTTCGTAGTGATTTTGGCTTTTGATCCTAAAAAAATATCATTTTGTTGTCCTGATCAAATATTTAATGAGAATCTCGAGATCTGCTCAAGAAAAAACGCGATTTCGTTGATGATGCTGAAGTTTGCAACGTTGGAATGCATCGAAAAATATTTGATTTTATTGGAGATTCGTTCAATTTTCAATGTCATCCAAATTTTTCGAGCCGATATGCTTTTCGAATGGCAAAAATTGATCATTTTATCGTCGTAATTACATTCTGCATTTGAATAATTATTTTCGTCGAAAATAAAAATGAATTTCGTTGCATTCCAACGATGCAAACTTCAACATCGTAAAGACCCCACAAAGATGTATACGCGGACTGTTTGCAAGGATTGAAAAGGTCCTCGCGTTTCCAGGAGCTCTCGTAGCCGATTTACGCCGTTACGCCCTTTCGTTTCGCAGGTGTGAATAGCGAAATGCGATCTTTCAGCTTTGTTCAAAATGCTCATTTCGAAATTTCTACTTTGTCGTATTTGTGTGCGGAATATCGTGAGTTGTGCAGTCTTCTTGGGCATAAATACACTGTAGGAATGGAGCTCTGCATGGCGTATAGAGAAACTGATGTGCCAAAGCCTCTCTGCGGTCGCTGTACTTTCCTCTCCGTCTCTTTGAGACTTTCTGTATCTGCTTATTCCTGCTTCTCTTATCGTGTGCAGTTTTCCCTGCGACTGCACACATCCACCTGATGCACTTGAACATTTAAAATTGGATCGACCACACTCGCGGATATTCCTCTCTAGCATGACTTATTGTCTCGGAAAAGACGTCTCTACGGAATTTCAACGCGGGCTCCACCTCAAGCATTTCCCTTTCCAATCCTCTATAATATGTATCGTATTTTATCCACGCGAACCTTTACATATACATTACACTTTGCACTCCGTAGACTCCGATACGAGCCCATCAGCTCCCTCACTGAGATTTATCTCCTCTTTGCTCTCCGGCATCAATATAAATTATGCAGATCCAAACTGTCGAATAAATCTGGATAGCTCCATAAAAAAATCGTATGTAAATGATTTTTCGAGGGCTGATACAAATTCGGAGCACAAATTTCTCTTTTTCAAGTTTATTCCAACTTTCTTCGCCCTTGGAATATTCATCGTTTATTTCACTCGCGCGTGCGTTCTTTTTTTTATATAACTTTTATAATTACGATGCTGAAGTTTGCAACGTTGGAATGCAACGAAAAATATTTGATTTTATTGATGATTCGTTCAATTTCCAATGTCATCCAAATTTTTCGAGCCGATATGCTTTTCGAGTGGCAGAAAAAAATTGTTCATAATTAAAAGATCTACACTTTGATGATCGGTAAAATTTAATAAAATTGAATGTTTGGGGAGAAAAACGACGAAAAATAGAAAAAAAAAGTAAAATTTTTGCCTTGCGGGAGTAATAAGTTGAAAAATATTAATGTTATAAAAAAAAGTTTCAAATAAAAAAGTTAGTAAATTTAATTTGAAAGAGAAAAGGTCTACACAATTTTTTGCCTAACACTAACCATTCTTGAGATATCGAATTCAACGCGTTTCCATCGAAATGACCTTGAGCTGACCTCAGTAGAACCCCTCAAATTGGAATTTATGCTCAGAATACACCCCCCTATCGATCCTTCAAATCCCCAAACTGTGTTCGTTCATGTTTATTTATTTCGTAATTTGACTGGACTAAGGGTAAAGAAATAATTTCGTTGCATTACAACGATGCAAACTTCAGAGTCATTTATAATTTTCTTTTAGCATTTTGTTTTGTATTGCTGGGCAAAAAATTCCGGCTTTTCGCGACCTCCCTTCCCCGTCTTTGTGGAAGCCTCCAAAGTGTTGATCCCGATGACACTTCCGATCGCAATCTCTCTAAATTTTGAAAGATTTTCGTGCTGGAATTTGAAGGGATTTGAAGAAATGGCAACTAATTCTTTGCTTGCTCGTTTTTTTTTCTTATTACGACGTCGCGACGGCGAGAAACCAGTCGCGACGTTTTAATAGCTCATCGTTGTCTAACGACTCTGACGTGAGCGTTTATCCGGCTGCAGTCAGTCAACGCGGAGAGGGAGGAAAGACAACGTGGACTCTCTCTCTCTCTTTCTCTTTTCCGTGTGCGTGTATATATGAAGTGATATAATTAAGCGGGAGCTCTCAGGAAAGATGGAAGAATTAGGTAGCAATTTTCGACGCGCTTAAACAAAACCCCACTGTAGTGGACTTTAAATCCTTAAATCTCAGCGTCAAGCTGGCTGGGACGTTTTTTTTTACTCTGCGTCTCTTTTTCTTCATTTTTTCAGGGCTATAAGAGTTAACGAACTCGTTGTAAAAGGCTTTAGGCATCGAAGCTGATGCAGCTGTGCCCTCGGGTCGCATTTAATTTGTCTAGGACGTCTGAGCTAAAAGGTCGCTGAAATCCCGTAGAAAATTGGAGTAAACGTTGCGGGAATTTGGCAGTTCGTATATAAGAAGCGAATTTTATTGTCTTTTCGCGTCGATCGTAAGAAACAAACGTTACGCAAACAAGAGCCATCGTGGCTTATCTTATTGTCGATCTCTCTTGTTCCGTTTCTCATCTGCTGCGTTACCCTCATCAAACTGAAACGCCGCATCTTATATAACTGGCGGAAGATCCTGGGCGAAAGAGATGATGAATGTGTAGCCGAGGGCAAAGCCGAAGGGATTGCGGAGCCAGGGTGTTGGTACTGAGGTGTGTTTCTCTGCCATCCTACCCTCGAGATTTCTCTCAGAAACGGCGGACTGGAGAGGCGACCTCAAATGTCGAGGTTCAACCACTGCGAAACGTCGCACTGGGACCCTTCGCCTCTTTTACTCGACTCTCGCCCTCTCTTTTTCCACGGTCGATACGTACACTCGCGGAGCACGACCAGGCGTTTCCACAACGAAATCGTTGAGGATTTTATTTTCCTTTCCTCGTGCGATCGTGTGTGTGAATGTTTGCTCGAGAAAACGAAGAACAGAGAGAAAGGGAAGGAGGAAGATGGAGCAAAAACTCTCGAACAGTTTTCTATCCAGGGCCTCGATCTTTAGCTCGAAATGATAGTCGAGAGGAAGTTGACGTTTCATCGCGTCTTTTCCCCTAATCCCGCCCTCGAATATTGCGGCTAGAGACGCAAAAACGTAATAGCCCAAGAAAGATATCTCATCGATCAATTAGTCGCTGATCCATGACGATGCAAGTAGTCCGATCACGTCGCGAGTGGCTGCTCGAGCTTGAATTAGCAGGGAAAGAAAAACCGAACAGTCTCGTCGTAAACAAACGATGAATTCATTCGATTTTTATCTCCGACACAATTCTCGTTGTTTACGCTTTTCCGTTATATTTCTTGCGACGTTTTCAACTCTGTATAGTTGGGACTTCATCGCACATTCACCTGCTGGAATTGCACGATAAACTCAGTCATATTCGCGAATCGACGACGTCGCAAGTTTCTCTCATGCATGCAGACGAAATACGTATATGGGGGCGTGAGTATGTGCTCGCCCTTGATTGCGGATTAGTGTACACCTCGCAATGTTTGCGTGTATTTCATCGCGCAGTAGATCTACGAGCTTTTCCTCGGCGTTGGACCGCAGCAGCTCTCGATGCTTCGTCCCATATCTCGTGGGATCGATCGATCGTTTCTACACTCTGGCCAGTTTTGTGCTCTGTCATCCACTCGTAACTGATAAAATATCGCTTCCCTGGAGATGGCAAGCACAGCGTGCGATGATCGTCCTACGAGCGCGGCTACGATCTCCGAATTACGAGCTACAAACCTCCAAAGTATGTGGCTGCTGCTGCGGACAAGCGCAATCTCCAACAGGCTCCTAAAATTTTCAACATTTCAACTTATTTCACTCATTTTTCAGTTCCAACTTTTGAAAACGTCCGTTTCTGCCTCACGAAACACTTTTCGAACGTCAAACGGATACGAAAACGATGCCTTGCACGTTTTTCTATTCACTGTGCAAATCCTGCGAGCTGAACTATCAAACGATTGGCCAATCGGGCGGAATCCCGTTCATCCTGAGCTTTACAGAAGCAGAAACAGTTTCGGGGCACGATGTTGAAGTTTGCATCGTTGGAATGCAACAAAATTCCGTTTTTCCGTGAGCAGATCTCGAGATTCTCATTAAATATTTGATCAGGTCAATAAAACGATATTTTCTTAGGATCAAACCGCAAAATCGCTACGAAAATCGTCATGGTTTTTGAAATTCAACGAAAAATTCATAGAACATGTATTTTTCGATGATTCTCAAGTTTGCATCGTTGGAATGCAACGAAATTCATTTTTATCTTTGACAAAAATAGTTATTCAAATGCAGAATGTAATTACGATGATAAAATGATCGAATTTTGCCACTCGAAAAGCATATCAGCTCGAAAAATTTGGATGACATTGAAAATTGAACGAATCTTCAATAAAATTAAATATTTTTCGATGCATTCCAACGTTGCAAACTTCAGCGTCATCTCGGGGCTCCAGAATTCAGATTGCTCAAAATATCATGAAAAAAGACTTTTCTTTTTCGTATTTTAACTACCCCCACGAGTTTGAACCAAGTTTACGATCTCCCCATGATATCCATTGATATTTATATATATGAACATAATACAAAAGGTCGTGTAAAGCTTGGAGCATAGAGAGACGACATTCGTAGCTAACACCCGGACATGCCGGACGTATCGTCGATAAAGCGAGGTTCTCGTTACCTATCGCGCCTCGCGTTTTCGTCATATATATAGAGAGTGTGAACGAGGAATTCACGATCACCATCTAACTCTCCGGCAAGGTATGCGTGCAAAATTTCATCCGTGTCTCTCGATAATCGCCACGGCTTCTCAAACGCCCACACACACACATTGACAAGCAAAGCCTCGTCGTATTTATGCGCGATCTATGGGCCTCGTGTATACGAATTTCCACGAGGAGCCATAAAGAAATAACGCGCAGATGTGCGAAGCGAAATTCAACCCAAAATTTTCATAGATAATTGCGAAAAAAGACATTCAACGATTCGGGAAATTCTCTAGAGAATTGATTGAAAAAAAAAGATGAAAACGGTTCGTCGCTGATTCGGGAATTTCAATTTCCTTGAAAATTTCAATCGTCACGAACGAGTGATGAGAAATTAAGTTAATTGTCAATTTTCGAATCAATTTTTTTCTGGGATGTTATGGAAAACTATAAAATTCTTTTTTTTTCGTGGATTTGCAGCTGGAGCCGTTCCTGAGGAAACCAACCAAAGGTCCAGTTCCGCACACCATCGCCACTCTCTCACGAAGGGTAAGTTTCGCTTGGGATATTAAGATATGGAAATCGTAAGTGACGTGGGTTTAGGTCGGCGTTAAATTTACGAGTCTGGGGAAAAGAGAAACATCGCGAAGAGCTTGAAAAAGAGTTTTGAATAATGATTGCCATCGTTCTCCGGTAAGCGCACTGCTGGAGTAATCATAAAGTTTGATACTTGCCCGTAAAAAAAAAACGTCGATCACAGAATCCCTTGATATCGGTGATGACTGGCTCATTCACACGATGTTGAAGTTTGCATCGTTGGAATGCAACGAAATTCTGTTTCTTCTTGAGCAGAGCTCACGATTCTCATTCGATTTTTAATCAGGACAATCAAACGATCGGTTTTTAGGATTTCAACACAAAATCGATACGAAAATTGTTGTTGTTTTTTTAAATTGAACAAAAAATTAAGATAAAAACGTATTTTTCGTTGGATCCCAACGTTGCGAACTTCAGTGTCACACTGAAAAGAGAATTTTGTTGAAAAAGATGAATATTTTGTTGGATACGTTAAACTAAACGTTTTTTCGAAAAATCACGAAAACTTTGTCATTTCAGCAAAAGACATTCTAGAAAATCTTTTCGAAAAGTGAATTTTTGTCTTTCCAATCGTAAATTTTGCCGACAGTTCCGTTACAAATGAAAAAATATTGTCGAAATAACGAAAATTTTGAAATTATCGAAAAATATTTAGTTCGCTGTATTCAACAAAATATCGACGTTTTTTGAGAAAATTGAATTTTCAGTGCATTCATTCACGCGTATTCGTTCGGGACTGTGGCGCGATACAATGACTCGATGATTATCGTCGAGAGAAACACGAAAAAAAAAAACAAATAAAAGTCTCGCGGGCTTGAATTCGGCACAAATCGTCAGGCTTGAAAATTTTTTGCTACCGTTATTATTCACACTTGCACGAAGAAACACACAGGAACGTACTCGCTCACAGAAGGAGAAAATGGAGACGCGCCGGTTCGAGAATGATGCGGATTCCCCATTGTCCTACTCGACCCACTTCCGAACGCGCTCCAAGATTAACCGACACCCCAGAATCATTCATATGTACACAAACGTACAGATATAGCAATATATGCTTATACTTAATATCTCTGTGGACACGGAGCCTGGGGAAGGACATAACTACGATGAATGAACATTTTCCACCGTTTGAAGACTCAGTCAAGATGTTTGTTTAACCACCAACCGTTCTGGATGGCTCGTCTACTCCCTTGTTTCCGTAGCTCCATTTTTCTTTATGCTTTCTTTCGGATCTTGCACACTCGTGCCTCTCGTTCTCTTTGGTTCTCCTAGTTTCCTAGTTTTGGCGCCGCCTCTTTTTCTCTTTTGTGCATCGGCGGTAAAAATGTCGTTGCAGCAGCGATGCAGCCCTCAACCTACACGTCTCTTTTTTTTTCTTCACACGCCCTTCGATCGTCGTGTTTTCCTGCTATTTTTGTTTTCCTCGCCATCGAATCTGGAGCAAGGATTCCCTTAAATATTCCATATTCCTACAGCCTTTGCTGTCTTTTTTTTTCATTGTTTTTTTGCTTCCATTTTTATTAGCATTCTCTTGCATTTCGAGCGTGCGGAATTGGACGTGCGGTTTGAAACAAATTTGCAAACGTTCCTCTCGGACGCCGTACGTCAGGCTGATGGAGTAAGTGCTCGTGTGGGCAACTCGTCGATATGCGAATATTCCAACAGCACAGCTTCCGCCGCCCCCCTACCCAGTCCCTTCGGTCTCTGAAGGAGCTTCGAAACGCTTTGAACTCGTGAAAATTTCTATTTCGTTTTTCATTTTTCTCTCAGCTCTTCAATCCTATTACACGTTTCCTATGAACATTTCGCACCGACACGGAAAAATCTCGGGCAGCCAGCGAAATCAAATTTCATCAACACGCCCCGCGAATCGTTGCCTCCGTTAAACAATTCCTCTCAGTTTTATCGCCAGACGAGTGAAATGCACGAATCGAATTTTTGTCAAAATTGAATGACTCTGAAGTTTTCATCGTTGGAATGCAACGAAATTCATTTTTATCTTGGACAAAAATAATTGTTCAAATGCAGAATGGAATTACGATGATAAAATGATCGATTTTTGCCACCCGAAAAGCATCTCGGCTCGAAAAACTTGGATGACATTGAAAATTGAACGAATTTTCAATCAAATTAAATATTTTTCGATGACTGAAGTTTGCAACGTTCAGATTCAACGCAAAACATTTTTTCTATTGATTATTTATTCAATTTTGAAAATAGTAGCAATTTTTTGAGTCGATTGCGTTTTTTGGTCGCGAGAGAGAATCGTTTTATTGGCCGGACCAAATATTAATTATTAATTATTGGCTTTGATGAAGAAATAACAGAATTTCGTTGCATTCCAACGACGGAAACTTCAGGATCATTATTTTTCGATGCATTCCAACGTCTCAAACTTTAGCATCATTAAATTGAATAAATTTCTCCCGATTCAAAATATCAAAATTGTGATATTTTTGTCGTGAAATTATGATGCAGAATTGAGGCACTTTTTGAGGAAAAACTAATGGTTGAAAATTGGGAGTATCAAGGTCTCGATCTGCGTCGGAAACTCGTGGAATAATTCGTCGACATGTACATTGGTATGGGACAGTGATTATCCTCGAAGTGGAGGTGGGACGGTTGAGCCCGAACCTCGAATTATCGATTGGAACATGCGATTCGACACATCGCTGCGATGTGTACCGCGTCGATGTGATACAAGTTGCATAATGCATTCGTTGCACATATATATTCTGACGCACACGAAGATCATGCAAGCGGGTCTCTGTATCGCGATGTAAATTCGACACAGCCAGCGATTTGTGGAGCATGCCAATTGTTGCGTTATATATCTACGAAAGTCATTTATATTTACACAATTGTCAGAACGAATGATAATCGTCGAAATATTGCGTCGATTAATCCGCGCCCAATACGATAATTAATCGATATAAAAATAGAGCAACGCGCATAGCCCCAAAACTCCGGTAAACAAACAAAATCACTCGGGAATTTTCATTTACCTCTCGGTACAGTGTGCAGTCACAATTGACAATTAACCTTTCGTGATTGGCGCGCAGTGTCGATCGTCAAGGGATCAAGGGACATGTTTTGTGTTTTGCTCAATTTTTCCACCAGTTTTTCGAGCCCGATCCTCAAACTCTGAACGACTTTTTTTCATCCACCCGCCTCGAATTAATGAATTTCGTGCCACTTTCAACTCGGCCTAGAAAAAATTGAGTGACGTTTTACGGGGAATTTAAAATGAGAGAAAAATCTGTATGGATTTCTCGATTCTCGCGGCTCGTTTTGACGTTACACGATGAAACGAGTACGACAATGTTTCATATCCGGTAAGCTTCTCGGTCCAGTTCAATGAATATCTGCTCTGCTAATGAGACATCCAATTACCTTGAGCTGCTGGGACTTGGGAGAAGCAGGCAGATTGGGAGAGAGAACGAGAGAGAAAATTCACTCCATCGCGTGTTATTCTCGAGACCTGTTCACACCTCGACGTCCATCGTCGACAAACAAGCAACATCGACGCTCGACTTGCTTTTCCATCAGACATTTGCAATCAACGAACAGAAACCCTTGCTCCATATAGAATCCACATTCCCCTATACATACGTGTATACATAATTATGTAGTCAGTCGTACATGAACAACGATCAGGCTCGTGTTATTTTTCGCAAGATCGATCGTAAGAAACGAAATTTATCTCGAAATTATATCGAAAAATCGTCGCTGCTCATTTGAGGATTAAATTTTCGACCAATTTTTCCACCGGTCCACGATTTTGTGTGAACGCGACGCACTGAAAATTCAATTTTGTCAAAAAACGTCAATATTTTGTTGAATACAGCGAACTAAATATTTTGGGATAATTTCAAAATTTTCGTTATTTCGACAATATTTTTCATTTGTAACGGAACTGTCAGCAAAATTTATGATTGGAAGGACAAAAATTCACTTTTCGAAAAGATTTTCCAGAATGTTTTTTGCTGAAATGACAAAATTTTCGTGATTTTTCGAAAAAAACGTTTAGTTCAACGTATTCAATAAAATATCGATATTTTTCAACAAAATTCTCCATTCAGTGCAGTTTTTCGTATTCGATGTGTTTTCGTGCATACACGAATAAGTGTTTGCTCGCGTGTACGAGTGTCAGACTCGGGAGAGGTGAGAAAAAGTCCACGCGAGAGGCCGCGCGAATCGCTATTCGCAATTTGGTGAAATGCCTCTCGCGTCCGTTCGCCTCGCACTCGACTAAGGGTAAAAAAATGTGGACCCTTTCATTCGCACCCGGAGGAGGCAAAGGGCAAGAGGAAACCTGGAAAAGAGGGAGGGAATTTAAAGAAGAAAAAAAATGATGAAAAAAAACGCCGCTAAGGCGAGAGCTCTCTTGGCTCGGAGGCTCAATGAACTTTTTCACTGGGGGCTTAAAAATCCGCGACCCTCATTACGTCCCTTATATATAATCCTTATATTCATATATTTATTTACTCTTTCTTTTATGTCGACTGATGCCGAGAAATGCCTCCAATCCACGCTATTTCCGTTGCCGCACGAGACGTATTAAAATTATATTTAAAAATAATACACTTTTGTATGGGTTTACGCCGCGCACGTTCCCCTCGACATACTCCGTTTCTTCGCTCTCGAGTCTTTCTCTCATTGAGGACTCTGCGATTTAAAAGAGAGACTCTGTCGACGTTTGCCATTCTCTCAATCACGAGCAACTCTCCCCCTGACTTTTTATCTCTCTTTTTTTCCCTTGCTCCCTTAATCCCTGCAATATTTTCCTTTATTTCTCTTTACTATTCCTCGCGTTTTCCGATCTTCGTTTTCTTTACATTCGACATTTTATTTCACTCCAGATCAAACGATGCACTGGTTCGCTCAAATCGGCACCGATAACGAGCCAATTCGACAAGGCTCAGGTAAACTGTTGCCGAGAGTTTGCATTTAAGCTTTTCTCTACTAAATCAATGAGTGAATTTTTGTGTTTTTTTTTCGTTTCTCCGGTTTTTCAACTCATTATACTAATAAAAATGCTTTTTTCCTGACTTTCGAGGAGCAGCGTTGCCGCATTATTTCGCTCGCTATTTTCGTTCCAAACTTTGACCGGATTTTTCATTTTTTTTTCTCCTCGATACAAAGATTCAGAAAAATTTCATGCGACGCAATATTTTTCGAAAGGCTTACCGCCGCATAAAACTCACGGTGATGAAATTGCACGACGTCGCGTCTCGTAAAAGAAAAAAACACAGAAACGTGGTCACTGCGGTATCGACAGGCACAAACGAGGATAAAGTACTGACAGCTTTATAAATCTTTGTCCATATGGAATAATCGAATTTGCTTTTCGTCCACGCCAACTCGTTGCCGCGTGCACATGGTTCGTTGCATTTGGTGCATATTGAACCGATGCACCCGTCGATTGAAATCTCATTGAGAAACTCGAGGGAAACCGGGATAAGGGCGTGCGTCAACGCAAGTGTACGAGAGAACGATCAAGTTTGTTCTTTGTACGCAAACAAATCGAAATCTGTCTCGATGTATATTTCAACACGTTTTGCACTGGCGTGGACAAGTTCCGGGGCTTTGCCGATTGGTATACACAACTAATGAAAAACAAACACACCGAGAAAAGCGAAATCTCCTCCTTCCCTTCGAGCATTACCGCGGACGCTGGGCATTGCTTCGATTTTTATTTTCCAAACCAGCGAAACACCAATTGAGTTTAATTCGAAGACTCGAACGTTTGAATTGGGGATTTGCGCACGTCGAGAACGATCGCGAAAATTTGTTTACAAATTTGCCATATCAATTTTCATAAATTTTATCACAGAAAGAAAATTCATCCGCGTGCAAAAGCAAATTTTCGGGCGATGTTAATTGACTATGACGCAATTGTAACGAAACAGCGTAATCAACGCGCCCAAATTTGTGTACGCCGAGAAATTAAATTTACCGAGTCACCAAAATGTGGCGAACAGAGTGAAATTTGTTAATTCAACGTTTCAGCATTTTCGTACAATCTTGTGATGAAAAAATTCGAATCTACTGGAATGAGTTTTTCAGCATACAGGAAATAACGAAAAAAGTTGATCGAACGAAACGTAAAATGAAAAACGTACGAGCATCATTTATGTGCATAGATTCATTCGAATTTTTTCATAAACTCATAAAGATAAGAATAAAAACAAAAGATTTCCGTCATCGAGTCGATTCCGGGATGTCAATGAATTTAATTCCCATGGAAAAGGCGCGAATGTGCGTGTTTGTGTGTTGACGTGTGGCATGGCTCGCTACGATAACGATTTTCTGCACGTTTTTAACACAGATAAAAATTCAATATCCGGTGGAGAACATTTGCCGATTTGCGTTCGTGCAAATATTAATTTTTTTTCCTTTTGCTGCTTCTCCATCGAATTAAACGCCACGATATTTGACATCAGGGCGATCATAAACGCTGCTCACCGTTACATCTGCAGTGCTCGTATTTTTTATTTGCAACAGAGAAAAATTTATAAATTATGATCCTGAAGTTTGCATCGTTGGAATGCAACGAAATTCTGTTATTTCTTTAGCAAAGCCAATAATTATTAATTAATATTTGGTCCGGCCAATAAAACGATTCTCTCTTGCGACCAAAAAACTCAATCGACTCAAAAAATTGCCAAGATTTTCAAAATTCAATAAATAATCAAGAGAAAAAATGTTTTTCGTTGAATCTCAACGTTGCAAACTTCAGAGTCATTTATAAATTCGCCTCCTTGGCACGAAATGAAATCGTTATGATTTTTTTTTTTTTTTACAATTTAACTTTCGTTGTTGCTTTTTCGAAAACGCTCAAAACACACATGTTGCAATATGATTTATTATTGGCAGATGTGAAGCGCCGCAGTCTCTACGACGAAGACTCCCTTGATGGCGATCATCCTAATGACAATCAAGGTATCATTTGTTTTTTTAATCAATCATTCAACTTTTCCAATCACGACCTTTTTTTAATATTCTAAAAAAAAAAGAACTATCACTTTTACCATTTGCCACATCCATTCAAACGTCTTTTACGTTATTTCACGCTAAACGCATTCATTTTCGGCATGACCCGCTTAAGCTGTGACGCGACACCAAGATTGCAATCTGGATTAATTACTCCCCGCCCGCCCCCACTTTTCTCGAGCCTTTGCCTCCGATCTCTCGACACTGGGAATAAACATTTCGTGTGCCTAATTTCATTTCCCGCAGGACGCGATTCCACCGGAAACGTTAAAGATGTCGACAGGGCAAAACTCGTCCGCGACAGACAGAACGAGGAGCGACAACGAAAACTCGAAGAGCTGAGACAACAGGCCCTCGCGGCTCAACGTTTTCGTGAGCAACGCGAGGTCGAACGGAGAAGACGCATCGACGAGCTGAGGTCTCGTGACAGCGACAGGTATCCACAAAAAATTCAAGCCCCGTTTTTTCTGAATCCATTGACTCCAAAAAAAAAGATTCTTGCTCAATTTGTATGATCCTGAAGTTTGCATCGTTGGAATGCAATGAAATTTTGTTATTTCTTCAGCAGAGCCAATTATTATTATTGAATATTTGATTCGGCCAATAAAACGATTCTCTCTTGCGACCAAAAAACTCAATCGACTCAAAAAATTGCCACGATTTTCAAAATTCAATAAATAATCAATAGAAAAAAAATGATTGGATTTGCCTGGAGATGATTTTTCTAATTAAAACGATGAATTTTCATTAGTTTTTTTTATTCGATCGAAAAATGAAGTCGCTAGGAATTTTGAGTCGCTCGAGTCTCATACAAAAGTTTTGTTTCGATCCGTGCGTCTGTGAAATTGAAGAAATTTCGTAGAATCTCTTGGTTTTTATTGATCTTCGTGGACTTGACGCTGTTGATATTATTTCAAAAATGAATCTGAAGTTTGCATCGTTGAAATGCAACGAAATTCTGTTATTTCTTCAGCAGAGTCAATAATTATTATTGAATATTTGGTCCGGCTAATAAAACGATTCTCTTTTGCGACCAAAAAACTCAATCGATTCAAAAAATTGCCACGATTTTCAAAATTCAATGAATAATCAAAAGAAAAAATGTTTTTCGTTGAATCTGAACGTTGCAAACTTCAGAGCCATAAATTTGTTGGCAATCCGGAAATTTTAGTGGAATCCATGAAAATTCATTGGCATTTGGATTTACAGGCGAAACCAAGTGGAGGAGAGAAAACGTCTGATATGGGAGGCCGAGAGAGAAAGACGAGAGGCGATATTGCGGAAGAATCAAGAACGAGAGGCCCGCATAGAGGCGCGAAAGAAGAACGAGAGATCGCAAATAGGATTTGCGTTCGGAAGTTCGACGCCCCGTATGCTGGAGCCAGCGGACACGGGTGGCTCGTCATTCTGGGGTACGAGGAGAGCAACATCGACGACAAACGTCATGATGTTCCCAGCGGCCCAGCCATTGACGAGACGTTCGTCGGAGCGTGAGCTCGATGGCAGCAAAAAGCGAGCCACCTCGGCCGGTGGACTCGATCGAAAACCCGGTGAAGGTAACTCAAAAAAAACTACAATTTATACTATTTTTCAAACCCAAACAAAAACCCAAACAATTTGAGGGTTTTCGTTGCTTGATTCAACGAGACAAAAAAAGATCCTCGATCCCATTTCCTTGTCCCAAAACGTACTGGGCCGAATTTAGGATGTGAACACGTTTTATTACGGACTCTCTTCTTCTCGCAAGAACGAGTAAGTTATCGTCGTGCATAGAATTCGTAACGATATTTAGTTTTATACTAGGGGTGTGCGAATATTTGAAAACTTGGAATATTCGGCATCAAATCAAATCAAATTGTTTGATTCGAATTTCAAACCGAATATTCGATAATTCTATTTTTTTTTCGAAAATCCGATTTTTCTTCGAATATTCGATTTTCTTTCAAATGTTCGATATTTTTTCGAAAATATTCAGAAAAAAATTTCGAAAGTATTTGCGAAAATCCGCTATTTTTCGGAAATTTATCGAATACTCGAAAAATCGACGAATATTCGATTCGAAATTCGAATCAAATTTTAATATTCGATCCGATTCGATTCGATCACTATTCGCACAACCCTATTTTATACATTATGCATAAATGTGTATTTCGTATAAGAAAACTTGCGAATATCCAGCTCTACTCAATCGAAAATGAGGTACGGACACGGATCCAATTAATTTTCAGTTTTATCCTTTTTTTTTGTCATTTTTTTAACATTATTATTTAGAGTATTCATTTAGCATTATAGAATGTAAAGTAGCTTCGTTAGTTACCGTTAGTTTTCACAAGGAGACGTACATTTTGAGCAATAGCGAAAAATTTGTCGTCACAAAATGGTTCTTTGAGATTTTATGTCCGTCCAAATTGCGTGTGTCTCGAACAAACATTTTTCACGATCTTGAAGTATGCATCGTTGGAATGCAACAAAATTTGGCTTTTTTTTGACGGAAACTCATGATTTTTCTTCCATATTGATTCAGAACGATAAAACTATCGTTTTTCGGGATTCAAACACAAAATTAATACGAAAATTTACTTTTCTTATGAAATTTAACAAAACATTAGGGGAAAAAGTATTTTTTGTTGGATTCCAACGTTGCGAACTTCAGTGACATGATTTTTCAAGTAACAACAAATACGTGGAGTATTTTTGTTCTCCAAATTATTTCGATTCCGTCGGCTGAATTCAATTTTCCATTCTAAATGAACTTTTTTTGAAATCTCGAACACGTGTCTCGTTAATGAGTCGTTGATTTACGATCGTGAAGTTTGCATCGTTGGAATGCAACGAAATTCTGTTATTTCTTCAGCAGAGCCAATAATAATTATTGAATATTTGGTCCGGCCAATAAAACGATTCTCTCTCGCGACCAAAAAACTCAATCGACTCAAAAAATTGCCACGATTTTCAAAATTCAATAAATAATCAATAGAAAAAATGTTTTTCGTTGAATCTCAACGTTGCAAACTTCAAAGTCATGTTGATTTTTCCTTTTCGTTACTCGATTTTTGAAATTTGTTGCCCGTTACTCGTGAGAAAGGAAAAATCTTGCAAAGGACCGTAAAAATTAATTACTCACAAAAAGCATCGTAAACTTTTGGCAGACAGAATCTGCATGGATTTGGTGAAATAAAAAATTTGTTCGCACACACGTTGAATCTGGTCAGACATAAATGTTTTTCGTCGCGTCTCGCAAAAACGTCAATGTCACTATTTTTTATTTGTTCGTTTCAAGAGCACTGACAGCTTGAAAAGCTCGAAGAGAGTTGCTCGAGGTTTTGTGTTTTTTCAGCAAAAAGCTCGGAGAGTGAGCTGACCGAGAGAAAGTTGGAAAAGCAACGAGGAAAAGCATTAAATTCGGCTCAGTCAAAAAATGTTAGGCGCAAACTTTTTGCTTCGCGATTGTTTGACGTTTTAATGATTCTGGAGTAGTGTGTTATTTGTCAAGCAGACAATGGAGAATATCCAGTGGAATAATTATTTTATTTGTCCATTGTTCCTCGCTAAATTTCGTTCCAAATTAATTTCCCTCGTTTCTCGCATGTCGGAAAGTTTCAATGTGCACAGCAGCAGCTCAATCTCTTCGACAAAGTCTACGAGCCAAAACAATGAAAAAAAAACGTGCAAATGTGTGTCAATTTGTTCTCCTGTCTAGTCGAAATGTTAATATTTAGTTATCGTCGGTTTCAGTTGTTACGAATGTTAGAAAAAATCATTATTTTTCACTCCCTCCATCGTGATTATTATCCCAGCAATGAAAAATTAGTTAACCATTCGCCTTAGCGACCGCTTGAATTTTCCGTTCTTTTTTTTAGATCAAAGTGCACAAGAGACACACACAAAGTTCATTTGTCACTGCAGCACCCTCATTCAGACCTCTCATTCGGTTGGGCAATCAATGAACATTTTTCAAACACTCGATCTATCTTTAAACATTAGATTCTCTTCCCCTCGCGATCCTCCAACCGCATCTCGATTTACTCAGACGAAAATTGGCAAAAAAAAACATGCGCCATTATGACTTTTATCGAGTTGGAAATAACGCAGAAAATAATGCGAAAAAACAATCATTTTAGTGATTTGTCTTACGAGCAGAATCCCACTTCGGACAAATGGGATTAGCCCGAGTATTTGTTCTCGAATCGAAGCGACTAAGTTTCTTTAAGTTTATCTCTCTTTTTCGTTGGAATTGAATTTGTTCGCAGATATGAGAATGTCCTCCTCTATGTACGAGGTTTTCAATTGGAATTGTAGCCCCGATCCTTCTTTAACCCATGCCAAAAATAAGAGAGCCAGCCTCTCGCTGCCTCCCACCACTGACATCTTAGCCATCGACGATAAATCAGATAACGAGACTAGGCGCTCAGCGATGCATCGGGCTACCACCGGTGAGTGTCCGAAGAGAGCCCAAAACAGCGTCGAGAAATTCTACATATTGATTGACTTGTTTTTTTCTCTTTTTTTTTAACATTTTCATTATTTTTTCATTGCCCGCTTCTCAAGGAACACGAATGGTTTTCAATTTCTCCATTTATTTTCCTTTTTTTTATTCTTTATAGAATTCACACACTCCCTTTTCTCTTGTAACACACAATCGTCCCATGGAAGAGAATTTCGCGTGAAAAGAAAATTTCTAACAAAATCCAGAGTCTTTAGAGCCTCGCGATCCCTTTGCTCTTATCATTTTCCTTCATTATTGTCAATCGCTCACGATCCCATGACTATGACATTCACTTGTTTCCATGGACAAGAAAACTCCTTGTAGAAAACGAAAGATCGCACGTCTACGTGTCCCCGTTCACTCGCGATGTCCGAACCCACCGAAACGCGAATCACTATACAGAAAACTCATCGAATTTGCATTTTTTCTCTCGAGCCCAATAAAAAATTGACGGATTTTCATTTGTGGAAATAAAAAAAAATTCGGGACACGAAATGTTTGATATTTTTTAGAGAAAACGAAATTTAAAGAACTCACGTGTATTTCGATTTTCTTCACGACCATCCGTTGCTCTTTTATGGCCCGAAGATTACAAACGCAAATTTGTATCATTGCTCATTACAAACCCCATCATTCACGCTTACGAGTCCCATTGTCATCGATAGCTAGTGAGCTTTTAAGTTTTCTTTATCGTTAGGACAAAATAGTGGTTTGTTTGTCCATGAATATTTCTCTTGATTTGTATACGATTCAGCCTGCAAAGCATGTCCACCAAGTTTTTCGTCTCTCTGCACACAATATCCTCAAGAAAATCCTAATCTCCTTCCTCTGTGTCAACGGATTACCTGGCACGAGTTTGCCAAGTTTGGAATAGATTGTTCGCACGAGTTTATTCACGCAATATTGTTTTTTTGATTTTTCCAACATTTCGACCTAACGTTTGTTTGTGTCTGCCAAGAAAAAAGTATACGAAATTTCGTAAAGTCTAGAATTTACGTAAGAGAAAATAATGCACTGAAAATTTTGTCATTTCAGCAAAAGACATTCTGGAAAATCTTTTCGGAACGTAAATTTTTGTCATTCCAATCATAAATTTGGCTGACGGTTCCGTTACAAATGAAAAATATTGTCGAAATAACGAAAACTTTGAAAATATCCCAAAATATTTAGTTCGCTGTATTCAACAAAATATCGACGTTTTTTGACAAAATTTAATTTTCAGTGTGTTGCAAACAAACGAAATTACGTGAATTTGTATACTTTTTTCGTCGGTTCCTACCATAGCACGAATCCCCTCGTAACTGCAATATGAAATTGTGTTGTTTCGTAAGAATATTTGTATTAAATGTATTGGTTGTTTGAAAAATGTGTCGTTTTTCGTTGACCTCCGAGGGCTCGATGTATGTGGCTTTTGTTTCTAAGGGTAAAAATTTCCAGGTGAGGATAGCGACGGGGCAACGGGAACACCGAGTTCGGTATATCTGCGGGTGAACAGAAGGCGAACCGATCTCATGCCGACGATACCATCACCGCGAGAGGCTGGACTGATTCAAACTCGAAGTTCAAGCTCCAAGGCATTCACACGTTCACCAGGTAGGACTTACTCCATGTCGAGACTGGACCAGCTTGCCCAGCCTAGGAAGCGTAACAACAACGAGCTCGGAACTGTTACCGAACAGACACAAAATCAGCCCTTGGGCGCTACCAGCATGAGTCGCAGCATGTCGCACTTGGCTGCGCCCGGGGCCAAGACTCTCAAGCGTACCGATAACTCACGTAGCATGGGTACGTTGCCCGGTGCTGCTTTGCACGTACCCAGACCGACCAGAGCCGAGAGATTGCGTCGTAAGGCACGCGAGCATCAGACTCAACAGCAGCAAGGTAAGTCCAGTGTGCAACGCCACTTTGGCTCACCATTTATGTGCCATCAACTCGATAATCCGTGCCATCAACAACATAAAGTCAAAATCAACCAACAAACATCTACGAGAATAATTTACAACAAAACTTTTACTAAAATTCAACATTCAAACAATCGTGGTTGGGAGTTGGGAAAAAAAAGCAATTTTAAATGTCAAATGTCACGACAACGCAGAACTCTGTCCAAAGAAAAGAAAAAAGCCTGTTCTGGGGCCCTGAGAAATCGATCATTCGATCACTATATCGAGCAGTAACCACACGGTCTCAAAAATTGCAATATGAAAAAAAAAAAACTTAACCAGACGCTTTTGCATCGTCAAGTATCCACGAGTTGAAGGGACACACATGGATTCACACTTTTGTTGCATGCATAGAAAACGAGAGCTGAAAGCGAGCCATTGTAAATCAATAACAAAGCCTAGGCCACGGCTGATACGTGAACGAGAGAATATGCACGTGTGTTTAGTCCAGTAACATCCGATTTTCATACTCCGTCTTTATCGTGTTTTTTTGTCTCTTGATCTTGTCCTTTGACTCTATAAAAACGCAGAATGTCTTAACTAAACGAATCTGTAAATCCGAGAATTCAACAGCTATGGAACTTTGCGCACAGTAAATTAGAAAACTGCTGCGGAAACGTAGATGATGAAACTTTTCATCCGCCTCGAGAGAAAGAGAGAGTGAGAGAGTAATTTAATCCTAAAATGCTGATTACCAGCGAAACTTTGCAGCTTCGATCAAACAGACGATATTATTCGTGCACGTCGTTTTATCTACAAAGCTAATTGGTGGATGACCTTGAAACTTGTTAATCGTGCTGTGTTTGCAATGAAATAAAAGTGCAGATTTTTTTTCTTGGACATTTTGGTCGTTCATACTGAGTTTTCTAAATGGATTTGATAAAATAACACACTGAAAAGAGAATTTTGTTGAAAAAGATTGATATTTTGTTGGATACTTTCAACTAAACGTTTTTTCTCAAAATCACGAAAATTTGGTCATTTCAGCAAAAAACATTCTGGAAAATCTTTTCGGGAATTAAATTTTTGTCATTCCAATCGTAAATTTAGCTGAAAGTTTCGTTACAAATGAAAAATATTGTCGAAATAACGAAAATTTGGAAATTATCCCAAAATATTGAGTTCGCTGTATTCAACAAAATATCGACGTTTTTTGACAAAATTGAATTTTCAGTGTCAGTCATTTGGTGCAACAAAAGGGTGAAATATTGTAGAACATTTATTAGAACTAACTTTTCCTAGAAACAAATCGATAAAATTGTAATATAGTATTAACCACGTACTCGCTCACTTGCTATTGATTAACGAGAAGCTCCCTTTCGGTACGAAACCCTCTCTCCACGCCCCCGCCAACGACATCAGGTGAAGGTATATATAAAAAAATAAAACACTCCTGCTACAGCCACTTCTTCGTAACCCGGTAAGCTGCACACTCTTCTACTATTAATATTTTCCTTAAAGTACGAAATCTCAATGCGATATTGTAAATTTGTATTTGATGTGCAAATACATCTTTGTATTGTTTGGTTAAATGATTATTTTTTGACGACCATTTTGAAAATCGATTTAATCTTCATTTTCAAACGTTTGTCTTTATCAGGATTTTTCTTCGTTCTACTATTTTCTTCGTTGTTTTTTCAGTTCTTTTCTTCTTTCTTTCACGTTATTTTATTATTTCGAGCTGGTCGACCGGTCGGTGGTGGATTTCTTTGTCATTTACACGCACACACGAGCCTCGAATGCTCCTGAGATCTCAGTGAAACACAATTCTCGTTGTCACTGCACAATTATAACTCGTAACCGGCACAAACCAACTTGAATGACACTGAATTTTTGAAAATTCTTATTGTCTATTGCAATGCAAACTTCGTCTACACTAGTCGAGCTTACACTTTCACAATAAATATTCATCGCTCTTCGCTCATCTTTTCAATTATTTATTCATTAGGTTTCTTGCTGTCGAAGTGGCTATATTTATTGCTTTAATTATTTCTCGCCCTTGGTACGTCGTGACGCTCGTATTTCCGGTGCATTGCGCAAGAAAAATCGATCGTTTTCGCGGAATAGTGAATTTTTTTTTTAATTCAGGTATATTTTGACTTTTTTTCCACGTTTCGAAAAATGCGTGAAATAGACTACGCGAAATAAATAAATAATTGAAAGTCGAGGCGAAGAATTTCTCGTTGGTTGAAATAATGAGTAAAAAAAATTTATTGCTCGCCTCATCGCGCGATGTTTTTCGAGAGAAATAAGAAAAGAAAACTAATGACAGTTTAGAATACTAATTAAGCCTATTAATTGAGGAAGGAATTGGGAAAACAAAATTTGCTTATCGTGGGTGGATTTAGGTGTCCGCAGTGGTGAGGTGACGCCGAACAGTCCATCGCGACCGCACAGTTCCATGAGTCAACAGAGTGGCAGCAGTGTGGGCAGCAGTAACGTCAATCTGCGTCCTCGCACAACGACGCCCCGACGCCCGCGACCCGCTTCTATTGCCGGAACTGGCGTTTCTGTCACAGAACGACACAGTGAGCATGGCTTTTTGACTCTTAAAGACACAATCAAAGAGATAAAATTGCTCCCCGCATCGCACGAGGATCGAGATCGAACCGATTTTTTACAAACGAAAAAATTTCCAACATTACGAGCAAAAAGAAATCGCTACTCGATCGTAAAATACGCTCCGCCAATTTTTTTTTATTCTACTATTTTTTTTATATTATTTTTCATTTTTTTTATTTGAAAAAAAAGATGTTGCATCGTTGCACATGCAAATACTGTGGCTAGCACGGACGTACCAATTTTTACGACCAAATTTTCCAATTTTTTTGATCGAAAAAACGTTTTCGAGAATTATTATCGTGGCCGAAAAATTTGACGTCCGTTCTACGGTAGATTTAAGAATTTTATTCTCTCTCAGTCTTCACTCTATGGACATAAACATTGAAAATCTCAAGCTAATCGAGTGCTTGTTCTTTTTTATTACATCCCGTTGAACCATCCATTTGCAGATCTGGTAGGAGATGTCAAGGTAACGAAAGATTCGAAACCACCACTGCCAAAGGTTCACAGTACTCCAAAGAAGCCGACAACTCCGAAAGCCACGGATCCAGCGAAAAAACCAACTGACAAATTGATCAAGAGCGCCAGAGCATCACCTCGCGTCACTCCCAAAGCTACACCCTTGCAAAGTCCGGGCGCTGAACATCCACCACTCATACGAGAAAATACGACCGAGATCATCAAGCATAATAATGGCAATGAAGACGTCAAGACCGAAGAGAAAAATGAGGAAAAGAAGGATCAAGGCACGGAAAAATCGCAGGCAAGACTGAAACATTTTTTTTCGTTTTTCTCAATCAGCTCGGAATTTTCTACGTTTCTGTAGGATTGCAATCATTTGATATTTTCAATTTTCTTTTTTTTCGTATTTCGAAATTCGTATTTGGAGGAATTTTTTGATCGAGCGACATTTATTCTGCGAGGAAATGAAATATCTGAAGAAAACTTTCTTTCCGCAGGACTCGCAGGATGTCGGTGACGTAAATGTGCACGATACCAAGATTAATTCGAATGCCGAGTCAAACGTTTCCGTTTCATCCTCAAAAGCTGCAAAGGAAAGCGCAAATGTTGTCCACGAAGTTTCTGGCCAAGTTGCTCAGCCGGCAATTAGAAAAGTCGATAAGAAAGATGAGCAAATGAATGGAGCAAAGAAAGTCCCGGAGCCGGAAGCCAAGCCGGAGCCGGAAATTGAAGAGATCGACATGTCTGGTGAGGCGATTATAAATTAAGAATTTGAGGAATTTTTCCATCAGGAAATTTCGATTAATTTGAAATTTTTTCGACAAATTTTTATGATTTATTTGAAATAATCGTTTCGATGTTTCAACAGCTTCGATGATTGCAAAAATCAGAATCACGACAGAAGAAGAAGCCAAGGCCGCTCTGGCTGAACGTAGAAAATTGGCTCGCGAGCAAGCCGAACGTGAGGCCGAGCTCGAACGTCTACGATTGGTAATGAAATCCTGTCTATTTAAGAAAAGAAAAAAATGCTGTTCCATCACAAAATTGATTTTTTTTAATCGATCGTTCGAAAACTTGGCTTACAGGAGGAAGAAGAACGTCTGGAGGAAGAGCGACTGCGAGCCGAAGAGGAAGAAGAGCGTCGTCTGGAGGCAGAGTCGCTGCGGTTGGCAAAGGAGGCGCGAGAATGTGAGGAGTTGAGACTTCAGCAGGCTATCGAGGAAGCAAAACGTCGAGAGGAAGAGGACAGAAAGAGACGCGAGGAGGAGGCTCGTTTGAAAATCGAGAAAGAAGAAGCCGATCGCAAAGCAAGAGAAGAGGCTGAAAAGTAAAAAGAAAAATTTCCATTAAATTCGACCGAAATCATAAAAAGAAATACTTGACAACGGGTAATTAATGAATAAATCGTTCGTAACTTTTCAGGCAACGTCTCGAGATGGTTGAACGTCTGAAAAAGGAAGAAGAAGAGAGGCTGCAACGACGCAAACGAGTTGAGGCTATAATGCTGCGAACTCGTGGAAAAAATCAGTCCAACACTCCCACGAAGGTAAAACGAGAAGATTGTCACTTTTTTTAAAATTAACTTTGCATGTAAAAAAAAAAAATTTTGTTTTTTTATTGTGCACACAAAACTTGATTATAAACGAGTAAATTGTTGAAAGGGCGAGGGTGGCGAATCGGACAAAATGAAGGAGGACAGTCCGAGCGACGAGAACAAACCAGCTCCGGGTAGCAACAGGAGCGAGGACGTTATGACAGCGAGTCTGATATCCGAAGCAACTCAGCAGTTCATAACCGTTGAGCAACAAGTTAATCACGATGGTAACAACACACAAACGGATATTGTGCGTAACGGTACTAACCATCGAAATGGTATAAACGAGAGTAAAACGTTGCTCGAGAGCAACGATCATCAGGATAACGTCGAGGGCGTTGGCGGCGGCGAGCTGAACGGCCATCACACGAACCACGGGAACGGCATCGACAGCCAATCGATCACGTTGGACAATGCCACTGTGTAAGTATGCCCCAAGTACAAAAAATAGCCAATCGATTCAATTTTATCACTCAAAATAATGAAAACTTGAGATAAATAAAATAAACAGCTAAGAAAAATAAACAAATTATCGAAAACAGCGTATAAATACAAAACAACAATTAGCTCAACGCGAAATACGTAATTAGCGCAATTATTCTGGCCGCCTCATCGCCGATAAAACGATAAAGTCCGTCGATCGAATAAAAGCAAGAGCTTCCGAGTGTCCTGCCCCTGCGCGCCTGTGTCAATTATTATTTTTTACCCCGAAAATCTATCGAATCTTCGCCTTTCCGTTATCCACCATCGATTTTCGTCCGCCTCTTCGTTCTCTGGTCTCATTTTGCGCTATTCGAGCGACACGTGCAACTCCGAATGCCTAAACTTTGTGTATATTACACACGCTTATTGATTAAAACGTATGAACGTTATCACGAACTTGAGCTGCGCCATTATTTCGATGAGAAAGAAAACAAAATCAGTTAAAAATTGTAGATGAATGCATCTATGGGACAAAACCCTTGCCACTTTGTCGGACACTCGTTGAAGCTTAAAATTGAGTATCGATATCTTGTACGATGACGAAACTCGATAGCCGCAACGTACGAACTATTGTACTCGATATCGAACCATTTTCTGTATAATCCTACACACAGACGGTCTATAAACCAAAAAACAACAAAAAGAAAAATAAAACGGTTGATTACGATAGAAATATTCGGTGCTTAAAATCAAAATAACGTCGAAACTATTGATTGAGAGAAAAACCAAATAATGTGTACGCCTGGAAATAATAAATAAGATAAATCGAACGAGACGAGAAAGAAAAATCACGAAAGCGACGATTTAAAACGACACAGAGAATTAACGAAACCGACCAAAACATCGGAGCATGGAAATGAACTCGTCATTACTAATAAACTCACGATCGACTCGGTTTTTTTGCAGCCATAGCTTAACAGATTGATTCAAATAACAGAAGAAAAAAAATTGCTTGCAATGATTATACGAGTGTGGAAAAGTTTCTGTCCGCGTCACACAGGCAAGGAAAGAAATCTGTGCCCGAACGTCCGGCAGATGTGATACATAGGAGCTAATTAATAAATATTTATCATGCTTCTCTGCGAGAAAAATCCTCGAAGCGACTGCCTATTCTTAACCTCAATTTTGGAGCTTTGTCAGCAACGTTAGCGAGAATAAACAAATCAACAACAAATTAAAACTCAACGAAAAACATTGCGCGCGCCTCTTGGCTCCTTTATTGGCGAGAAATGAAAGAAAAAAAATTAAAGCAACGAGGTCACAACTATCGTGAGAGCTTCACATGGCCACTTATTCATTATATTATTGAATTCGATAATACTTTGCATTACGCACCTCTCTAACTACGATATAACCGTATTAAACTGCTATGAAAAGAAAGAAAAATATAATAATGAAGAATCTACGCAATTGTATTATATATTCACGATTACGGTTTAACATATATATATTTTATAATCAAATAGTTAACTTCGTACTAGGAAACTGTGTAACATGATTTATTAACTAGGTAGGAAAACGATAATAATTATATTCACAAAGTTTATTTGATTGTGCGCATAAGTCTGCCCTTGTTATCACTGGCATTACCGTTTCATATCCAACAACAACAACAACAGCAACAACAACAAATGAATAACGATCGATCGAGAGATACTTGTCGAACAAGAAAGCGCACTTATCAAATTTTGACATGTTGTTCAGCGTTAACCGTCGTGAAAAAGCGTTTTTAGTGTAAATAATGTAAAGAGAGTGAGAATGCGAGAACGAGAAGAAAAAAAACGTGAATAGCATAAACGAAATTAATCATCCAAACAATTGTATACAATTTCATGCCAAGGGCTCAGTAAAGAGGGACAAATGAGTTTAATCCTTTATTTATACCGTCTAATCTTTACTGGGCTCCAATCAACTTTTATATTTCTTTTATTTCCATTTCCCTTTGCAAAACTTTTGCTTTTTTTCTTTTAATTCACCCACTCGACGACTCCTCCGCTCAGTTTTGCATGCTCGTTGTTTACTTTTACGTGCTTTTCATTTTTTTGCAACGAATGGAGCAACGAAAACATTTTGACTTTGCAAGTTTTTCCATTTCGATCGATGCTTACTTTTTTTTTTTCGTCGTTCAACACGTTCAGCATCATTTCCAACTGTTTTCTCTCTCCCTTTCTCCCAACTGCACTTTTTTTGTTGCTATTTCCTCGTGTCATTCGCACATCGAGACTATTGTCAGCTCAGTGTTTTGTTTGTTGAGTATTTAGGACGTAAAACGTTCAAAAGCATATCCAGTTGACTCCAATGTCATCCCAATCGATCAAGCTAGTTCCAAGATGACCAGGACTTTGATAATTATTACGAAAAACTGCGATAGTGCTTTTTATTAGAAACGTAGTCCCGAAGTTATCTCTGTAGTCTGTCTATGTAAGGAATGACGTTGATTCCATCGATGAAGCATTTTTATGCAGAAAAAAAACCCCGAAAACGTTTTATCGTTGAATCATTTGTGTGCCTGTTGCTTTGGTTGAGCTACAACTTGTTGACGTTTTATACACTTGGAACAAGTGTTTTTTAAATTGTGCGTCCATCGTTTATTTTTTATCTGAATTTTTCTTTGTTAATAATTCCATTCGTGAGCCGGCAGTCACATGATTTTTGATACTCTGCTAAGCAGCGATGCTCACTAAAAAAAAAATGATCAATTATCGACGATGGTGAAGTTCGGAACGCTGAGATGCAACGAAAACTAAATTTTCATTCAGTATTCCATAAAAATAGTGGGCCAGCCTCCCTTGCCATTCAAGAATCGAATTTACTATCCAAAAAAAATGGGAAAAGTGCAGCAATAATGAACAAAGATGAATTTTTCGTTGTTTTCCAACGATTCAAATTTCGGTGTCGTATTTATCGTCCATGGACAGACACAAAAAAGTAGACCTTCTCAGCATTTTTGTTTGTATAATTTGAAAAGTTTTTCCTCCATTTTTGAAAAAATCGTAATGGAACAAGGTTTTCGTAAACGATCAGCAGTAAATTGAATCCATGCAGGCAAAATCGATGTAAGCTAAACTAGACTTGCTTTGACACTTGTGAATCGTGTTTTTTTAATTTATTTTTCTCATTTTACACACTCGAACACACACACAGACTCGCAAAAACACATTTATGCTCAAGCAATTTAGTAATTAGTGTATTGGCCGTGTACTTAGTGTGTTTTTTATGTTTTCCTTTGGCTGATTCTCTTATAGCAAACAAAACAACGTGACCAACAACCTGTTAGACCTGACGGATTTTGATACACTGAGTAATAGCAGTAGAGGCCCGATACTCGAGCTGTCGTCAAATCTGTCTAACGAGGATTCCCTCAACTCTAACCTAAACCCAGCGGCAATGCCCTTTACTCCCATGGTCAACCCTTTTGTGCCTGTCGCAACGAACGCCAACACTAATCCGTTCCAGGATGCTTTTACCAACAACCGAACCCAAGACAACAATCAAGTACCAGGTATGTGCATGGATCGTATCGATTAAATTGACCAAAGCAGAAAAAACCATAAATTCAAAAAAAAAAAAACGTAAAAGAAAAAAAAAGCCCGATAATCCTAAAGAATCATCATTCTAATCATTTTTATTATGATTTTTATTTAATTTATTCATTTATTGATTTATTTAACGTGATTTCGACTCGTCGTTCAAGCCCATTTGTCTCTCTGTTACAGATCTTCTATCATAAAGTGTAAGTGTTAGATACTCTGGTTGAGGCAAGGATTGAGCAATGACAGAGAAACAAAACAAAAGAGAAAAATAATCGCGAATTACCAGTGTTTGTCGCAGCGCAAACGTTCGGTAAATGTAATAATTAATCGTGATGTCGTTTGATGCAACAAATTGAAAAGAATCAGGAAGGGAGCGAGAGAGAGAGAGAGAGCGCGCGGCAGAGAGGGAGAGAAAGAGAAAAAAAATGTAAATAAGCTCTAGACTAGAAGATTAGAACGAGAGAAAGGTCCGAGCAAAAACGAAAGCAAAAAGAAGGCTAAACTCCCTCGGGAAGAGCTGCCCTTGCTCTCCCTCGGCGAACGAACAAGCAAAAACCTCGAAAACGATGACGTTGACGATGATTGAAAGGAATAGAGAAAGAAAAGGAAAACGTTAAGAAACGAGAAAGGAAAGATAAAGCAATGGAAACGATGGCGAAGAAGTTGTAAAATAATATATAATGTTAATTAATAATAGCATATTACGAATGAAACAACCACAAAAGAAGAAGCATATATATATATACAAATAAGCCCCCGTCATAGTATCTACCCACTCGTGTAGAGAGACTAACTTTTTAGACGAACCTTTGCTCGGAATATTTCGTATTTATAAAACAATTACGTATTTCGGTAAAACGATCACACACGAATCCACCACCCAAAAGCCCACACAAATGCACCGGAAAAACACACACACACATACAGACACACACATATATATACATATATATATTTCGTTTTTATTGTAATCGAAAAACCTCATTAAATTATGATTCAACACCGTGTACTTTGAGAACATTTTTTCCGATAAATGCGCTCCATTTATAACCGCGTTCGAGTGAAAATTCACTAAACAATTGCACAATTTCATAAAAAAAATAAAACAACATAGAAAGAAAAGAAACTCGAAGAAAACAAGTTCTAAAAACAACCGCATTTTATAGCAAAAATATGCTTTTCAGAGTATTATTCGAACGCGAGAGTTATGCAGAAATCTATTCGCCAATTAACCAATTATAATTGTTGTGCTCTTTTTTTTCTTATTTTCCATTTTTTTTTAAATGTTATACAGACAAAAAAAAAGATTTCTTCCGTACTGAGTTTCAGGGCGTGCGCTCACTAGTCAAGCGATTTCTATTGTTTTTACCAGCCTCTCTCCGTTTAGAAACACGTTTTTTTGTTTTTCCAATCCGCTACCCAACATTGTCGCGGATATTATTATTAATATTATTATTATTATCATTATTAATATTATTATTATTGTATTGTATTGATTAACTTGTTGAAATTCACACGAATGAGGATTGATCAAGTTTATTGCGAATATACCATGGATTCTTTAAACTGTGATGAGGATGATGCTGATGATGATGATGATGATGATGATGATGATGATGATGATGGGATACTTCGTGAAAATAGCCTGCTGTAAAGTGTTTAGTATTTAAGGACGAAGGAGAAGAATAATACGGAATCCGAAAAATAATATTGTTGTATGAATAAAAAAGGAAGAAAAATAATTCTAGAAGCAATTGATGGGAAAAATATTGCGTGAATTGAAGACGTGGCGACAGATTCATTACCGAAATCGCATTTTCCTCTGCATTCAATTTTTTTGTTTTTGTTTTTCTTGCGAAGCGACCGTTTATTCGTAAGGCCTAGCGCTTCGGCCTCGTGTGTTCTTCAGCCTGACAAGAATTTAAGAGTAAGTTTGCGATTAATGAAGAAGCGGGGAATGAGAAATTAATACCATATGTCTAGCTGTAGTTTATTCGACGCGAACAATACGATGAGAGCAACTTAATGCGTGCAGTGACTGTTTAATACTTTAATGTTAATTATTGTGTAATGCAGGGATATTTCCGTCTCGCAATGTGTTAAGTAAAGAAAATGAACTAAAGTGGTTTTGGGTTACATTGCTAATGTTTGGAAAACACTTTGTTGCACTATTCTCAGTCGCATCGTCTTTTGCCGACAGCATGTCACGTGCTACTGTAGCTCTGAGTGATTAAAATTCTTTGGCAACTTTAGGGAGTGATTTTTTTTTACTCTAAAATTCGTGCGATGAAACGAATGCAAAGGGAACTGACGACACGTGTGACAACTCCTGGCAGATGATGCTGATCTTGTTATTTATCTTTTTATCAGTCGATGCATGTGTCAGACATGCTCGTTTTTTTATAGTTACACATGTTTATGTATGTAATCATCAGGCTGATTATTTTCTGTCGAAATAATGATGATAGAATGTTCTTGGACTTTGGAAGCTTTGACAGTGTTTTTAAAATGCTGCATACACACTGTTAGTATTATTGAGCTAATTTATATATGTGAAGAAGAAAGGAAAGGATGAGAATGAGAAGCTGGAGGGAGGATTTTTTTGGTGCAAAGGAAAAAGTCGATTTATCGATCGTTTTAGAGTCTTTGGAAAGAGCAACGAGATCACGACGTGGGCATCGATATTTTCACGATCAATTTCTGGTTTCGATGGATTTTCATTGCTTTTTCGCCACTCACGAGCTCCGACCAGAACTACCGTGGTTTTCCTCTCGATTTCTTTTCAATAATTAGGGACGAAGCTTAATCATTCATCGTGGCTGAACTACTTCACATTGTAAAATAAAAAATATTCAATAAGAAAAAATAACATGCTCGTGGAAAACGTACTTTATTGATCATTGACGAAATCCCTAGTCGACGGAACGCTCTTTCGCGCCAGAAACACCCGACACTTCGGCCTGACGCTCCATCAAAATACAACCGCGCGACGGAGCATCGTTGGAATTTTCGGAGACTACGAAATTCTCATTATCGACGGTGGTAAAGTAGCACGATCAAAAACAATGGGGATTTGGATCGTACGATCGATATGTCAGCGACCTGCATTATCGGCTTCGATCGGATGATGCAATTTCGCACGCGGGATTACAATTTTTTTTTAAACGCTAACAAAAACGATCCCGCACAGTAGCATACTTGACTTTTGCTATTTTTGCAAACAATCAAATGGGAAAAATCATAGTTGGAGGCGAATTTTATATAGTTCAATAGAGCGAAAACTTGGAAGGAACGTTAGCGCGCTTGGTTGCGGCGAAATTAGTGACTGTTTGGTGCGCATGCGCAGAACTTGGACTGTCAAGTCCATTCAGAGAATTCAGTGTCAGTGGCGATCGTGGCGATCCAATCGCCTTTTGTCTTTTTGCTTTCACGCAAAGGTCCCAACTGTTTCTAGCGTTTGAAGTTATCAAAATTTTCTAGTAAGTACGTTTCGTCATATAAAACTCAGCTTTCACCTCGTTGTTTTAGTCTGATCCTGCCAAATGTTTGTTTCTTTTTTGACAAATCTTAACGATGTTATTTTGACGACGTCAAATTCTACGTTCTTCCTTCTACGCTGTTGTTTCTACGTATAGAGCTGTGTTGGCTGTGCTCAGTGCTGCGATCTCTCTCGTGCCCCCTCCCATTCTTGCCCTCTCCTTACAGGCCAACTTTCTCGTATCGGAGGGTTATTTATTTTTGTGTTGCCGCATAACTACAATTCTACCCAAGTTTCGGCCTCGTCATTCGTGATCGTACATATGTTTCAATTTGACTAACTTATCTATCCATTTTTAAATAACATTTGATCCTCATTCGTTGAATCAGCCCAAAAAAATCTATTTATTCGCGGATGTTTAGTATATTTTTTATCTTTCTTTTGTCTGGCGCGCACACAAAAAGTAAAACACTCGAGCGAACATATAATTCTTCGTTTTCTTTCATCATATTTTTTGATGCAATCGCTCGATCTGTTATCGTTTATTATTATCAATAATATACTTCCGCGTACGCTGCTTTTTTTATCCAACCGATAAAGATAAAGAATGAGCAGGCTCGATCAATCCCGCGCGCGCGAACCACTTGCCGTGTTTTATTATTAATTTCCCCGAAATCTTGTGTTAACACTCGTGCGCCTCGACGACACCAAATAATAAACATTTTTTCAGATGGATCGTGAGACTAAATTGACAAGTGCGTCTTAATTAAAAAACCACGAAAAAAACAACGAAAACAATAACAATAGGATTGTATCAAAACACCAAAGAAGAAACGATATCCGAGTTGAGGAAAAAACTCAATTTAGCAGACAGTAATGCGCTCGCCTCTGTCCACAATTTACAGAAGAAAATTTGGCTTCAAATTTTGGAGAATCATCTTCGCACATGTGTCCCACAACCAGGGATGAATGCGAGTAACTTTTAGGACTTAAAATCAAAAACTGAGAACTTTATGCCCATTTGAAACAAGTGCGTGAACATTTATCGGACTAAACGTTAAACATGGCGGGGAAAATTGTGCTAACGCCCTTGGGCAATCAAGTTATTAACAAGGATCTTTCGCCTACCGCCGCCGACTACTCCATCATCAGGGGAAAGGTAATTGAGTGCAGATTTTCGTAAAAATGAATTTTAACGAAATACGGTATGAAAATTTTCTTCTCTCGCTTCAGGACGTTCTTGTCGCCCCTTCGGACGATCAGTACGAACTACTTATGAGAAGACTGAAAGAAAGAATCAGCGACGGCGGAAGCGAAACTATATTTGACATTGGAATCGGCGAAGGTATTTGTTTTTTTTGCGTTATTTGAAAATTCTTTACCCCGGCCGAGCCTAATTCGGAAATTACGTTTCTAAGTTAATTTTCCAGTACTTTTATGCATTCAAATCGATTTTTCACCAACTAAACCTCGATGAAATTAAATTTGCTGGTCACTATTGTTTTTGGCTTGAAAGAACGAAAAGTTTCGACTACTTATGAGTCGAATTACGGCTTTTAGGACGATTTTACGAACAAGAAAGTCGTGAGGTCGATATTTAGCCCGGTTTGGAGTTTAAAGGTCAAAACAATGGGTTGAAAATATAAACTCTCGGGAAATCAAAGATTAATATGACTCTGAAGTTTGCAACGTTGAGATTCAACGAAAAACATATTTTCTATTCATTATTTATTGAATTTTGAAAATCGTGGCAATTTTTCGAGTCGATTGAGTTTTTTGGTCGCAAGAGAGAATCGTTTTATTGGCTGGACCAAATATTGAATAATAATTATTGGCTCTGCTGTAGAAATAACAGAATTTCGTTGCATTCCAACGATGGAAACTTCAGGAATCATAAATTAATCATCTATTTTCATAATTTTGTGAATTTGCAAGTCAATTATTGAAATTCATGGCTGAATTTAGTTTTTGTTGCATAAAAATTGTAAAAACTGTTGTCCAACGAGAATCCATGATTCACGGTGAAAATCCATGTTAATGATCGATGTGAATGTTGAACAGACGGTTCCGAGGATGGTTTGAAACAAGACGAATACGAAGCCTCGGTAATAACGCTGCAATCGCTAGCAGCAACGCTAGAGGCGGATTGCGTACTGTTACGCCAGACGAAGGTCGATCAAGGTTTGACGGGACAATATCTCGTGCGTAAACGACTGGATCAACAAGATTTTCTCGAAATAAGGGTGGCGGTAGTCGGAAACGTCGATGCTGGAAAATCGACGTTGCTGGGAGTTCTAACACACGGGGAATTGGACAATGGCCGAGGATTTGCCAGACAAAAACTGTTTCGGCACAAACACGAGGCTGAAACGGGACGAACGAGTTCCGTGGGGAACGATATTCTTGGATTTGATAGCGTCGGTGAGAAAATGAACTACTTGAACGAACCGCATCGCTTTTACGTCGCTAATTCTTCGATCCTTATAGAATTTCAATGATTTACCGAATATTTCGCGTTTTTTTATTTATTTACGTTCGTCGCATCGCTCTACAGGAAACGTCGTCAACAAACCCGAGCACGGATCTCTCGATTGGGTGAAAATATGCGAGAAATCGTCCAAAGTGATAACGTTCATAGATTTGGCTGGGCACGAGCGTTATCTAAAAACAACAGTGTTCGGTATGACCGGTCATGCTCCAGATTTCGGTGAGTTTTCTTACGTATCGTGTTGGCTCCGTCACCCGAAAGTGAAAGGAGAAAGTTGGTTGAGGCGGAATTCACTGAACGGTGAACGGTGAAACGCGTGGCTGTGCCTTCGAGCATCGAATCATTTCACTTGCAATAAAAATTGATCTCTTTTCTTTTTTTTTCTGTCTCTCGGTCAACTCGTAGGTATGCTAATGGTTGGAGCTAACGCCGGTATAGTAGGAATGACTAAGGAACACTTGGGTTTGGCACTGGCACTATCAGTGCCCGTGTTCGTTGTCGTTACCAAAATCGACATGTGCCCACCGAAAATATTGCAGGAAAATCTCAGGCTACTTATCAGAATCCTCAAGTCACCGGGTTGCAGAAAAGTACCCGTTACCGTTAAAACTCCGGACGATGTGGTCGTCAGCGCCACTAACTTCGTTTCGGAAAGGTAAAAACTTGCGTCTAAGATCAAATACCATTGGACTCAAGATTAAAGTGTTGGAGCGCAACGAAAACTATATTTTTAGTCATTATTGTGACATTTAACCCTTCGAGTGCATTCTGGGTCAATCTGACCCAAGGCGTTTTCAAAACTGTTGTATCCGTCGAAAATTGTAAGGGTCGAAACGACCCAGTTTGTACTCGAGGGGTTACTACACCTGTTTCAATTTTTTTCGTGAATTCAGTCTTCGAATGAACTTCGATCGATTTACGATCCTGAAGTTTGCATCGTTGGAATGCAAAGAAATTCAGTTATTTCTTCAGCAGAGCCAATAATTATTATTGAATATTTGGTCCGGCCAATAAAACGATTGTCTCTTGCGACTAAAAAACTCAATCGACTGAAAAAATTGTCACGATTTTCAAAATTCAATAGAAAAAATGTTTTTCGTTGAATCTCAACGTTGCAAACTTCAGAATCATGATCGATTTTACTGGCAAAGATAATTTGAATTTGTGTTTATTTAATTCGTAGGCTATGCCCGATATTCCAAGTATCAAACGTGAACGGTGAAAATTTGCACCTGTTAAAAATGTTCCTGAACTTGCTTACCGCGAGGATAACAAGTCACGACGACGAGCCAGCGGAATTCCAGATCGATGACACATACTCCGTGCCTGTGAGTCACTATTATTTATTCGGCAAGCGAAACAAACGTCGAGGGATTGCATCAGAAGAGTCATCGATCATGTTTTTCTTTTTTTGCCGTTTTTAGGGAGTTGGAACCGTCGTCTCTGGCACGACACTCAAAGGCGTTATTCGCCTGAACGACGTTTTGCTACTAGGTCCAGATCCCCTTGGACATTTCACTCAAATTGCTGTGCGAAGCATTCACAGAAAACGAATGCCCGTTACGGAAGTCAGAGGCGGACAAACGGCGAGCTTTGCGCTTAAAAAGATCAAAAGATCGCAAATACGCAAGGGAATGGTAATGGTCGCGCCCGCTCTGAATCCTCAGGCCTGTTGGGAGTTCGAGGGTGAAATTTTGGTTCTCCATCACCCAACTACGATCAGTTCCCGTTATCAAGCGATGGGTAAATTCGCTAGTTCCCTCTAAGCAAAAATCCATGCGAAATGAACGCAAAACTCAATCATTTTCTTAAATCTTTCTTACACTTCTGTCTCTTCTAGTTCATTGCGGGAGCATACGACAAACGGCTTCGATATTGTCAATGTCACAAGATTGCCTGAGAACAGGAGACAAAGCTCTCGTCCATTTCCGTTTCATAAAGCACCCGGAGTACATAAAGCCCGGTCAGCGAATGGTATTTCGCGAAGGACGTACCAAGGCAGTTGGTAATGTTTTGCGGCTGATTCCGTATTCGAGCTCGTCGAACTCGCAGAATTCGCGATCGGGGAAGCCTAACAAATCGGGACAACAGCAGGGCCGTGGACAATCTGCTGCGAACTACGTGAGTCTTTTTAGCGTATGAACAAAAGTATCCAGAACGATGACTCTGAAGTTTGCAACGTGGAGATTCAACGAAAAACATATTTTCTATTGATTATTCATTGAATTTTGAAAATCGTGGCAATTTTTTGAGTCGATTGAGTTTTTGGTCGCAAGAGAAAATCGTTTTATTGGCCGGACCAAATATTCAATAATAATTATTGGCTCTGCTGAAGAAATAACAGAATTTCGTTGCATTCCAACGATGCACACTTCAGGATCATTTTTGAAATAATATCCACAGCGTCAAGTCCACGAAGATCAATAAAAACCAAGAGATTCTACGGAATTTCTTCAATTTTACAGACACGGATCGGAACAAAACTTTTGTACGAGACTCGACCGGCTCAAAATTCCTAGCGACTTCATTTTTCCATCAAAAAAAAAAAAACTAATTAAAATTCATCGTTTTAATTAGAAAAACCATCTCCAGGCAATTCCAATCATTTTTTTTATATTGATTATTCATTGAATTTTGAAAATCGTGGCATTTTTTTGAGTCGATTGAGTTTTTTGGTCGCAAGAGAGAATCGTTCTATTGGCCGGACCAAATATTGAATAATAATTATTGGCTCTGCTGAGAAATGACAGAATTTTGTTGCGTTCCAACGATTCAAACTTCAGGATCATTCCAGAATGAGAATTCTCGAATAAAAAGAAAATATCAACGTCTGATGATCTTTCTCTCTCTCCAGATAACTGAAGGTTCGGAAGCGAACGGAAGTTTCGAGTCGCAGGCAGCAAAGCGTGAAAACACGCCGCAGAAAACGAGTTCGGGACCGAGTATAAAAATGGGACGAGGACGAAGAGGTGGTGGAAAATCTCACAATTCGGGGATCACGAACGTTCAGCCACTTTCCGAGCAAAATCCCCCGGTCAAGATTTAAAATGGTCTCGATTAAAATTTTCCTTTTTTCTCCCTGTCTTTGTGTACAAAGTATACATAAGTAATGCTTCAAGAAATATTTCGTCGCACGATCGATAATCGGCTGCGATTTAAAGTTTCCAACAAACTCTGCCGGCGATTGCCTTTTTTTCTCCAGATTTTTTCGGTCTTCGTACTCTCACCCAGATCTCGGCAAATTGTGCGTTTAAACCTCTCGGTAAACGTCATCAATCGCAAGGGTGCTCGAATTCCGGCCCATAGAACCCTCTAAGTATAATTATTACGCCGATTTAATATTGAAACCTGTGAAAAACTAAAAATGTTTTATGCATTATTGAAAAAAAAGAAAGAAAAACAAACTATTGTGTGGTTAGCAGTATTTTTGTCAGTGTTTAACATGAAAACGTCCAATAAAGTTTTGGAACCCTTCGGTGAGCAAAAAACGAAAAGGGAAAAAGTTCGATTGCTATATATTTCGAAAATCAGACGGAACTGACAATTTGATTCTTTCGTATAGGATTTTTTCAAGATAAACAGCAGAAAAGAAAAAAATATCATTTTGATGATGCTGAAGTTTGCAACGTTGGAATGCAACGAAAAATATTTGAATTTCTTGATAATTCGTTCAATTTTCAATGTTATCCAAAATTTCCAAGCCAATATGTTTTTCGGGTGGCAAAAATCGATCATTTTATCGTCGTAATTACATTCTGCGGTTGAATAATTATTTTTGCTAAAGATAAAAAAGAATTTCGTTGCATTACGACGATGCAAACTTCAGAGTCATTCATTTTGTTTGTTACACGTGACGATCTCCCTCTCTTTTTTCCGTCTTGGTAAGATTCAACTGTCAGCTTTTTCTATACACAACGTATAACTAGTGTACGGGTATATCCGGTTGTATTTTCTAACACGAGTCATTTTCAATATGACAAATACATTGTTTATTCAACAAAAAATCATATCAATTGTTCCGCGTTGGTTCAACAAATAATCGGACGAAAATAAAATTCTTAAATAATATTCCATCGTGCCTCAGTTCTTCTTAAGTTTATCCTTTGCATCTTGGATCTCTTCTTTAACGTTAGACGCGAATCGCCGCGCTAAATTTTTCAATAATACAGCAAATTCTTTCGGGTCCGAGGGCAAACTATGCGCTCCGGTCATTGAACTTGATCTCGTCAGAATATAAACTACGAATTGTGCTGCTCGTCTCATGGGCTTCGATTCCGCCAATTTGTTAACGAGATTCTCGTTATTCGCAAGATAACGCATTAAAAATCGCAGTACCATTGTGAAAACTTGGCTCTGCTCAAAACACGTCGCTATTCTCGAATAATTTATCACACAAATGAGGCAAAAGATGAAAATCCTAGTTTACCACAATAATAATTCAAACTAAGCTTTCGGTATTTCAAAGGTACACATATTTCGATATTTCAGCAATAATTCTCGTTTTAATCTCAACTGCTTCCTCAGAGTCTCTAATTTCTGTAGCTGATCCTCCTTGCTGAATTCGATCCCTGGTAATCGTTTGATCTAAAATTCATCCAAAAAATTGATTCTGTCAATTCATCAACAATATTACAAAAATATTTGGATGAACGCAATGTCAGAGTCCGTGTAAACGCTCCGTCTATTTTTCTCAGTTTCTCCATTACAATTTCATTCAATTACTCGGCCGTTAATGCATTTTGGAACAAAGTCAGCATTTAGTGCATTGCTAATAATCCTGAAGTTTCCATCGTTGGAATGTAACGAAATTCTGTTATTTCTTCAGCAGAGCCAATAATTATTATTGAATATTTGGTCCGGCCAATAAAACGATTCTCTCTTGCGACCAAAAAACTCAATCGACTCAAAAAATTGCCACGATTTTCAAAATTCAATAAATAATCAATAGAAAAAATGTTTTTCGTTGAATCTCAACGTTGCAAACTTCAGAGTCATGCATTGCTAAGGAATTTTCGAGCTGCTAAAGTGATTAATCAATTTCAAGGTCAGTGAAATTGTCACCGGCCTCCAGGGAGGCTTGATAATTGAAAAAAAAGATATGCGTTGTTTCCTTATAGTAAGAAAATACTGTATTACTTGATTTTCATCGCATTATCAAGGATGTCGGAAAAACTAGCCAGTGTCAGGAAGGCGATAAAAATACCGCTCCATTTTTTTCTCCGATTTGATTGAGTTTTCATGGATAATGAAAATTCGATATTGTTTTGCGTGTGGATGACGCAAAATCTTTGAATTTGTCAAAAAAAAATGGATTGAAATTGATATTTCAGGCGGCATTTGCGGACAAATTGTTTTTACCTGCGACCTCACAGAATCCAGTTTCTTCTGCAATTCTAGAATTTTGTGACTCGTGTCCTGAGACTCTTTGGCCTTTTGCGATGTGTCGTGAGGATCTTTCTCCACACTGGCAAACAGACAAACGAAACGTTGTTCATTGGCTCCTTTTTGTCACGCCATTACTTGCAAGTTAATTAAATATAATAAATCTTGTCAGGATCATGAGAAAAAAAGGGCAACATGCGCACATTGACTAATAATAGAAATTGCAAAACGTTACGAAAGCGTGACACTTTCGTTGCGAGCGCGAATGCAACAATTTGAATGTCGAATGTTCGTCTTGGAGGTTATGTTCGGTACACAAGTTTTTTGTACCGAAAAAGTTCTCAATTCCCAGTCAGTTCGTGCTTTTCCTTGACGTTTCAAATTCCAATTGTAATTCATCATTTTTAAAGAAAATGATTCTCGAAACGTTAGGATAATCGAGCGAACACAACATCGAAATTCATTAACGAAATCGTGAGTAAATTTGTTTACAAATACGCAGACAGTTTAAGCGAACGTATTGAAAGCGTTTGGAATGATTGATAAAAAAAAAAGCAGTCACGTAATGCAATGTCACGAGGAAAAACAGGAGTTGAAATTAAAAAGACTGAAAAACTAACCTTCTTATAATCTCGTAAATCAGCGGGAGTATCTCAACGTCGAGATCATCAACGGTGAATTGATTGGTTCGTGGAGGATTGACAGTTTCTTCTGGCAGTTCAACAACCTCCATGTTATTGAGTCACTTGACAATAAAAATTCGTGACATAACTTGCAGGAAGAAAAAATGATTCAAGGACCCAAGAAATAACCGTAGGATTTTTCGTCCTCCGGGTCAAAAAGGAGCAACAATATTCACGATTTTTAAGATGACGGGCGGAAAATAACAATGCGACAACCGGAAGCAAGCAGCGCTCGGCGGTGACAGAGCGAAGCTTTTCTTTATATCGATATTTCGTTCGATACTCCGATTGCAGCAAGCTTCAGGCTTTTACAGTCCGTGACTACCTTCCTTTTCCCCCGTAGAGCTCGTGAGGGATCGGTACGTTCAAGCAACAATTTTAATCCGTTTTATTTGCAATAATCTCGCCATAAAAATATTCAACAATTGTTGCAACTTCATTAAAACTTACTTCGGTTCAAGTGGTCAAGAATATTTTTATTTAATTCGTGCGTGTTTTTGTTTTTTTCAGGTCTCAAAATGGGCCGCCGTCCAGCTAGGTGGTAAGTCGACATCACGCTTTTCCACGAATCTTTAACCTTTTAATCGTTTTTTGAATATTAAAAATTTCCCGAATCTATGCGATGGAATAATTTTCTACATTTTTCTCAAAAACTGAGTTTCTCGTGTATCAAGTTTTTTTCCTACAAGTTCGATAAATATTGCGGAAAATGCTGCAATATTCTCATGAACAGCCTCGTCCAAATTTGAGTCATTTTTTCATTAACGTTCACGTTCCGTAGTCCAGGAATTTCATAATTTCATGCAATCAATCTCTCAACAATTTCGTGGTCTTACAGTTACCGTTACTGCAAAAACAAGCCGTACCCCAAGTCACGTTTCTGTCGTGGTGTTCCCGACCCAAAGATTCGTATTTTCGATCTTGGCAAGAAGAAGGCCTGCGTAGAGGATTTTCCTCTATGCGTTCATCTCGTGTCAGATGAGTACGAACAGCTCAGCTCCGAAGCCCTCGAGGCAGGACGTATTTGCTGCAACAAATACATGGTGAAGAACGCTGGAAAAGATCAATTCCACATTCGCATGAGGCTTCATCCTTTCCACATCATCAGAATCAACAAGATGTTGTCGTGCGCTGGAGCTGATAGGTAATAATTCAATTTTCAACATTTCTGAGCAATTTCCAAACAAAAAAAAACACTAAAATTCAGTCACACGAAATTCATTCAAAAAATCAAAATTCCAAATATTTTTTGCAATTGAGAAAAATTTCGTTTCTTGAAACACGAATTGTTTCGAAATTCTACATGTTCTGGGTCTGTGAGACCCGACGGGCTTGAAAATTTTGCGTTTTTTGTGATACTGACTCCATTCTGTGAATTTTCAAACTCAGGCTCAAATAAAAATGACCAATTCCTGACTCGTGGGTCTCCCAGACCCGGGCGTATTCGCCCATTCAATCGGAATTGAAAAAAAAACTAAAAATTTATTGTCATTGACATTGTTAATAATTTTTAGAGTTTGATTTCATTTTCATTGGTAAATACGATAAAAATTGATTTGGGAGAAATGAATTACCAAAGTAAAGGATTTCTGGGATCAATAACGATAAATCTGGACGATTTTGTTGCAGGCTCCAGACTGGAATGAGAGGAGCTTTCGGTAAGCCGCAAGGAACCGTGGCCCGAGTACGTATCGGTCAGCCAATCATGAGCGTGCGTTCGTCGGACCGTCACAAGGCCGCGGTGATCGAGGCTCTTCGTCGTGCCAAGTTCAAGTTCCCAGGACGTCAAAAGATTTACGTCTCAAAGAAATGGGGATTCACGAAGTACGAGCGTGCCGAATACCAGGACCTGAAGAATTCCGGTCGTCTGGAGCCTGACGGTTGCAACGTCAAGTATCTGCCCGAGCACGGACCTCTTGCCAAGTGGAAAAAGTTCAAGGAATACTTGGCATCCCTCTAAACTGAATACTGACCTATTACAATAGAAAATCTTTTGTAAATCTTGGTATTCAATAAAAAAAAAACACGAAAAAAAGCTCAACAAACTTGTTTTATGATTTTTCAAAAATGTTTTTATTTTTCAATCGTTTCTATTCCATACAACGCTTTATATCTTGTCTTTTCAATATACAATTTATAAATGCTACGAAGATTCCAAGTATAAAATAAAAAAAAACACGTCAACGTTCGTTCGGTGCTCAAATAGCGAAAAAAAATGTTCACTCTCGAAGAATTACAACCCTCGCTCCGCAAATTTAACGAGGTGAGCCCTAAGTTACTTACAAAATGTTAAAATTACGAAGGAAATGATATTCGCCGCAAATTCGATTATAATTATTTCAACACCTTCATTAATATCCAACACCCGGGTTATGTACATTTTATGGGCGCTAATTAGGATTACGTAATACTCCAGCATCAGTATTTATAAAGCTACCGTAGAAATAACGGCTTGAGAGACTCCTGAAGATTTTGCGATTACAATAGTTCACGGGAATGGAAAGTAAATTTATAACTACACGTGTTGGCTATTTTTTGTGATGTTAATTAAAGATTTTCTCTTTGTCATGGGTTCGCGCGAAATGATATTTGATCGACACTCAACTGTACAGATATATTACAATTGTCAAGAATCTTGTTTCCTTTTTCGCATCTTTTCTCATTCGATCAATTTTCGTCCAGCGATAATTTCTCTTATTTTTCTCTCTTCACGCTATCTAATCAAAGTTGATTATTCATGACATCTGTGACAAATCGCGATTCGGACATCAGATTTGTGTACACATTGACGCGCCGTCGTCAGTGGGAATGACAAATTATTTCCGCTGCGCTCATGCTGTCGATATTCGGCAAATCATCGTCGTTATCAGCGTCGCAATTGTTGCGGTGAGAGTCTAACGCCTCGGTGCTCGTCGCGGCGTCCAACAACGGGGACAGTTTCTCAGCTTCGCTGTCATCGTCTCGGCCATTTCCCTGCAAAAATTTACAAACGATTCTTCAGTTTAGCTCCAACTAGTGATCGCAATATTTTCCACAAGTTAGTCACTTCATTTTCCATGCCACTGAAGTTTGCAACGTTGGGGTGCAACGAAAAATGCGTTTCTCTATTAATTGTTTGTTTCAATAACAACAACCATGAAAATTTTTGTGCTCATTTTGTTTTTGGATCCTAAAAAAATCGTTTTATTGTCTTAACAAAATATTGAATGAGAATCGCGACCTCTGCTCAAGAAAAACCGAATTTCGTTGCATTCCAACGATGCAAACTTCAGCATCGTCATTTTCCAAAGTCTAGTTTATTGACGATAAAAATAACTCAAAGGAACTACAAACTTCTTTTTCGTATCGCGAGGAAATTATATGACGCTGAAGTTTGCAACGTTGGGCAGCAACGAAAAATACATGCTCTATGAATTTTTCGTTGAATTTCAAAAACCATGACGATTTTCGTAGCGATTTTGGGTTTTGATCCTAAAAAAATATCGATTTATTGTCCTGATCAAATATTTCATGAGAATCTCGAGATCTGCTCAAGACAAAACGGAATTTCGTTGCATTCCAACGATGCAAACTTAAACATCGTGAAATTATTGTTGTTCGTGCGAAAACATTGTGGCCGCTCACAGCACTTTGCTACGGGTTAAAAACCGATTTTGTGAATTCACCAGCATCGACGGCGTTCAATTCAAAACGTTATCTTCTTGTCCTAATTGCTCATTCAAAATTTTCTGCGAAATTCACTCAAATTCACTGGCACACAGTTGCAATTATGACAATTTTAAGTTGAAAATGTCGTTTCAATGTTTTTTGTTGCGTGTGATGAAAAAGTTTGGTGATTTTTCTGCATGCTTATGAATTTTCTTTTTTAATTCTCCTTGGCTAAACGTTTTGAATTGCTCAAGAATCATGCGATTCGTGTAAATTTTTATAAAAAGATTCCACACGTTTTTATGGAATAAAATGAGTTTTTTGTTGGAGGATGAATTTTGGTATTTCACAGGCTACGAACACATTGATTTTTTTTTTTCAATTATATTTCGTCATTGAGTACCTCGTAGAGAGAAGCTGGTTGTTTTTCATTAACGAGTCGGAGCGTATCGCGAGTACGAAGATTACTCTTGTCACGTTGATGTCCGGAGGTCTTGGCTCTCATACCGGGTGAGCGACCATGGAGATCTTTCTGGGAAGCTCCATTCTCGTCTCGAGCCAGCAAAACTGACATGCGGAATTCGGGCGTAGGACAAGGCGTGCTGCTGGAACGTGCAGTTATGTCGCTCTCCTTAATCGACGAGTGTTTCGACACCGGAGTTCTCTCAGCCGATCTACGAATCATATCGTAGTAGAATAATGTTGGGAGAAAAAAAAGAACAAAGTATATTTAGCACCAACCGATCATTTCGACTCATCGATCAACGAAACATCTTGCAGGCAAAAAAAATGCTTTTTCATCCTCGTTCAAAACTCGTTTCAAATAAATATTCCTGCTATACTGATGTGAGAAAAAAATATATTTGGTTTTCGTTCAGTCGGAATGGCTGACATTCCGCTCACCTGTTCAACGCTTCGACCGCTTGGATTGCACTCGCCGTGTCTGTGTCCGGAGTGTCGGGAGATTCTGGGGGAATCACAGCAGCCCGAGGAGTGCAAGGGCCGTTCAGAGCTTCTATCAACGAAACAGCTTCGTAGCCTGCCGGAATGTTTTCCGAACTTCCCTGCAAAAATATCGCGAAACCATCATTTCATGGGCTCGATCATGATTCCCTCAAAAAGATTCATTCGATTTTTTTATTTAAAAAATCCACGATTGAGGAAAAACTCGATCGTCACTCCATTCCCTAAACGTAGCAATGTTCTTCGACGTATCGGTGAATCCATTATCGGGGAATTTATCCCTTACCAACGCGTTAAGCGCTCGAGGCACTTGTGGCAAGAGACAAGTCAGTGGGTGGGACAAGGTATCGCACCAACCTCCACCGCAAACCTTTACCACGATACTAATAAATTATCCAGCATCATAATGGACCCAAAAAACCATGAGATAACTCCTCATCCCTATACTTTGTTCGCTCGTAACCAGAGCCTCGATTATTCTACAATTTATCGATTTTTCAATCCACGAAATTATCCAAAGCTTGAAAAAATATTTGAAAATTGAAAAATATTTTATTATTCGGATTTTTATGTAAAAAAATGAATTTTTTAAGGAAGTTCTGTTAGTAGAGCGATAATTCGATTAAAATCTGAAAACGAAATATGTTGCTATTTAGCCAGCAAACTTTAATCTCCTTCAAAATCATCCTAGGTCGACGAAGTTTTACAACATATTTTCCAAGTCGAAAGTCACTTGATTCAACATTGGCTTGACGGAAATTTCTTACCCTTTTGAAATCAGAAAAATATTAAAAATACTTCGCGATTAGATAGGAAGCGTATTAAAATCTCAATTTATAAAAAAAACTCCAAGGGTTCCGAATCAATAGAAAAAAAACCCTTAAGAAATCAGAAAACTATTAAAAATACTTCGCGATTAGATAAACCGCGTATTAAAATCGCAATTTACTTTTAAAAAACTCCAATGGTTCCGAATCAATAAAAAAATAGCGGGGTCAACGAATGTTTGGAGGAGATATTTCTGGTTAAAATCGACAGAATCCTCGAAACATCTAATTTTTTAGAAGTTTCGCAACGGATCGCTTGCTAAACGAAAAGCAGATCGTCATTTTTTCTTGGGAATTGTGCCTCACTTAATTCGTAATTTCCTGCGCATAGCGGAACCTCCTTAAAAAATTTGCTATAATATGTATTGCTAGATTTTTTATTTAGATAATTATCGAATCAAAGTCTTACCTCCGGTAACGGTGGGTTCGTGATCACCGCGCCAGTGGCTTTCTGCAAAGCTTTGATCTGCAGAAGTGCTCTAAATGGAGCACGACAAATCGGACAATTGTTGGCTTGGTATCTCAAGGAATCTGCACATCCGTTGCACAGACATAAATGTCTGCATGGAAGAATCAATGTGTCTCGTACGTCGCACATGCAGATCACGCATTCGGAGCCATTGTCTTCGGTGTCCTCGTCAGTGCCCTGCTGCTCAAGTTTAAAAAGAATTTACAATGTTTTTTTTTCGAGCAAAAGTTGTACGAAAGTTTTTAAGCGAGCAAAACTATTTAATCGGTTTTCGTGATACTCGAGTCTTCATTTTTTGTGTACCTTCGCATTTTCCGTGTTTTTGTTCTCAATACCGTAAATTTCTTGTAGCAAGTAGCAAAGTCCATCAACGTAGAGTTTCTGCTTGAGAGCTTTCAAAAGAAACGAACCGTCCGTCTGTTTTTCAACGATTGCTATCGTCGTGTGCGATTGTTTCGGCTCCTCGGAGCCTTCCTCCGCAACGCAGTGAATTGCAATTGGTATTATCTGTAGAAAAAGACACTTCGATCAGATTTTCTCACAGAAAATCATCGGGAAATCGCGAGTCAAGTAACAACTCAAGCTTCCGGTTTAATTTTTCCGTTGCGAATGTAAATGTTGGTGGAAACGAATTAGAAAATGAGATAAAACACCAACTTCTCTGTCCGGATTGTACATGAGATCCTCCTCGTTGTAAAGCGTCGGATCGAATATGTGAGAAGACTGACAAAACTGTTGGTTTGCTCCTTTCTTGTAGTGGAATGTCTCGGAATTCATTGAAGGATCGCGCGGAAGATATCTGAGTAAAAAATCATGCAAATTCAGCGAGAAACAAGAAAAACGATTCTTTCCACGATCCTGAAGTTTGCATCGTTGGAATGCAACGAAATTCTGTTATTTCTTCAGCAGAGCCAATAATTATTATTGAATATTTGGTCCGGCCAATAAAACGATTTTCTCTTGCGACCAAAAAACTCAATCGACTGAAAAAATTGCCACGATTTTCAAAATTCAATAAATAATCAATAGAAAAAATGTTTTTCGTTAAATCTCAACGTTGCAAACTTCAGAGTGATATTCTTTCCTTGAATCTGTAAATATTTGTCCTTTAAAACTAACGTTTTGATGAACTGGACAAAAAACTCACGTGACTCCTTTGGTGGTGACTTCCTCTGAGCAAAAATAATAAATAGTGATTGCGCATCTGACGTCACAGTCGAAAGTGAATTCGATGTTGAATCTCGTTGGTTTTTTGTCCGTGTCGCCATCCACGTAAGAAGTGATGTCGTTGTGAGGTTGCGAAGACGTCGATGTTTGATCGACGCTGCGACACAGTCTTAAAGATTCTTTGCGAATATTAACTAAACTTTTGAGTGTTTTTGTTGGGTCGTTGGCCTGCGGCGGTGGATACGGAAACTAAGAAGCAAAATTTGTAACGTTGTCAGTGAGAATTTCGTTCTGGGAGCCGCGAATTCTTCCCGCTGGGAATCTTTGCATTGGGGAATAATTGAAAATCACTTACGGGTGTGGGACGGCTGCCCAGAAAATTGAGATCTGTATTTTCGCCGAAAAGATACGCTTCCGGCTGTGGCGTGTCAAATCTCTCCCCCCCCATTATGAAGTGACTGCCAAAATAGCTACCTGCACGACGAAAAAATAAAAAAAAACAAGCAAGTCATAAAATTCCTCTCGAATTTCGATTTTTTCAATTTTTTCTTTAATTTCGAGAGCAATGACCGTTTTTTTAGGGTAAAGTGCGCACTGGGTCTGGAGGACCGAGCCAATTTGTCAATTTTACGTTTTGCCCGAAAATTTTGATGCCGAACTTTTTTTTTTCTCGCAAATTGCGAATTCTGACAATTTTATCAGGGTCTCTCGGACCCGAGAGTATCCTGTAGCAGAATCTGGATTTGTGTGTATTTTCACGATTATGGAGCAAAGTTCACGATGAAATATAGAGCGATCGTTTAAAGAAGGAAATTTTATTGCGAACCGATAAATGAATGAGAAAGTAAAGTTAGGTTAAAAAAAGATTGTCAATTTTGATAGAAATGATTTATAATGAAATGAGCTTGGACGAACCGCAGCGTGGTGGGTATTTGTAGGCATGATTGGAGACGATGTCAACTTCCTCGACACCAGCGTTTTGTCTACTGGTCAATGCGCCCATTCTAACGAGATTCTCGCGAAATGTCACTTTTTAAATATATTTTCTCTCCTTGTTTTATCACTGCACTCTGGTATCGGTGAATTCCACCGACAATTAAAACGTGACAAAGAGCGATCACGGGGATCAACAAATTCTTTGGTCTTTTATCCGGAAAAGGTAAAAACAGATGTTATGATCGACGTTTTGACGGATCGGAGTATTTATTTCCCGTTTACCAACACAGATAGGAAACTGCGAAGGCCATAAAAAGTATCGAGCGGGGGGGAGAGCGACGAAGCAGCGCTCTCTCGTAGTGGCCACTTCGGGAAGCTCCACTCGTTCCGTTTTTTCAGTATAAAACCCGCGCGAAATAATTGTTATTCAATTTGCAGTTTTCGACTTGTTCAAAAAACGTCATTTTTCGATAAATCGAATTCTCTATTCGCGCTGTGATTGGTTGATGGAAAAATTCGAATCGCTTATTCGTAGGAGTTCAAAGGACGTAGTAATAATTTGAAACGGGTGAAAAAAATACATTCCGAAATGTTATTTTAGAATTTCCTTTGTTCCCACAAAGTAATCGTATTACATCGATTCCTATGGCTATTTATTATACAAGATTTCCGAAGCTAGGGGATACATTAATAATCGACACTAGATACAGAAGGGGCTTTGTTTTTTATCGATCGATTTCACCGAATACGACGTCGAGGGTACCGATGATTGCGACGATATCAGCAAGGAAATGTCCCGGGCCGATTTCTTGCATCGCGGAAAGATGAGGAAAGCCGGGAGCCTTGATTTTGCAGCGATAAGGTTTGCTGCTACCGTCGCTTACGAGATAAACTCCGAATTCACCCTTCGGAGCTTCGATCGCGGTGTACGTCGAACCTGGTGGAACTTGGAAGCCCTGACTGAAAAGCTTGAAGTGATGAATCAATGCTTCCATGCTTGTTTTCATCTCGTGGCGACTGGGCGGTGTGATCTTCGCATCGTCAGTCTTTATCTCACCCGGAGGCATTTTGTCCAGGCACTGATTAATTATGCGCAGAGATTGACGCATCTCTTCCATACGACATAAATACCTGGTGATCAAACATCGAGATTCCTTCAAATTTTCATCAAGGAACCGGCAAAAAACGACATGAAAATATTTTACGATTTAATTGTCGATCGACCGAGCTAATTTGGTGGACAATGAAAAATTTAATCGGACTCAATAAGCTCGTAATTTTATCTGGAGCGTAATAGACTTTGATATTTTCTGAATGTCAATTTTTCACGATCTGGAAATTTTCATCGTTGGGATGCAACGAAATTCTGTATTTTCTTGCGCAGAGGACGATACAACGATCTTTTTTTAGGATCTAAACACAAAATCGAAAGGAAAATTTACATTTTTTTTTAAATTGAACAAAAAATGAAAAAAGTCTTTTTCGTTGCATCCGAACGTTGCGAACTTTGATATTAGAATTTTTCGATTTGTTTTTCGATGTGTTTTTTTTTACCGATCATAACAGTCGCCGTTGATTCCGATTGGCACGTCGAAATCGACGAGATCGTAAGCATCGTAAGGTGCGGCTTTTCTAATGTCCCATTTGATGCCAGAACCGCGAAGCATGACTCCGCTCATGCCCCAATTGAGAGCATTTTCGGAAGTGACGGTGCCAATGTCGACGGTACGCTGTTTCCAGATTCGATTTTCAGTGAGAACATCCTCGACCTCGTCGAGTCGTTCGCCATACTTGGAGGCCCATTCGTAAATATCGTCCATCAGTCCGAGCGGGAGATCCAGAGACACACCGCCTGGACGAATGTACGCTGCGTGCATTCGAGCACCGCTCACGCGCTCGTAAAACTCCATCAGTTTCTCACGCTCCTCAAACAGCCAGAAAAATGGTGTCATCGCGCCGACGTCCAATGCGTGAGTTCCAATGCCCATTATGTGGTTCAGGATTCGAGTTATTTCGGCAAAAAGCGCTGTTTTCAAGCAAAACCACAAAAGTTGCATTACAACAGCGGAATATGGAAAAATTGACTCACAAACCAATTTTTTTCTCTTTTTGACTAGAAACCGAGCCAAAAATCAACCCCACGAGATTCTTGTTCGTAAAATCGTTCTTAAAGCCCTTATCTGAATTTTAAGTACATGAATCTTTGTATTTTTCCATGCCAAAGACAATGGCGAAAAGAAACCGCAATTTTATCAAGATTTAGTCGGTGAAGAATCGATTCAAACGATTAAGTGTTGAAAAATCAAATTAGGAATGACTCTGAAGTTTGCAACGTTGAGATTCGACGAAAAACATTTTTTCTATTGATTATTCATTGAATTTTAAAAATCGTGGCAATTTTTTGAGTCGAGTGGGTTTTTTGGTTACAAGAGAGAACCGTTTTATTGGCCGGACCAAATATTCAATAATAAATATTGGCTCTCCTGAAGAAATAACAGAATTTCGTTGCATTCCAACGATGGAAACTTCAGGATCATAATCAGGAACGTAATTGGTGGCTCGCCCAGGCCACACTGAGAAAAAAAATTTGTTGAGTTAATCAAAATTTTCGATCCAACAAATGGCACGATTAAATACGTCCAAAGAAATATTTAACCATGCCATTTGTTGGATCGCATAAATTTTTTGGCACACTGGGTCGTTTTACGAAACAAAGAACGAAAAATGCATAGTAAATGGAATAAAACGATTCGGGTCGGATTGACCCAATGTGCACTTACAGGAGCCGTGCACTCGAAGTTTTAACAATCGAAATTTCGAGTTTCTCAAAAATTCAACAGAGCTATGGCTGCGAAACATGGAAATCTGAAAAATCGAGGCTGAAAGTGGACGAAACATACAAAAAAGTAACTAACTGCGAATATATTTTGCCCGGAGGGGGACTTGAATGTTGAGAAGCTTTTCGATAGCCAACGAGAAGCACTGTTCGTTGCACATCATGGAGACGTAATCCAGACGATCGAAGTACGGCAAAGCCTGCATGTACGTTTTGTACTCGATGAGCTTTTCCGTCCCTCGATGCAAGAGACCGATATGAGGATCGGCAGAAACGACATTTTCTCCTTCCAATTCCAACACCAGACGCAACACGCCGTGAGCCGCCGGATGCTGAGGTCCAAAATTGATTTTTACATTCTTTACGTTTCTCTGGACTTCCATGGGCGACAAAACCGGCGGTTGATTCCATTTTACACCGTCCGTCGGGTACAGGACCGGGCCGTTGAACGTTTTCAGGTATTCCAAGTCAGGATACCATCTGCCCGCTGATCGTTTTTGGCTGCGAATTTTTTTGGAATTACGAATCGCGACGAAAGTTGTTTTATGGGCGCGGCATGTTTTTTATCGGTTTTTTTGACACATCGGGTCTGTGGGACCCGTGGACTGTCAAAAAGACAACCCGAAACTTCTCATTGGGCTAATTATCGTAATGACATACGATCGGGAAGTTTAAATGCCCGAGAAACGTCATTAAACATTCAACTAATTAATTAAACAAGTGATTGAATTTCTGATGCAAAAATACGAGCAGGAGTGGCTCGTAGTTTGCAATGTTATGATATAGAGATAAATGCGAGAAACGGAGTCGTAGAGGTTAACCAATAAACCATTACATAACTTGTAAAACAACGAAATGTGCGGGACGGAAGAAAACAATATTGAGACCTACTTTGCAAAGTGCAGAGGAGCTCCATTCTGCAATAAAATCCTCCCGTCGCCCGAAAATCCGGTGGATTTACGTAAAACTGTCCTCAACACACCAGTAGCCATGGTTCACCACGGCCACGGATCAACACAGACCGGACCAACTCGTCAGCCGACGAAATCAAGAGCTGGACGAAGGAACACGCGGAATTCGAACTGCGCAAATTACTGTATTTTTATCGCGTCAAAAGTGCACTCCAAATAAAGAAAACACGTGCAAAAAGAATTATGGGAATGCGGTTCATTGCACAAAGTTTATTCGACGCATTTTGTTGCAATGAAAAGTTACGGAAACGTGGAAATTGTACAGCTGATCGCGATACAATTTTCCTTCCATTCAAACGCTAACGCAGCGGATTCGCACCGATCGATTGGCCAATAAAAATTCACGTTTCCACCGGAAAATTCAATTCAAACACGCGATGACCTACAATTCCCGAACGTTGGAACTTTTTCCAAAACATCGTGCAGTTTTGTGCATAAAAACGGAGTAAAAGTTAAAATTTTCGTAGAAAATAAAAATTCATCTCCGGCGAAATTCAACTTTGTGCGAAAATGCTGCCATTCGATTTGCCATTGTCGTTGCGATGACCAAGTGTGAAAACCGGACTACTCATCGATGCTTTTTGTGTAGAGCGAATTGTATATTTACGGATCCTCGTTCATATATCGGTTAACAGTTCCCGGTTGGCACATAAAATCAAAGCATCAACGACACGTGTATTCGTGTACTTTTCGCAGTTTCCTTTATGTTTGTTACTAAACGAGCAGACCGAAAAATATGATCGCGTTTTTATTGCACGTTAACTCAGTGTCGTCTGCGATCTCGGAATCTTTAACGAGATATCTTTCGATCGCTTTCGCCGATAATATTTCATAGTCCAAGGTATAAAAATGGAGGTAATTTGTGATCCATCGACTTTTCTCGAATATTTCCGCCGCGTCTGGAAAAAAAAGTACAAATCTCACAAATTCAGCTCTCAACGGTTCAGTTTTTATTCGTCGGACGAAGGATTGCAATAAAAATTTCCGTAATAATAAAAAAACAAAAACAAAAAACAATTTTTTTTTTTTTAATCGACTCTCGATCAATGAAAAACTTTTCGAATGTTCAAAATTCATGGTCGGAAATCGTAACTGTGTGAATAACGAAAATTATGGAAATAACAACGATCGTTTCGAATGTTTTTGATGAATTTTATCGTCATCGATGAAAGAAACGGATTCGATAATTGAATTAAATTCTGTTGCAATAAATGGATCATGGATTTTGTATTATCGTTCGGAAATGGTAATAAAAGGAAATAAAGTCATAAATAATGAATAAAAGTTGGAATATATAGCTCGCGGAGACACAAATCGCGTGTCATGATTAGATCGCGCGTGTCGCAGCGGTGAAAGACCTTGCGCGCAGTTTTTTGACGTTTTGCACACGCGTTTATCTAAAGTTTGTAAATTTGTGTATAAAGAGAAGATCGCGTGTACTTTCGGCGTATGTCGTGCAAGTTCATGTCCGAGCGAATGTTGCGCAGTTGTATTTAGGAGGGACACACGCTCGGTGCGCAACTCGTGTTGCTTTTTTTCTCGCCCTTCCTCTCTCGCATCCTCGGCTTCTTCTCACGCCGCGATCTCTTTGTGTTATTTTTGGACTATTCGACGTCCAATGCTTTAAATAGGACCGAGCTTTCGAAGAACAACTCAGTCTATAAGAAATCTTCTACATGTTGGAGCATCGAACCATCTTCGACGTAAGTAAACAATAACACACATTCGAGTCCAGTCAAAACACACGCTTGTACTTTTATTTGTCTCTCTCAATCCGTCTCCTTCGAATGTAGGCCATTTTCAAAAGTTCCGTCCCAATCAACCATTCCTTCGCTACTTCCGGTTCTCCGTCATCGATTCCCATCGACCGACTCGACTTTTCCTTCAACTGCCTTGAGAAACAAATTAAACCGAACAATTCGACGATCTCGACGACGACGAATGAAAAATCAAACAAAAAAATAACTGAATCTCAAAAATTTTAGTTCGAAAACGAGAAAAATCGAAGCGAACATGAAAAATAATTGAAATAACTGAATAAGAAAAAATTATTTTTCTCCAAGAAAACGCGTTTCTTTTTCTTCCCGACGAAAATCAGAAATTCCTCGAGAAATTATCTCCTTCGACTCCTTCGAAATGAACGTGTTTCCGATTTTCAACATTTGAACATCGAGTTTTCATAATTTTTGAATTATTTTTCATGTTTGCTTCGATTTTACGCGTTTTTGAACGAAAATTTTTGAGATTTCAGAAAGTTATTGAGATGCGGAAATTCTTCGGAAAATTATTTCCTTTGATTCCTTCGAAACGAACGTGTTTCCGATTTTCAACATGTAAATATCGAGTTTTCATCATTTTTGAATTTTTTTTCATGTTTGCTTCGATTTTTCTCGTTCTCGAACCAAAATTTTTGAGATTTCGTCATTTTTTTGTTTGATTTTTCATTCGTGTCAGGAAATCAATCTCTTTCGTGCCTTACGGGATTGTAGAAATTGTTTAGTGACGTTTTTTACTTGAACTAGGGAAATCCTTGATCGGATTAAGAACGTAGAAAATATTTGTCGTTCGATTCCATTGAACGTGGACTAGACTTTCCTGCCGTCATAATAACAAGCCCCTTGATTCGTTATTTTTTGCAACGCCACTTGGAAACTGCGTCGTACCTTGGAGCTTTGGCAAAAGTTCCGAAGCATGACTCGTGATTATTTTTGAAACTAAGACGCCGAGTTTTGTGATCGAGAACCGATCGACCGTAATTAAAAATTTAGTCAACGTCAATTCTTCTCTTTTTTTCTATGTTAAAGGCACAACGTGCTCTGCGAAGATAAAGAAAAAAAGCTTTACGAACAAATTGACAATTCGGAATACGTGAAAAAATCGTTTCAACGTAAAAGTGCGTTTGAAGAACGTAGAAAAACCAATAAAAAAGCGATTCAAGGTCAAACGATCTAGACAGCGTAGGAGCAAGAGGGTTTTCCCGAACTTGAGGTAGGTCGCCGGAAAGCTCGGGCCGTGACCCTCGTTTTTGCACGCTCACACGCTCCAAAAACCCCGGCAGCCACTAAAATGGACAATCGAGCGTCTGGAAATCTCCAAGAATATTTCCACGTGCGTTTCAATAATTTCTCCGAATGAAATTTTATCAAAGACTAAAATATTCGTCAAAAAATCAATAACTAGAAAAATAATCGATAAAAAGCGCTGACGTCACGTGCACACGTTTTCGGCGATCGTATAATTTCATAAAAATTAGTGAATCATCAATTAACGAATGAAAATCCATGAAAATTGTGAATTAAATGTCAAAACTGTGAAAAAAATTGAAACGCGATGAAAAAGTTAATGAAAATGGGAAAATTTCAGATGCCGGCCGAGTGCATTGCCAATCCCCTGCAACGGGAGCTTGCAGATTCGATTATTCGAATGCAGCCCCTGGATGAGATACGAATATTGCTTGCCTGTGGAGCCAAACCGAATGACGCGGTGACCCAGGGTCTGAGACCGCTGCATTACGCCGTTTGGCAAAAGTATACGGACGCGGCACAGCTTCTTCTCGTTCGTGGTGCAGACATCGATGCGACTGACGAATGTGGTTACTCGGCGTTGCATTTGGCCGCTGAGCACGGTTATCTGGAACTGGTAAAGCTTTTGCTCAAATACGGCGCGAAAGTGGATCATCGTCAGGACACGGATGAATTATTTCCCAGGCAAGTCTTTCGAAATTTCGATAAAAACTACGACCTTGTCAAATTTCGCTCATCCCCGAATTTTCATCGAATAAAAATTCAACATTTTCATTGAAAATTTCGTCATGATTGAAAACTGCACAAAAATCTGAATTCGAAATTGCTCCAGAATCTAATATTTGGCAAAATTTTTATTTTTTCTTCCAGTTTTTCAAAATTCTCGTTTTTTATTCGCAAAAGTTTCCGAATAGCCAGAAAATTTTCAAAAGATTGAAAAAATGAGACGTTGCTGTAAAAATTGACGGAAAATATTTCGAATCTTGATTTTCGTGAGCTTTTTTGGTTCGGTAACGTGGCCGAAGCAAAATATTGCAAAAGTGTGTAATTGAGGCAAAAAGGGGAGGCTCATAATTCAGTAATAAATGATGTCTTGGCCGAAAGTGAGACTTTTCAGAAAATTGACATTAGTAAATGTCAGAGTGAAGATTTTCGGAGGCCCAAGATCATTAAAACGTTGAAAATTATCTATAAATGAAAATGATGGTCATGCATACGATTGATATATCGTTTGGGATAACAGAACCATGTTATGCGACGAACCACTGAGACTGGCGTTGCGGAATCGGCACATTGAAGTGGCAAAACTCCTACTGGAAGCTGGCGCCAACCCAAATAAAAGATACTTCTTTGGATCGGAGATAAACTTGGTATCACCCTTGGATCTCGAATGCATGGAGCTGCTGTTGACCTTCGGTGCTCAACCCAATACGAGGGACCGAGCTGGCTTGACGCCGCTCATGAAAGCAGCCCGTTTGCCGCAAGTACGACGTCACGATTATTCGTATTTTCCCTTGCACCCAAAAAATCACCGGAAAATTTTCGACCTGAAAAAAAAAATTGAGAAAAAACGTTAGAGACGAAATTCAAACGTTCGGGACAGCCATTTCGTTTTGCGTGCAGTCAGGAATGGAATTCGCAAAATTCCCGTCATATTTGTGGAAAAAAATGTTTAATTGTGTTTTGGTTTGGTTTTTTTTCCAAAAACTACAGGGAATTTCGTCCGTTCTGCTCCTACTGAATTACGGAGCCAATGTGAACGCGATGGCCGATGCTAGACACGACTATCGAACTGTTCTTCATTACGCGATCCTCGGCGGCGATCCAACGGTCATCAATCTTTTGTTGAAGCAGGGAGCACGTTTGGACCTTGGCCCCGACTACCAAAAACCAACGGCATTGGATTTGGCTATATTGAAGGGTGACCTGTCGATAATTGAGATGCTTTTGCAATCAGGTAATGCCATTTGGCTCGAATCTGTAACATAAAACAATAATACACCCAATCCATCTCATTGCATAATTAAAAATATCTGCAAATTTGCAATCCCTCGATTTCCAACCGATTGACAATCGTGAAAAATTTGTGACGTTTCTTTTTAACGTTGCCTCCAAATTCCAGTGTCTCTCATAGTCCTAAATTTTCAATTCACAATTTTGTATGACTGTGAAGTTTGCAACGTTGAGATTCACCGAAAAACATTTTTTCTATTGATTTATTTATTGAATTTTTAAAATCGTGACAATTTTTCGAGTCGATTGAGTTTTTTGGTCGCAAGAGAGAATCGTTTTATTGGCCGGACCAAATATTCAATAATAATTATTAGCTCTGCTGAAGAAATAACAGAATTTTGTTGGAATTCCTGCATTCGGAAAAATGAAATTAAATCAAAAAAATAAATCGAAAATCATGGAATTTCATTTTTTAATGTTTCTCCGCGCTGTTGAGACTTCAGAAACCGATTTTGACCGAAGAATTCCATGGCAAATAATTGTCAAGTCATGAAACGTTTGCTCATTGCGTTTTTTTAATGGTTTTTGTTATTATTTGGCAGGTGCTGATGTGAACGCGACATCTCCGATAATTGGCTCGCCATTGCACGTCGCTTGCGCGGACAACATTCCCAACAGATTGCAAATCCTGCTGATGTTATTGGAACGTGGAGCAGATCCAAACCTGGTGATCCGGAGCGACGAGGGACCGGCGTTGCGGCCAGTGTTGGCGGAGTACGTTGCATCGAACGTAAATCCGTCGGTAGAGATAGTCGCTCTGCTGCTGAAATACGGCGCGCGAGTCGTGATAAAAACGCAGTTCAGAGATCCCCATGGAATTCTAAACTCGCTTCAAAACACTGCGGGCAAACCAATGTTATTAAGGACTCTGCTCGAAGCTGCAGAGAGTTTTGATCCCTGCATGATCAAGAGATCGAGCAGCTTGACCGACGCACAAAGAGCTCTGGTCATGGAAGCCGCGAGGACTCCGTTGCCTTTGATCCATCAAGCAAGACTCAGGGTCCGAAAATTGTGCGGAACGAAATTACCAAACGTTGTTAAAATCCTGCAACTTCCACAGTCGCTGCATCGGTATCTTTTGTATGATTTGTACTGAACGAAATTTGTCATTTTCACTCAAATCTTTTACGAACGATTTCTACTTTTTGATCAAACAAAAAGTCGATAATCTTCGAGTCCCTCTGATCAAACTTTTTCGATGAAAATCCACAAGGAATTTTCTTTCCGGTGGATTCTCTGGAAATTTATCGAAAACTCAATTTCTAGTGTCGCAAACGTTTTTTTTTTCAAAATCAACAACTTCCACGAGAAAAGTTGATTGAAAAAATCGTCACGTAGGAAATAAGCCTATGGAAAAACTTGAATGACACACGATGCCAAAGTTTCACGTTGATATTCTTTGCGCAATAATGCAACCGGTAAAACACGCTTAATCGCATGTCACTTATTTAACGTACGCGGCAGTGTCTTCGTGCCAGAGATCACGATCGAAGGATCAAGATTAAAAAAGCGACTTGGCGACGTTATAGTATTATCAGTTTGTTACAATGTGTTATCAATCGAATTGTACGATCTCAAAAAACACTATTTTATTTGTACTCCATAATTGCAGTGTGTGATTCTCAACTTTTTTCTCACGAGAGTATATAATTTTGTATCTTTATATACGGTTAAGATTAAAACTGTAAAATTGCGTGCAAAATAAACGCGTTTACTGCTGATCAACTGAAGATTTCGAGTTTCCTAATTTTGTTTACCATTGCAGAAGAAAATGACGTGGCAGGAATTTGATTGAAAATTTCCGAGTTTCCTAATTTGCCATTGCAGAAAAAATGACGTTGCAGGAATTTGATCGAAAATTTCCGAGTTTCCTAATTTTATTTGCCATTGCAGCAAAAAATGGCGAATTTGACTGAAAATTTTGGATTGCCTAATTTTATTTGCCATTGCAGAAGAAAATGGCGAATTTGACTGAAAATGTTGAGTTTCCTAATTTTATTTGCCATTGCAGAAAAAAATGGCGAATTTGACTGAAAATTTTGAGTTTCCTAATTTTATTCGCCATTGCAGAAAAAAATGATGAATTTGACTGAAAATTTAGAGTTTCCTAATTTTATTTGTCATTGCAGGAAAAAATGACGAATTTGACTGAAAATTTAGAGTTTCCTAATTTTATTTGCCATTGGAGAAAAAAATGACGAATTTGACTAAAAATTTTGAGTTTCCTAATTTTATTTGCCATTGCAGGAAAAAATGACGAATTTGACTGAAAATGTTGAGTTTCCTAATTTTATTTGCCATTGCAGAAAAAAATGACGTTGCAGGAATTAATCATTTGATTGAATTTCCTAATTAGACGAATTTTTCGATTATTATTCTCGATTTCCGAAGACAAGAACGTGGCTGGATCGGACGTTGTTGAACTGCTATAATTATCGAAACGTATGGTCACCATGGAGGCCCCTCCATGGATCCGAGCGATAAAAAAAAAATAGCTCGGATCCGAACCAACGTTTTTCACTGGTATAGAGTCTTGAGCCACGAAACGGCAATGATCTAAGCTTTCCCATTCTAGAAATAACTATCTCAATAGCAACGGTTGCGTCACTTTTGGCAGTTCACCGACTCGATGTCGAAATTTGACCTTTGATCATTCGCGTGGTCTACTTTTTAGCATCATTTATATATTTTACAGAAAAAATCAGCCATAAGTGACGATGCTGAAGTTTGGATCGTTGGAATGCAACGAAATTCGGTTTTTTATTGAGCAGAGCTCGTGATTTTTATTCAATATTTTGTTAAGACACTAAAACGATTATTTTTAGGATCCAAAAACAGAATCAGCACAAAAATTTGCATGGTTTTTTTGTTATTGAAACAAAGAATTAATAGAAAAACGTATTTTTCGTTGCACCTCAACGTTGCAAACTTCAGTGGCATCCATAAGTGTATGGAAATGTTGCCGAATTCGCGGACACAATGAGAACGAGGCTCGTGAATATTCAAAAGTTCAATTTTGTTTCGCCTTTTGTCCTATAAATCGTCGATAATGAGAGCAAATTCAACAACAACATCGGCAAAAATATCAAATTTTTTTCGTCCTTCCTCGTAGAAAAGTAATTTGTCCACTTTGTTGGCATTTTTTCCCTTTTTCGAGCAACTTTCCTGCGACTCTTTGAAATAAGTGATTTTTTTTTCTCAATTTTTGTAGCAGAAAAATCTATAAAAATGAAGAGAGGAATGTTTGCAAAAGATCGTAATCGTCTGGCACGTTGTAAGGGAAGATTGTGTGGGGTAAAATTGAAATGATTGATTTCAGAATTACTTTTATTAAGAAATACTCTGCACTTAGTAAATGCCTTATGTTCTTTAATTGTAGTTATGATAATTATTGTATAGCGCTGTCCTAAATCACTAATAAGAAGCATGATCGCTAAACACATTTGACATGCCCTTAAAATTAAAAGTAATATATTCTTAAAACACGACGTATGTTTTGTTTAGTTGTTGGTTGTAATGATCGATCAAACGAAAATACTTGAATCTCTAAGGAAGCTTAACGAACAAGTTTTCATGTGAAAAATATTATTTAAATGTCAATGGCGGCATGGGTGATTGTAATAACGAATGATTGTTGACGATCAAACTGCTTGTTGTTATTTTCATCGTTTAGATCTGTCATGAGTTTCGGTTTGTAATGTCTGTCTGTATGGAATACTTGATCGATTTGGTTTTATCTCTCACTCTCTTTCTCTCTGTCGTTCATCGGCTTAAGAGGTTTACGACTATTGGCATGAACGAGCGCGCACGATCGATCTAGCACGGCAAGGCATGACTTAGCTGTGTAATTCTGAATAAATTGTCTGGTGCTCGAATCAGTATAAATTTCATCTAAAAGGAAAAAAAGGACAAATTAAAAAATGATCGGTAGTAATTACGCGGGCTCTACCGACGTTGATTCATTTTTTCAACTCGTCAAAAGTCCTTAAGAGCAAAATCAGAAACCATAAAATAACGTGGTTATTGTTTTTGTTTCTTACTCCAAAGAAAACGAGAAACTGGAAAAAATACGATGCTGAAGTTTGCATCGTTGGAATGCAACGAAATTGGGTTTTTTCTTGAGCAGAGCTCGCGATTCTTATTAAATATTTTGTTAGGACACTAAAACGATTTTTTTTAAGATCCAAAACCAAAATGAAGACAAAAATTTGCATGGTTTTTTGTTATTGAAACAAAGAATTAATAGAAACGTATTTTTCGTTGCACCTCAACGTTGCAAACTTCAGTGCCTTGAAAAAATGACTTTTGTAGTTTCAATCAATTGTTTTTTTTACGTAAAAAGATAAATGGACTTTTGAAATTGTAGAAAATCACGGTGGAGGCTCGATTTGTTGATTTTTTGTTGAGATTTCTCTCGTTGCGGGATCACGATAAAATAATGGAATTGCCAAACTTTGAAAAATGGAGTTGTTGGCTTTGGAGGAAAAAAATTGAAGTGACAGTCGATCTGCGATCCGTTACATCCCGATCGTCGTATGAATAAACCACTAGTGGGAGGATGGCATGGGGTTAAACGAGTGCGAGTCATCGATTATCAATGCAAGAAAATTTGTGATCCTCCGAAATCGCAAAGCATTTGAGGGTCATAAAGTTTCATTGATTGTTGAAACGACTGCACTGGATTTAGCTCGTTTGTGCCAATTATAAATCTACAAATTAAAGACGTCAATCGCAGGACGACGCCCGGGGCGATAATTAAATTAAATATGTGTATGATTCGCCTCGCAGTGGCCAACTAATTATGAATGAATAGCTAACGACACGTAGTAGACTTGTAAGAGCGTTCGCTTGTACTTGGATATCTCGAAACTCGAATGGCTCGTCGTACAAGGGAGCTGAGGATTGTATTTTGTCTTATCATCATCATCATCATTTTGCTTAACTCTTAAAACATATATGCCGAGGCAATGGCGAGCACAGTGGAGTTCTCCCTACGGTCCACGAATTTAAGTTTACGAAGAAAACGCTCGCCCACGATCGCTAAATAACTAATTATTATGTTTGTTTTTTTTTCGTATTTTCTTATCTCTCATTTTCTCTTATCCTCGTCGCTTTTTCTTCCACGTTTTCATTGGTTCAGAAATACTAGCTTAATAAATCTGGTTAAAACTCGTCTCGGATGGAGAACACTCGGTAGAACGAGACTGACACAATTGCGCGCGTACAAAGACAGTGATTCGACATACAAGAAGAATTAATTAGACCGTCATTATTTGGGAGTTTGACTCGTCTAGCTCGAAAACCGGACCGAATCGCAAAACGATCATTTGGTTATTGTTTATCCTTTCATTATTTTTCTTTGTTTCTTTGTTCTTTCGTAGAGGCTAATCTATCCTATCGGCACACGCTCCTCATCGTCTGTCTCATTTTGTAATCGTTTTATTCGTTTTTTATCTTTTTTTAATGAGGCTGAAGTTTACATCGTTGGAATGCAACGAAATTGCATTTTTTCTTGAGCAAAACTCATAATTATTATTCAGTGGCCTGGACAATAAAAATTCTCTCTCGTGACCCAAAAACTCAATCGCCACGGAAAATTGGCATGATTTTCGTTGAATCTCAACGATGGAAACTTCAGAATCATATTTTTTTACTGTAAATAATTATGATACAAATATTGCGTTGCATGGAAAAATATGACTTCATCTGAGCGCTATTTAACAATGGCTATACATTACCGAATGTTTCAATGATTCGTATAACCGGTGTTCACAGTATTCCCACCAAACTTTAGCAACGTTAATCATCTTCGTTCCTTTGTATCAAGGTTTTTACGTGTTTTCTTTCATTTTCTTTGCATTCTCGACACGAAACCAGATATTTTTCTGTCGTTCTCTTTCTTTTTATCCTTTTTCTCATCTCTCTCGTTACCTAAGCGTTCCATTGTTATTCATTATTATACACTAACATGGAAATAGCATAAAATAATGTACGTCATGATGATTACTATTTCGATTTCCTGTCAATATTTTGGTTTACCGAAGACTCGAGCCGGTTCATTTTCAACACGTAAATAACAGGAGCCGAAAAAAATTTTTATTCAACATTTTTGCCGGACGAAGCAAACGTTTCTCGCCGCCACACATTGCTCTCGATTAAGTCTATAAAAATATCCGTATATTGTGACAAAAGGATTACGGAACTTTCGACTCCACGGCGAATGAAAATTCATTTGACACGTGGATTTTGATCGGAATTGTAATAAAATAATGGGAGGGTCGTGTGTGTGTGTGAGTGTCCCATCGGAGGCTCGCGAGTTTTACTAGCCACGAAAAATTCAAAGGGATCGTCGTAGAGAAAAGGAAAAAGTAAATGTCGGTCTGTCATCGCGAGGATCGTTTTTTTGTGGAATTAAGTGCGTCGGGTTATCGATCTACCTGCGTGTTTCGATAATCGGATTGTGTGTATGTTTAAACAATTGTTTTCGTCCGTTTTATACATTATTTATAATATTCTCGAGGTGAAACTGTCTCGTTACTAATACTGCGAATCTAACGCACTCAGTTAATTAGCAAGCGTGGTTAGCTCAAGGATTGCTCCGTACTAGATATTATTCTCACGACGTGACGCGACGCGCGTTCAACGGCCTAACATTTTACACTTCCTGTATGCTATTATTATTTTATTTACGTTTTTTTTTGTTATCAATCGTTTGCTGTTTATGTTTTCCTTGTCAACGATCGGGCTTAAAATTCATCGATTCCGCGGGTGAAATGAATCGGCGTAGGGGAAGTTATTCGGACCGAACGGTACCGAACGGTTCTATAACGTAAATAGTCGATTTTTAACCTCTCGACTCTCAACTAATTATACCTCGGGACTGTGGCGATATTCATCAATCCTTGCTTTTTGTTACACTACTGTAGGCTCGAGTTGAGACTCTCAGGCAGACGATAATTCATCATGTGGTACGGCGGGCTTGCCGGGCTACCGGGTTGACTGTTCACACCGTGTTGACTCGTGCCACGGCCCCTTTTTCGCCTTTGCAATATTCCTTTTCGTGCCATGTAAAAACGAATCGTACTTATCGGGATCTTGTATTTTTCCGATGCCACTTGGAACGTCATTCCGCGTGCTACCAAGTCTGATGCCTGCTTCAGTTCGTGCTCCGAACGTCGTTGACGCCTTTGATATCCTGTTATAACAATTCCACAACAATGTCAACACCAATTCGACAATTACGCATTTCTCGAGTCGCCACGATCTCTCAACGATCCAACACCACAAGAAATTCAACAAATATCGCCCATTTATTATAATCCTAAAAAAAAACGGCCCGGTAAACTTGAAAAAATTGGAGAATAATTTGATAAATTCAAAATTAACCCTTCGTGACCAACTTGTGACGTGAATATCTCCTAGTTTCCGATAATTAATGGGGCTGTAATCGTCATTTAACGACAGTTTGTAGTGTCCATTGCGCCTTGGCGGCGATAAGTTTTACCGTCGCTAACGCTAAATCTCTAACGTCCACTTTGAAATCAACCGACTTCCAATAACGGAATTAATATGTTTTTTCAAACGCGCGCTATCCTACTATTTTTTTCACAAAAGAACCAGATCTGATGAATATCAGGTCCAAATTTTAGGCAAAAATATTGAAAATCCACAAAGTGACGATTATTTTAGTGAAAAATCTTTTTTTCCCGTTTTTTTTCTTCATTTTGCATTTAAAAAAATATGTTAGCCTTGGATTTCTTTCAGGAAAGTTTTTCGTATCTAAACTGGGATGTCCAAGGGTTGTTTAGTAATTTTTTGAGAATTTTCGGGGCGATAGATTGGTCACAATACGGGATCGAAAATGGACTGGGTAGAATCAACCACGAAGAGTTAAGATGAGAAAAATCATTGTGAAACGTTTTGCGCGGCCCAAACTCGATAAAATTTTGTTTCTCGTGATAAAAATGGGTATTTACCTTCGATAGCTGGGAAGGGACTGCTGGGGCTGCACATACTGCCTGGCTGCACCATACTGATGGAATAAGGTTTAGTATCTTGTTGAGAAAATTGTTCGTCGGGTTCCATTTTGACCATGCCTTGGGTCTCGGTCAGAGTAGCCTCGCAAGCACTCAGTGCTTTTTCCAAATGTTGCAAGGCTTCTGTGTGCTCGATATTAACGAAGTTTGACGAATTGCTCGATTGTGAATCACCCGATGGGGTTGACTGAGCCGAAGCGTTTTCCATGCCAGGAGACACGACCGACGGAGTATCGTCAATGAAACTCGAATTGCTCGCATTCAGGCTCGCTGATTCTTCCAGCTTGTAGTTCGATGTTGCCGGCTTTGAGGATAACGGAGGGGAAGTTGGTGCACTTGAAGTATTTTGTTGAGAGACGTTCTCGCTCTGGATTGTGTCCCGACCCTGGCTCGATAATCCACGAACCTTGGAGACGAAAATTCGGGCAAAAAACAGTCATCGTGAGCTAAAGAACTTTCGAGACTTTGCGCTCGTTAATTTCCTGACTTCGTTTTCGTTTTCATGCAATTTTCAGCATCAAATAATCTCCGAATGTAAATTTTTCAATCACTATTTTCTCTGCCATTGAAAAATGACCAAAATCGTGCACGATCGATCGTTAAAATCGCTCGCCACGAACTTTTAATGCCAAACACGTGATTCGAGTCGTTTTTGAGAATTCTGTAAAGTTTTTCATGACAAAAAATGTTCGAGCTTGGGAAGGACTTACCTGCAATGCGTCTGCAGCTTGCATGAGTTTCTCAAGCTGCTGTTGCTCGACGTAGACTTCGCCGCGGTACATGAACTCGACCAAGGCCTGAAGTTCCCACATTCTCATATCCCGCAAAAATATGATTGGATGAGTGCATGGGATGTCCAATAACAGACGCTCCAGATAATCGCTGCACGCGGACAACACGACTTTGTGGCATTTTATTGAGCCACCGTCGCACGCGAGCGTCACGTCAACGAATTGTTCAGAACTCAGCAACTTTGGAAATGCGCTGTGCATGTTCGATTGATGCGAATTCCATGATACACAGAATTGTTGCCGCACGCCGCCCGGGTAATTCCCTGCAGCGGGCAAGGTACTTCCGGTATCCATATTGCTTTTAGTAACAATCGATCGCTGCTCTGCAAACCATTCAAAACATTCTCAATTCCCAAATCGTCAAAAAAAACCCAAATTTTTCTTCCTTAATATCACAATTTTTGCATCGCAACAGAAAAAACTTCCTCAGAAGGAAACAAGAAATTTTGAACATTTGGATGATCCTGAAGTTTCCATCGTTGGAATGCAACGAAATTCTGTTATTTCTTCAGCAGAGCCAATAATTATTATTCAATATTTCGCCCGGCCAATAAAACGATTCTCTCTTGCGACCAAAAAATCCAATCGACTCAAAAAATTGCCACGATTTTCAAAATTCAATAAATAATTAATGGAAAAAATGTTTTTCGTTGAATCTCAACATTGCAAACTTCAGAGTCATAAATTTGGTCAACGTCCAATTGATAAATTCCGACTGATCTCGATCTATGAAAAAGTTTACACAAGAAAAAACACGCGAATTATTTCAACGATTCTGTAACGCGCCATTTCTAAAACTTGAGACGGAATCGTCCAGTTTATTGTTCCGTCAGGATCTTTCTACCGAGTTAATTCGAGTGTTTGACTCGTTAACGCGACGACATTACGATCCGCTCCTGACTACGGCGTGCAATCGAGAAACGATTTAAATTGAACACACATAAATTTCTTCAGAGTTTACTTCAGAGTCTGCTCGATTGTTTCTCGTCCACTAAACTTCGGACAAGGAATTTCAAAACAAACGAAGTAGCGGGTTGTGAGAAAACTCGAAATCAATCGTCAGTTTTGCCGATTCTCGCTGGCACTCGGTTTCCGTCAAAGTTCGCGTAAAGTCATCGATAAACAAAATTTTCCAAACTCGGATACCGATTTCTTGATTCAAAAGTGTCGAGAGAATTGTGAAAATTTCGTCAGGTTCGTTTTGCCCCGATACACCGTCAAGGGTAAGAACAGTTTTTGCCGCTGGGGAGATTCGATGGAAAATTTGACTGGAAAAGTGTAAATACCTTTTGTGAAGTTTGAGTCCGTAATCGTAAAATTCCACAGTAAACTCTCGTCAAGCAAAGCCAGTTACGACGAGGAGGGTCGGAAATCTGCTTGTTCTGAAGAAAAAAAAAAAAACACACATGGAAGAGAAAGAAAATCGAAAGTCGACGAAAATAATGGGTAAAAAGTAAGAAAATCGTGTGATAAGCGTGCGGTATTGAAAGGTCGAGAATGATGACACAGAAAAAAAAGATCGCGACTCGAAGGGTTATTGATTGGAAAAAAGTGAAAAAGTGTATTAAAAACGTAAGAAAAAAGTGTGGAGTGGGTATGGAAAGCGGGACAGAAAGTACCTAATTGTCGTTCGGGTGAGCGTTCTTAAGGAAATTTACAATATGGCTGTCAGACGCTCGAAAAAGTTCACATTTAAGCAACAAACATTGGTCTAAGGCGTTAAATCGAACGCTTTGGGTTTCCGAACGCACGGGGGTACGAGTTGGCCAAACGAAAAGAAAAAAAAAATGTAAAAACTTTGTTGTCGGCCCCCCGAGAGTCTACGACGCGCGACTGTGCGATCTATATAAAATATTAGTTAAAAAAAGGGGAGAAAAAAGGTCGCGGAGCGTCCCGGTTGGAGAGAAAGAAAAAAAAAAGTGAATTAGACGATGGTAATTAGGAGGAGAGGTGTACATACAACAAAACAAATTATGAGACGAAGAAACTCACGGTTACAAACACGATCGTGTGCGGCGGAAAGAAAGAGAAAGAGAAAGAAAAAGAAAGAGAGAAAAAAACGATTCTCCACGATGTTGGGGAACGCGTGTGTGCAACGCGCAATGTGTGTACATCAAACGAAGAGAGGCAGCGTCTACGGTGAGAAATCACGTGCACGAAAAATAACCGTGTTCGCGAGAGAAGACAGGTTAGCCAAACAAAAGTCGGGGACGCGCGTGTTCTTACAGTACTACGAAGCCTCGCCTAGGCCAAAAAACGCGGAGATCTTTGTGAGACGCTGTCGGCATTGGGGGGCCATCACCCTTCCCGGGACCGCCTTGACCGCAAACTTTTCAACAATTTATTCTTATTTCTTTTTCTCTCTTTTACTTTATTTTATATCTTTACGTTCAACTTACCGAAAGCGTCACCCAACACCGTCTATCATTGGTATATTTCAATCAACGATCCTTCCTCCGTACAATTATTTTTTCACTCACGGGCGTTTCACACTCGATAACAAATAAGTTGATTGTCGCGTCGTTTTTCAGGAAGAATTTCTCAAGAAAACATGCATCAGCCGAGATTTGCACTAGCTAGGGGAGCTCCAAAGAAAGGGGTGGGGGTAGCCGCCGCCGCTTCTGGGGGCGAGCGCATGGAGGGAGGAGGGTAGATCCGATAGAGGGACACTAGCCGAGTCTTTTCCTGCTGTGCGTTCAAATTTTCATGCTCTTTAAATTACGATTCGACGCCGGAAACCATAAACTTTTCAATTTTTAACTTTTTCCTATCTTCTCTCTTTTAAACATCGTCTCGTTTTTATTCCTGCATCAATAAAGAATAACAACCGACTGCGTTGACCGAATCGCAATTTTCGTTTATTTTATTTATAAACGCCCTTCCATACATTTCTTATTCCTGCTCGCGTTCTGTAGACCAGAAATAATGGCTCCCAGAAACACGTTAAGAAAATTTCATTCAACGGTTTATTTTAATGCTAAAATACATCGTCATTGTCACAACCGCCACAACCGATCACGTCCACAATACGTGACCTATTATTTCTTTTTAGCCGGGTTCGTCCACCCTATCAAAAATGATGAAATCTTTTCAATACAACATTTCTCCGCCAGGAACCAATCATATTCTCTGTTTCATTAGGTTCTGGGTTTGGTTAGTTTGTTAAAGTTGTGGAATGATTTTGCTCCTATAAAGCGCAATAACAAAAGGCGAAATGTGAAAGAATAAGTTCGGTCGGTAAAAATCATGCAAATATTGATTTATTTCGCAAGGAATATTTTTCACAACAAATAACGCGGGAACTTGTTCCTCCGTTGCGGAAAACGAACAAAGATTAAACTTTCCTTCAATATCGCTCCTTTCAATAGAAACATGAAAATGCGAAAGCAGCTGTCTCTCTCACACACACTCCCTAATCCCTATTTCTCGTTTGACCATAAAAGTGGACCTTGCCCTTGGTCGAGGGAGGGGAAATTGCTGCCATAAAGCCGAGCCGGTCGGCGACGAGAATTACAATGGTCAAAACTCATAGAAGTAGCATTTCAAATTCTACGAAAATTTTGAAAAGCGGCTGAAAATCGCAGGATTAAGAAAAGAAGGGGCGAACCTTGAGAAATCGAAAATCCATGTCTCGGCTTATTGGGAATTTCCCGAGATCCCAGGGTCAAGAAATTATTTACATTACCGACCAGTCCAGCTGACGCACTTGCCACACGTTTTTTTAACCTCGAACTCCCTCCCATCTAATGTACAGATCTAATGCTCACAAATACCAACAAAATTGACGTTCGAGACGTTCGATTATTCCAATCGGCTAACAGTTTAAAAAAAAAAAAGTACATTCCAAAAAATCGTGAATTATAAACTGACATTCGTCGAATAATCGAAGCAGAAAACACTTCGCAGTCATGAATCCAGTACAGAGTGTGTCATCGTTTTTACGCTATTGGTATTTTCGATATACCCTCGTAACCGAATTGTACATGGTGGAAAAGTGGGAAAGAAATTTTATCCGTATCCTTTGATTATAACAAAAAAAAAAGTAAACTCTGATTCATCAGGCCAGCCGGAAAAATCTGTCGACGAATTATCCGTGCGATTGAAAATCCGGACTCAATATTGACAAAGATTCCGATGTCGGGAAGTTTTTTTTTGTGTACAATTTTCCCAACGACTTTTAGTTTCGAAAATGGTCGAAATCTCAAGATTCCGATCATTTTTCTTCACAGCATTCGAGTAAAACAAACAAACACATCATGGCGTTCCGCTCCCGAAAATTTATGAAGCGAAACGTCATTGTTGTGCAATGACGAAAATTTTTCCCACGTTTTCCGAGGAAACGCCCGATTCGCCAAAAAAAATAACTGTCGATTTCGATTCCAAGCACAGCGAAATAATCCGAACGCAATAACGATCGAGACACACAAAGAAATTAATTTCAAAAGCTCTGGATTTTATAATTCCAAGTTCCTTCGCATCGAGCAACGTTTCAAACTTCTGAAAAATCGTCATGACAAAAAATTCCAAGCAAAAAAAAATCCTATACGAAAATCAGATGTTTTTATGCTCATAGTGTTTGGCTTGTTGTTCCTTTTCAACTGCAAGGTCTTGCTGCCGGCGACGACAAATTTATTGACTTGGCAATAAGAGCCATTCCAAAGTATTGAAAAGATGCGGCAAGGGCTCTCGAGCTGGAGTCCAAATGTGGGCGAGGAAATGAAATTCAAGACCAAGATCAGTGCGGCAGGATCTCGCGTTCCGGACAGAATGAAAATGTGTTTGTTTTGATTGTTATTATTGTTTTACAAATATGCTAAATACATTATTTCTGCAGATATATAAAGCTTGACAGTCTTTTCTATGCTAAGTGTAAAGAGTGCGAATGAATAACATAATAATAAAAAGCGACGATGTTGGATGAATATAGTACGGCGTGTAATCGGGTAATAATACAACTTTAATACAGCAAAAAGTATTTTGGAGCAAAAATGTTCAAGTTTTCTTTATCACGTTGACAACTGGTGTTTTGTCAGCCCGGAAGTTCCATAACTGTATACACTGAAAATTCAATTTTGTCAAAAAACGTCGATATTTTGTTGAATACGGCGAACTAAATATTTTGGGATAATTTCAAAATTTTCGTTATTTCGACAATATTTTTCATTTGTAACGGAACTGTCGGCAAAATTTACGATTGGAAGGACAAAAATTCACTTTTCGAAAAGATTTTCTAGAATGTTTTTTGCTAAAATGACAAAGTTTTCGTGATTTTTCGAAAAAACGTTTAGTTGAAAGTATCCAACAAAATATCGATCTTTTTCAACAAAATTTTCTTCTCAGTGTAGATAATAAATATTAAATCTTTATTTATGTATAATATGGATAATATGTACCAAATCAACGATAAACCAATAAGTATCAACAATTTCGATTCTTAATATAATTCGATTTCTCCATATCCACCGTTCTGGCCTAACGAGCTGCCAATTATGTTGATTCTCTCGAACCAAAAACTAAGAAGTTTTTTCGATGATATAGAAATAACAACGATCTGCAGTATCGACAATCAACCAATAGAAAATCAAGGCACCGAAGTTTGCAATGTTGAGGTGCAACGAAAAATACATTTTTCTATCAATTGTTTGTTTCAATAACAAAAACCATGAAAATTTTGGTGCTGATTTTGTTTTTGGATCGTAAAAAAAATCGTTTTAGTGTCCTAACAAAATATTGAATAAGAATCACGAGCTCTGCTCAAGAAAAAACCGAATTTCGTTGCATTCCAACGATGCAAACTTCAGCATCGTAGAAAATTGTCTGTTGCGTTCAAGGATCAAATTTTCGCACGACGTTCCTTAAAATTTTTCTCCTCATAATTGTTTTTTTGTTTTTTCTTCATTTTTCATCCAATTTACATGCCTAAGGTATCGAACGTCCCGAGACCCAGTTGCGTATAATCCCTTGACGACGATGAAGACCGACACAAACATTTCGTTAATTGATTTCCATTGATAATAGAAATAGGCACAATAGGAGTAATTAAGACGCGAATAAATCGTCGTCGAAAAAACGTCTCGGGAAGATGCTGCGGTTGGTTAAAACTGAAAAAACTCGTTTTCTCATATTCTTATTTTTTCTAGACAATATTTTTCACCGATAAAGAGGAAATTCGATAATTGCAGGTCCAAAAATATCCCCAATTCTCACAGTCTCCATAAAAAATGTCCCTTTTTTTGTTTATTCTCTTGTTTAATTTCAATACTGTCTGACAGTGTAAGACGCACTTATCTCTAGATCGATCGAGCATCGATTAAGTTAATTAAAATTTCCAGACCTTCTCTACGCATAAAACAAGACAGTACGTCGATTCTAAATCCGTACCTTCTATAAATATAATAATAATAACAATAACTTTATAATGTTGGCTAGATCGTGAATGCTACGCTGTTTGGGTTTTGTTTTTCTTTCTCTGACGTGATGAAATGAGTTATACAAGGAAAATATAACTTTTCGCGCGGAGTAACGCTATTTCGTTCGTTTACGTTTTTAATTGTAATGTGCGTCTGAATAATGCGAAACAATTCATTCATTGTTGTACCAGACTCTTAGGTATATAAATAGTCAATAATTGTTTTGAGTTAAATTAAGCCTTCGAGTACACACTGGGTCATTTTGACCCTGAGAATTTCCCCTCACCGATGGTTTATGCCATTTAAGGTGATCTAGTAGTCGCGTGAGTGCGACAGAGATAACCAAAAAGTAGATACACGCTTTTCTCAAACACCCTTCATATTTTCAGAAAAATAAAAGTTACACTTTCTTCACTGGTGAAATGAGAACAACGTGTAACTAATATTTTTATTAGTATTATATTCAAATATTATATTTAAACTTTATTTATTTATCAATTAATATTTATTATTTCATATTAATTATTAATAAATATTATTAATTATTAATATTATAATATTAATAAATTAATTAATTAATATTAATTTATTAACATATATTATTAATAATAATAAATTATTATTAATGAATTATAACTAATTAATAATTATTATTAATAATATATATTAATATTATAATATTAATAATTAATAATTTTAATTAATAATATTAATATAATAATATAATTATTATTAATAATATTTAAAGAAAAATATTAGTTACACGTTGTTCCCATTCCACCAGAAAAGAACGTGTAACTTTTATTTTTCTCAAAATATGAAGAGCGTCTGAGAAAACCGTCAATCTACTTTTTGGTTATTTGTCTCGCACTCACGCGACTGCTAGATCAGCTTAATGGCAACGAATCTTTTGGCATTCTCGTTTCTGTCGAAAAATCAATTTAAGATCGTAAAATATGAAGATTTTACTAAAAAATGCATATTCATCGGAATACAATGATTTGCAATACGCTTTGGGTCAAATTGATCCAGGATCCGCGCACTCGAAGGGCTAATGTGGTGACATGTCGTAACATGTTGAGAAAAAAAGAATCATTCGTAAACAAGGGCCTTCCTAAATCAGTGGTAAGTATGATATGGATCGGCTGTCCACCATTACGTTGTTCTCGGTGTCTAATCTTCTCACACGTACCCTTTGCTTGTAATGATACTCCTTGAGATAACTCTTAAGTGTCTTTGGCAACTGGAGCTTGTTTATCCCGTCGTAAGTCGTTCTTGTTGTTATCACTGCTCGGCATAAATGTTGCAGCGGAAATGCGAAGTTACGGTGCAGCGGGATCGTCAACATTGGCTCGAAGAACATGCAGCAAGAGGGATCTTTGTAATGCTCGATCAAACCGCATACCTGGGGAATAATAGAGAAAAAAAAAGGCTCAAGGTCATTTTCTTTCCATAGAAAACGGCTCGTTCGCGAGATTTTGTTGGAATTGAATTTTTTCGACGTAAAGCTCGTGCTGGAGAAAATTTTACCGTTTCGGATGCGTAAACACCGGGATCGTGAGCATCGAAGCTGAACTTGTGATTCCATTGCTCGATTCTGGCGTGCAACGAACGCTCGTACTTGCGAAAACTGACGGAAAACAGAAATTCTTCCTGCGCGGAATCTCTTAATAAAAATGTGCCTTCCGGTTTACCCTCCAGCAAACGCTCCGCCTCGTATCGGTCCATTTTTCCCCAGTAGAACGAACAAGCCGTTATCGAACGTAAATCTGGTACTAGGCAGTGCACGTAATCGACCTGTAACAATATTTACAACATTTTTTTTTTCATCGAGTGTTTTTTCGACGAGGTTTCGGAAATTCGTTGGGAAATCGTTGATTCCCAGTTCCTAGCGATTTTCTGGAGCTTAAAAACGCTAGATGCAATAATCACCTGCGTGTGCGCTTGTCTCTCGATGTTCGGGACGAGAGTAAAGTCGATTTGCGATAAAGCGGTGAGAGCGGCAGCGTGGATTCCGGCGTGAGCTTGGAAGAGCGCCGCGAGGCTGTCGACGGTGATTCCATTGGGATGAACTTGAATTCCCGTTGGATAATTAGGTCTGTAGCCAGGCGGAGGCTCCACACCCTCCTCCATCTCTCGAGCTCTCTGGATTCGCGCCCTGGCGTCGCAATCCTTTTGGAAAGAAAACGCGCAATGGATACTACAAACTGTCGTTAAATGACGATTACAGCCCCGTTCATTACCGGGAACTAGGAGATATTTACGTCGCGAGTTGGTTACTGGGTGGATTCTACCCACAGTGATGACGAAACGATGCTGAAGTTTGCAACGGTGGAATGCAACGAAATATATTTGATTTTGTTGATGATTCATGAAATTTTCATTGTCATCCAAATTTTTCGACCCGATATGCTTTCTGGATGGCAAAAATGGATCATTTCATCATCGCAATTACATTTTCCATTTAAATAATTATTTTTGCCAAAGATAAACAACGAATTTCGTTGCATTCCAATGATGCAAACTGCAGCATCATCTACGAAGGGTTAAGGGTAAGAAAAATGAGTCATAAGATGTAGAATTGATTGAGGAGCCTCACCTCCATCGGATATTCGGCTGGATTGAAGCGAGACAAGTCGATAACAGGACTGGGTGGCAAAGGGCCAAAGACTGGGCTCTGCGGAGCTGATCGATTGTTGAAAACGACGCCAGCCCCCATGGGATGTTCTTCGGTGCGTCTGTAGCCGGTGCAAACGCACTCGGTACTATTATTAGGTTGATCGGGTATGTCGATATTTTTGGATCCTTTGCTTTTGGCGCAATTGAATTTCAACACCCAATTGCTTCGTTTTTTCTTAGTCGATAAGACATGATTGCACACAGTGTTTGGATCTTTGTTGCGTTGTTTGATTTTTTGTTTGCCAAAGGACAGAGTTTTCGAGGTGCGTCTCAGGGGAGGATTAACGGGACTGTCTTCGGAGCTGCTGCTGCTGTTGCTGCTGGAGGAGCTTGCGGAAGACGCTTCCTGCTTGAAATCGCCTTCGGGGGCGCTGACGAAGTTTCCGTTACTGGAATCCTGCGTAGATTCTTGCGCCTGATCTATAGCTTGGCTATAAATGGATTCGAATCTGGAATTATGGTTGTCGAGCGACAAATTGGACTCTGGGTTGTCGACCAAATTGGCGTTTAATTTAGCTTCGTTGTTGCTTTCCTTATTTACATTCTGGGTTGGTTCGTTGCCGTTACTTTCGTTATAATGCCTCTCGTTATCGGGGACTTCGTGCTCCAACATATTAAACTGGCACTGTTGCTGTCGCCCTTCGGCGTAAACATCCGTGCTTGACCTTTCCCCATCCATTCTAAAGAATTCTCTGAAACTAGCTAAATGCTGTCCCATAACTGAATAACAGCGCAGGCATTTTATCAGGCCCGAATCGCTCCTCGCTAATTGCAGTTTTAAATTAATTCACCACCTTTTTCATTTACCAAAAGAAAAACCAAATTCTCCCGTAAATATTTGCACTTTTTCGCAGTTTCCAACTATTTCTCAACGAGTTTGCATTGTTTTGTTCTGAAAAATGAAAACAAACCACGGTTTTCGGAAGAATTTCACCACTTTTTTGTTATTTTATCGAGCAACGTTTCATAACACTCTGAAGAACAATAAGAATCGAGATCCAGACGAGTGAAAGTACGCACGTAGTCTGTGTAACATCTGCGATTCGTCATAGTTCTCATTTTAACGATCTAATGCACTCTTGTATATCTATATATCACATGTACATATTTACCATGCATATATCGCTCGCAGGTTGAAAATCGAACGAAACGCCCGATGGTTAAGGTCGTACGAACTGTAAGTCGTGCAAGTGACGACGAAAATTTGATGAATCTTGTGTTTATCGGTGCTCGGGAGTCTTGAGACTTGGCCTGTCGTAACTAGTCTGTACAAGTCTTGACAGGAGCACCAGTCGATTCACTTATCAACATTGAACCCTATCAAAGGATTCCCTCGGCGATATTACGTCATTTATAATCCATTCTCATTACAACACCAATTACACACTTCGTTTTACGATTTTATTGTCACAAATTCTAAACACGGGTCAACAGTTATCTCGAAACGATGTTGGAAAATATCAAAACAGGTATGAGTGATGTTACAGCCATTTTTGCCAACTCCCTCGTCACCACCGTTTTCTCTCCTCTTTCCCTTGGAGCAGCTAATACGGGAGCATGGAAAAGAGACATAGAACAAACACAATGGCTGGTTGGGTGGTGGGCTCATGGCTTTACATCGTTTTTTATCAAACCTCTTTTTCTAGGGGATTATTGACTCTTTTTTTCTTAACCTAACCTGCTCTGAAAGGTTGACAACCCATGCCTCAACGATTCAAGCCCAAAAAAGGTTTCTTTCCTCTTTCCCATGCCACAACGTATCAACTTCCGAGAACGATACTTTTTGTCATGAGTTTCGGCTCAACCATCCAATCGCTCTGTTGGATGCTGCTCGTGAAAAACAGCTCAGCCTATCACAACCAGACCTGCGTTCATTGTTTTCATACGTATGTTTAACTTTTTTAACCAATAAACGTTCATCATCATAAAAAAGTTTTGCACAATCAGAAACTTTCTAGGAAAGTCCAACTTCGATTCGTCCAGGAAATCTCGTCTTGGACAACATTTTCATTTAGCCCTAGTCGAGTATTTCAATTTTTTTTTTTATAAATGAGACTAATGAGAGATTTTCAAGAAAAAAATCAATCAGCTCGGGGGAGCCAGGTCAGGGCAAAGAGTGCGAACGCTCCTGTCAAATTTTCTTTGCAATCGCTCAATTTTCTTTACCATCTGTAGGCTACGGAACAAAAAAAAATATATGTATATATTTATATGTAACCGAAGAGAACGCCGAAGGTTAGATGTTACAAGTGTCAGTTTGGAAACGTCAAGCAAATCATTCTCGTGTGTAATAATCAGCAGGGTTAAAATTCCAATAATAATTAATTGATGTTGAATAATTTAGTAACAACAACAAAACGTGCTGTCATTGGGTTGTTGATTGTTTTTAATCTTAAATTACGTGCTTGTTTTGAACACACGTATTACCGAAGTCTCCGCGAATAAGTGATAGTCAAGCGATATGAATAAATAAATAAATACGAATGCCATTTCGTCGTAGGATTATGACAATTATGGGAGAGTCGCATTACGCGCTGTTGTCGTCGGGAGATGTTTACGGGCTTTAAATTCATCCGTGGCAATTACCTGGTATTATGACAGGTCCTGGAATATACCATGAACGTCAGGTAAAACAATTTTTGACAGTTCTCCCGGGCCATTCGGTCTTTCCTTTCTCTCACGTCTATGAAATTAAATCTTACCAAAAATTCTCTCGATCTTGGTTAGAATTTACGTGTCACTAAAATTTACATTGTCCGAACACCACGAAAATCTTCCTCAATATTAAACTGACCCGAATGCATGACAATAATTTCTATCCCAAGGTCAAGGAGCTGTGTGCGCTCCACGCTCTTAACAATATGTTCCAAGAGCGTTGTTTCAACAAACAAGAGCTCGATCAAATATGTTACGGCCTGAGTCCAGACGTTTGGATAAATCCGCACAAATCGCTCCTCGGACTTGGCAATTATGACATTAACGTGATAATGGCAGCGTTGCAGAGAAGAGGTTGCGAAGCCATTTGGTTCGACAAGCGCAGGTTTGAATAAAAATTGCTCAAGAAATAATATCCAACGACTCTGAAGTTTGGATCGTTGGAATGCAACAAAATTCGTTTTTTTATCTTTGGCAAAAATAATTATTTAAATGGGAAATGTGATTACGATGATGAAATTTTCGATTTTTGCCATGACAATGAAGTTGGCAACGTTGGGATCCAACGAAAAATCAATTTCCTATTCATTTTTCATTCAATTTCAAAAAATCATGACCATTTTCGTACCAATTTTGTGTTCCGATCTCAAAAAAAGATCGATTTATTGGCCTGATTGAATATTGAATCAGAATCTCAATAAAAAAAAGTGAAAAACACAATTTCGTTGTATTCCAATGATGCAAACTTCAACATCGTATTTTTACCATCCGAAAAGCATATCGGGTCGACAAAGTTGGATGACATTGGAAATTGCACGAATCACCAACAAAATCAAATAAATTTCGTTGCATTCCAACGTTGCAAACTTCAGCATCATTAATATCCAATAAATTAGGGAGGAAAGCCGAACGAAGATGTAAACGAAAAAAAATTTACTCGGGGAAAGTGGCGAATCGTTTTTTCAAGCCTTTGAGTACACACTGGGTCGTTTTGACCCGAACAATTTTCTGTCATCGATCGTTTGGCGTTTTTTTGCACTTAATTTTCGTTTTCGTAATAAAATGTATTCGTCGCCACAAAATATGGAAAACTCACTACAAAAAACAACAAAAAAAGGATTTTTACCGGAATACAACGATTTTAAAAAGCCTCGGGTCAAATTGACCCAGTGTGCACTTCCAGGGCGCACTCAAAGGGTGAATTTTCTTTAATTTACAACCCGGAACGACTCAGAAAATTGACTAGAAAAAGAATGACGAATTGGAATTTTTTCAGGGACCCAAAATGTTTGTGTTTGGCGAACATAGACGGTTTTATTTTGAATGTCCCAACGGAATATAAATTGGGCTTTGTGTTGTTGCCATTGAAGAGACGACACTGGGTGGCATTGAGAAAAATACACGGGGCCTTTTACAATTTGGATTCGAAGCTCGATGCCCCCCAGCTGATAGGAAAGGTACGGAAAAAGCACAGAAGTAAAAAGTATAAAAATGAGGAAAGACGTTGGATCTAAAATTTGTTGTAGGACGACGAATTATTATCGTACCTGAGAGACCAAATCGAGAGCAAAGAGAAAGAATTGTTTCTCGTCGTGTCTCGTGAAGTGGAAAGCCGCCAGGGCTGGTTGAGTGAAAATTCGAAAAACCAAGAAAATATATTTAGCAATGGAAATGAAGAGAAATGTTACATTGAGGACGGTTTGCTCGAGAACGTCGACCTCAAAATACCGATAACTGACCTCGAGCTAAATAAGAACAATCGTCAGTTGTCCAACAACCAAAGTACCGAAAGGTAATCGCCAATAAGGAGAAAATGCTTGAAATGCACCGGTTATCAGCCTATATATATATATATATATAAATATATTCAACCGTTGGAATCGCTGGAGTGACAATACGCAAAAGAAAGCACACTGGACATTTCGTACGAAGTGAAAAATTAATAAAATACCACAAAGACGATGCAAACGTGTTCAGTGATATAATTGTAATTGATATAACAATTTAATATAATTTCTGGGTAGACTGCAATTCACATGACTCTAAAGTTTGCATCGTTGGAATGCAACGAAATTCATTTTTATTTTCGACAAAAATAATTATTCAAATGCAGAATGTAATTACGATGATAAAATTATTCATTTTTGCCATCCGAAAAGCATATCGGCTCGAAAAATTCGCATGACATTGAAAATTGAACAAATCTTCAATGAAGATAAATATTTTTCGATGCATTCCAACGTTGCAAACTTCAGCATCATGCAATTTACTATGATTTATGATTTGCTTAGATTTATCGCTGCGACTTTACCGCAGCAGCAAAGACGCTTGTGTAAAAAATTTCAAGGTAAAAATACTGTACGTTGCAACAAACAAATTATGTGATAAATGTTTTAATTAATTTAGCTTGTCGCCAATAAGAATCTCCTTTTTTTTTATCGATTGACCTTCACTGCCCACGTTGAAATTTGTCGGTTTCTCTAAGGGAGAGTCGTTCGTTGCGAATAATTGCGAATGTGATCGTGTCTGTCGATGGGCCGTGAGGAAAATCAAGTGCAGAGGCAATTAAGAATTTTCGTTTCGTTTGGAATTATTTTGGAAGCTGCCGATGGGAGAAATAATAAAAACAAGGTCGAGAAGAATCTTTATAATTATTTGGCCCAATTCATTCTCAATATTGAAAAACGACGAAGGAATCGACACTTTTCTGAAAAACAAACCCAAACAAAATATTCTTGTCGTTAAGAATTTCCATCACCATTTCATCGCTAGAGGCGTGTTCATTTTCTCGATTTCGTGATATTGCGTCTGAAGAAAAGCTGACGCTTTGTCGGAGTTTTGACCGCCTAGCCACGATTTGTAAAGGTTGTGCATTAATTGATTTTCCTCTGGTCTTATGGAAGGGAGATTGTGGTACACGGTCTCGAGTCTTGATGCCAATTCCCGGGGCTGCATATTGTCCTGCGGACGAATTTGTGCTCCACCGTTCAAGCAGCCTATGACATTCATAAATATATAAATAATAATATAAAAATAATTAATATAAATATTCGAGCAGCCTATGACATTGATAAATATATAAATAATAATATAAATATGAATAAATAAATAAAATGCATAAAAATTTCATCGACACATTTCCACGATTTCATTTTTCCAATTACTGCGATTTATTCCAATTTAAACCTTCGAGTGCTTGCATCTTGGGTCAATCTGACCCGAGGCGTCTTTCATTAATGCCAACCGATTGGTCATTGAAAATCGTTCGGGTCAGAATGACTCAGTGTGTACTCGAAGGGTCAATATTGAATTTATTTTCGCTTTGACCTAAATTCCTCTTTTTTCAACTCACCAGCCGGACAAGCCATGATTTCTACGTAATCGTACGTGCACTTTTTTCTCTTCAGCTTCTGAACGATATTCTGAATATTCCGAAAACCGTTCGCAATCGCGAACCTCAAGAGTACTTGGCCGTCCCGTTCCAGCACAGCTTCTTGGAAATCCGGATTTCGCAGATTCTTGAATTCTATCCGTACATCGTCGATTTCAAATAAATGGTGCGCAGCATATTCGAATATGTAATCTGCGTAACCACCGGAACCAGATCCACGATGCGACCAAATGTCCACATCTTTCGACTCTTTACAACTACCGAACGGTCGATCCAATCTCTCAGCAGGCACCTCACTCAAAACGGTTCCTCGCTGCTCCAGCATTTGCTCCATCTCAACTGAAACGTTAACAACAACGAATCGTGACTCTGCCAATTCTTCCCCTAGTCTGAAGGTCGAATCATTTCTCAAAATATTTCAAAATCGTCCAGAATAATTGCAAGTTGAACAGAAATTCAGAAAATTGTTTTTTCTTCCGAAAATATCGAAAATTACTACGACATGATGATTCCCGTCGTCTTTCTGAGACATTTTACAAAGACAGTAATTTTCCAATCGAAATTCGCATAAAATGACAAATTTTCCGCTGTTTTCATTGGAGAATGGATAAAAATTACGATGTCTTTGCTGAAATCCTTTAGAGGAACGAGGCAAATGTACAAATTCGCAACAACTTCGTTTCCAGTCGTTTTGGGTATAAAAATGACTCTGAAGTTTGCAACGTTGAGATTCAACGAAAAACATATTTTCTATTGATTATTTATTGAATTTTGAAAATCGTGGCAATTTTTTGAGTCGATTGAGTTTTTTGGCCGCAAGAGAGAATCGTTTTATTGGCCGGACCGAATATTCAATAATAATTATTGGCTCTGCTGAAGAAATAATAGAATTTCGTTGCATTCCAACGATAGAAACTTCAGGATCATGTATAAAAAGAATAATTAATGGTGATGGTTTATAAATTTACTCACTGGCGGTGATAACGCAATCCACGTCTCTCGTATCCTTTAATTTATTGTGAAAGTCTTCTCTATAAGCCTCCAACTTTTTGTCGTAACAGGGCATGAGCGTAATGTGATAAATTCGATCAGGCGATAATCCTTTCGTCTCAGCAATGTGATACTTCACCAACGAGCCCATTATTTGCTGAGGCGATTTGGTGACACTTATATAAGGAATGACGAGATTTCCGTGTGTTTTTTCGGCATAACAGACCCAGCCTGAGGAAAAATTTGTGATTAATGAGGAAAAAACACAAATTTTCGTCGAAACTTGATGTTCTTTTGGTTCGCTACCTGGACAGGACGACGCGAGCATTGGCAATTGTTTTGGTAAACCTTCCTTCGCCGATTTGTATCTCTCGACAAATTCTTTGGCCGATTCTAAGAGCGCGAAATCTTCGGCCGCTGTCATATCGAGCACCATGTCCGCTCCTAAACTTCGAAAATATCCGGCCAGTCGATCTATCGCTTCTTCAGGTTCGAGCTCGTAACGCGCGGCTAACGAAATCACTGGCTGCACGGAAAGGCTCACTACGATGTATTTGCAATCCTCCAACTTGCCGGTCTGTAAAATTATTCAAAAATTCAATAATCAATACCATTTTTTATCAACTTTTTGAGTGCGCGCCTCCCACAAGTGCGTGTTGGGTCAGACTGACCCGAGGCGTGTTTCAAATCGTCGTATTTTGGTAAACATGCATTTTTTTTTGTGGAAACGTTTTTTTGTAGTAAATTTCCAATATTTTCATGGACGTAAATTTATTTTTTGACAAAAATGAAAATTGAATTCTCAATTTAATTCGGAAATTAAATTCGATAGTTCGTACGAAATTTCATAATAACGCAAATATTTTGGGATCAAAAAAACCTGTAGTTGTTGTTTTTTTTCGTCGAATATCCGCAAAAGTTCTTCCTGGCTTTGCTGCGTAATGAGCACGCTCTCGGCCGAAGTTATACATCCGCTGCAAGCCAAGCAATCTGCCAACGTGATTTCGACTTTTTCGAGCTTCTCCGCAGCTCCTTGCTGGAAATTTCGTGAGATATTTAATTGGAGCTGAAATTTCTCTTCATATCAAGGTGAAGAAATAATTCAAATTGTGTCTTACATTGTCCAACTCGACGTACGCTCCATCTTCTTGTATTTTTATTTTTGCTCCTGTCTTGGTACTCGATTTTTTCACTTCCACAGGCTTGATGCATTCCTTAAGAATTATTTGAATTGAAAAATGGTTCAAAAAATTGAAAAATATAACAAAACGAACGATTTGTATAAAAATAATTGATTAATATTTCGACAGTAATGATTAGCAAAATTTTACTCACTTCAGACGGAGTAATGAAGTCATCAAGATTTGTTATTTGCAAAGCGCCACTGAATCGCGATGTCATTTTGTTTCGAACTGTTGTCTATGAAAAAAAGATCGTTCGGAGCAACAAAATCTAATTATTGATAATTATTATCGTGTGTGCTTGTTGTATGTCAATAAAACAAAATCGTCTGGATTATTCGCCTGACACATTATGACTTCACTGACATAACCTCAAATGCGTGGATAAATCAGCTGATGTGTGTGTTTTCTTTTTACTTCACCAATCGCTGCTCTCACTGCCCATCCTTGTCCATTCAACGGGCGAATGAAAACCCTGGAAATCGTGAATCGATCCCTGATTGGAGCGATACTTCTAAATTGGCTTTGATGCCAATAAAATGGCAGCGCGCTCCCGCTCGTTTCCTTTCAAACTCCTCGATCCCCTTCGAATTCCATGGGCCAAATCGAAATGTGCAAAAAATTCGCGATACATTTCACATGTTGCGAGAAAAAAAATCAAGTTCCAAGACGAATCTGAATAAAACCGAATGATATTTTCAATTTTTAACGGGTTTTGCCTTTCATTTGTAATCGATGGGGATATTACGTAATGCACACGGGAGTATATGGGCTCGTGATTGGAATTGGTCATTTCCGATCCGGTACTCCGGCGCTTCGTCCCGGGGGGTTTATCGAGTTCGAACCTAAAAGCATTTTGAATTACGGTGTTGAAAAACACAGAATTTGTTCTAAGAAATCGTGAATTTGCGGATTAAACAATGGCGAGTGCGAATGAACGTACGGAGGAAAGCAAAGATTCATCGTCGAATAATGAGACGAAAACATCAGCGCCGAAAGGTGAAAAGTGGGGTTATGATCTGTATCCCGAAAGACGAGGTGGTAGACACAGTGTCGATTGGTTCCGGGCGTTTTTCATGCTCGAAGGACGCGATAATATGCAGAACATACGATGTGAAAAGAATGTTTACAATTGTGTAAGGACGAGTACGTACGTACCGCATTTTAATGGTGGTTTCAATCAACTCTCCACACATTAGCGTCAAATGCAATTTCTAAGCACATTTTTCTTTCCATTCTCCAGGTCCCTTGGTCAAAATTATGATGGCCGCTCTCAAAAGCTCCGGATGGTAAGTTTTCCATATTTCCTAACCCACCGAGCAAATCGAGGCCAAAAGAATTCTGAAGAAACGGCAACTGCGGCCGCGAAATTCTCGAAAAATCGAAAAAATTGAATTTCCCAAATTCCCAAATCTTTAACACGTTTCTCCGGTTCAATAAAATCAAAAAATTTAAGCTTTGCAGGCGTTTCGCTCCCTCGGACGCCGTTTGTTGACCGAAATACCAAAAAATCTATTTTTTCCTTCCAGCGAAATAAATATCAGACGTCACATAGTCTGCGAGTTCTGTGATGAGTCCGTCAGCGGCGGATACGATCCAGAGCTAAATCAGGTACTTCAAAATCCAAAAATTTGGTAACAAAAACCATAAAATGCCACGTGGCAAAAAAAAGGAGACCCAGGGGATGATTTTTAATGATCCCGAAGTTTTCGTGGCTAGAATACAACGAAAAATATATTTTTAATCCATCATTTTGATAATTGATGCACTTTGTCAATTTTTTTTATAGTAAATTCGGTTTTTAAATGGCAAACGAAGCTCCAAAATCCCAAAATTTGGTGAAAAAGACTGTAAAATTCCACTCGACAAAAAAAACGAGACCCAGGGGACGATTTTTAATGATCCTGAAGTTTTCGTCGCTTGAATACAACGAAAAATATATTTTTAATCCATCATTTTGATAATCGATGCAATTTGTCAATTTTTTGATAGTAAATTCGATTTTATAATGGCAAACGAAGCTGCGCACTATTTTCGATGAATACTGTACGGAAATTTTGCACTTTGCTTGAAAAAATTATCGGTTTTCGTTGCATTTTATCGATACGAACTCCAACATGGTCATTCGTTTGGAATTCTGGACCAAAAACAATGTAATAATTACAGATAGTCGTGTGCCAAAATACTTCAAAGACGGAAGGAATCGTGCAAGGAGTATTGACGCACGAGATGATCCACATGTTTGACTTTTGTCGTCACAATTTGGATTTCAAAAATATCGACCATTTGGCATGCACAGAAATCCGAGCGGCGAATTTGACGCATTGCAGTTTCCTGAGTGCGGTAACACGAGGGGAGGCTGCGTTTTGGAACGTGAAGGCGAGGCAGCAGGTACAAAGTTACGAAAAAGAATAATCGTGAAAAAGCTTGATCCAGAGTTTAACGATGTTTTGTTGGATTTCAGGAATGCGTGAAAAACAAAGCCGTGCACTCGGTTATGAGCGTCAGGAAAATAACGTACGAGGAAGCTCGAGAAGCCGTGGATCGAACTTTCCCAAAATGTTATCCCGACATGGAGCCGATCGGGCGTCGTTTACGACCGCGATCCAACGACATGTTCAAAGCTTATTACGAAGCTCCGCTCTATGGTTACGAATATTGAACATTAATCTAATGTAGTTTCTTTATAAAGCCAAAAAAAATTGTTATTTAAACAATCGACGGCTAGGAGTGCGATATTTTGCTCCTGGCCAACTTGCCATGAAATCGGAACCTCCTGGCCCACTTTTCTCGGTCAACGTTGGACTTGAGCGAGTCGCTATGGATCGAAACCAGTAGAAGACGTTTTCAAGGATCCCTGGAAAATTCCTGGAGCTCGTGAGCATCGGTAGGCCCTTGACGAATCAATTTTATTCATTGACAAACGATCTTTCACTTTGCACGACATATGACCTTCGAACTACTCGAGTGGTAAGGAAATTTCTGTGAATCCCGAGACGCGCGGATGCTGATCAAACAAGTTGCCGATTTTACCGCCTACCGGCTCGCGAACAATGTCGCAGTCGCGACGCGTGTTATCGATTTTATGATCACGCAATCGACAATGACTCTGAAGTTTGCAACGTTGAAATTCAACGAAAAACATATTTTCTATTGATTATTTATTGAATTTCGGAAATCGTGGCAAGTTTTGAGTCGATTGAGTTTTTTGGTCGCAAGAGAGAATCGTTTTATTGGCCGGATTAAATATTCAATAATAATCATTGGCTCTGCTGAAGAAATAACAGAATTTCGTTGCATTCCAACGATGGAAACTTCAGGATCATCAGTCGACACGTTTTTTAGCTTTCGCTCCGAAATGGCGATTTCTGCTCGGGCCCTGGATCGACATTTCCTTTCTTTCCCTCCGCAGCTCGCCCTCCGTGGGCAAAATTATGAGAGCGGCAGAAAAAACGTTGAAAAACTCGCAGCGGAGTCGAGTAAATTGCGAAAAACTCGGTCGATACAGAGACTCGATGTTTTCCATTATCAGAACCGCTGGAAAACTGTTTCCGTCCTGGGCTCGAGCGCTAGCCGGGCCAGAGCTAAGCGCTCACCCATCCGGGCACTGGTTTCGGTCGAAAAAACACGAACCAGGAGCCCAACGACTCTGTGACCTTCGTTTCTCTCCTACCAAAACATTCCACGACTCACACATGCCAAGCTTGTCCCTGATTTCGAAATTCTGTCGATTCCGACCGTCGATCATCGAAAAAGCGTCTGCACTGTCATTTACGTTGATAAACTTTGCAAAAGGTCGAGGTCTGTTTTCGCAGCTGGATTCGTTCGTTTTATTGAATTTTTCCCACGCATTATGAGCTCAGCGTGATAAGCCGAGCACGTGATTCCTCCCGGCAACTGTTTTTTCCTTGTATATTCGGTTTTTCGGTTATTCTCTTTTCGGAATATTCGGTTTCGAATATTCCGAATTATTTTGTCACTCTTTGACAGGGACGAGGAATTTCTTCGAGATCCTCGTGGAGTCTGGAAAATTTTTCATAAGCATCGAATCACTCGCGTTATTCGTAAAACCATTTCGAACGTTTTTCTCATATTTTCTCTCACACGATTCGCTCAAAAGTTATCTGCAAAGTATCGCAATTACGTAAGAGGAATATTGAGCATGACAAGTGATCGCATAATCACGGCAATGCTAAATTCTGCTTCTTGTTACAAGCGTTGGGATTATCATGGGAAAAAAAATACAAGTCTCGCGTCCCGCATGGGTCGTGCATTGTGTCCCTCGTGTCGTTGTTTTTTCTCTCATTGCGACACACTTTCGGTTCTAAAAGTACCGGACGAACAAAACGCTGGATCCTTCCTTTGTTGGGTTTCAAATTCACACGAACGTGGACACGAACCTGTGTTTACCCACGTGGGCGTGTGTGTTGAGGAAGGAAGTGCGAAAGCCCCAAGTAGCAACACGATCATAAATCCACGAGAACTGTTCTCTTAACTAACACACACAAAGCGACTAGGAAACTCTCGGAGCAAACAGAGCTTTTGTATGCAGAGGATTTTCATGTTTGATCGTATTTTAATACGAGCTTTGTGTCGTGCCACACACGAAATAATTCGGTATTATGATTTATATGCATTTCTGTTCGATTAAATGAACGTCAAGATGTTCTTAAGAGTCATTAATCAAATGTGCTCGACCGGAGAAGAAAATTGGATTGTATGAGAATCTTGTCACCAATGTTCTCTGATGAACGACTCTATTTCATCAGATCGTTTATCTTCCAGCATCCAATGCAATTATTGGGTAATACGGAGCATCTTGTAATTCGTTTTTCTTCAGAAACTTCCAAATTAAACATTTTCATGTCACGAAGATAAATTACCGCACCTTTCGCTTTTTTTAAATCTAATTCAATTTTTATTACGCTTTCGAAGTTGAATCTTCGAGTCCACACTGGGTCGTTTTGACCCCAATAAATTCGGGTCGGAAAAAAGGTCTAGAATGCAACGATTTGAAAAAAGTTTTCTGTTCGTCAATTCTTCGTTTTTGGTTTTGGAGCATTTTTGTGCTTTTTTTAATGTGACAAATTCAACATTTTTGGGTCTAAAGATTTTTTAATTCCAATCTAATTAAACTAGTTAAATTAAATCAAACTTGATTAATTAATTAAATTAATAATTTAATTTAATTAATAATTAAATTAAATTCTTTTAATAATTAAATTCTTTTAATAAATTAAATCCTTTTAATTTAATTAATAATTAAATTAAATTAATCATTGAATTAATAATTTAATTTAATTAATAATTGAATTAATAAATTTAATTTCATAATAAAGTCATAAATAAAAAATAAATTTAATTGAATTGAACTAGTTAAAATAAAAAATGAATCTAGTTAAACTAAAAACAGTTTTAATCATTTTTTTTTCTTTTTCGGTGACTAACGTTTTGGGCGTCGTGTCAAAGGACGTGGAAGTTTGTCCGAGAGGAGCCCTTCGACATGTTTTATTCATGGCTGATTAAATAATTCATGGTTGTATTTGGTTGTTTCTGAAAAAGGTAAATTTCCGTCGAATCATATATAGAGAATTTTTTTTAGGAATGGGCGGACAGAGTGCGAAACCGATCAATAGTGCCGTAGTAGAGAAACTACGCAGAGCGAATTTTACGAGCATACAAAAACGTACGACTGTTTTGTTTTGAGAGGAACAGGGAAAAGTGGAATTTTCTCTATTATTGATGCGAGATACTCTTAGGGAACGTTTTCGATAACGAAAGTAACGCTGACGCTCGTAATAAACAGGGACCTTAATAGAAAACAATCAAATAACGTGACGATCCAACTTTTTTGTTTTGTTTTGACTGTGGAAATGCGAAGTTAATGTATTGTTTTGACACGAGTGTCCTGTTATACTTTCTAACTGATTGACACTCAAGGCTTTCACGCTTTTGGATGGAATAAATGTAGCGGATGGGTGTCCGAGTTTTTATGCTTGGAAACATTTTGTTTCACTCAATTCGTTTATTTCCCTTTCAAACTCACAGAAAGTCAAGTGGGTCGAGAGGGAAATCGCTGTCCCTTGCAATTCACGGTGACGAGAACGAAAGAAGAAAATTCCGGCGGTCCGGAAAACCGAGAATTTGCGAACTATCGAAACATTGAAAAATCGTAAAAGAAATTCGAATGGTCGGGACCAATTTCGACCGGCGATGACATCGAAAAATGAGGTTCGTCAATTTTATTTTCATAATCTTCTTGTCAATCGGAATTCTCGTGAAATTCAATTTTTCTCCACTCCAAAATCGTCATGGAAAAAGCAATTTGGCAATTGAAACATTTTCGTTACGTATTTTCACCAAAAATCAGTGAACCCTCGAAATTTCTTGGATTTTTCGTCTCCCATGTCTTCGGGACGTTGTCGTGTGAGCGTTTTCCATGGTTTTCCTGTAGTTTTTTTTCCGACCGCATGAAAAGGATCCCCGGACCAGAATTTTGTTTACACTGAAGAGAAAATTTTATTGAAAAAGATCGATATTTTGTTGGATACGTTGAACTAAACGTTTTTTTCGAAAAATCACGAAAACTTTGTCATTTCAGCAAAAAACATTCTAGAAAATTTTTTCGAAAAGTGAATTTTTGTCCTTCCAATCGTAAATTTTGCCGACAGTTCCGTTACAAATGAAAAATATTGTCGAAATAACGAAAGTTTTGGAATTTTCGTTTTTTTTCATTTTTATTTTTTCGAAATTTTGAAAAAGTTCGCCAGATTCAGCAAAATATCGACGTTTTTCGACAAAATTGAATTTTCAGTGTAAATATCTTGACGCTGGATAAACGGACAAGGGAAAACCATGAGGATTTTTTAAATCGCATCTGCCGGCCCATGAACTCGAATTTCGTCTTCGCGCGCGTCTATAAAGACTTAATTGCGATTGTTTTGCGTTTGGCGAGATCCTCTTTGAAGGACGCGGGACTTTAGCAGTCCTGACGCGAGGATCTTCCCGTCTTACCCAACATTTCCATTCTTTGCCTGATTGTTGGGGAAAATCCTGTTGGCATTTGGTTCCGTATGTGCAGCAGCTCGGTAGGAAAAGTGAAGAACGCCGGCGCGTAGGCGAATGAGAAAGAGAAGGAGGGGGAGCGAGAGGGGATTCGCGAACGAAATCTCGGAAGCGCGCGCTCTCATTCGAGGTGGAGAGGTACAAACGCGAGGACTCGAGAGTATGATTATTGGCAATTTTAGTGATTGGCAGTCTCCGGTGTGTGGTAAAAGCGCCTTATTGGGTAGAGAGGGATTCAAAGTATGTCAATAACTAAGTTTTTTGCTTCTTTACCGAGTGATCCGATGACTGTGACGCTTTTGTCCTTCCTCCGTTATTGTATATACACGTATATACGAACTTGGTATGCACAGCGAGCGAGAAAGAGGGAGAAGGAGAAAAATATGAAAAGCAAAAGGCTCTCGCGCATCTGTGACGATGAAAAGAGAGACGAGGAACGGGTGTGATGTTGGTAGGTGAACAACTAGACTGGAAGTAGGGAGTTCCTGTCCTCTTCTACACGAACGGACGAAATTTTCTCCTCGGGCTACCGCACGAGAGAGTAAATGCTTCTGTGTTTCACGTCGACGACGACGACGACGAGGAGAAGCGAACTACGAGTCAGTGCCAATCGCGGTCTCGTCGCGCCGAGACCATCAATTTTTTCTCCGTCCCTTCTCGTTTATAATAAAAACATAAATTTATTTATATGTCTCTCATCACATAAAATTTTTTCGTCACTCCGTTTTTTACCGATGATTTCGTTTTCGTCATTCCCGTTAAATTTAGTTCCTTTATTTTTACAAATATTCCTCGCGCTCTTCATATGAGTTGATACAATCGCTTCCGTTTTTTCTTTCAACCAAATTTTGTTGGAATTTTTTCAACGCTCTAACCAACTCATAAGTTTCCTCATTCGCTTCCCCATTTTTTCTCCCCATTACGACAACTTTTTGCCCAAATCTTCGTCCAGTTTTTGTGAACTTCGACACTATCTTTCCATACGTGCGAGTGGTGAACGCTGCGGTCCAGCAACACAATTCCAGCTAAACACGTGAGATTTCGACTTTTCAACATTCCAATCTTTTTCCCATTATTCATGTTGTAAAACGAACTGGACGATTTTGGAAATCGGAGCAAAAAATGGAATTACGCGAAAATTTCCATCTGCAACGAACGCGATTTTCCCCATGAATATTCGAGAGATTTTCAAACGCGATCGTAATTGAAATTAAATTTTTTTTTAAATCCTTTTTTTTTGGGGAAATCGTCCACGAGTAATTTGTTTGGGTGCCGAAACGTGTATCGCGAGAGCGACGCTTTTCCACGATATAGAAAAAAGTCTGGTCCGTCAAAAGAGAGAGAAAAACCGGATGACCTTGAAATTTTTTCAAGGTTCCTCCACCTGGGTAGATCCGGACTCGATGGTCCGCTCCGAAAAGTTCGATTCCAACTTTTTCGTTCCGAACCATCGTCGTTCACTTCCAAAGACACTCGAAGGGGTAAAAGTTGCGAATATCCAATCATAAGGAACGAGTGAACTAAAGTCGCGATCTTATGAATGAAAAAACTGATCGATCTCGTGTGTGGCATTGAAAGGCAACGGAGTAACGAGTCTTTCCAGCGAGACTGTCGCATCTCCGAACGAGAAAATTTCAAAGCCGGTATTAACGACGAATTATTTTCTAAAGTGGCTGTTGATAAGGTGTTGAAACTTTCTACAGGTTTTCTATCGCCTCCTCGACCCACACAGCAACGCTAATTGTCGTCGTTTCTTTCGACGTGTGCCCTTGAGCATTTTCCCAGAGAAAAGACGCGTGCAGCTTTCCATAGGCCGATTTGGCTCTGTTTTGCTGTCCAACTTTTTTTTCTAATCCTTCCCTACACTCGAGACTAATTACTCGGTCCAGGAATACGAAGTTTCATTCCGCACAGGAAAATAGACAATTTTTGACCCTTCGAGTGCACGCCGGGCCAATCTGACCCACGACGTTTTTCAAGCCATTGTGTTCCGGTGAATATCCATTTTTGTTTTTTTCTAGAGACGTTTTCCGTAGCAAATTTTCCATTCTCGATGGGCCTGAATTTATTTTTCGACGCAGAAACGAAAATTACATTGGGAGAAAGTTGTCCGGGTCACAATGGCCCATCGTGTACTCGAAGGGTTAACATTTTGGAAAGAATTCAATAAAAAATGAAATTTGCCAATCAACGTGTCAAAATTACTCCAAAAATTCATTCACTCTGCATGTTCGCCTCCGTGTGTTTTCAACACACTCGTAAACACACCGAAATTCTTTGGGGCTAAAACGACCCAGTGTGTACTCGAAGGGTTAAAATTCTCGAAAGAATTCAATAAAACATAAAAATTGCCAATCAACGTGTCAAAATTACTCCAAAAATTCACTCTGTACGTTCGTCTCCATGTGTTTTTAACACACTCATAAATATATCGAAATTCGTTGGGGCTAAAACGACCCAGTGTGTACTCGAAGGGTCAAAATTCTCGAAAGAATTCAACAAAAAAGGAAATTTGCCAATCAACGTGTCAAAATTACTCCAAAAATTCACTCTGTACGTTCGTCTCCATGTGTTTTTAACAGACTCATAAACACTCCGAAATTCGTTGGGGCTAAAACGACCCAGTGTGTACTCGAAGGCATAAAATCCTTGAAACAATTGCAAATAAATAAAAAAAACGGACGATTGCCCAGTCAAAATTACTCCAAATCACTTCATGTGTTTGTTACACACTCATAAACACACCGACGCACACACTCGCTCGTGGAGGATCCAGTGAAATCTCCAACAGCCCGTTATTCGGTGACATACATTAGGTAGGTCATGCGGGTATATACACGTACATGTGGCTGTGTAATGTAGATGGAAAAATATGCGTCGTCCGCATCATATGCCCCGGATTTTCCGTCAGTCGAGTTGAACAAGAAACTACACCATTTTTTCTCTCTTTAATTCTCATGGTTACGACCTCCCCGTTAATTATACATCGCACTTGATGAATTAATATTTACGCACGTGGAAGACAACCTTCACCCCTCGATTTGTGGCTAATAAAGGCTTTATCGATTCCCATTACGATCTCTATACTACAGCGGACTGGAACCAAGTCGCGAATCCCTAATAATAAGGGAATAACTCTATCGATTTATCAGACATCGTGGCTTTGACACGTCAATTCCAAATTTATCCGTTTTTTCTTTTTAATCGTGCTTCCGGCTTCCGCCCGTTGTCGCATTAATCGAATCAAACGTTCTGTATGAAGACAGAAAACGATGTTCGCATCGCATCGATGAAGCGCAACGAAAACTCATTATTTTTTTAAGCGCAGCGAAAAATTATGATAGTGAAATTTTCATCGTTGGAATACAACGAAAAATTTATTTTTATTCATTATTTTAATAATTAATGCACTTTTTACCATTTTTATTGAAGAAAATTCTGTTTTTGATCGGAAACGAAGACTGCGCCACTATTTTTGACAAATTCTGCATGGAAATGCTTCGTTCTGCTTTAAGAAAATGCGTTTTCGTTGCATTTCAACGATGCAAACTTCAACGTCGTGAAAATTTTTCGTACAGTTTGTCAAAAATAGTGAAACAGCATTCTTTGCCATTCAAAAACCGAATTTACTATTTAAAAAAATTGGATAAATTGCATTAATTATCAAAATTATGCATAAGAAAATTTTTTCGATGTTTTCCAACGATGCAAAGTTCAGGTTCTTCCCTAGCTCGCACGAGTTCGTCACGTCGCAATGAAGTCATGACGAGGGCGAGAAAAAACGTTAATGAGACAGGCAAAAGCGTGGGTCGATTTGTTTCTTGTTTACTGAATTTTGTCGGACAAATTTTTCAAGCACCACGAATCGTCCTACTTTTTTCTACTCGTGACTTCGTAATTACTCGATTTCGCGACGTTTATCGTCTTGAGTCTATGGTGTGGACGAGTTTTTGGTTCTCGTCAAGGGAGCATCGAACTGAACGTTTAAGAAAATGCAATTTTTCAGGGGAACAGTGCATTAGAAAATTATTGATCAAAGATTTTTACGAGCTTCTCAATTCGTTCGAGAATTTTTTTTCCGTCTACACACGCAGCGGTTTACTTGGCAAAGCGACCCTCAAGCACTGCCTGAGCCGTGCGATGTATACGAGAAAGATTAAAGTCGATTTTGACGTTTTTTATGAACCGTTACAGGCTTTGTTTGCTGATTGATTAACAAGCGAGTGCTCCTGCTGTTTCGAGGCTCTCGGAGCACATTTAGGACTCAGTATCGAGCCGCCTAACTCGGAAACTCGATCGCATTGAATTTTCAAACTTTTTGCAGCCGAGTTTTTCTTCGTGGGTCTCCGATACTATCGGGGAATGTGTTCTCTGATAAAAATGGAAACAAACCGCGATATCAGCGAGATAATCGAGCGGGGAACAGCAGACGAGGGCAGGGGGAGGAAAAAAGCATCGAAACGTGTACAATACGTCCCCTCTGGTCTCTGAGGGGCGCGCGTCAGTCAGCAGCTCGATATTACTCGATATCCGCAATAGAGCGAGATCGAGCCCGTGGTTGACCCACTTATGCACTCCAAACGAGTTTTTTATTCGAATGCCTTAAATTTAATATCCCGAAAGACCACAATAACGATGTTTGCTGAAGAGACTTTAAAATACTTCCTTTTACGACAGTTACGTCGCGTCGTTTTGTTAACGTCTATAGGAAGCGATAGTTACGTAAATTTTCGCGTTTGATGCATAGCAGCAGATTCGAGACAGCTGGAAAGTTCAAACGATTACGGATGATCATTTTTTGAATTTAATTTCGTATCATTTAATACGTTTTTTTTTAACAAGCGCACGAGCGTCCAGTCATTTTCATCGCTTGACTGCAGTTTTTTAAAGCATGCGGTGAAAATTTAAAATCATTGTTTGCACGAAGAATGCACTCGGTAGCGTCCCACTTTTCCGAGGCGCACAATTAATCTGCCTTTCATAGAAAGAAAACGGATTTTCAGTTACGACGTCGAGAATTCAAACGAGCTTGCTCCATTTATACACTCAAAGCAACATGTTTTTTACTCTACACGCTCCAACACAAAAAATAAACCCGAAGGAACGGTGAATAAGAAAAAAGCGGAAATTCTCCGGCTATACCATTTCTTCTTTATGCCGCGCGTTTGCCTTTTTTACGTACTTGCCGGATCCTCTTTGCTTCTTCATTCCCATTAGGCTGTAGCGCCAAAGTATATTCTTTCAGAGTTATTGACTCTGCCCACGGATATTTTATGTACAAAGCAGCCAAGAACATGTTAAGCTTCGGTTTTTACAGAAACAATTTGTTTTTTATCGTCTCTCTGCGCAATTCTATTCGGTAATCCTGAACTTTTGAAACTTCCGTACCGTAATTTGTGTTACGAACACATTTAACGAAATTCTGGGTTCATAGCATTTTACTGATTGACTCAATACACTGGGTCCCACAGACCCAGTGAATTTTGTAACGTTACGCTTCCCATACAAGCAAATTTCTCTGTTTGAAATTTATGAATCATTTTTATAGAAATATCGTGAGCTTTACACTTTGCTCTGGGTCTGTGAGACCCCTGGAACTCGGTAATTGTTACGGATCTTAAAAAAGTAATTTTTTTAGTTTTAAATTCACATCTGGACCGAAGAACAATTTGATACGAAAATATCGTGAGCTTTACACTTTGCTCTGGGTCTGTGAGACCCCTGGAGCTCGGTAATTGTTACAAATCTTATAAAAGTAATTTTTTCAGTTTGAAATTTGCATCTGGACTGAAGAACAATTTGATATGAAAATGTCGTGAGCTTTACACTTTGCTCTGGGTCTGTGAGACCCCTGGAACTCGGTAATTGTTACAAATCTTATAAAAGTAATTTTTTCAGTTTGAAATTTGCATCTGGACCGAAGAACAATTTGATATGAAAATGTCGTGAGCTTTACACTTTGCTCTGGGTCCGTGAGGCCCCTGGAACTCGATAATTGTTACGGATCTGATAAAAGTAATTTTTTTAGTTTTAAATTCAGATCTGGACTGAAGGATGATTTGTTATAGAAAAAAATCGTGACCTTTACACTTTGCTTTGGGTCTCTCAGACCCTTGCGCCAACTTTTACCGTTTCGGAATGAATCTTTTAGAGAGACTTTCGGTATTTGTGGACGAGCAAACGAGAGGGAGATCTTTTCTTGTGGGGGAAAAAAAACTCATCCATCCCTACTACGAATCCCTCGAGCACTAAAAAAAAATTTGTTCACATAAAAGTAACTGCCTGATCCCGCTGTCTCTTCAGTCCATGGCTTACCAAGGACCCGTGTGGTGTTTGTACGTTTTGAAATTTATTGTGAAGGTCGCCAATATTTATTTCGAATTCCAAAGATTAATACGAATTTTCGTCCCGAGCTTGTTCAGTGAGATTTTCGATTCATTTGCACCAAAATCATTTCCGAACGTTAAATCAGATGGAAAATGCAACTGACAGCTGTCAAATTGACCGCGAATCGATCGCGATCTCGAGAAACGTTTAATTCACTTCAAGCCCAAATATTTAGTCTCATCCATTGGCCGCGATGCATCCCAACGATTTCATTAACGTGCAAAGGAAAAAACTCATTCGGAACGCAGGAATTTTGTAATTTTATTATGTTTTTCGCGCTTTTTGTGCGGCGTAAGTTCCGACGAAGCAAATTTGAGTAACTCGGTAACTCTGTTTTCTGTCAACTCGAATCTCCATGAGTTCTCGCGTTCGGGAACTCGTAACGATTTCGAGCACACTATTGAGAGTTATGGTGATCGCGAGAGGCGTGTTCGATCCTCTTTCCGGCTTGATGACTGTTCGAACGGGACTCTCGTAGTTGTTTTTCCAGTGTGGTATAACGGTTCTAAAAACCGGACTCTGCATCAGGGTCTCTCAACTCTCATTCTTTAATTTAAAAAACGAATTAGTTTTTTTTTCTCCGACGATCGTTTCGTTTTTCATCTCCAACCGCACAATTTTCTTCTCGCCGTTTTTCCCCCTTCGTTCAGTTCCTCGGGATAACCGTAATTTTCAAGTTTTTCGTGTACGTTTTTGCTTCCACAGACTTTCTGAAAGATGTTGACGAACTTTTGCATCGCCTCGCTGCTCCTTTTCACTTGTTATTATGGCACCGCGTCCGCTGTTGCTGTCTCCCAGGAACCAATCGCCCAGGACGAAGATATCGCCAGGCATTACAATTCTCGATACTCCATATTCGATGAGCCTTACAATATCGAATTCAAGTATCACAATTACGAACAGATGAGCCGCTTTCTAAGGGCCACTTCGCTTCGCTTTCAAAATCTCACTGCCCTCTATTCCATAGGAAAATCCGTTAAAGGTACCGTTTCCCATGACTTTGTTATTTATACTTCAATGACTCTGAAGTTTGCAACGTTGAGATTCAACGAAAAACTTTTTTTCTATTGACTATTTATTGAATTTTGAAAATCGTGGCAATTTTTTGAGTCGATTGAGTTTTTTGGCCGCAAGAGAGAATTGTTTTATTGGCCGGACCAAATATTGAATAATAATTATTGGCTCTGCTGAAGAAATAACAGAATTTCGTTGCACTCCAACGATGCAAACTTCAGGATCATTTTTGAAATAATATCCACAGCGTCAAGTCCACGAAGATCAATAAAAACCAAGAGATCCTGTGGAATTTCTTCAATTTCACACACGCACGGATCGAAACAATACTTTTGTACGAGACTCGACCGACTCAAAACTCCTAGCGACTTCATTTTTCGATCAAATCGAAAAAACTGATGAAAATTCATCATTTTAATTAGAAAAATTATCTCCAGGCGATTCCAATCATTTTTTTTCTACTGATTATTTAATGAATTTTGAAAATCGTGGCAATTTTTCGAGTTGATTGAGTTTTTTGGTCGCAAGAGAGAATCGTTTCATTGGCCGGACCAAATATTCAATAATAATTATTGGCTTTGCTGAAGAAATAACGGAATTTCGTTGCATTCCAACGATGGAAACTCGAGGATCATTCCTTTCGTCCTGTTCTATTAAAACACGATCTTGAAGTTCGAGTCGTCGAAATGCAACGAAAACTGATTCATTTTTCGAGCAGAGTGCAAAATTTTCATTCAGTTTTCTTTGCCATTCGAAAACCAAATTCAAAAAAAAAAAAAAAATTGACGAAATTGCATTAATTATCAAAATAATGAACGAAAAATCTTTTTCGTTGTATTCCAACGATGCAAACTTCAGTATCGTCAATTATTATGATCCCCGCACTGATGTCAGAATCCTCGCTTCCTTTCTTTCAATCATTCAGGACGAGACTTGTGGGTGATGGTCGTATCGTCTTCGCCTTACGAGCACATGATCGGAAAACCTGACGTCAAGTACATCGCAAACATACACGGAAATGAAGCAGTCGGTCGAGAACTCATGCTCCATCTCATTCACGTAAGTGAATTTTTCTTTCTCTTTTAATTTTCCGCATTGAGATCATAGTCACGATCTTGTGTGAGCATGCAATACGTAATCGACAACGCGAGCCCTGGAAATTCCTGAGATCAACACGATTCCAGGCATTCGATCAGCTGATTGACGAAAATGTCAAAAAAATCAATTTGGTTCCATGGGGAATAATTAACAAACAAATTTCTTATCAACTCTCGCGAGGAATTGCGTCCAAAAGCGATAAAGATGCCGGGTTTTTCTGGTCGATAAAAAGTCCGGGAATTCCCAGCACAATTAAACATTCAATCATCCCGCGAGCAATTAAAATCTGCATGCTCATGAAGATTATCTTTGTCGAATTATTTTCAACTTTAATACGACGTTGTAACGTTTACCGCGAGGAACTATCGATTACTCGAAAGAACTCGATGGAAAAAAGTGACGTGACATTGTCAAGGACGACAAACGCGTGGTAGAATATTTTTTAGAGTCTTTGTATTCAATGATCGTTACAAAAGCGAGGCTTCGTACCGAAATTCTCAACGTCCCAAGAATTCGTTACACGATTACAAATTTTTTATTTTTACACATACACAGACGCTTCGTGCATTTAGAAATAAGAGAAAAATAATTCTTTCAAATCGCAAATCCTGTTCGTTCTCTTTTTCTTCCTGAAAGAGATTTCTCAATTGAATTTCGACGCACAAATTCCTCCGGCGATTTTTCTTCCATTTTTTTTTTTCAATTGAATTTTTTTTTTCTTTAGCTTTTTGTTACTAAATATGGCGTTGATCCTTACATTACTTGGCTGTTGGACAATACGCGAATACACATTTTGCCCTCGATGAACCCCGACGGCTTCGAAGTCTCGAAAGAAGGCTCCTGCGAGGGCGGACAAGGACGTTACAACGCTCGGGGCTTCGATCTCAATCGTAATTTCCCGGATTACTTCAAACAGAACAACAAAAAAAGCCAACCGGAAACCGAAGCTGTCAAGGAATGGGTATCAAAAATTCAGTTCGTACTTTCAGGAAGTCTTCACGGCGGAGCTTTAGTTGCCAGTTATCCTTTCGACAATACACCAAACTCGCGTGAGTACAAATCCATTCATTTATCTCACTTGATGAGCGTTCTCGTCTTTCCCCTCAAGCTTAACATACGATGCGATCGTTTTTCTATTCTTCGATAATAGTTCTGGAACGCTCACACGTATATCGCTCTATATGGTCGCACGCAAAGTACCTTAAAAAAAACTGCATGAGAATTTGACAAAAAAATTTTAAAAATTCTCGTAAATTCACGAAAACCGTTAGTCATTTTTTGAGTGGATAAATATTACGAAAAAATTCATAATCGAGACTCGTACTTGTCCAGGAAGAAATTAAATTTCTGGTCCGAAGAATAGTTGACAATTTTTTGGAAAAAACTTCATGAGAATTTGACCGAAAAACTTGAAAATTCTCGTAAATTCACGAAAAACGTCGATTGTTTTTTGATTGGATGAATATCACGAAAAAATTCATAATCGAGACTCGTCCTTGACCAGGAAGAAATTAAATTTCTGGTCCAAAGAATAGTTCACAATTTTTTGGGAAAAACTGCATGAGAATTTGACCAGAAAACTCCAAAATTCTCGTAAATTCACGAAAAACGTCGATTGTTTTTTGATTGGATAAATATCACGAAAAAATTCATAATCGAGACTCGTCCTTGTCCAGGAAGAAATGAAATTCCTGGTCCGAAGGATAGTTGACAATTTTTTGGGAAAACTGCATGAGAATTTGACCAAAAAACTTGAAAATTCTCGTGAATTCACGAAAAACGTCAATTTTTTTTTGATTGGATAAATATCACGGAAAAATTCATAATCTAGACTCGTCCTTGTCCAGGAAGAAATGAAATTTCTGGTCCAAAGAATCGTTCCGAATTTTTTCAAAATTTTCTGTTTCCTGGTATTTGTATCAGATCGAAAATAACGATAGCGAATTTTTTTAAATAAATTCGCTCCATTTCCTAATATTTATTCCCGATTCGTCATCGGCGATCCCAGGAACCCTTTTGCATGGATTAATACTGCCGAGTCTGTCGTACATAAGAAAAAATTAACGCCTCAAAGGGTTCAATAACGTGTATGTATAAAATCAATATTCTCTGAAATATTTTCACGCAATCAGGAATATGTCGTTCGGCACCTTTGTGCGCAGGTAAATTCGTATGTTTTTAAGCTTTATCAACGACTGTAGAATTAAGTGAATGAATTTTCCGCGGGAGAAACGTTTTTATATTATTTTATATAAATTTTTTTGTTTCTCATAAAGTCTGCCGGAATTTTTGCCATATTCTTTGCCAGTGTAATGAAAATATTCCAACGAGTTTTGCGCGAGTGTGTGAATTTATAAACGCATCGAACACACGATTTGAGAAACGAAATCAGTAAAAAAAATCTCGTCAAATAAGTCTTTTTTTTGTTCTTTTTATTTTATGAATAAATTTTTTTTCTCAAACGTTCGCTTCGAAATCCTGCTGTGAATTTTTACGATGAATTATTCATTTTTACGATCGATACCGAGTCGAGCTCCAGTGACGATGTATTTGGGAACGAAAAGTGTTTCAGAGTTACTCGTCGACGCCCAGCATATCGCCCGACGACGATGTCTTCCGTCATTTGTCTCTGACGTACTCGAGAAATCATGCCACGATGCATCGCGGAGCAGCTTGCTCGCCTTCTCAGCCTGGATTCAAAAATGGTATTACTAATGGCGCCGAATGGTATCCCCTCACCGGTGGCATGCAAGACTTCAATTACGTTTGGAACGGCTGCATGGAAGTGACTCTGGAACTCTCGTGCTGCAAATATCCACCGGCCCAAGATTTGCCTCGATATTGGGACGAGAATCGTGTCGTGAGTAGTCAAAAAAATGACTCTCAAGTTTGCAACGTTGAGATTCAACGAAAAACATTTTTTCTATTGATTATTTATTGAATTTTGAAAATCGTCGCAATTTTTTGAGTCGATTGAGTTTTTTGGTCGCAAGAGACAATCGTTTTATTGGCTGGACCGAATATTCAATAATAATTATTGGCTCTGCTGAAGAAATAACAGAATTTCGTTGCATTCCATCGATGGAAACTTCAGGATCGTTAAAAAAAACAAAATGCACAGACCATTGCAGGGAAGCAGATGCCAAAATTTCCGCTTTCATTTCAATCAATTCGAAGAAATTGTTTTTTTTTTTTATTTTTAGCATCGAAATTGAGCATTTTTTCGAAATTTCTCATGGCGCGATAAAAATATCTTGAATTTTCGGTTCGTTAGGCCTTGATCAAGTTCCTTGCTGAGGCACATCGTGGAATTCACGGCTTCGTTATCGACGACAACGGCAACCCGATCGAGCGGGCATCCGTTAAAATAAAGACACGAGACATAAGTTTCCTGACGACAAAGTATGGTGAATTCTGGAGAGTCTTGTTGCCCGGACTCTACAAGCTCGAGGTACGTCCGAATTTCACGATTTTACGAAAAATTTCATCCAATTCATTATTTTCAATGATTTTTTTTTCATCTGCAGTTTGTTCTCATTTAACGAAATTTATTTATAACACTTTGTCGTGCTCAAGGTGAAACTAGATTCAACGTTTTTTTAGTCCATCATCCACATTTATTTTTATACTTTGATGTCCTTAGGTTTACGCCAATGGATACAGCCCTCGAGAGGTGGAGTTCATGGTCATTGAGCAGCATCCAACTTTGTTGAACGTCACGCTTCATGCAACCAAGGTGAGCAGCAAATATGTTAATTGATTTTTTGTACTTTTCACAATATCGTTGGACATTTTATTCCCAATATTGTTTTCTCTTGAAACCCGATGGTCGTTAAAGTTCAATTACCAAAAATTCGTGTTCACAAAAATGGAAAAACACTTTTTTTTTTGTCAAATACTCTTCGATCATTATCATCATTATTCTCGAAATTTTCAATTCTCATATCTCAATATTTAAATTCCACGTTTTTTATTCACTAAAAGTTTGACTTGGCAAAGCAAAACTTTTGACTTGTGTAAAAAATTCAGCTTTGCAGCTTTTTTCAATTTTTTCGAGTTCCCTCGAATACCTCAGGGCGCTCTTACGAGTCTCACGTTCCTCCCATTCTCCGTTTCACTATTTTCCACGTCTTGTGAACCTTCTGGAGAGTCTTGCCCACGTCCAATGTTTCCTGAGGCCTTAGGGCCAGAGGAAAACGTGGAAAAAGCGAGCGAGACGAGCGATTGCATTTTTACCAAGTTTTTCCTTCGTCAGCAGCTCGAGGCAGTGCCAAAAATAAATGCTCGAGTTAAAATCCTGCCAATTGCTCAGAAAATCGTTCTCAACGTCGACAAATAACGTAAAATCATGAATTTTGATTGATGATCGAAGATCCCGACGATGTAAAAGTTTGATTGTCATAACCGATTTGTAAATAATTCTCAATATTTAATTCTGTAAATACTCGAAATTGGAGACAGGAAAATCGGAAAAATTTAGATGAAACATAGAAAATTGTGTGTGTTTGGGATTGCTCAGTTTGGTGAGGGGAATGGCATGGTGTTTTCAGAATTGGGGTGATAGTCATGACGACCAACGTCAGAATGCTGATGTTTGGGATTTGGCGGGACTTAACGCCGGTACGAAACAACATTACGTAACACAAGCGAGCAATCACGCTGCTGTTAGTAGCAGCAGCGTGCTCGGAAGTAACTCGCATCAAAAAAGTAAAAACACTGAAGGAAGCAGGCCGGTCGATGACCATGGTTCGAATTTTTCAGTGCAGGACCTTTCCACGGATGCAATTATTTTCCCCAATTCCTAAATTTTCAAAAACGAACCCTGCGAGTTCCATTTTTATGTTACAATCCAATTTATTTACGTAATTAATCAATGAATGCCAATTTTCGATAATTAGTGCCCTCAAGATTTGTCCTTAATTCGCAATTTTTTGCTCACCTCTATTTGCAACTTTTTAAAGTCCGAATCGCATTGTCTATTTCCCTCTCGTCCAATCTCTCCGTTACTCCAAAATTCTTCGGAGAAGCAAAGTGCGCACGACAACAACAACTTGACGATTTACCGCAGCTAATAAAAATCTATTTTAGTACGTTGGATGTTGAAATATTGTCACGATTATTGATGTAAGTATCAAACGAGGGTTTAAAAACCGAATAAATTTGCAAACTAAAAGCTTCAGCCTTTCTCGGGTTTCGTAATTTCTCGTCTATTCACTGTTTCGATTCACTCCGAATGAGAAAATCTTTTTTTTCTGCTTTTACACGCTTTTCATTGTGAAAAATCGACTTGAAATTGTTTCGTTTTCTCGATGTATAGAAAAACAATGTTTTTTTGAGCTTTTCGGACTTTGTCATGGACTCTATTTGTGTTTCTCATATTTTTCAAAGTTTCTACACACGTTTCATCATTCCTATGGAAATTCAAGCTCGTTTTGTCACTCCTAGAATGCCCGGAATTTTTCATATCGTTTTGGAATCCAAAAGACTCGAGACCGAGCATTCTAGTCTCGTATTTTGATGCTGCTTCGTGCTTCGCGCGCTATCGCTGCTGCTGCTGCTGCTGCTCTCATGCCGTTGACGTTTTTGCTCTTTTCTACTTTTTTTATAACAAACAAATTTGCAAAAAAATTCACAGATCCAACAAAATCGTCGTCCCAAGCAAATCTACTCAGAATTATTTCGAAAATGAGGCAGAAAAAAAGAAAAAGGGGAACTGGTAGAATTTAATTCAACAAGTTTTGCTTTTTCCTCATTTTTTCCCTTTTTCATCACTTCGTTCTCGAAGAAGACAGACAAAATGTCATTTTTCCTGTTCTTTTTTTTTGCTTCTCCATTTTTTCATCCTCCTTTTCCATCTCGTGGCAAAATCGCATTTTTTTTACCATAATTTCGATTCGTTTTGAATATAGTGAACGTGTACGGTGCGAATGAATGGAAATTCGTTCTATTCTCGTACAAACGAGGGATCGATATAAATTCGTGGAGGTGGGGTAAAAGCTATTGATAGAGGCAAACATACGTGGGCACAGGGGCAGACACCGGGGCAGCAAGTGGCGTATCTTGCGACTAATTCAATCATCGATTGTCAGCAGGAGAATAGGTCGAAACGTTAGTCCAGAAATACAAGGATTTAAATAAAATGGACCGAATAAAAGTGTCGAGATTGAAAATGGAAATAGAAAGGTTTAATTTATCGTCCTTTCTGCTCGAATCCGTTTTTAAAAATGGACCGATATGCCAATAACCGTCCAATGAGAATTCTGACAAAAAAATCCCTCAAAGTTTATGAAAATCCAGAAAACTGTCGATTGCAAAATCGCGGACGGACGATTTCAATCCTTATTCGAATTTTATACCAAAAACATTAATTTCCCATTTTTTTCGATATTTCAATCAACACGATCGACTATTTTAATCCTCAGAAGAAACACGTCGATGAATGGCGCGAATTTCTCGTTTTTCGTATAGTTTGGCATTAAATAATGATGAAAAAAAAAAATTTTATCCACCACCCAGTGCAGACTCTCTTTTTATAGATCCAAAACAATTTTCCTGAATTTTTTCAGATTTTTTTACGATAGGACGGCCCAGACCCGTGTGTGTCTACCGAGGTGCCCTAATTTTAATTAAAAAGGTTAATTAAAAAATTGCGATGACGTGGCAAAGAGCCTGAGGGAGGAAACGAATGTTTTCGAACGTCTTGTCACTGTATTTTGTGTTTTCTGCTGCTCTGCTGCGCTTGAGCCACCAGCCGCTTGCAATTGCATTTTTGGATCGATGTCGTAACATTGTTGATTGTAAATTGATGATTTTAATCGAGGAATGGGAATGAGAAATTGTCATTAACCACTGCAAAATGTGTGTTGTGCGTTTCGTGTTGATAAATTGTTTGTTACGATGAATTATTGTGAATTTTAATGAAAAAAAAAATCAGTTGGTTGAAAATTAATTTATTAATTTTCGATCTTTATGTCTGGTTTGGAAAAAACAGAGACAAGATGACGTCGTCGGGGATGAGGCAGTGGGATCCGCAGGACCTTCGGGCGCTCCTTACGCCGGTAATGCAGGCGGAATACGACCTTATCCTCATCGTGATTACACGCTTCATTTTCGTCCTAGCTCAGGCGCCAACACTGCCTCGGACTCGAACAATGGTATATTCTCGTCGATAAGCAACGGCTTCAATTCATTGGTGACTAATTTGTTTGGCTGATCGTTTGTTATTACGCCGAGACTTGTTTCCATCGCTCGTCAGTTTGCGATTATATTTATTGTCTTATTATTCGGACAGCTTTTTCGTTATCGACGAGTCGTTAACGTCAAACGAGACTAAATTTTCGTTAATTTGAGCAACTAGTTGTGCTTTTTTTCTCGGTTTGATAAATTTTATAATTAAGGGATATGCACAGATGAGTCAGTGTTTTGTGATCTGCGAGAGCAGAATATTGTTTATTATTTAATTCTTCATTATTAAAATGTCACATTGTAGTGATTAAACGAAAAAAAACGTTCATTAGACAGTTCAACAATTCAACTTTTCATTTATCTCATTCTGAACAATTCGCAAACGTCTTGACTTTGAAAAAAAGTGGAAAAAATAATTTTTCTTCTTATTATCTTGAAATACCAAAATAAAACGAACTTCCCCACCAACTTTCCAACGAGACTCGTTGCAATAAAAACGATTCGTCGTCCAAATGTTTGGAGCAGTCCAAAACAATCGTTAGTTCCCACGTGACTTTGACGTCGCTGCGTGCTCCAAAATATTGCAACACAAAAATAATAAAAAAACAGACACGTAACGTGAAATTCTCAACTTTACGATTCGTTAGTCCAAAATAATCGAAAACCCAAAATAGTCACTCATGCTGTGGCAATATTTTGTAATTACGATCATTTTCTCATTCGAGAAATCGACATTTCCAAGGATTCGTGTCGCAACCTTTTGGCGAGCGCCCCAAAATGAGCTGCAGAGAGAATATGCCGAAAAAATGATTTTTAAACATGGAAATTTTGTGCAAAATGCGTTTTAGTGTTGAGAAAACTAAAAGCAGGGTCGATGGATCGTCGTCGATCGATATTCGTTATATCCACAAGATATTTAATTGCAAAACGTAGTTTATCGGTTGTCCGGCATTGAGCAAAAAAAATCAGCACTCGATACTTTTGCCAAGTGTATGGAAAATTAGAATTCAAAAAGATTGTCCCTCAGTTCTCTATTGTAAGGTTTTGATAGTTGCAAATCTTGTTCACATTATTGCACACATTCCTCGATCGTCTGCAGAACTTTGAATCTGTATAATAAGAGCGAGTCGAGCCTGTTTTCAATGACGAAATGATGAACGACAAAATCGAGAGATTCCAAAAATCATTGGAGCGAATATTTCGAGAATTTGTTATTATTCTTAGATCGTACAATAAACATTGCCCTCGGCTTTTGTCTCCGGTCTCCGTTCTCTTCGAAGCTCGCGTAAACGGTAAACGCACGTGCACACAAGTGCACAAAACCAAGATGCGAAAATGTCACGATAAAAAAAACGACGTTGAAGTTTGCATCGTTGGAATGCAACGAAATTTTTTGACCTTCTGAGGCGAATCTCATTATTTACATACAGAATGTAATTACGATGTTAAAACGATCGATTTTTTCGACCTAAAAAGTATATGGGCTCGGAAAATTTGGATTATTTGAAAAATTAAACAAATCATCGATTGAAAGAAATATTTTTCGTTGCATTCCAACGTCGCAAACTTCAGTTGCATAAAAAAAAACATCGTGCAAGTCGGAGAGACGATGATTTTTCGATCGCCTTAAAAAATGCCTGCCGCACTCAAGATACTGCAATTTGATGTAAAATTCTATAGAATCGTTCACCAAGAGTGTTTAGATTATTATGATGTATAAAGCGCGATTAATCGCTCGGAATAATCGCATTAAAATAATCGATTTATAGAAACAACAGAAATCCTATATTTTCAAGCTAGTTAAAAATAAAATTCCAACCAAATCCATTTCGACGATGATTACGAAGAATGTGAACGAAATAAACGAAAAAATTAATTAAGCGATATCCAAGACTATTTTTATAAAACGTTAAAACATATTTATGAGCGTGTCGCTGTTATTTATTATTTTTATTCTTCTGTTTCTCCACTTTTTATCCTGTCTATTTAATTCTTACACGTTTTACTCTGTACCCGCATTTATTGTATTACACCAATTGTACTTATTGCTATGTTGAATATGATGCGATAAAAACAAGTTCCAAGAAATTCCATTTACCATCACTCAACGACGACGAGACAATTTCGTCTCAAGAAAGTCTTTTTTTTCATTCGATAAATTTCCGTCACTTTGGAGTAAAACTCGAAGCAATTCCGCTGCATTTTTATGCAGTTTCCGCGCCGAATATCGTCTCCGTCGAGACTAGCAGCGAAGAATCGCGTGCGGCACCAAATTTGTGCGAAAAAACGTGACGAATTTTGTTCTTTTCGTTGAAACGATACGAAAAGTTTGTGAGTTTTCGGTGTTGAGAAAAATTCATCGGGTCCAGATTTCAATCTTATTATTATTCAATACTGTTCCACGTAATTCCAAAGCTACTTGTATCTCGTATTACATATCATTCAAGAACAAATGTACTTAAAGTGTAATTATAAATGATAAGAAATGAGAAAACGCAACGGTCGTGCTCGAGACTCGAGAATGTTTCGTCCCGAGCGCTAAAATGGTCCTATAAGTCCTGCTCGTGACGATTGGTACGCGAGTCACGAGTGCAGAGACTTTTACTGGTGTCGGGCTGACGGAAAAGTTTCCCGAAGCTAAAAAAAAATGATAAATTTCTTTGGAATTGATTAAAAATCAAACGGAAATGATAATCTCGCTCCGGAATTACGAAATCGTCAAAAACTCTCGTTAGCAAAGGAGAGATCTAACATCTTAACCCCGTGTGCTAATATCTTACAAATTTGAGCTTGAAAAACGTTTCCGATTTTGGCGAAATACACGAGTGCTAGAGCTACCAACGATTTTTTTCGATATAAGAAACTTTACGTTGAAAAATGCTCATAAGAAAATATTAAAATCCCAATGACCCTCGAGTTGTATTCACGACGCTCTGATCATGTGAAGAACAAAAAAAAATCAACTGAATCCTTTCGTAGACATTGCTGGTTCGATCAGAGCTTCGAATTTGTTTTGACACGTAGAATCGAACGAATTCTTCGGTGAATACAAATTTAGGGCCATCCGAGCTCCTCGGTTCTCTGTCGTTTTCACTTTTTTCTCAGTTTTTTGCGCCTTGTTGTCGAAATAAAAATTTACTCTAAACATCTATAATACTATTTCGCTTCTTGTCCAGCTCCGTCGAGTCGAGATCGTTGCCAAGACTGCCGACTCTTCCCCGGAGGCCAATTCCACCTTGACCGGTGGCTTTCAACTTTTCCTGCATTTGTGCGAGCATATCCTGCATTCTGCGGATCTGTGCAAGAAGAAAAAAGTTTTCTCATTTCGCTCGCGCTCAATTATCGTCGTTTTTTGTCGAGATACGAAAATTAGAAAAAAAAAAACGAAAAAAAACTTATAAATTATAAATAATCGACGGAAAAGGGATTTACCTCTTCGTCCTTCTGCAACAAAAGTCTGTCAGTGTCGGAAATACTATTCTCGAAATGTGGACCCGAGTCCCGTTTCAGCTTACTGAGAAAATAGTAAAAAAAACGTTGATGTCAAAGGTCGGGAAAAGAAAAACATTTTTGAATGAAATACAAATGATATTCCAATGAATTTTATAGTTTCAACTAAAAAATATCGAGGAAATTATTTCATTCGCGAAAATCGAGCTTTTTTGGAGCTTTTTATGTTCAGGTTCTATTTAGACTACGAAAAATAGTACGAAATTTATTTATTTACATGCGTAAATACCTCCTTTCCCGGATGGCCTGTTGAGAAATTTGCGAGATACACTGAGCACGGAAATTCTCATAATGAACATCTTGCGTGACGTCTTTCAAATCCTGCATGTGGGTCGATATTAACATCGTCCTTAATTTAACAAAGTCGCTATGTTTCGGATTTTCAACTGAAAAAGAACGTGGAACGATTAAAATGCAAACTTTTCCAAGGCAATCGCTCCCACGATGCGATTTTTTCGTCGCCTAAAAACTTTTTCTGACCTTCAACCACTCCCCAAGGATATTGACGTCCTCGAACTTTTCGTCCAGCCACTTCGAGCACGGTCGAACTTCCCACGACCGCAAAAGGCACCGTAGCCTTCAACTCTTTGTCCTGCTGTTTGAAATCCTCGTCCTCGTCGCTATCGCAATCGGGAAACTGATAAATCTGCAAAACGATCCAAAAAAAGTTTTTTTATTCTTCAATTTCATCGGGAAGTGAATTTTCTCACATGAACCACCGACGAGAATATTTAAGCGTCAAGTTCCACCTGAATCTCGTGCTCCTCGATATCCGCCAAAATCCGTTCCTTCAGCTTTTTCACCTCGTGAGTCGTCAGCGTGTCCGCTTTCGCTATCACCGGAACGACGTTTACTTTCCTATGCAATCGCCTCAGAACTTCAAGGTCTAGCTGTCGTAGTCTGGCATGAAAAAAAAAAGTAAATCCCACCAATACTAAATTTTACATCTCCCAAAATTCCGTGGCCTACGAAATTAAAACGAAATTGTCCAAAAAATATTCTACAAGTTCCGAGTTTCCGATCCGCAGTCAAACTTTCCGCTTACAGTCGACAATCGTTCTCAAATATCGACATAAACATAAATAAAACGTGAACAAGCGCGGCTTAGGAAATTCTGAATCGAAGAAACCAAAATTTCAAACGTTAGTTTTCTCTCGATCGACTGAACGGACTTTCTTCAACCAGAGACCATTCGAAAAATGAAAACTCGTGAAAAATTCTAATCCATTGTAAGATTTTTCCGGCAACCCGTTTCTCCGTTGGAACGATTTCAAGTTTCCGTGACGCGTGATTTACTGTATGTTAGATTTGTGTAATTAGTGCATTACGAAACTCTTACCCGTGTCCATAAGGCGGTATGAAATACAAACAACAGTGAACCCTGTTGTCCTGAATATTTTTTCTATTGAGTCCACTCTCGTCCGTAAAATATTGACGAAACTGTTCGTCGATGTAGGCTGAGCAAGCTTTCCACGTGTCTTCACAGTTTACCGCATCGCCAAAACCTTCAAGATGAGAAATAGAAAGCCCCAAAAATGAACAATTTAATCTGATCTCAGAAGGCAAATTAATTAGTAATTGGAGCAAAAAACGAGTGAAAAATGATGAAGAAAAAATAAATTTGAAAAATCCTCTTACCCGGAGTATCAACAATCGTCAATCGGAGTCGAACGCCCCGTTCCTCGATGTCCATCATTTTTTTCTCGATCGATGTAGTTTTTTCCACGCGTTCTTCAAGCAGGATAACAGAAAATTATTCCGACATTGAGGCAACCGAGGCTCAACGTAACGATTGGAAAAAATGATGCAGAAATGGTGGATTTATCGGAAAATGGAAGAAAATGTTACATACCGAAAGCATCTGGAATCCTGCGTTCTTTATAAAGATCACCGAGAAAGAGGCTGTTTATGAGAGTCGATTTGCCAAGGCCGGTCTCACCCAGGACCATCAGAGTAAACTCGAATCCTCGTTTGACCGATTTTCTGTGTACTTGTTCCGGCAATGTAGCGAATCCAATATAGTCCCTGTCTTGCTGAACAGATTTTGATTGTTTAATTTCGCCGACACCTCGTTACAAAATGAAATCGTTTGAAATTTAAAAAAATGCGATTCAAATGAATTTTTCTAAAATGTTGTCACAACGTTTTCACTGTTTTCGTGACTATGGCATTAATTTTGTGTGGATAATTCATAAATATTAATATATCTATACGTGTGGACATGAAAATGCCGGAAAGTTCGCTCGATAATGAGCAGCGACGACACTTTCAATTGATCGATAGTCTCAAAAGCCTCAAGCAGTCAAAAAAAAATGCTCAATCGTTGGGAAACTTTTAAATGAATTTTTAAAGTAAATGCAACGAGAGGACTCACCGCCGGACATGTTCAGGGCGACAACAACACTAGCCAGGATATTCGGGGCTCTCGTTGGGGTTGAGTTAGGGTGATGATTCTCATGGAGTTGGAAAAAGACACCCCCACTCGCCCCTCTTTTGTCTAGGCCGGTGTCGGCGCGGGCGCACCCTCGTCCTCGCACAGCGATCAATAATAGCACGAGGCAAAGTGGCGGAAGAGGGGAATGAGAAAATTTGTTGGTTGCTCGGGGCGAAAACACGTTGGCGACGAGATTTCATTGCATCCTTGGCCTTCGGCTTTTCCACGTCTCGCCCTCGCGTCTCATCAATATTTCAATCTCAAACTCTTCGAAAATTTGACAACTCAATTGTGCGATTTTCACTTTCATGAAATAATTTATTTTCCATTACATACAGATCTACACTGGGATTTTTTACGTATTTTCCTTCAACGACACGTTCGATCGTTTTTTTTCTTTTCTGTCCATTCAGCTTTATATTTATTTATATAAATATAGCAGTTTTTGATTCCACGGCAAAAAATACAGTCCTGGCGTCACGAAACAGCGCACTCGCGACTTATATTTCTCGTTTGTTTACGCCATTTTAGTTTTGTTATTTCATTTGTTAATTAAACTCCGAAATCATGGGGTTTTTTACTGTGCGAGCTATGTGGATACAGCGTGCTCGAAAAACCAAGGATTTCCTTATTAAATATTTGTCATACATATCTTGTAGCTACCCTGAAGCCTCGAATTTTGGATAATTGTGCAAACACGTGCATAATTATCGTTGGACTGTTTTCTATGGTCGAGATTTACGGTTCCTTGGTCAGATCAGAACGACACGTTTGTTTATAATTAGCAATAGAGAACACGAGAGACGAACGAGCAAGAAATTCGGACGAAAAAATCCATGGATCGTTATTACGAAGAAAAAAAAATAAATAAATAAAACGATTTTTGCCCGTGACGAAACTGAGTTTGATGAGTAGAAACGGCGAAGGAAACGATTGTTTTGCGAGTGATTCAAAGATATTTTCAACGAAACTCTTTAAATTTTTAAACTATAATTAATTAATTAATGTAAAATTAATCAATTAATTAATGTAAATATTCTGTTAAAATTTATATCCGTGATGTTATTATTATTATTAATTAATTAATCAATTAATAATTTATTTATTTATTTATCAATAATAACATTACGCATATAAATGTCAACACAATATTAATAATTAGAATATTATTAAATAATTAATTTATTCATTATTAATTAATTAATTAATTAAATCATAATAATAACATTACGAATATAAATGTTAACGGAATATTTACATTTACATTTGAGAACGGCGCTTCAGGTTTAATTCTCGCGTTCTTTTCTTACCACATAATTTTGTCTTTTCTCTGGTTTGTTTGTTTTCTTAGTTGTTTTTTAACGTTCACCTTCGATCCAAGCTTCAAACAATCGGTGAAATATATTTAATACGAACGGTTATGACCAAGAGAACCAGGAACGATTCGCTACTGCTGTGGGCGATTTAGGATTTGGCGACGACGGTACCGAGTTCTTTGGCGATTCAGGATTCGACGGCGAATCTTCCGCTTGCTCAACTTCTCCCTCGCTTCTGCTTATCTGAACTTTCTCGTTCGTTGCTGCCTGCATCTTCGATTCGTAGTTTCTTACGTCCTCCAAGGTCATGTCGTGCCATTCATCGATCCAAGTGAACGCTTGTCGGTGACCCAGTAAAAGGACTTCTCGGACACACTGTTTGCACACAAATAATGCCACTGAAGTTTGCAACGTTGAGGTGCAACGGAAAATACGTTTTCCTATTAATTTTTTGTTTCAATGACCAAAACCATGAAAATTTTTGTGCTGATTTTGGTTTTGGATCCTAAAAAAATCGTTTTAGTGTCCTAACAAAATATTGAATAAGCATCGCGAGCTCTGCTCAAGAAAAAACCGAATTTCGTTGCATTCCAACGATGCAAACTTCAGCATCGTCACAAATATTCGTTCAACCCTAAAACTTATTTCTTTTTTTTCATCTATTACAATAGCCTGGGGCCATAAACGACCCAAAATTTAAAAAATCATATCTCCGGTAAAATTTAACGAAAACGATTCAACTTGGGATTATTCTTAGCGTTTTTTCAATGCAGGATCACGTGAGCCCGGGACGATTTCACTTCGAGTCAAAAATTTAGTCAAAAATGCGGTAAAACGATAAAAAACGGTAGAGCGAAGGAAAAAAGGCCTGGGGTCGTTTTTGACACGAGATTGTTGTTCTAGACGTGGACAATTTTGTTTTTTTTCCCTTTGTGCAATCGCGTGGGACTTGGGAAAGATAAACCGGAAGTAGAAGCGACAATTAGGCTGTCGAAAAGCACGAAAAAATGTTTAAATTCACGAAAATCCTTGATTTTCGATCCGGAGCCTTTTTCAAGGAAAATAGGAATTTTACAAAGGCAAATTACCTTGTGAATAAAATCTTCAACGCGAGTCTGAAGTCCCCAAACCTCGAATGCCGCATTTACGAGTTTATAAGAACACATTATTGGCTGAGTCGTCTCGCGCCAGCCTTCCACCAAAGGTCCACGACCTGTCGTTTTCGACTGAAAGAATTTTGGATCTTCCTCTTCTTTGTAATGCTTTGCCGAGATCTCATCGTAGGCTATATCGACGTGGTCAACCTCACGGTGGATCAGCTCTATGGGGGTCAATCCCAGACACTAAAAAAATCGTCAAATCTTTGGGTCAAATCCGAAAACCTTTATAAACTATTGACTATCTTCATCATTATTATTTCGTACTCTGCAGTATTTTCGCTCGTGGTTTCGGCCGAGTCAAGAATCACGCCAAGTATTCAAAAAAATTCAAAATTACCCGCTCAAAATAAAAAAACTTTCAAATTTTGCATCAATCCTCAAAAACAACTCTAACTTTTTTAATTTTTAGAGGAATCTCAGCCGAGGCTCATTAACGAAAATAAACGAACGATCAAACAAATTTGTTAGTTCCAACGTTTCTTACATTTTCCATCGACCCATTGTTGTCCTCGAATTTCGTTTTGATGGATATTTGGAACTTTGGAACGAAGGAACACTGCAAAAAACAATTTTTCGTTATTTCTGACGACTTTACGTTCGATTTTGGTCCAGAGTATTGAATTACTTACCGTGTACTCTAAGAACGTTCATGGAACAGAGAAAAAATTGATTAATCATTCATCGCACGGAGGAAATTGAGTAGAAATTATTGGAAGGTAAATTATTGTCAAAAAATTTTACAGCGTTTGTGGGCGTCTTGAGTACTCACCTGTTATGGTGAAGGGATAATAATTCCATGCTTTTTCAGTTATGTAAAATATCCTTGGCAACACTGACTGAATCCAATATGGCAATTTGCTACAAACAATACATCCTCTTGTCAATAACTATGTATCAAGCTGAGGTTCACCCTACGAGCGCGCACTGGCCCATTTTGACCCCAAAAATTTTCTATCACCATTTATTTTGTTTCGTTTTTGTCAAAAAATGTCTCGACAACAAAAAAAAACGAAAACTTCACATTTTTTGGAATAGAAGGATTTGAAAAATGCCTCGGGTCAGATTGACCCGAAATGCACTTACGTGCGTACTCGTAGGGTTGAACTTCGATTTGGCAAATGGAACAAGATTTTAACGGAAATCAAGACAATTTAGCTAAGGAAAAAATTTGGCTGTGAACTAAATAAGGAACAAAAACGAAGTATTTCATCAAATTTAACGGAAAAAGATCGTTACGTACCGGGTCAGACTGACCCGGTGCTAAAAATCTAGTGGAAATGGAAAAAAAAACAATTTTTCTTGAATCTCGTAAATCATTAAGGAAATTAGGGCATTTTAGAATTTTCTAACAGAATGGCCTTCGTTGAAATTAGCAGAGAAAAGGAAAAGGTTACGATGAAAAACGATAAAAGCGCAAAAACCTGGATAAGTGAATCCTCTTTTCGGTGAATTGTCCTTTGCCGTGAACGGGATCCTCGCATTCGGTATTTTCGACGACTTCGACACCCTCTGAGGAATCGGATTGTTCGTGACTGTGCCTGGCGATCATATAGAGTTGTCCTATGCGATACTTTATGGATAGACAAAAGTAAAGGGAAAGAACGAATGTAAACAAGTCGGAGACACGAGATGTCAGAATATTTTTTAGTCATTATACAACAACAACAAAAAAGCTACCTCTTCCACCGTAAGAGGCATACAAATTCTGTATTCCTTGGTCAAAACCATTGCGACAGTTGTCGGCTTCTACGATTTCTCAGATTTTTTTCTCGCGATTACTATTCCACACGAGCGCTGATGAATTTCGCTTGAAAACTATTTATAAGCGAGAAAATTGTGCTAAACCATTCGAATTTATCGAAAAGTGCCGACGTGCCGCGACAGACGACACACAAAACAACTTTGCTCTAGACATGTGTGAACTGAAGTTGCCTCTTCTGTGATGCAAGATGCAAGTACGCGTTCGAAAACTCATCAGTTCGGCAGCCGAATCATTTGCACCAAAAACGAACTTCACGTTTTAGTGCGTGCTAAATTCTGTCCCTATCCAGAGGTCATTTGAGTTTTCAACTTTTTTCAATTTGTATCGCTTCGCACCGCCAAACGATATAATTGCGATCCCGCATACTACGATCGGCCTTTCAGATCATAACAACAAAATAGGAAATCGAAATGCACGTGGCACGTGCCCATTTTGGAGGCCATGTGACAGTTGGCCGTTTCGACAATAGGTTCGCTAGTCGCGTTCGTCGGTAAGAGCGGGGCGATAATCTGAAAATTTGCAAAGATTCTAATTTTTTCCCGCGCAATTCTGCGAACGCCGGTGACTAAAACAATGAGATATTAGATTATGTGAAGAAATGACAAGTTGTTTTATCGGGGTATAATAATCGCGATAATTGCTGAATAAATGTGGAAACTATTTTCATGTGCCGATAATTTAAAAACTTGTGGATATTCGAGCGGATTCACACTTGGTTGAGGTTAAGTTTTTCGCGAAATAAACATTGACACTTGCTCATCGCGTAAATAAATTTTAACGCTTCAAAGAGCAAAATGTGAGTTTTAAATTAGTATTGAACATGTTGAAAATTGTTCAGGATTTCCCAATGTCATAATGATAATAAACTTTAGTCGGATCAACTTGTCGTTTTTTATTCGAAGAAATGTAAACTCGGTATCGCTGAGATTCAGCACTGACGGAATCTCAGCTAAAAAAATAGTAAAATTCAACAACACCATGAAAGTTCTTAATGTTGCGGAAAAAAACGATGCAGCGAAAAATATCGCTGCAATCTTGGCTGGCGGTCATTCTAATCGCGTAAGTAATTTTTCCAAAAACCTAAAACCCGCAAAGAATTCATTTTTTCCGTGTTTGCGGCCGAAATTTTGAAGTTTCTCGTATTTTTTCACAGCGCGAAGGATTTTCACCGTACAACAAAATCTATGAATTCGATTTACGATTATTCAATCAGGATTGCCGAATGATAATGACCTCCGTTTCCGGACACTTGTTGAATTACGAGTTTGTCGGTGCCTATAGAAAATGGCACAGCTGTCATCCTTTGTCGCTTTTCGACCAGCCCGTTGTTAAAGAATGTCAAACGGAGAGTAGCGAGAAAATACGCAAAACCCTCGAGCGTGAAATCAGGGGTTGCAATACTCTAATAATATGGACGGATTGCGATAGGGAAGGAGAAAACATTGGGTTCGAGATCATCGACGTCTGCAAAGCCGTCAAGGCCAATCTGCGGATTTACAGGTGAATAAACACGAAGAATCGCGTGGAGTCGTGACGGGCGAAACTTGAGAACGGGCGATAAATATTTTTTGGAAATTGCAGAGCAAAGTTTTCCGAAATAACTCGAGTCTCGATCCAGCGAGCTCTACAAACTTTGGGCGAGCCTGAGAAAAGAGTGAGTGACGCGGTGGACGTGAGGAGCGAATTGGATTTGAGAATTGGAGCGGCATTCACGAGATTCCAAACTATGCGACTGCAGAAAGTCTTTCCGAGAACTCTTGCCGATATGCTGATAAGTTACGGCAGTTGCCAGTTCCCTACGCTGGGATTTGTGGTAGAAAGATTTTTGGCTATCGAGAGATTCCAGTCGGAGCCTTACTGGAAAATCAAAGTGGTCGATGACCACGACGGTATTCACGTGGATTTCAGGTGGGCGAGAAATCGCCTTTTCGAAGAGCTACCGTGTCAGATTTTTTTGGATATTTGTCAGGAGCACGGAATTGCCACGGTTGAAACGGTTACCGGGAAGCCCAAAAGCAAGTGGAGGCCTTTGCCTCTCGATACGATTGTGAGTTGCATTCAAAAACGTTTTTCCGCTGGAGAAATTGAAAAAAAACCCAATTTTTCCTGTGATTTCGTTGCTTTTAGGAACTGGAAAAACAAGGCTCGCGAAAGTTGCGCATAAACGCGAAAGAAACGATGAAAGCAGCCGAAAAACTATACACTCAGGGTCTAATAAGTTATCCACGTACAGAAACGAATATATTTCCGAAAGAATTGAATTTAACGACGCTGGTTCAGCAGCAATTAAACAACGGGGCCTGGGGAGAATTTGCGCAGCGAGTATTGGACGACGGAGTATCGCCGCGTGCAGGGAAGAAGAGCGACCAGGCCCATCCGCCGATCCATCCAACGAAAGCGGCGAGCGGTCTGCAAGGACACGAGGCGAAAGTTTACGAGTTCGTAGTCCGTCATTTCTTGGCGTGTGTCTCAAAAGACGCTCAAGGTCACGAGACCACGGTTGGAATCGATATCGCCGGGGAAAAATTCACGGCTTCGGGACTCCAAATACTGGAGAAAAACTACTTGGACGTTTACATTTACGAGAAGTGGAACGCGAAGGAAATCCATCTCTATCAACAAGGTCAAACTTTCACACCCACCAGCATCGAAATGGTCCAGGAAAGGACTTCGCCACCGAATTTGTTGACGGAAGCGGATCTCATTGCCTTGATGGACAAGCACGGCATAGGCACCGATGCCACTCACGCGGAACATATCGACACGATAAAAGCGAGAGAATACGTTGGTTTGCGCGACGGAGTTCATTTCATTCCTGGAAAATTGGGCATTGGTCTCGTCATGGGCTACGACAATATGGGTTTTCAAATGTCGAAGCCGAATCTTCGAGCAGAATTGGAAAAAGATCTGAAAGAGTAAGTTTTTCTCGTAATTAATCGATTAATTAATTTTTTGATAAAAAATTTAACACGTTGTGCAAATTTTTGTTGTTTTTCCAACTAGCATATGCGAGGGTCGCAAGGACCCGAGACGAGTGCTCGAAACGCAGATCCAAAAATACCGCGACGTATTCAAAATCGCGCTGGAACGAGCTGACTTGATCGACACGGCATTATCGCAATATTTGGACGAACCGCCGATCCAAGGTCAGCAACTTGAGAACATTATTCCGGTCGAAGATCCGACGGTTCTTAAATGTCCACGTTGCGGTTCGAACATGCTTTTGAAGGATAGGAGGCAAGGCAATGGCAAATATATCGGCTGCGTTGGTTATCCGAACTGCAACAATGCTGTTTGGTTGCCTCAGGACATAATTGGCATCGAAGTGCTCGAAGAGATTTGTGGCCAAGTGAGTTTTGAGCAGAAAGGAATCCAAATTAATCTTTTGCCTCGATCTTTTACATCATGTTCTGATTTTATTTATTTACTACGAGCCATGCTCGCGGGTCTCCGATTTAAAATCATATTTTTTCATAATCTTGAAGCTTTGATATTGCCAAAATCGCTATAACTTTTTTTTACAAACTGGCATTCCAGTTTCTCTTCGTTTTCGAGTAATCTCTGAGTTGGTAATTAGCGATTGTTAATTTTATTGAGTGAAAGATTTATTCAAATTGGTCCAGATGTTTTTGCGTGAAAAGGGGAACGAATAGAATTTTGTGGTGGAGTTTTTTTTATAAATACAGAGATGATTTCTTGCAGTGTCCCAGTCAAGTTCACAAATTGAAAATAAAACTGAAGCCGGGCGCGTATCCTGTAGCGACGACGACTCACACCGTTTGCATCGGCGGTTGCGATCCTGGTTTCAATGAGATGATGAATATTCGGGAGGAGACTGTTCGCCCTGTGAATCGGCCGAACGACAGTGGTTACGGGGGGAGCGTTTCCGCCGGGAGTTCAAGATCCACGACGCAGAATTCGAATTATTCGGGCACGACAACGCGAGGAAGAGGAGCATCGAGCACAGTGAATCGTGGGCGAGGAGCCTCGAACGTGACTCGTGGACGAGGAGCTTCGAATGCGAATCGTGGACGAGGAGCTTCGAACGCAGGAAATCGTGACAACGGATCGTCGTATTCGTGGGGAAACGACGGAGGACCAGGATCGTCGGGTACGACGAGAAAACGACCGGCTGCTGGTTCAACCCAAAGCTCTCACGGGCCGTCAACGTCAAAAAGGCCGACGCCCTCGGCGACGTTCAATCCGAGCTCCAGCTTGGAAAATAACTCCAATGCCTGGGGATCGAGCAACGGGGAATCCAATTTTTTGTGCAACTGTAATCAACGAGCCAGTAACTTGACAGTTTCAAAAGAAGGCCCGAACAAAGGTCGATCCGCCTCTCCTTGACGCACGCTTTTACTTATGATTTCCGGAACTTTTCACCGTTTTCTTTATCGTTCCAGGCCGAAAATTCTACGCGTGCGCTAAACCTCGCGACGAACGGTGCAATTTCTTCCTCTGGGCCGATGATAACGATTCATCGACGTCCAATAACGCGCAAGGTCATCAAGCGGCTCGTCCTCCTCCGCCGTCCTTTGATCGGCGACCAGCCCAACGACCCAACGCCGGAAATTCAGGGCAAGGTTCACATGCCCTTAACTGCGGTTGTGGAAAACCAGCTGTCGAGTGAGTTTGATTTTTTTTTGCAGCAATCCGGAGATATTTAAAAAAAAATGAATTTCTTTTCCGCTTCGACTTTAGCAGAGCCAATAATTATTATTCAATATTTGATCCCGCCAATAAAATGATTGTCTCTTACGACCAAAAAACTCGATCGACTCAAAAAATTGCCACAATTTTCAAAATTCAGTAAATAATCAATAGAAAAAATTGTTTCGTTGAATTTCTACGTTGCAAACTTCAGAGTCATAAATCGTCTACTTTTTGCGTTTTTTAATATGTAAACGCGATTCTCGGGGATTTCAGACGAACGGTGCGTAAGGAAGGTCCGAACACAGGAAGGAAGTTTTGGGCCTGTCCAGCAGGAATTGGTCCAGGAAGTGGTTGCGGATTTTTTGCCTGGGCGGACGAGACGCCACAGATGGGAAGCAACGAGGACGATGAATGGGACGGAGAAGGTCCAAGTTGGCACGCTGGACCATCGCGGGCTGGGCCAAGTCGAGGAAGAGGCGGAAGAGCAAGAGGAGGCGGAGGGCCAAAACGAAAATGCGGATTGTGCGGAGTCGAAGGTAATTGTGTTTAATAAACGTTTATTTACATTTGTACAGTCTGCACGAGAATAAAATTTCACAATTTTGACTCACAGGCCACACGAGGAGAAAGTGTCCCCAAAATTCTATGGACTAGAAGAAAAATCTCTCTCCATGGATTGTAAATAGTTGTAAATACCGTAGGAAGATAACAAAAATGATATTTTTGTATCACTTTTCATTACCTCGGTGCCTTATTCCTTCTCGTTAAACGTTAAAGAGCTTGTGACCATACCACGAGCCAACTTCGAGACTGAAACCCTCCAAATTGTCACTAACGATTAATCCGGAACTGAGCTATGCCGCAGTGCGTTTCCCGTAAGAAATTTTGTTCCTTAGACTCTCGAGTTCGCCTCGATGCATCTGTACTTCGGCGGTTGTTTCGGTCAGCTACAAGCGGAGCAATTGAAAAAGTTTACGAAACAGTATTCGCAACGTTACATCACACAATAAACTATCGATGTAAAAAATATTTTCGTACAATGTTTTATGATATTTTTTAGTGAAATCGAATTAAATATTTTTTACCTTACCATGTCGAGAAGCAGCTCAAACTTCAACTTCAATAAATTGTTTTCCTCCTCGAGTTTTTTCACTTCCTTGCGGAGTTTTTCGTTTTCCCTGAAAGTTCCACTGGCCTTTCCAGTCTCGGGGATCCAGAGGCCCTCGTCGAAAGTGGCTTCTTGGTCGCCGAGGCGAAGTTTTATCGGACCGATATCGGGGCCCAATTCTTTTTCGATTCTTTTCGGACTGAGATCTTTGTTAGCCAACGAAACGTCAGCTTTTCTCGTGGGTATTTTTTTCGGTGAAAATTTATTCCCAAAGAAAGGCATCGCGCTCCAAAACGTCGCGCATGATTGTGACCGGATTAACGTGTCTCTGGGTTTGTTGTTCCACAGCATTACCGTGGCAACGAGCCTGCTGCAGTCTCACGAGCACTCAACCGTGCGGCCCGCGCGAGGCTAACGTTTTCAGAAAAGGTTTTGCCTTCGGAGGAATAAACGAATGAAAAAAAACACAACAAAAATGTATAATATATATATTTTTTATTATTTTGATCTTGTTTTCTACAACGCTAATTAATTCGCGAACGTTAGTTCACGTTTCGCTTCTGTTTGTCTGTTTTTTATTTCCTTTTTTTATATAATATAGACACGTAAGTGATGTGTGTGTTTTTTTTATTATAATATTGAACAATCTTTACAATTCGTCCCCTCCCGCCCCCGCCCCCCTCTCGGATCATAGTCATTTTATTATTCTATATATCGTCTCGATGGAAATTTTGGAGAAGAGAAAATTCTTTCAGGATTCATTATTCTTCTCGAAAATTCAATATATATATATTTTTTGTGGTATTTATATTTATATATTTGCGAATTATTTTCTTGTTTATGATTTTTCATTGGTTCTATGGTAATTGGGAGCACGTATGCCCAGCTCGTGGAAAGGAGGCACATACAATATTTATAAATGTCTTTTTAAGGATAAAGTAATTCTCCTCAAGTTTTTTTTTCGTTTTCTTTCTTATTCGTACAGCGTCGAGGTCAGGTACTTTTCAAGTCGTGCTTTATCAACGAGTAAATTTTTTTTTGTTTTTTAAGAATTGTTATCGATTTGATTTCTCTTGAAAGAATTTTTTAGTTCTAGTCGAATGAAATGCTTCGTTTCTGGAGAATTAAACGCTGCACGACACGCAGCCTCGTACGTGCACTTTGTTCCCTGTTTTTTTTTTATTCGTACCATGGTAAACGGCAAAGACTTTCGAAACGTGATATAATTTAGTTTTTTCTTTGACCGCGAGACTTTCGCTCTACGTATTTTGTCAGCTTTTCTCTGACATCGATTTCGGCTTGTTGCTTACTTTCCGGACTGTTGGAAACGCTACGATTGCGAGGGCGGCTTCTTCCTCCTGCCGAAGAGATTGCTCAACACCGAGGTGCGCTTGTAGTCACGATCTTTTCGACTACCGCTCGAACTCTGCTCGCTCTCGGAACCGCTTTCCGACGCTCTGCGGCCGCCGTCGACGACTGTGATGCTTTGGCCGATCGGAGCTGTTGCCGGTGGCGGAGCCACGTAAGGCGGCAACGACGTTGGTCTTCCCGTAAACGAATTTAATTGCTGCTGCGGTTGCTGCTGCTGCTGATGTCCGCTCTGAAATGTTTATCGATCATCAAGCAAAGTTTTTCAACGATTTCTCTCTGTGGAGAAAGGCTCGTAAGTTTTTTTTCATTCTCACCTGTCTCATTGTTATGGGGACGTTTCCATAGGCTGTAAAGAGAAGAAAAAATCGTCGTTAGAATTCGATATTCAATGTTTTGCATGGAAAATCGAGCGCGGTGCATTCGGTGCAGATCTACTGTAAAAAATGTGTAAGAATAATAGCGACAAGGATAATCAAATGATTTGAAAATTAATTGAAAATTTCACTATTAATTCGTCCACGAGCTTGTGTTCGGGGGAACGAGTACAAAATTGTGGGATCGCGTAAAATGAGAAAAAGGTCAAACCATACAGCTTGAAATCTAAGAGTGCGACTCAAAAAAAAAAAAAGAACAACATTCATAAACAGCATGCAACGTAAATAAAATGCACGCAAATTAAATGAACCGGGACGCGAAATGAGAATTTCGTTTTCGTCTGACTGACCAGGATCTCGAGGAGTGTTCCACTGAACGATCCCCGTGGGTGGCGGAGCACTCGATGGTAGGGGAGGCGCTAATTCTATAAAATTATTCATTCGTGACAATCGTTGACATGAAAATTCTTCGATAATTTCATTGTATTTTGAAAAGTAGTGTGACGCAAGTCATAAGCGCGATTACGTGGAAAATATTCACCTTGATTCGGCGAAGTCACGAAATCTGAACTTCCGGCTCTTTGCCAAGATTCGTTCGCCGCGTACGTTTGACCCGATCCGTTGTGATTCACTGTCGCTCGTGGTTGTTGATAAGAATGAGGCCTTGGTTGAGGCACGTGATGGTCAACGTCTGAAACGAACGATTTTTACTTTAGAAATAGAAATTTAATTGCCATCTCGATTCGGAATGAAAAATCGATCGATTTTTAATCCTGGAACGGTAACTTTTTTTTTTTGAATGACCCCAATTTTGAAAAATTCATACCTTCGGTAAAATTTAACGAAAAGGATTCAACTTGAGCTCATTCTTCGCGTTATTCAATGCAGAATCACGTGAGCCTGGGGGAATTTTGCTTCGAGTTGAAGAGTTAATTAAAAATGCGGTAAAGGGAGAAAAAAACTGGAGAACGAAGGGCGAGGGATTTAGAAATTTTGAAAAATTTGGCAATTGTGATTTTTTTTTTTAAATTTTCTTACCATTCCGTCTCATCTGCGTCATATTTTCGGAGCTGGGTGATCTGACCGGAACCGGAGGAGGTGCGCCTCGGGGTGGTATGGGTGGACGTTCCGCGGGATGTCCAGAGAATGATTCTCTCGCATTGGCCATTTTTTCATGTTGTACAAAAGCCTGTTGTTGTTGTGCGAGGAGTTGTTGTTGTCTGTGTTTTTGTAGAAATTCGGTTTGCGTTTGACTGGCGTCGGTGGAGCTTCTCGGACTGTCTGGAAGTTCGGAATTGCGGGATTCTCGACGCTGTTGATTTTGGCGATGCATTTGGAGGAATTCGATTTGAACTTTGCTCGGCGAAGTTGATTCGATGGGGTCTCGTCTGATGACAGAATTTTTTCTTTCGAGCTCGGGCGTGGAGGCTCGACTGCTGCCGGTCGAGACGTTGTCGTCGGGTACGTCGGGCGTAAGATTTTGGAGTCGCTCGATTCCTTCCTTCTGAGACTCGTCGTAGCTGAGCAATTGCAAACTCGGTGGCAACTTGGCGTGGAACGAGATTTTGGTGACCCAGTCGTCCATTTCCTGAAGACTCGACGCGAGGAACAAAAACTCCGAGCCATCGGTGCATTTGAGCCTGAAGACGTTTTTACGCTTCGTGTAATCTTCGGCTCTCTCGCAAATTGCATTGAAAATTGTGATCGGCGCGGTGGTGGCTTTGCTCAGTTGGAAATCCTCGTAGTCTCGGAAGAAACACAACAATTGACCGCACAATACCGTGTAGTATTGTTTCCATGAACGCACCGCTGCTTTTTTACCGCCGCGTTGCAACTCGTGTTTTCTTTCCAAGATTCCCTGGATTTCTACTGGCCGGAGCGCGTCCATGTTCTCCATGCGTTGATGTTTCCGAAAACTCTGAGTTCGTCGTCTCGTCGTGAAACTCGGTGTTCTTTTTGGTTTTTTCGTGTCGACCTTCATGCTCTCGGCTCGTTTTATATCAGGCGTTGTTCTTCGCAAGCGATCGCCAAACATGTGCGTTATACTGTTTGATTTTTCGGCTCCCGAAGCTTCGGATTTCTCGGAAGTTGCATTTTGAGCCTTAAGGGGCGACAGCCTGTTCCTGGACTCGTTTTCCTCCGCCAAACCGTTCGACTCGTTCGAAGTATCGTGAGAACTTTCCAACAAGCGGCGACGTTCTTCTTCGCGTTTTCTCGTTTCCGTTATTCGCTGGACTTCCTTTCTCTTTCTCTCCTCGATGCGAGCACGCTCGACACGATCTTTTTCCGCTTGTCTCTCGATCAATTCCTTTTGTTGCTGTCTCAGGAAAGCGCGTTCCAGCATCGTGATGCGTTTCAATGCCTCGAATTTTTCCTCTTGCGCTTCGATCGTTTTCTCGAAATCCTCGTGTTTCCTTATCAAATCCTCCACTTGAGGTATCGTCTCGCCCAATTTACCGTCGTTCAACATCGGCTCGCGACTTATTATCCAATTCTCGAGAGTCTCCGCTTCTCGTTTGAAAAATTGGGTGTCGAGGTTTTGCTCGTAAATGTATTGTCTCTGTTCCCACGTGTCGGTCAGAACTTGTTTGCGCTGTTCGAGCACAGAGATTTTTTCCTCAATCTCTTTCGCCAGGAAGTGGCCTTGCTCTATGAGGCCATTACCGATACGATAAAACTTTGCGAAGGCGTCTTGTCTCGTGTCGATCTCGACTTTGTACTCGTGGTGACGCAACAGCAAAGCTTCCGCGCCAGGAACGTCGCGGGCCAACTCTTGAGCCGTTACTTTCGCCACCATCTCGTTTATCCACGACAGCAAATCTCGATATTCGTCAAAGTAAGCTTGAAGCTGTTCGGCCTGCGCCAATTTGCTTCTCCTCTGAGCCGCTTTCTCGAGCAACTCGCTCCATGCCTCGTCCGCTTCTTCGTGCTTCACCGCTATGTGCTCTCGGGCGTCGGGGAAAAGCTCCGCCAGTCTCGATGCCTCGGCCATTACTGATTCGACCTGCACGAAAAATCAACGATTATTAGCAAAAAATTGGGGCAATTTCGAAACTTTTCGAGTTTTTCTTACATACAAAATGATTTGCAGGCCCAAGTTCATTAAAGAAAAGCTGTTACAAATTGACTACCGACCAGCGTACTCTAAATTCAAGATTGTCGAGGTATTTGTTCTGTAATAACCAAAATTTCGAGAAAAAAAAAATGAATCCAACCAGTGACCAGCTCGTGACGTAAATATCTCCTAGTTCCCGGTAAAGAATGAGGCTGTAATCGTCATTTAACGACAGTTTGTTGTGGCCGTTGCGCGTTGGCGGCGATAAGTATTACCGCCGCTAACGCTAAATCTCTAACATTCACTCTGAAATCAACCCACTTCCAATAACGGAATTGATATGTTTCTTCAAACGCGCTCTATCCTACTATTTTTTCCCAAAAGAACCAGATCTGATGAATATCAGGACCAAATTTTAGGCAAAAATATTGAAAATCCACAAAGTGACGATTATTTTAGTGAAAAAACTTTTTTTCCCGTTTTTTTTTGCTTCATTTTGCATTTAAAAAAATATGTTAGCCCCGGATTTCTTTCAGGGAAGTTTTTTGTATCTAAACTGGAACGTCCAAGGGTTGTTCAGTAATTTTTGAGAATTTTCGGGCCGATAGATTGGTCACAATACGGGTTCGAAAATGGACTGGGTAGAATCAACCCAGTGTGACCACCGTGATCGAAATATTTAATGTTGAAAATTGTAACTTTAAACAAACGCTCTTATGAAAAACTACTGAAAATTGTGAATTCTATAAATAATATCTCGACTTCTACACGGTATAAATTTGAAGGAATTCTATCGAGAAAAAATGTTGCAGGCAGTTCTTAAGAATGGACAAGAAATTTTAATTCGGTGAAAAGTTTGTTTTGTTTTTTGATGGATTACCTGCTCCTTAACAGCAGCTAAATCGGTTTCGAAGCCTTGATGTTTGCGCACGAGTGCCTGAATCGTTTCTAAATCGTGTCCATATCCGTCGGAGCTGAGACTCGCTTCCTTTTCTTGGATCCAAGCGATAGTTTCGTCAGCGGTTCTATCGAACATATGAACTTGCTTAGCTCCGGCGAGAGCTTCTTGTCTGGCATGAGCGAGTTCTTTGAGGTCGTCCCATTGTTGTTTGGTCTCGTCGATTTTGGCTTTGATTTTGGTAACTTCCGGATTATTGACTTCGATGAGTTTTTGTCCGGCGTCGATGGTGGAGAAGACGCGACTTTCGCTGGTTGTGAGACCAGCCAAAAAGTTGTCAAATATCTGAATAAGCAATTCGACGTGCTCGACGTCACGGCCATAATCCTCGGAAGCAGCAACGGTTGTTTGGTCGCTGATCCATTCGATGACTTCGTCGGCTTGTCTCAAAAACTTGTAGAATTCTTCGCTCTCGAGCAACCTCTTGAGTCTGTATTCTTTGAGTTTTTTCAATTCGACGAATCTCGCCTCGATTTCCGCTTGTTTTTGGCCAATGTTTTTGCTGTCGAAATGATTTCTGTTGACCAGGCCGTCGGACAATTTTTTGAGGTTCTCGACGGTGCCATCGAATGCGGAGAGATCGCGTTCGATGCCTTCGAGTTTTTTCAGCAACGACTGAACGGAATCTTCGTCTTTGCCGTAATCGACGGAGGTCAGTTGTGGATGTTTTTCCTTGATCCATTGCTCGGCTTCGGCGGCTTCGGCATAGAACATTTGAGACTCAACGGCATCGAGCAAGCGGAGCTTTCTCACGCTTGCCAAGTCTCTCAAGTGTATCAAACGTTTTTGTAAATCTTGCGAGAGCGTTTCGATCTTTTCAGAGGCAAAATGTCCGCCGCGAATCATAGCGGAAGCTCGACTCGCGAGAGACGACACAACGGGCTCTCTGGATATCAATTCAGCTTCGAGGGTCTGATGTTTTTTCTGGAGCCTCTGAACCGTCGTTAAAGAATTGCCAAGGTCATCGCTCGCTGCGAGATGCTCTTTTTCCGTTAGCCAATGCAGCTCGTCCTCGACGTCGCGAACGAATTGATGCAAAAGTTTAGCGTCTTCGAGATTGTCGCGACGAATTTGTATGGGCTCTTGAAGGCTGTGATATCTGTTGATCGTGGCGGACGCTCTTTGCTGTATTTCGTCCCTCATGAAATGTTTCGTTCTTTGGAAACTGGCCGCGGTCTCTTTGATCGACTCGCAGGCTTCGTTGTGGCCGAGAACGTCATTCTCGAGGTTGGTGTGTCGCTTCAAAAGGTTCGCCACGCTAGACAAATCTTTGCCATGATCCTCCGATTGCAATTGAGTCTCGATCTCGTCCATCCACGTTTCAAATTCGTCCAAAGTCCGTCCGAACAGAAGAGCTTGATACGCATCGTTCAAACGATTTTTCTTGAGTTCGCTCGTTTCCTGTAAAACGCGCCATTCGGTTTCCAGCTCTTCCAAACGGTCCTGGATTTCTTTCGAGGCGTAATGATTGTCCTCGATCAATTGCTCGCCTTCGGCAACGACCGCGCCGATTCTTCCTCTGTTGGCCGTCAGTTCGCTCTCAAAAGCGAGATGTTTCTGTATCTTGCTCTGGAGATTCGTCGAATCGCGATAATTCTCGTCCGCAGCAACTTGTTGTTTCTGGTGCAGCCAGCCCTCGACCTCGTAAATATTACGCAAAAATTCATGCAGCCGTTTACTCTCGAGAAGTTTCTTTTTCCTCGCAGCCGAGCTCTCTTTCAGGCGATCGCGTCTCGCGCAAACCGCAGACAATCTTTGTTCGATGGATTTCACATCGGACGGTTTTTTCGCTAAAATAACCGAAGCAAAAGTTTCCAGCTCGTCGACGCGTCCCAATTGCGAGGCGAGCATTTTTTCGAACTCTACGTGTTTCCGTAAAAGCGTTTCCACGCCCGAAAGCGATTCGCCCAGGTCGTCGTTGTTCAGGAAAGCTTCTTTGGTCGCGAGCCAACTGTCGGAGTGATCGGCTTGTTCCTTGAACTGTTGCAGATTGTAAGCTTGCATCAATTTTTCTCTGCGTTCGACCCACGCCTGGCAAAGCCCGTCGCGAAGATTTTCCAAGTGATCGAGACTCTCCTTGACTTCGGGATGTTTCGAAACGAGTTTCGTACCGTGCTCGTGAAGGGATTTTATCGCGTCGTTTCGGCCGTCGATTTCGGCTTTGCGTTCCTGGTGAAGCTCCAACAACGCCTCGGCCTCGGAAATTGTGGTCGGAGCTTCGGACTCGTTCATTCGTTTTATCGTGTCAGCGACCCAAACTTCGATCTCGTGCAAATCAGCCTGGAACTTGTGGAGAGTGTACGCTTCGCTAAGAACGTCACGACGATGTTGTGTCAGATTCAACAGCTCGTCCCAGTTGGACTGGAGCTCGTGTAGCATCGCTTTTATTTGCGGAGCGTTTTCCGGGTATTTTTCCGATAATTGTTTCGCCTCGGCTTGGTGTTCCTTGAGTTTTCCTTCGATCGCGGTCATGTCGCGTTCCATGGCCTCTTGTTTCCGCTGCAGCTGTTCAACGCCCGGCAAATCTTTGCCAATGTCCGCGGTGTTCATGGCCAGTGACTTTTCAATGACACGTTGACTCGTGTCGTCGATGTCACGGTTGAAAAGATGGATTTCCAACGCGCCGGCAAGGATTTCACGGTAGGCGCTCAACGCGCCTTGCAAGCCTTTCCACTTGTCGTTGAAATTGTCTCGTCGCTGTTGGATCCCCCTGGATTCGTCGTCGTGTCCTTGTTTTATAAGCTTGTCAGCGAGTGCGTTGATCGTTTTGATTCTCGCGTCATCGACTCTCATGTCGCTGTCCACGTCGTCCAGTTTTCTCTGGAGACTCAAGCAATGCTCGTAATCTTTGCCCGTGTCTCCGGCTTGCACCATCATTTCTTTGTCTCGAATCCAAGCCTCGATCTTCTCCACTTGATTGTTGAATTCCAAGATGTCCTGAGCCTCCTCGAGGCCTCGGCCACGGTTACCGGAAATGAGGAGGAGTTTTCGCCACGCGGCGTTCAAATGTTCGAGCTGTTGACGAATTTCCGTGCTTGAGGAATGTTTGTTCGCCAAGAGAGTTTCTCCCTTGGCTTTGATCTCTTCGATTCTGCTCTGGTTGGCCGCCAACTCAGCCTGGAAAGCCTGATGCTTTTGTAACTTTTTGATTTTGTCTTCGAGGCTCGAGACTTCTCCCTTGGAGGCTTCAGCCTCGAGTTTCTTTTGCTTTTCGTCGATCCAAGACTCAGCCTCGCCGACGTCACGGACGAATTGGGCGTGGAGCAAACTCGCTTCCAGGCGTTTTCTCCTGACCTCGCAAAGATCGCGAACTCGAGCTCGTTTCTGTACAACTTCGCTGACTCTCCTGGCAATAGTTGGTGAGTCAAAGTGATTTTGAGCTAAAAGCTTGTCGCCATGTTCCTGGAGAGCGGTCAATTTTTCTTCCTGGGTTACCAGCAACTTTTCAAACTCGTTGTGCTTTTTCACCTGGACGTCAACTTCCTCGACGGAAATTCCCAAGTTGTCGCCGCTCAGAGCGGCTTCCTGGCTCGTCGACAAGTTGTCCAACTGTTTCGCATCTCGCAGGAAGAAATGCAGGTCGATCAGCTGATCGAGACGAACTTTTTTCTGCTGCCAAGCTGTATGTAATTTTTGTCGCTCCTCCAGCAGCTGATTGCATTTTTCTTCAACTTCCGGAGCTGCGTAATGTCCCGTTTGTACCATCGCGTCTCCGAGATCGAGCACCGCCCGGAAACTGTCTTCGCGGGCTTCGATCTCGCTCTTGAGAGCCTCGTGCTCGGCTTTCAACATTTGAGCGCTTGCCGCGTCCCGGACTTTGTCCTCGGTCGACATCGTGGCGCGTAGACCAGCCGCCCAATTCATAAGATCCCTCACTTGCGTGAGGAACCTCTGGAGATCGCAACTCGCTTGCAATTGGTCTCTCCTGTGAGCAGATCGTTCCTTCAACTCTTCCCAATTCGCGATGACAATTTGTTGCTGCTGATCGATGTGTGCGGCGTTGTTGCCCGGATACAGAACTTGCAGCCTCGAAGCATCTTCGACGAGAACCTGGAGTTGAGCCTCAAGGGCAACCAAATCGTTCTCGAAGCCTTCGTGACGTCTGATCAGCGCCAGGACGGAATTTAAATCACGACCGAGATCCTCCGGCAGCGCAGCTTCTTTTTCCTGTATGCGTGACAAAGCTTCAGCCACGTCACGATGAAAACGATGAATTTCTCCAGCCGCTTGCAATCGCTGCTCGCGATGGCGTATCAGTCCGAGAAGATGTTGCCAAGATTCGCTGTGTCAACGAAAAAAACACACGGGGTCAGAAATTTTTCAACCTTCATCGTCAAAACTCGAAAATGAAGTCCCAAAAAGTTAGTGAAAAAAAAGAACGTGCGAAAGGAGAAACGTGCGACGCGAACATCTACGAAAAACGGAATGTTCGTCTCGGATTAACCCTTCGTGGTCACTCTGGGTAGAATCCACCCGGTGACCAGCTTGTGACGCAAATATCTTCTAGTTCCCGGTAATGAATGGGGCTGTAATCGCCATTTAACGACAGTTTGTAGTGTCCATTGCGCGTTGGCGGCGTATTACCGCCACTAACGCTAAAAATCTAAAATCCACTCAGAAATCAATCCACTTCCAATAACGGATTTAATATGTTTTTTCAAACGCGCGCTATCCTACTATTTTTTTTACAAAAGAAACAAACCTGATGAATATCAGGTCCAAATTTCAGTCAAAAATATTGAAAATCCACAAAGTGACGATCATTTTAGTGAAAAAACTTTTTTTCCCGTTTTTTTTGTTCATTTTGCATTTAAAAAAATATTTTAGCCCCGGATTTCTTTCAGGAAAGTTTTTCGTATCTAAACTGGAATGTGAAAGGTTCGTTCAGTAATTTTTTGAGAATTTTCGGGCCGATAGATTGGTCACAATACGGGTTCGAAAATGGACTGGGTAGAATCAACCCAGTGTGACCAGCGAGATCGGTGGCGGAAGTGTGACCATGAAGGGTTAATTTTACGAACACAAACATCCGTTTTCAAATTTACCATCTACTCACTACGAACTACGTGTCGAAATTCTATGAAATAAATAATTCACGGACGAACGATGTATCCAACGTGATTCTGTGATGACATGGTCGATGGGAGAAAAAGATTTTCATTCTATCACCAACTTACCGCATGTGCTGATGTTGCTTGCGTACTTGTACGACAGGGTCATCATCATCATCACCACCATCATCATCATCATCATCATTAGCACTATCAAAAACGTAAGGTTAGAACTGAATGTTATCCCAGGCACCGATTTAAAAACTACTCCGTTCTACAGCCAGCCAAAAACTCCTCGTTCACCCAAAAAATTAATGCGGAAGAGATAAACGAACTGTGTGTTAATCGAAAACGTTAATTAAGTGAGAGAAAAACCGCATTCGACGTTCTACAGTGGTAAACAAGAATTTGCATGGTCAATCAAGAAATTACCAATCCAAGGAGAATTTTCGTTTGGGATCAGTCTGTGAATGTTGTAAAAATCTTACCCAAGCTGCTCCTGGCGTTTTTCAATCTCCTGAATGTAAGGACTCTCGTTTGCGATCAATTTTCTCGCCAGTTCTTCGCACTGATTGAATCTTTCGGAGCCAGCCTCGATGCGATGTTTGAAATCGTTGAATTTCGCCTGGAGAATGAGAAGATGTTCGTAATCCTGACCGTAATCCTCGGAGGCGGCGGCTTGTTCTTGTTCCTTGATCCATTGCTCGAGTTCCCGACTCTCAAGGAAATACTCGTGACGATACATGCTCTCCATCAATCGCTGCTGTCTCGTCGTGGCCAATCTTTGCAGAGCTCGCATTTGTTGGGCAATCGATTGTTGCTTGTTGGCAATGGCTTTGCTGTCCGGATGTTTGCCGTTTATCATCGCGGTCGCTGTGTGTCCCATTTCCGTTACAATTCCATTGTAAGTGTCCAATTCGAGTTCGACCGCTTTGTGCTTCGTTAATAATTTCGTCGCTGCGTCACGGTCTCTACCGTAGTCCGTGGAGCTCAGCATGTCGTTTTTCTCGCTCAGCCAACCCTCGACCTCGCCAGCCTCGAAGAAAAACTCTTGGGCACGCAGTGACAGATCCAGTGCGCGACTGCGTTCGCCAGCCTTATCCTGCAGATCTTTCCATGCCTCGTCGAGCTCGTCGCACAATTCTTGTATCTGTTGCAATTTCAAAAAAGCCTCGTTACTCAATATTTCCACGGTGTCAAACGATTTTCTTTGCTCAATTACTTAGCCATTGCGTTATGTGCACATGCATGCTGAAAATAAACACAAATTATAACTCGGAAACACACAACGAATGGTTTAGTAAAATTATACTTTGCATAATTTTTAATAAATCCAAGAAACTCTGTAAAAAAAACTCTGCAAAATTTGGATTAACTACGAAAATATATTTTTCCTCGATTTCGAACGACTGTGGCATTCCAAACGATTCAATTCCACTCAGTTTCCTCGTCCTGTAGAATTCTGGGTCAAAACTTGCGGAAATTGATAATAAATTGTAAAAAAAAAAAAATCTTAAGGTCTTGTATTCGTGAGGATGAAAATCGCCTCGATTACGAAACTCGCCCATAAAAACTGTGTAAAAAATTAAATCACAGAATAATTAAAGAAACATCAATGCTAAAGGTGCAGAAATTAATCGCCGAACGCGTGACATCGACTCGCTATTGTTAAAAGTCAGGAAAACACTTTTTTGTTCGTCTTTTTTTTTCTTTCATGCATCTCTCGGTCTTACCTCTGGGAAACCACAGATCTCGTAAGTGCTGCGTCTGTGCAAAAACAGTATTTTCTTATACCCGAACGTCAGGATTTAGACATGGAAAGTGGCGAGAACGAGTGCGTGTAAATGCGCACAACCACAGAAGAAAGAAATTTCGTAAAAATAGAGAGAAATAAACTGTAAGGAAATAAAATTCTCACCTTTTTTCGTTCCGGGTGCACTTGGTCGATGAGGGTTTGTCCGGACATTAAAGTCTTGTCGATCATCGGCTGATGCCCTGCGATCTCAGCCTCGAATTTCTTGTGCTTTTTGTGCAGGCTTTGAGTCTGATGCAAATTTTGACCAAGCATCGTCGAAGACGCCTGAGGCAAGTGATCTTTGATCCATTGGAGCTCGGCGTCGAGCTCAAACCCAAATTTATGGAATCTCAGACTCTCCTCCAGAGCTTCCCGCCTCTTCCTCGCAGGTTCTTTCAAACTACGGAATCTGCAACGATAAAAGGGCGAGATTGTAGTGTAAAATCGAGGGAAAAAGAGAAAACGGTTGGGAAATGTTGGACTGACTTTCTTTGTGTAGCTTGGCTGCTTTCCAGTATGTTGGCAGCGTCGAAATGTCCCTCGTGGGCCATTTCCTGTCCCATGGCGACGAGATCATCGACTTTTTGTTCCCATTGTCCCATATCAGTCTCGAGAGTTTGATGTTTCTTGAGCAAATCTTTGCAGCTCCGAAGATCAGTCCCGACGCGTTTGCTCTGCAGAGAATTTTCAATTTCTTCGAGTTTCAAGCGCGCATCTTCCATCGTGCGATTGAAACCGTGCTGCGAAGCAGCCTGTCGCAATCTGCTTCCTTTTTCCAGAGACAATGCGACAAGACGATTCCACTGGTCGTTCAAATCCTCGAGAGTTTTGCCGACGTCGCGAGAGCGATAATTCTCCTCGGAAATCAAAGCTTTTCCGGCTTTATTTACAGCCCTCAGTTGTCCCTCGTTGGCACGTAATTCCCTCTCGAAAGCCTCGTGCTTTTGCAACTTTCTCTCCAGATTATTGAGGTCGCGATAACTCTCGTCCGAAGCGATTTTCATCTTGTCGCCGAGCCAGTCACGCAGGTCGTCCACCTCGGCTGAAAACTGTTGATAATGTTCGGAGGCCTTGAGAGCGGCGCGGCGTCCTTGAGCAGCTTCTTTGACAGCAGCTCGTCGCGCCATGACTTGATTTCTTCGATCGTTAATATAATCCTTTTCGTAGTGATTCTGGAGGATGAGACGATCGGCAGTATCGCTAAAAGCTTTCATTCTGTCGTCCTGAGCGTGCAGAGTGTTTTCGAATTTTTCGTGTTGTTTCAGCAGCGCCTCAACGTCGTCCAGGGATTCTCCCAAGTTGGTAAAGTCCAGGAAAGCTTGGTGAGAGCTCGTGGTCGCTTCAATCTGATCAGCTTCGCGATTAAACAGTTGCAACTCGAGGCACTGACAGAGCCAATCCTCTTTGTCGTTCCAGTCGGACGTAACGGCTTGATAAAGACCTCGAAGCTTGTCCAAACGTTCGCGAACTTCGACCAAGCCAGGATTTCTGTTTAACAACTGATCGCCGAGCTGTTCAACTTCGCGGAATTCATCCTCGCGCGTTTTTATTTCTTCACCGAGTTCCGTGTGATTTTTTCGCAACTGTTCGGCCGTCGCGACGTCGCGAACGGGCTCCTCAGCTTTCATCAGCTCTTGAACGTCCGTCGCCCAATTGATCAGGCTCTTTGAACTGTTCATGAATATTTGCTGGCCGACCGCGTCCTCCAAACGCGATCTTCGCTCTTTCGCTTTCGTTTGGACTTTTCGCCAAAGATCTTTGATTTCGTTCTGTCGGGCGTTCACGTTGTCGTGCTCGTTGGGATAAGAACTTTTAACACTGTTCGCCAATAAATCAACTTTCCTGACTTTCTCCTCGACCGGAGCCAATTCTCGCTCCAAGTGTTGATGGCGACGCTGCAATGCTTGGACGGTTTTGAGATCAGGGCCCAACTCGGCAGTGTCCAATTGCGTGATTTTCTCGAGCATCCAATCGTGCGCTTCGTCGCACGTTCGATTAAACAATTCCACGCTCGATGCGCCTTCGAGACTCTTTTCTTTTTGGGCTTTGAGCCAATTGAGATGATCCCATAATTGATGAATGTGTCTTTGACGAGCCTTGACTTTGTCCAGTTGGCCATGGCCTTGCTGGACGAAATCATCGACAGCAGCATCGATGGCTTCGACGCGTTTGCCCGAAGCGGAAAGATCGGTGAGGAATTTTTCGTATTTTCTTTTGGCCGTTTCCACGTTGTCCCGGGAATCGTCGGCTCGCAACATTTTCTCTTTGTCCTTGATCCATTTTTCGAAGTCATCGCATTCGCGATAAAATCCATAAAGTCTTATCGCGTCTTCGAGGAGCGCGTGTCGCTTCGCTGCCAATTTTTGAAGCTCGTCGTACGTGTCGTTAATTCTTTTTTGTCTTTTTTCGACATTGTCGCTGTCGCTCATGGTTGCTCGCCGTTTGACCGGCTTTACCGCCGATTTTATGGATTTTACGCGCCTCACCGGAATCACTTGATTCACCATTTTCGTTTTTTTAACTCTCTGCGTGACGCGGACTTTTTCTGGTCTTTTAACTTGTACTTGGATGACTTTGGGCTCGATCTCTCGGACGTAATTCGCCGGCACGAAGCCGTCAGCACCGTCAACTTTTCGCACGTTCCACCAGTCCGGGTTTGTCTTGTTGAGGAGAAACATTATCTCGCCTTTCGTCATTTGCATCCCTTGGCCACTGAACGGGTAAAGACTTTTGACTTGGGGAACGAGACGTTCTTCGATTACGGTTCGCGGTTCGACTCGCTCGACGATCTCGTCGACCCACTCGTCTTGCGGCACTAAACGCACTTCTTTGCTCCATTCCTCCTGCTCCAGCTCGGCAACGGGCTCAGGATCTGCAGATAATTCCAAGGTCGATATCCCCGCCTTGATGAGCTTCTCGGCTTGGACGTTTAGCGACTGCACGTCGCCTTTGTAAGCGTTTAGCTCGCCCTCGAGGTCCTTGTGCCGCTGCAACAAAGCCTGAGCGCTCGGCTCGTCGACGCCGTAGTCCTGAGAAGCGACGAGGGCCATTTTCTCGTTCATCCACGAATCCGCCTCGTTCGCGTCGGTATAATACTGAAAAGCTTCAGCCGCATCTTCGAGCTGTTTTTTCCTCAGAGCGGCAAGTTCCTCGAGGACTCGCCAGTGTTCCTGCAGCGAGTCGATGCGATTTTGAATCTCCAAGGCGGAGGGATGTGCGTCAGAAATGAGTTTTCTGCCGGCGCTGCAAAGCTGCTCGGACTTGGGTCTTCTGACTTTCATCTCGTCCTGCAGGGCTTTGTGTTTTTGTTGCAACGATATGACAGCTCGCAAGTCCTTGGCGGAAATGCCAGCTTTACAAATTCTCTGTTTCTCAACCAACCAGGATTCTTCGTCCTCGTGGTCCTGCAAAAAGTGGAAAAAGTTGCGAGCGTCCTCGAGCCTCGCTTTGCGCTCTTTGCTGTTTTCAACGAGCTCGTCGTAAGCGGCGTTCAGAGTCTCCAGTTTCTTTTGCAGCAACGGAGCTTCTTTGCTCAAAGGTTGAGTCAAATGCTGAGCCGCTTGTCTGCCCAATCGTCTTTGACTCTCGCCCAGCGCGGTCACTTGCAATTCCTGGAGACTGTGTTTCTGCAGCAAATCCTCGACTCCCAACAAATGCGGGCCGACGTCGGTGCTCTGGAAATTTAATTGCAACTCCTGTATCGTCGCTAACGTCGTATCAATTTCTCGCATCAAACTCATCAGCGAACACAATGCCGTTAAATTGATTTTGTGATGATCCAACAACGCCAAAAGTTCTTTCCACCTCTGGAGCACTTCGTGCTCGCGACCTTGCACTCGCTCCATGCCGTGATAATTTTCTCTTACAAGTTCTTCCGACATATTCGTCAAATCGTGAAAACGCTCCTCTCGGGCGAGTATATCGGCGCTTATCGCCTCGTGCTTCTTTACCGTTGCGTCGATTTGGGCGAGATTGCTGCCGTAACGAGGATCCGACAGAACTTGAATCATTTCCTTGAGGTAACCCTCGCGCAATACGCTTTTTTTCTCAAACTTGTAATTCAACTGCTCGAGGCGCTCTTGACGTAACAATTCCGTGCGCAATGCAACCTCTCGTCTGTGCTCGGCTCTCTCAAGCTCGACCCAATTTCTCTCGATGTCGTGAACCAACTGGCCCTCCTGAGGTATAAACGCCGGTTGATTCAGCGACTTCAATTGCGTGTTTATGTGAAAGTAAAGCGCCTCGATTTCCGAACGCTCCTTATATTTCGGAGGCTTCTCCACCGTTCGATATTGCTTGAAGGCCAGTAGTTCACGCTGAATGCCTTCCAGCGAGTTCGGAAAGTTGCGATTCTCCAAAACTCCGATTTTCAATTTTATCCACTCGAGTAAATTCGTCGTTAATTTTTCGTAATGTACTTTCATGTTGTCGGCGTCCATCATTTGTCCAACGATCTACAAAGAAAAAGGCAACGAAAAAATTGATTTATTCGCGCTATCGATGAAATGAACCCTTCGTGGTCACACTGGGTCGATTCTACCCAGTCTATTTTCGAACCCGTATTGTGACCAATCTATCGGCCCGAAAATTCTCAAAAAATTACTGAACAACCCTTGGACATTCCAGTTTAGATACGAAAAACTTTCCTGAAAGAAATCCAAGGCTAACATATTTTTTTAAATGCAAAATGAAGAAAAAAACGGGAAAAAAAGTTTTTTCACTAAAATAATCGTCGCTTCGTGGATTTTCAATATTTTTGCCTAAAATTTGGACCTGATATTCATCAGATCTGGTTCTTTTGTGAAAAAAAATAGTAGGATAGCGCGCGTTTGAAAAAATATATTAATTCCGTTATTGTAAGTGAGTTCATTTCAAAGTGGATTTTAGAGATTTAGCGTTAGCGGCGGTAATATTTATCGCCGCCAACGCGCACTGGACACTACAAACTGTCGTTAAATGACGATTACAGCCCCATTAATTACCGGGAACTAGGAGATATTTACGTCACAAGTTGGTCACTGGGTGGATTCTACCCACAGTGACCACGAAGGGTTAAAATATTTGTTGTGTTTTTTTGTTTTTTATTTACGTTTGCAATTCTTTTGCCGCTCTTGATTTCGTTCTTCATCCTGGCGAATGTGTGATAATACGAAGCGACGTAAGTTATTATCGATTTTTCGTCCGGCCTCTGCGTGTCAACGTCCTCCGCGTCCAGGAGACGAGGAATCCCGAGCTCCGAGTTGGCCACGTCGAACGCATAATTGAGATTGTCGATGTGTTTGCCCTGGCCGAGTTCCGACCAATTGACCAGGTCCGGTCTGTGGGCGTGGATGAGGGCATTGAATCCCAGACCGCTTCGCCAGGAACCTTAAGAAAAACAATCGCAAATTATAACAATTGTTTATCCAGCAAAAATATACAAATTCCTCATTCGTTTATCTTTTTACCTGTAAAGTCCTGGATGTTGACTTCGGGATAGCCATTGGTCTTTCTTTGGCACCAGAGCAAAAGAGCATCCTTGGCTGATTTTTTCTCACTGCTCTCGTTCTCCTCGTCGACGTCGATCTCGATTTCCTGGATCTGGAAACGCAGAATTATCGTCCAAATGAGTCCGAGGATGAGTCGCGGATTCCCATCGACGATGTCCTCGGCTCCGATGCTCTCCAATCGCACCTGCCATGGAAAAAAACACACAACAACATCTTTAGCTTTATCGCAAGTCCATATAATCCGTGGGAAACGATAAAAATTATGAGATAGTTCCGATATCTTCGCTAATGCACAGAATTATTGTACAGACTCGTTCAAAATCACGGGAACGAGAAAACAAGAAAACGAATCAATATTTTCCATCCAATTCAATAAAAATTCCTTAAACTCAAATGCGATTTTTTCTGCATCGTTTTTAAGGAAAGATTTGACAGTTAATAAAATTCCTTCGCGAAAATATGCTCGAGAGTTTTCTACGCCAGGATTATTCAGCTTGGAAAGCCGAAAATTATGGAGGATGACGAATGACGTTTGCGAATATTTATAAATAAAAAAACGTCCAATGGGAATGCCCCGAGAATCATAAAATTTTCATTCGATCGAAACATCTCGAACGTGGCTGACTGTACTGGGAAAAAAAAACGGAATTAAGGAAGATGACTAACGTCGAATGACGGCAAAGAGACTGGAATGCTCCAGGCACTCACCGCGCGCACGAATCATTGTGCACTTGTCATTGGAAAGTGCCATGTGTTTTTTATCGCAGCTAATTCTGACACTTGAGGTTGTGGTGAAAAAAAAAAAGAATTTTTCTCGCAACGGTAAAACCGTTTGAACCGTTGGTTCGAAATATCTTAAAGCAAACATTGCATTCACCTTTCGTTAGTTGCGAGAACGTCAAAGTAATTACATTGTGTATATCATTATAATATAGCGTACGATCGTATTACGCGAGTTTCTCGACACAGTCATTAGACTATTTACGTCGATGTGTCGCAATCTCCGGAATGCAGTATTTATCAAGGACGACGCAAGAAAATCATTTTCCATTTGCTCAAAGCGCGATGATACTTTTCGTTTAAAAATAAACAATGAACAAATATTTTGCTCTCCGATATGAAAAAGCCAAATGACTCTGAAGTTTGCAGCGTTGAGATTCAATGAAAAACATTTTTTCTATTGATTATTAATTGAATTTTGAGAATCGTGGCAATTTTTCGAGTCGATTGAGTTTTTGGTCGCAAGAGACAATCGTTTTATCGGCTGAACCAAATATTCAATAATAATTATTGGCTCTGCTGAAGGAATAACAGAATTTCGTTGCATTACAACGATGGAAACTTCAGGATCATAAAATGCAAAGTAAAAAATTCTTTTATTCGACAATTATTTAGGAAAAATGGATTGAAATTTTATAAATTTTATAAATTTCTCAAATCTCAAAACGCCGGGAGAAAAAAACGAGAGAATTGTGCATAAGGAATTAGCGAGTGTTGAATAATCGAAATCTCGTTCATCATTCTTACGAGGTTTTCGATCGTTTTAAAATTACGAGGCATGCCGTTTAATCCGTTATACGGTACTCGTTCGCCTTCGAGTCGGGCACTGCTATTTCGTGCACTCTCAAACGCTTCGCAGAGTTCGTTGCATATTAAGTACACATAATGTATACACAAGTGTGTGAGGGTCGAACGAGCATTAAGCTGTATCGAAACAAGTGTATAAAGCCAAGAAATTCATTGAGCTACATTATCAAATCGTTTTTACGAATCTCGACCGCCCATAAACGAATCATTTAATTACTTAATTATTTATCATTCAATTACTGCATAATTATTGTTGCACCTGACAATAAAAAATTAATACTAAGAAACAGACACCGGAAATGACCTTTTTTTAATCAAATTCATCATAAAAACGAAGATTTTTCCCCAAAATTCACAAAATTGGGGACAAAATATGGATGAAAATTATCCAATTGGAATTTTGCATCCGAAGAATATAAAATGGAGTGAAATTCATTGAGCGCCAATAAACGAATTACTTAATTATTCAATTACTGCATAATTATTGTTGCACCTAACAAAAAAATCAAAATTCTCAGAAACAGAAACAGGAAATGACCTTTTTCATAATCGAAACGATTTGTTCATAAGAATTGCCGTCTGTTTTGAAAAATAAAATCAATGCGACGCTGGATTCATTGACCCCATAAAATTCTTCAAGAAAACAAAGATTTTTCCACAAAATTTACGAAATTGGGGACAAAATATGACTGAAAATTGTCCAAATGGAATTTTTTATTTAAAAAATCCAAAACGGAGTAAAATTCGCGGAACAAAAGTTTGGTTTTTGGCATACAGAATGGGCAGCATTGACTCGTGTACGAGATTGAAGCTCGTGCTGATTAGAATGTCTCTCACATTACGCAAAGAGTTGGTGAGCTAGTGAGCTTCGTGTAGGAAAGACGAAGTGGAAAAAGTCAGAAGGATAAAAAGACGAGGAACGGTGTATGATAATAAAGAGTTGCGTTGATGCGGAATTAGTCCGGTATGCAACTCCTACGTGGCCAGCAATTTTTTTCTCATGTTTTTATGTCGTTTTTTTCTCTATAGTGCGGACACCCTATATATGCAGCGATCGCGGGTGAACGAGCGAGCTATTTCTACCGCATCGGTCAGTGCACGCTAATAATTGTAGCGAGGCATCGAACCGCGTACATATTTCGCGATAACCGAGTGTAACGCGTTGCATAAAAAAAAAATCAAAAATGTATCGCGGAAGGAAACGCCGAAAAAAAAATTTGGACGCTTCTAAATATTTCCGAGCCAAATATCGAAGCTGGAAGAATGACCAACAAAAAAATCGATTCCTCGCGCTCATTATTCGTCTCTTTTATCGACAAAAAGCAATTAATTGACTTTTCGAAGAAAATGTTGACCAAGAGCCAATTTTCGTGGCTTCTTTTCCATGAATGTGGAAAGAATTTCCGACAAGTCACGCGGAGTGTGGAAATAGTGAAGAAATCCATGGGATTTCGTAAAAGTTGATAAAATCGATTTATAATAATGATTCGATTTTAACGATCGATTCGGTTTGGTTAATTGAAAGGAGGCTATTGGGCGATGTAAACGAATTTAGATGTTAAAATCTATTCGAATTACCGTTCTTCTTTGCACACACGCATCCACAGGAACGCACACTCACGTGTGCGTTCTCTTTCTCTTTTCGCCGAGTCGTTAACTCGAAGTGAACGCGTGTATAGCGGTTCTCTCGCGTTTCTCGTATAATACAGAGGCCGCGAGCCACGTATACACGAAGATTCACACACTCCGAAGTGAGATTGTGAGCGGAAAACAGTCGCAATGCATCGGCAGCACCCGCGGGCACCCCGTTTGCATTCTTGGCGAGCCACGGAATGTCGATCGATGCTGTATATACGAGAAAGAGAAAGAGAGCCAAAGAGGGAGAAGAAGAATCGTGCAAAATATAATGATTTCTCAAGCAGAGAGAATTTCGAGTAATGGAATGGAAAATTAACGAGTGAGAGAGAGATTCAACATAATTGCAACTTGAAAAACCGCGGACGAAGATGAAAAATGAGGAATAAACATTTTAGCACTCGATTTTCGAGACAAAAAGTTTTTTTTTCATCGAAAAATCATTTTTTTTCTAATTATGAAAAAATTTGGAGTTTTTTTTTCATGTTCGCGAAAATAAGGTCAAGGAAAAGGATCATAATTCGGAGGGTTTGTGAATTGAGTTTTACGCGATAGGAGATTGAATGTGAGCGATGAATATCGTGGGAAGCACGTGTGACTGGAGAAGATAAAATGAGCAAGACCGAGAGAGAGAGCGCGCGAGGGACCGAGGGGAGAGGAAAGAACGAAGAGACTGGGCCGTTCTTGCCGGGCTCCTTTACACGAGATACCGTGAATGGGTATAGAGTACAAGGTTGTACTCCCGGTGCACGTTTCCTAAGGAGAAGAAAAAGGGTGGAAGGGGAAGGAGGGATAGAAAGAGGCCGAAGAAGCTTCGACATCGTGGCAGGGAGAAGATTCCTCGTGGAGGAAGCGTCCGTTATGTCCGTTGGTGCAAAACAGTCCCCTCTCTCTCTTGCCTCTCCCTCATTATTTCATAAGTCTCGTCAACTTCCTCGACAACCTCGTTCCTCTTCCATCCGGAAGTATTACCGAATCCACAACAGGAACAAACGCAAAAAACATTCAGTGAAAACAGTCGATTGTATATTTTTTTATAAACGTCTCGAGACTTTCCTCGAGCCTCATTGTTGCTTGACGAACGCTCTAAAAACGTGAGAACTTGCTGGCAGATTAATAGACGAAAAACAAAAAACAGAGTTTCCTTTCGTACACTCGACGTTTCTCAGAATTCATTATTTTTCATGACTCTGAAGTTTGCATCGTTGGAATGCAACGAAATTCTTTTGCATTTTTGGCAAACATGATTATTTAAATCCAGAATGTCATTACGATGATAAAATTATCGATTTTTGCCACCCGAAAAGCATATCGGTTCGAAAAATTTCGTTGACATTGAAAATTGAACGAATCACCAATAGATTGAAATATTTTTCGTTGCATTCCAACGTTGCAAACTTCAGCATCGTTATTTTTCTTAATCGGCGACTGATTAATAAAGAATCGAATCACACGCTCATGAAATTGTGTCTCTTTCCTGCTCCACCTTTTTTTCGTACTCATCGACATCTATATCTATGACCAAGCACGTATGCATGGAGAAGAGTGCAAACAAACGAAAAATCATTGCATCATCGTCGAGCAAATACTGAGTCACTGTCGAGAGTCTCAAATCGTATAGAATCGTGCGAGCGCTTCCCACATCAGAAATTCAGAGTTCGACAGGAAGAGAAAGAGACACTTTTCAGGCTCCCAAAACTTTGAAACTTATGACTCTAAAGTTTGCAACGTTGAGATTCAACGAAAAACATTTTTTCTATCGATTATTTATTGAATTTTGAAAATCGTGGCAATTTTTTGAGTCGATTGAGTTTTTTGGTCGCAAGAGAGAATCGTTTTATCGGCCGGACCAAATATTCAATAATAATTATTGGCTCTGCTGAAGAAATAACAGAATTTCGTTGCATTTCAACGATGGAAACTTCAGGATCATAAGAATTTGCTTTGGTTTTTTGTTTTTTGATTTCGTCGAATTATTTATAATCGTTCGGTCAATTCGAACTTCCAGCATTGTTTGTTCGGTGGAAAGATTCGAAAGAGAACTAAACGAAACTTGTATTCAGCGGAGAACGTTTGAATGTGACTCCTCGATGATGGAATCTTGAGTGTAAGGAAAAAAAAACTCTGCGCACATACCGAGTGGATGGTTACGAACACAGAGATGGTGTGTTCGTTGTGAGAAACGATTATAGATTTGGGATGACGAACTCGTAAATTGCTTCTCGAGTGTATGGAAGAGAGTTCGTTACTCGTATTTCCTTCGAGAGTATACAAAACGTGCTCTCGATTCTCGTCTTATGCTCCAGCCTCGAGTTAAGAGTCTCTTTAATTAACGAGAGATTATCACGGACTGGAGAGAGAGCGAACGGGAAGAAGAGGGATTTATGGTGCACACAAGTAAGCGGTGTAAATAACGGGGTGTACTTCCGAATAGCTGTTACCTCCGATTTGGCTCAAATTTGGTGGAGACCTTCTATTCGACGATACAAGAAAGTGTGTGAAGGGATTTTTGGCGCATCTCAATATTTTTCGAGAAATCGAATTTTGAAATTTTCCAATTTTTTATCATTTCTGAGTAACATTTACATCCGATTTGGCTCAAATTTGGTGGAGACCTTGTATTCGACGATACGAAGAAGTGTGCCAAAGGATTTTTGGCGCATCTCAATATTTTTCGAAAAATCGAATTTTGAAATTTAAAAAATGCAGACCATTTGTACTATCCAGAATGCACCACGTGGAGGCGAACTGAAATGAGTAGGGAAGTGAATAAATAAACCGAGAGTAATTGTCGCCAGATCGAAGACAATACAATATTGTACCATGTCCCACATACCATCGAAGATGCCCTGCACACATTCCACTGTCCCACACACCATCCGAGGTGGCCCGCCCCCACCCCACATGTATGAACAAATAATACTGTTAATAGGCGGAGCGACGGGGGGTCCGGGGGGCGCAGCCCCCCGGCGGGGTGAAGGGGCGGAGCCCCTTCTGGGGGTGGAGGGGGCGAAGCCCCCTCCTGGGGGCGGAGGGGGCGAAGCCCCCCCTGGGGGCGGAGGGGGCGAAGCCCCCCCTGGGGGTGGAGGGGGCGAAGCCCCCCCTGGGGGGTTGGGGGGGCGAAGCCCCCCCCAAGGCAACATCCCTGTTTTTAAAATTACTCGAGATGCGCCAAAAATCTTTTAGCACACTTTTTTGTATCGTCGAAAAGAAAGTCTGTACCAAGTTTGAGCCAAATCCCAGGTACCAGTGCTTTAAAAATAAAAAAAATTAGTATTTGTTAAAAAATTATATTTTTTGAAAAATATTGCGATGCGCCAAAAATCCTTTGGCACACTTTTTTGTATCGTCGAATACAAGGTCTCCACCAAATTTGAGCCAAATCGGATGTAAAAATCATTCAGAAATGATAAAAAAAACTAAAAAATTTCAAAATTCGATTTTTCGAAAAATATTGAGATGCGCCAAAAATCCCTTCACACACTTTCTTGTATCATCGAATAGAAGGTCTCCACCAAATTTGAGCCAAATCGGGGGTAACAGCTATTCGGAAGTTTATCCAAATAACGTATTGAGAAAACTGGACGATATGTTGTTTGAAAAATCTCGAGTGTAATAACCGAAAGAGATCGGTGAATCAGCCGAGGAGACGAAAGGAGAAGAAAAGACGAGAGGGAGGGAGAAAAATCGGTTGCAAGAGGGCGGAGTTTCGAGGTTAACTCTTGGGACACGAAACGGAGATTTTTCTGGCATAAACAGGAAGCGAGTGCGTTGCAATATCTCGAGTAATACGCGAGAGCGTACTAAATGAGGAAAATGAGAAGAAAAAAACGTTATTTTCGAAAAAAATGCATTTTTTCATTGATGAATAAGAAAACGAGTAAAAGTTTGGAATGAAAACCGAGTCCTTGGATCTTTGCAAGGATTCCTCTCGATAGGAAACTCGGTTGAAAAAAAAATCGATCTGCAAGAAGTTTCTCTGTATTTATTCGAGCAACAATCGTTTCTTCTCGTTGATCCTGGACATGCGACAAACGCCCCGAGGTCCTTAAGCCTATGTACGTTTCTCCTTTATTTTCCTCAGATATATAGTCCCATTGTATTGTTCTCGTATACAGGGTGTTCGTAAGTTGTTGTTCGAGATTAAAAGGTGAAAAAGGATGGAAGAAATTCAATATACTCGCGTTTTTTTGCAATTACGAATTGAAGAAAAATTATGCAAAGAATTTAGTTTTGTCTCTTTGTTTTTGTATGATCCTGAAGTTTCCAATGACACTGAAGTTCCCAACGTTGGGGCCCACCGAAAAATACAATTTCTCTTCATTTTTGGTTCAATTAAAAACTAAAAATAACCATTTTCATATCGATTTTTCATTTGAATCCTAAAAAATTATCATTTTATTGTCCTGATTCAATATTCAATAAGAATCGCAAGCTCTGCTCAAGAAAAAAACGAATTTCGTTGCATTCCAACGTTGCAAATTTCAACATCGTAAGTTTCCATGGTTAGAATGCAACGAAATTCTGTTATTTCTTCAGCAGAGCCAATAATTATTATTCAATATTTGGTCCGGCCAATAAAACGATTCTGTCTGGTGACCAAAAAACTCAATGGACTCGAAAATTGCCACAATTTGCAAAATTCAATAAATAATCAATAGAAAAAATGTTTTTCGTTTTTGTGTGATTTTTGTGCTTATTGTTTCGAGTGTGTGAATTTGCAGCGAGATACGGGAAGGGAGAGTCTCGGGGATGCAACGAGAGTGCATTGCGAAGGTCTCTGGTGCTTTTGTTTTGTCCACACGGTGGCTAAACCCATAGATCCTCGTGCTCTCTTGCTCTGTCCCTCTTCTCTTTCTCTTCATGATCACAGGGAGGCCCTTAATGGCAAAAGAGCAAAGGATCTTCGATACGACAAGGGCATTGTCGTGGCGAGAGCGCCTCGACTCGATAACCAATGAACCCCCACATCGAAAGGATGACTCTTTATCCATTCTTGCCTTTTTTCTCTTCTCCTTTATTTTGTTTTATCTCTCTCTCTTTTCTCATATGTATATGTGCTCAGCTCCGGTTTTATTTCACATCGAGTTTCGCCTTTGCTGCTTTTTACTCTTGGCCCCACTGGTTCGCTCTCGGGACTCACGGTCTAGCGAGTTTTGCGCGGTCGCTGACCTCTCTCTCTCTCTCTCGCTCCCTCTCTCGATTTCTCCATCGTCCACTCCTCTCTCGCTCTTTGATTTTTCTCTTCGTCCACGATCCTGTACTTTAAATTTCTCGTCCACCCCCTCGTAGCGAAAAAAGACGATGTAGAGTTCGAAAATTATGACCTTGATCCGTTCGGCTAACGAAATAAACTTTGTTGCCATTTTTCGTCAAAGTTTATTCGATTTTTTTGGCTGTTTGCATTTTTTCGATGCTTTTTTTTGCCTCGTTTCCCTTGCGAGATAAACCCGAAACCTTCTCTTCTATCAAGTCCATTCCCACGCTACTGCTCTCACGTCCGAACCACCTCATCAGCTCTTTGCCAATCTCCTGATCTGTCAGCTATTTTTCAAGACCCACAATTCTCACTGGACCAAACAGCATCACTTTCGCCATACTTTCGAGACTTTGACTTTGTTTCCATGATCCATTGCGCTTCTCATTTTCGCGAGGCTAATCGCTCGTTCTAGTTTTCAGCTGCTCGTCCAGTTTCTAATTTCCTGGTCCATCTCGACCAGGCCTCGCGATCTCATCGTTGGTTTCCCCGGATTTTTATTTGATCGTCGAAATTTTGTGTCGAATTCTTCGTATCCTCGAATTTTAACTAAATATCGATATTTTTTGCCCTCGAAATTTCTCGAGGACTATAAATTTGAAAAAATGAAGTTTTCATCGTTGGAATGCAACGAAATTCGATTCTTTCTTTGCCAAAGCTGATGATTTTAATTAAGAATTTGATTGTGATGATAAAACCATCAGTTTTTTGGCGCAGAAAAAATATCGGCTCGAAAAATGTGGACAATTGAAAAAATGAAGAAAATCGTAAATGAAAATAAATATTTTTCGTTGCATTCCAACGTTGCGAACTTCAGTATCATGTGAATTTTGGTCAGTTTCGTATCACTCGACGAATGAACAATTTTTTCATATTTGTGCATGAAAAAAATGAGGGAAAACGGGAGCTCGTAAAGCCGAAGGGTCATACGCGACGAGACGGTCACGGCGTGTTCCACGAACGTAAAACCATTATGTCATAAGCCACACACCAAGCACAGAGGCCATTCACGTCAGGAGTTTACACTGCGAGGGTTTCTTCTCCTTCCTACTCCATTTTTTTCTCTTCTTCTCGTGTATTTGGCTACACCAGCACGAGGCTCTGTGCAGTAGCGAGTTTGGACGCATCCGGTTTTTAAGCGATCCGTAGAATCAACAGAAAATCTCCGTCGATGAGTTTTTTCGCTCAAGCACGAAAAAAACAAAAAAATCGAAAGCCTCAACATTCCTTCATACAGTTTTCGCTCTCTCTAACGATCTTATCCTTTTTATTTCTCACCCAGTGCACGAGAAACAATGAGAATGTCACTTTCGCTTACCTTGGTGTGAAGAAAAGCCAGAGATTTGTTCACGTTCTCGATCTTGTGCACTCGCATACGACCATTGTTGGGCTTCGCCAGCCTCTCACCCGATATTATTTCCAAAAGTTTCAACAGCTTCTTTCCGTCTGCCAGATCCGTAAATAAATCCTCCACTTCCATCCGAGCCTGCAATACGGCAAATTCGCAAAGTTCGACAAAGTTATTAATTGCGAGAGAATGTGCAAAGACATTAATATAAAAAAAACAAGACAAAAATTATATTTTGAGATATTAAACAAGAAATGTATGTACAAATAAAAATTACGCAATGGATCACTTTTAATACATGAAATTAGTTTTCACTTTCAACGAGTCAAAATGGAGAAAAATATATTGATATTCTATATTAATTGAAAAAAGAAGACGAAAAAAATTATATTTTCAGGGATTGAATGAGAAATGTAAAAAATTAAAATTATGAAATGGTTCTCTTTAAATTTGTGAAATTATTCTCTTAATTCAGTTAATTGAACAAATAATTGAATTATTTAAATAAAATTAAATAAATAAATGAGAGAATTGGAGAATTATGAATAAAATTAGTCTCTTAATTGTATTAATTAAATAAATAATTGAATAAATGGAATAAAGTTAAATGAATAATTAAATAAATAAATTAGATAAATTAAATAAAAAATTGAATAAATAAATAAATAAAATGAGTATAAATTTCGTCCAAATTAGTCCGAGTTCCAGCAAATCGGAGAGGAAATGGATAAAAAAATGTATTTTTTACTCACTTTGAGCAGAAACGAATTGATCCATTTGGTGAAAGTTTTCTTTTGAATGTGAAGTCGTTCTTCCTGCAGGGCCTTAATGCGGCCCTGCTCGAACTTGATGACATCCTCTCTCTGAGTCATTCTCTTTTGTATTTCTGGTCCACCGCGATATCGTTCGTTTCTCGTAGTTCCAGGATACGACGTGAAGCGTCCTCCCGTTGATTGGTAATCCCGATTATAAGTTTGGGTTGTTTGGGGTACGGCGCGATGCCCAAAGCCGGGCTCATACTGCGCCCCTGAAAAGTCGTTACAAAAAACATAAATAAGTGAAAGAAAAAAGCTTAAGATTAGCGTTAATCCAATGGATGAGAAAAACGTCTGGCTCCAAAGTGGAAAAGAATTAAAAACTGCTGATAAAAGGCTTTCAAGTTCGCCAAGATAAACGAAAAAAAAAAAAACAGAAAAAACTGAAGAAAAATAAAGCAGACACCTCTGTTATCGCTCAGACGTTATATTTTTTAGCTGTTCAGAGAAATGTCATTAATTAACTTGACTATAACCATTAAGTATATTATTCGAACCAAAGCTGAGTCGTAGGAGTGAAAAAAGCGGTGAAAATTTCGATTCCTTCGCCTACAAGGTGTCCCGAGCGTCGCAATTAATTACCAATCGAAAAAAATCGATAACGAGTGCTCAGTTTCATTACAAAAATACTTTTATCATCGAGATCTCAAATATGTAAGAAACTATGACTCTGAAGTTTGCAACGTTGAGATTCAACGAAAAATAATGTTTCTATTAATTATTTATTAAATTTTGAATATCATGGCAATTTTTCGTCGAGATTGAATGATTCTGGAGTTTGCATCGTTGGAATGCAACGAAAAATACTTGCTCAATGAATTTTTCGTTGAATTTCAAAAATCATGACGATTTTTATAGCCATTTTGGGTTTTGATCCTAAAAAATATCGTTTTATTGTCCTGATCAAATATTTAATGAGAATCTCGAGATCTGCTCAAGAAAAAACGGAATTTCGTTGCATTCCAACGATGCAAACTTCAACATCATAAGAAACTACGAGGAGGTTTTGAGCACCGGAATTTCCGTTTAAACTTATCAAATCAACGTGTGATTTTGAATGATTTGGGAAACCTTGCCCGTGCTTAAATGCCTGTACAAATAATCGACTCGTCAGCGATTAGAACGACGTACAAAAATTCTTACAAGGCTCTTATGTTTTATCTGTGCTATACATCTCGCGATGACTATGTAAACAAAACGAGACTCGCGGTTTGAGGCTGCTCTCTTCTTCTGCTCGAGAATTCTTCAAGTGTGACGTATGAGCTTCTCAACGATACGTGTTCTGTTCACGGATGTGTATACCGATATACAATGCGTGCGCGAGTACAAGCGTAAACTCGTGTTTACGAACGCTTCTCCTAACAATCGTGTTGCTCGTTAGCTAAACATGATACAACGCACTCGTTTTCTTCCCTCGTCTCTCCCGCTGTCTGCAGCCGAGACGGGGGCTTTTTCCTCTTGGAAAACTTCAGACATTCCATTTTTAACTTCGTCCTTCGTCCAGTATTCAAATTCCAATTACGCCTCGTCAACCGTGCTGCATAAATTTTAACGAACGTGAAAAAATCACGGAGAATATCGGAGAGGTCGCAATTGTGATTGAAAAAATCTGAAAAAATTCATCCTCAATCTTCGATGAACCGAGAACAAGAATTTCTCTGGCTTCTTATTTTTGATCATTTTTTTTTTTCATAAAAAAAACGACGCTGGTTCACGGTTTGAGGATTTTGAGGGAGTTTTCCGTAAAAATTCCAGATTTTCACGATTTTCCTCCAATCACGAAAAATCTCGAGAACGTCAACAAAATTCCGACATTTTCAGATCGGAATTTCTCTTTTTGTTTGTATTCGGTTCGTCAAACATGCGTTCGACGTTTCAAGGGTCTCAGGGACCCGGTAAAGTCTTCTTTTTCGACAGGAAGGCCAAAGGAATGATAAAAATGTCGCGAGTAATCTTCAGCAAGCAGGGAACCATTATTTTGCAAGAATATTTTTTCAAAAGAACGTAAAAACATTCCGAAGTAACGCGTTCGCTATCGATCATCACTTTATCAACGACAAAAAACATTGTCGTTTTGAGGAGTGACGACGATTCATGACTTTTTCTAAATTTAACAGCAGCACCGACGGTTTGTGACTCGGATGATAAAATTTTTTCGTGCTTTTTATTTCCACGAAGAGATAGTGAAACGTCACGATTATACTTATCGCGTAATCGATCGACTTGATTCCGAAGAAGGGGAGAAATATTTGTGCGGTCTGGAAACTTGGTGAACGGCGTAAATTTCAATGGAATTGACTCTGAAGTTTGCAACCTTGAGATTCAACGAAAAACATTTTTTCTATTGATTATTTATTGAATTTTGAAAATCGTGGCAATTTTTTGAGTCGATTGAGTTTTTTGGTTGCGAGAGAGAATCGTTTTATTGGCCGGACCAAATATTGATTAATAATTATTGGCTCTGCTGAAGAAATAACAGAATTTTGTTGCATTTCAACGATGGAAACTTCAGGATCATCGTAAATTTCAATGGAATGAGTTTCGGACTCGAAAAACCGAAATACGTACAAAAATTGCAGAGAATTACGAAAAGAATAAAAATAAAAAACATTTTCGTTACCGTAACGATACGACATGGTGGAATTTTTTCCGGCGCTGAGCTGTATCGAAGAAAATCCCAAATCCAGAGAAAAAATCGTCAACGAGCACTCGTGAAAAATTGAGCACAGTCAAAAAGATTCATTTTGCAGAAAAAATCGTAATTATAATAATGATAAATAAATAAATAAAATTCTTCACTCTTAGTTTCCGTTTTTCACTCGATTTTCTTATCGACACGTTCCCGACAAAATGTTGCATTCGCGGTGCAATAAAAAGCGACGAGTATTTTTTTATATGTTTCGGTGCGAATGAAACGCGCGTTTATAACGGCGAGTGAACGAAACTCGAGATGGCAACGTTTGCGAATGATGACACCCAACTGATTCAGCTGTTAGCCAAAGGCCACTAACAGGCTCCTTTCTCGCTCTCTCTCTCATTTTTTTTTCTCTCTTCGTCTCTCTATCTCTTTCCGTTATCATACGCGCGTAACGTTGCTCTGTATTCTCTCCTGTTATTACACTTTTCTCTCTGCTTCTCCGTCCCTCTCCCGTTGATTGCTGATGTATCGGGTATATGAGATCATTCGAGCGTGTGTATCAAAAGAATACATATAAAGGTATTCAAAGCATGTGTGGGTCTGGGGCCCGAGTATTTCGAGTCATTGGCGTAGGAAAAAAAAGCTGACGATAAAACAAGATAACGAAACTACGAAAAAAAAGCAACCAAAAAAGATAACGAATTAAAAATAAATTAAAGCAGCGAGTGACTGAAATTTCGTGGAATTGAAATTGAAGGTCGAATCCAAATGATTCTGAAGTTTCCATCGTTGTAATGCAACGAAATTCTGTTATTCCTTCAGCAGAGCCAATTATTATTATTGAATATCTGGTCCACGATCCAAAAAATTGCCACGATTTTCAAAATTCAATAGATAATCAATAGAAAAAATGTTTTTCGTTGAATCTCAACGTTGCAAACTTCAGAGTCATCGTATCCAGATTTGTCTTGATTATTCACAAGAATATAAAAAATCTGGTGCACTGTGAAATCCATTATACGAAATGAGCCAAGAATGAAAAACAATTCAGCGATAATTAACCCCAATAAAAAGTTGAATGCTCGACGGATTAATTAGAGCGAGCGAATGGCCGATAAGGCCAAGGGACATTGTCCACTTTAATCTCTTTCTTTTTCCGCTATCCCACACGAACAAATACACAGACAAATAAACTGCAGCCATGAGACGATTTACGATTCGATCGAATAAAAAACACGAAAGAAACGACAAAAATCATTGACTCGCGACATTTCGCAATTCGACTCACTGCATTGACGAATATATTTTATCTCGTACGGAGTTTTACCGATTCCCCATGAATTACACAACGCTCAGAGACGCGAGCGTTTATAGAATAACAAGTTTCCGATTAAATGTCATCCGCACCGACGACCGTAAAGTTTCACTCGTCCTTTCAATTCAAAATTAATATCCATACGAATAAATAATCGTAAAGATTGAAAAATAAAAAAAAAAGTAAATGCTAAAAACAATATTGACAGTTTTCTCTTTTCTATCGTGTTTATTTTCAATGCACAAACACGAACCATTATCATTGCACGACTTCGCATTAATTATCCCAAGTAAAAAGAAAATAATTCCTGTCACATGTGCAACGAACATCTCTCAAGGAATCTCGCATCTCGACAATCAGTGTCGCTAAATTAAATAATACCTACATCATCCTTTTATATAAACACACAAATACATACATTCATAATATGCATAGTAATGAGCTCGTATGGAATATCCTCAATGACCTGTCCCGACCGAACCAACTCGAGAGAGACAGAAAGAATTTATTAATAAGTCTAAAGTTCCAAAGATAAAATAATAATAAAATAAGATAAAAATGAACAAAAATAAAAGAAAATTAAAAAAAAAAAACAGAAAAAATTTATTAATAAGGCTAAAGTTCCAAAAATAAAATAAAAAAAGATAAAACGCCTATAAAGGGTGTCCCGAAAATTCGAACCTTCGAGTTGCATGCCGTTGAAGTTTGCATCGTTGGAATGCAACGAAATTCATTCATTTTGTGACAAAACTCTTTACAAAAATGTACAATCTTATTACAATGATAAGGCGATCGATTTTTCCGGCCCAGCAAGTATATAAACTGGAAACATTTCGATGTTTTATAAAAATAAACAAATTTTCGTTGCATTCCAACGTCGCAAAATTCAGCCTCATTCGAGTTGCTGTTTTTCCCGCATTCACGCCAATTCTTCTGCAAATTTCATCGGCACGAATATTTCGACGTTTTTTTTTCCTGAAAATGCATTTTCCAATGATTTTTAAAAAATTTCTTCGCGGTTCTGTAAAATGGATCAATTTTGAGAGGAAAAAAAATGCCAAGATTGGCAGAAAATAATTTTGTTTCGAATAAAAATGGACAGAACTGAATTATTTATTTATGTGGAATTTGTAAAATTAGCGTATAACGTGTGTTGAAATGTTTTTACATTCACGAGTGTCCCAGGGATTATGGAAAATGGAAAAATCTCGTTTTCTCGTTGAGGCACAGGCTCGATGATTAGAAAAACTGCGAAAAGAAATTGCGAAGAAGATAACGTAAGTTCCGAAGTGGAAAAAGGTGAATCGGCAAAATTTCTATTGGTTTAGATTACGAAACGGAAAGAAGGAGTTTCGAGCATCTTGAGAGAAAATCTCGAAAGGATAAGATTAAGAAATTGAGATGAATGAGACGATAAGAAATGCAGGAGAATTCTTAAACGATAAGAAGGACACACCCGCATTTCTCTCTCTCTGGCGCTTTCGTTTGGTCGGTGTATTTTGTTGCGGCACGATAATCCAAGAGAGAATAATGGTTCTGGTTGACCTTTCGCGTAACTTGTCCCTCTTTTCCGCGAGCCCCTCATCCCTCTTATAATCGTACAGTCATTAAACGAAAGATATCGTGATTTCCTACTATTTTCTAACATCGATTATTTACAACGCCATCCCATACATTCTGCATTATTTATCTCTCTCTCGCTCTCTCTCTTCGTGGTTTCGAGAGGAAGAAGAATTCGAGTTACACGTCTCGGTTGTTGCAGGAACTATTTATTTCTCCGCACGTTGAAAATATGTGGGTCTCGACCTTCCCTCGCGCATTAATGTACGCCGCCAGTCTACGTGCCATTGTATTTTTTTATTTTAATTCATTTTTTATTATTTTAGCAAGATTGCATTATAATTTGCGACGATGTGAAAGTAGCTCCATCATGAAAACGCAAAGTACAATTCGTCGTACTCGGTGCAAGACTTTTTAAAACTTTTTTTTTAAATTATTATTATTTATAATGATTTATTATAATTAATAATAATTGTAATTATTATTAATAATTATAATAATTTTATAATATTTTTTAAATAATAATATTATAATTATATATAATTATTATTATTATTGTTATATACAAAAATATAATGATTAAAACTATTCAAAAATTCACTCACGCAGAGATGAAAATACGAGTTTTCAATTTTCCAACATTTTTCCATTCGATTCTCCGAGTTGATGTGAATTTTTTTTTTTATGTTCGCACGTTTCAACGATGTTTAAATACTTTTTGTTATAATGTCAACTCAATTTGTTCTCCTTCCATACTCGTTTAGTCCAACAACACACCTTGAGGCTACGCGAGCTATAAAAAGAGAGAATGAGATGACGTTGATATTTGTCTCTATTGTAAAAATTATATACGTTCCTCGAGGTCTGGGCACACATTGCCCACGTGTGTAAAAAATGAAGCGTTTGCTCTAAGCCACGCCGCAAAGCCTTGAATCTTCAATTCCTAAAGTAATATTGATTTTTCAATGTTATTTGAAATTTGATAATTCAATGGAATTTCCAACTCAGAGACGCTCGCAGGAGAGTCGAGAAAAACCAGATTTTTTTCTAGCGGAAATCTCTTCGCATCGTTGCATTCTCTTCGAGGCTTGTACGTTTCCCCGGGTTTATACGGTCAAATATTCATCGAATACAACTTTGTCACCGGTCATTCTCTTCGTTATTGAAAAACGAAGAGAACGGTGCCCGGTAAAACGTTCTAGCTCGAACGGGGAACATTTTATCGTACCGGAAAGGTCGGAGTCATTTTCGACCCTTTTGTAGGATTCTCGCGAGTCGAAATGCACGAGATTGGGTAATTTTTTTCTCATGTTCCTGTCTGATGCCCATGTGGCTGAAAATTAACCCATCGGGGCGCCTAAAAAGTGGATAAAATTGATTTTGTTTACCTTATTGACGGTTTCATTGTTGGGGTTGAACGAAAAATATTCTGTCGTAATTTTTAATTTTTTTGACATTCCCTCCACTTTTTTTTGACGTTAAATTTTTCACTTGCAAAAATTTTCATCGACCGACACCGCATTTTCATTTTCGCTTCTGATTAGAGAAAAAAAATGAAACGAATAATGAATTCCGTTGCATTCCAACGAGATAAACATAATTTTTTATTAACGAAACGCGATCGAGTCTCGATGCGGAATGAAACTAGGGGCAATACCTTAACCGTATGCCGTTAGAAAGAGCATGAGGAAGAGTGTGTATGAAGAGAGTCGCGCAAGGCGTATATGAGATTCGTGAAAGCTACTTGGCAGAAATCGTCACGTCTCTCGGGAGGAGAATAAGCGCGTGAGAGTTTCTCTAAAACTTGACATTCTATACACGGTGTGACAAATACATTTGAGCCGAGGCCACACAGACGTGCGCGCACATTTGGTTATCAACGGTGAAGTTTTTCAACTGCATACACGCGGCGACGTCTCGGAAACTTTCCAAATGTACGCGATTGATAAATAAATCGTTTGAAAATCTCTAAAATCGTTCGACACTTTTCTCCTCTTTAAAAAATCGCTTTTTTTTTAACTTTTGAAACAGCCCATACACGTGGATCCGATCCAGTCATCGACACCGTGTAAAAGTCGTGAGAACTCTATGAGAAATCAACCGAGTCCCTGCTCGTTTTTTTTTCATTCTTTTCACTCTCGTGCCTTCCGAGAGACTACGATGAATTCTTTTTGTTGCTTTTCTTTCCTTTTTCAATGCTGGTACAGTTTCAACGACCGGGCCTACCTTACAGTACGTAGAAGTCGTAAAAATGCAGCTGTGCCGGTCTCGCTCTTACTCTCTTTCTCTCGGTTTACGACGTTGAGAAAAAACACATTCGCAGCCTGCTTTCAAATCTGCTTTTGCTTAGTAGCGAAAATTATTCATGTCTACGTCATCTTCGTGTTCCATTTATGGATAGAATGAATAAAAGTTATACACGAGGTTCGATAACCTCGACGAGAACATTTTTTTTTCTGCTTCTCATTAATTCGCGACGATTTCATTGTTTTTTTTTGTTTCGATGATTCAATCGTATAACTGGCAAAATTCGACGGATCTTTCTTCCCATTTTTGTGACTCTGAAGTTTGCAACGTTGAGATTCAACGAAAAACATTTTTTCAATTGATTATTCATTGAATTTTGAAAATCGTGGCAATTTTTCGAGTCGATTGAGTTTTTTGGTCGCGAGAGATTCTCTGCTGAAGAAATAACAGAATTTCGCTGCATTCCAACGATGGAAACTTCAGGATCGTCCATTTTTTTCCATCTCGATCGTGAGTTTGTAAAATAAAAATAGAAAATACAAATGGGAACGAAATTTTGATGAATTATTTCAACGTCTGCGCGCGCGCGATAATCAATTTGCACTTTTTGTGCGTCGCGCTGCTCTCCTGTCAAACATTTGTCTCGCTGGTGTCTTGAGACTTGGTATTATGGGATCTCGCCTGTTGGTTCAGGTGGGGGCGCGCTTATTAACTTTTATCATTACGTAAATGGACTTTTTCTCCTCAAAATGCTTCCTCGCGCAGCCTACAAAAATGCACGCGGCTGGTTTCTCGAGTTTTCAGTACGTTTTCTGCGTTTTTGACGACGCAAATAACGATTGGAAACAAGTAAAAAAGAACACGAGACTCGAGTTACATGTCGCGCGTTATCAATTCCCCCCGAACGAGGCAAAAAAGTGAATGATAAATTGTGTGCATTACGTAATCGTGTTTTTCAGATCATTAGTCATGAGAAAACGGGGGGAATTCGAAGCGAAACTTTGCGAATGTATTTTATGCCGAAGAAATCAATTTTAATCGTAATTTTATCGATTAATTCCTCCATTTTCATTAGAATTGGCGGCGAAATTCTTACGCAACGTCAAAAGATCGCAAAAAAGGAAAAAAAATGGGACGAAACGATTTTGTCTCGAAAAAAAAAACGAGCGAACTAATTTCACGTGAAAACGAAAAAAAAAGCACGACGGAAGTTTCAGTCGGACTTTAGGTTTGTTTATTTTTCTTATTTCGCACAATCTCTCTCGGAAAGACCGAGAGAGAGGGAGAGAGAGAGAGAGAGTGCGTCGTCGTGGTACTGCGGCGCGAGAGCACACGATTCTCTCGCCTTGAAAACGGTAACTCGAGATTTCTCGGTGGAGAGCAGCAGCACAGCGAAGAGAAGAGTTTGCGGCGCTACGCGTTCTTCACACAGGACTCGATGATGCTCGAATCTCGCCCCGACCGCCAAGGATCTCTTCTCCATTCCCACACGAAGATGCGAGAACGAACGAGCCGAACAAGTAGAAAGAAGAGGAAGAACAGACGCTCGGAACTCGGGCCGGCTTCTTGCCGCATCGACACACACGCGTCGCAAGTGGAAAAAGAAATGAAAAAAAGTCCCAAATTATGGCAATCGCATTGACGAAAAATGAAAAGAAAAAACGAGGCGGTATGGCGCGTAATAATTATTGAAAAAAAAAATCAAAACGTTTTCGATAATTAACGATAAACGTCGTTATTTTTTATAATGATAACAATCGAGTATTTCGCGGAAATAATATCACAGGCGTCTTGAGAAGGACGAAATAAATTCCGCGCACTCGATATAGATTTATGGACGTTGAGTCGAAAATGTAGGTTCGTGCACGAGACTCTTGCGTTCGTGGAAAAATAATAAATATTATTCCTCGTGCCCGAATTTCTCCGATTTTAATCGTCGCGTTCATTTCATAATTACAACAGCGAAACGTGTGGCTTTGGAAACATTGCTTGTTGACAGTTTTGGATCGTGAAGGACGAGGCAATGACGAAACGTTGGGGATAAAAAAAAGGAAACAATGTGCCTTTCGACACAAATGTGTTTCGCACGTGTCCTTTCTCGTTGGGCGTGTATACAAGCCGCGCGTTTCCTGCGAACGTTCTCTAATTCCGCGAGCCCCGAAAATTCTCCCCTTCCCATTTTTGTTTGTCCCTTTTCGACGTTTTTTTCTATTCTCTAGTCGATATTTTTCTTTTCTCTCGCTTTTTAAACACCGAGAACGTTGGATTTTGAAACGAACAACAAAGTGTCCGTTAGAAAGGCGGAACCGGCTCGTTTCTCTCGCTGGAAGTCACGTCAAGAGCTGCGCTAATACACGCGACGAGGCGAGCAGCGCTTTATTTTTCCAAGTCTCGGTTGACCACGATGCGCCGTCTGTTAAACCAGTCCCCGAAAATAAAAAGGGGAAAAAGAAAGAAGAACAACAGAGAGATAAAAAAAAGAGGAAAAAAAAACAAATAAAAATGCCTGTCCATGGCTAACGCGGCCATAATTCTTGGGAGCTATGTCACGAGTCGAAATTCCGGAGCATAAAAATTCAAATGATCCGTTCATGTTATCGAGAGTCCGATAGCGAAGTGTACGTGTAATTAAAAGTTTATTGAGCGAGCACGGCGAATTATATTGCCGGTAAAAGTGAATCCCCGCACTAGAATAAAGATTTTAATAATCGTACCTTACTCCTTAGCGTGTTGAATTTATCCAAAAACAGGTGGTCGCCCGTGTGTCCAAGTATCTATACATACACACGGCTGAAAAACACGTCGCACTACTTTAATAATTCACGCACTGTGCACACATGCGCCGGAGACACACAAATCTTTTAACGAGCAATTCCTGCTCTTTATTATTTTACACACCGGCGAAAAAGTAATCAGTGTAATTCTCCGCGAGACAATTCTTTTTTACAATTTTCTCACACACTCGAATAAAACTTACAAAAAAAAAAAAAAGATCAACAAAGAATGAAAACACGACACAGTCACGACGTATGATAATTTCTTCAGATTTCGTGAGCAGGACTCGACACCGAACGGTCGATCAACGCATATACTACGTCCACAGTTTCCACGTTACTGGCGCGCGTTCGACGAGAACTAAGATCTCTTTCTCTCTTTCTCACTCACTCACTCGCTCGTCCTCTCTTGCCCCCATATTACGGCGAGTAGGGAGTGAAGTGGGGCCGCGAGGATAATCCTACGGGAAGAACGTATCGCGGCATGCGAGCACCAGCGAGCAACCGACCAACGTCGCGGCAAAGCCGCCAGCCCTGCGTACTTGGCTCGCTCGTGGCGGGGGCTCCGCTGCTGTACACTCTTTATTTTCTTTTATTTCTCTACGCCACTTATACGCTCTCTTCCTCACTCTCCTTTCCCGCCGGTCTCATAGATCTCGCTTTTCGAAGCCCTTCCCGCAAACTCACGTTCTATCGCGTCGGTTTTCGCGATTTGTACGCTCGTACGAACGAGAAAAAAATCGCGTAAGAATTTTCGAAATGCAACTAAACTTTGAACGGTTTCTTTGATTTTTGAACGCCGCGTTCGGGCCTTGCAGCGCACTCTTTTGAGTGCTCCATTGAACTAGCTACTTACCGACCGTTGGTAAACGTTAACCATTGCACCGGCATAGACTGCTGTAAAGACTTTCCGCTTCCGGTTTAGTTCACACCGTTTCGTTGTCCAATCGTTTCGACAGCGTGTGCTATACAAACATAACCTCCTTACGCATGTAGCAATTGTTCGTATACATCCCGTTGATCATAGTTAATAAAATGACAAGTGAAGAAGTGCTCGAGCAAGTGTCCGCGTGTGTTGAAAACAGTACGAAAAAGTTCGATAATTTCTTAAGGTAATAAATTACATCAGTTTCCCTGAATCTTCCAATCTATAGTGTCCAAGTTCGCTTCTTTCGGACTCGAGCGAACACGTTTATTTATCATTATTTACCAATTTCTCGTCTTATCTGATTGTTCATCATTTTCTCCGGAAATGTGGCTCGTTCGTTAAGTTTTCCCCATTCAAATGGTACAAAATTACAAATTGCATACTCCAGAAATTCAGTGAAGTAGGATTTTTCAAGTCACTCGATTTCGCTGAAATTATATCATTTATGTCGGGTCCCACAGACCCAAGACGAAATTTTGTTCGAAAGATCGAAAAACAACAAATTTGTCAACAGTTTTTTGTTTTTTGTTTGTATTCTGCAGCGTGCAAAATGACGTGGCTACAAAACTCAGGACAGCGATAAAACAGCTTTACGACTTGACAAAATCAGAGACAAAAAGAAAGAACAACGCGCTGCCGGAACTCGTTGTTCAAGGTTTTGACGAAGAACAGATTTGGCAGCAATTGGAGTTGCAAAATGAGGGAGAGCTTACACATTTTTTGGGTGGAGTTTCGCGGGCTTTGGCGGGCAACAACAAATTGGAGCTGCCGGTGAGTCTCAACCGAAAAGAAGACGAGCCCGTTGAGAATGAAAGCGACAAAGAGGAAAAAGGAGACGAACTCGGCGGCGAGGATTTAGAGGAGAGCGACGAGGAAATGAATCTGGACATAGATTTCGATGGCGAGCCCAAAAGGAAGAAAAAACAAGAGAAAAAGAGGATAACGCGTCCGTCCATCGTGGACGATCAGTTTTTCAAGCTGGAGGAGCTCGACGAGTATCTGACCAAAGAGGACAAGAAGGAAAGTCCCAAAAGCGGAGAAGCGGAGAGCGACGAGTCCGACGAAGAGTCGGTCGATCTCTTTGAGCCGGCGTCCGACGAGGATGAGGATGAGAACGAGAGCGAGGATGGAAAAATGATGAAATACGCTGATTTCTTCGATAGTCCTGACGGCGAGGATGAAGCGGGAAGAACAGAGGGAAATCCAGATGACGAGCCCCCGGAAATGGAGGAAGAGATGGAAATCGCTGGCACGGACAAAAAGAGGGAGGGACACGAAGAGAAACGCGTTAAATTCAATTTGACCAACGACTCGGACGAGACGGACAGTTTAGAAATCCAGAAGGACGACCAGAGCGAAGAAAAGATTAAATCCACGTTGGAGAATCGTCAAGAGCGGCTGCAGTCGCGTATCGAGGAATTGGAACGACAAGCGATATCCGAGAAGCCATGGCAATTGAAGGGCGAAATTGCTGGACCGAACAGACCACAAAATTCACTGCTCGAAGAATTCGTTGAATTCGACTTCACCTCGAGACCCGCGCCAGTAATAACCGAACAAACGACCTTAAAACTCGAGCACATAATAAAACAACGCATAAAGGACAAAGCGTGGGACGACGTGGAAAGAAAGTTCAAACCTGTGGAAACTCCGCTGGAGTACAAGAAGAAACTGGTGATGGACCAAGAAAAAAGCAAAAAGAGCTTGGCTCAAATTTACGAAGATGCTTACGTCAAGCAAAGGGACGCAGCCGCCAATCCCGACGACAATGAAGAACGTGAAGTCGAAGAGCCCAAGGAACACATTGAAATAAGGAACATGATGGATTCTCTCTTTGCTAAATTGGACTCGCTCTCCAACTTCCATTACACCCCGAAACAGGTAAAATCCAATGACTCTGAAGTTTCCAACGTTGAGGTTCAACGAAAAATATTAATTTCATCAATTATTTATTAATTTTTGAACATCATGCCAATTTTTCGTATCGATTCAATCTTTGGGTCGCGAAAGAGAATCGTTTTATCATCCAGAGCAAATATTTAATAATAATTATGAGCTCTGGTGAATAAAAAATTAAATTTCGTTGCATTCCAACGATGCAAAAACTTCAAGATCATTAAAATGCAAAGAATTACGTTTTTCCCATTTATACGAAACTTTCCCATTAATTGTTGGTTCAATTTCAAAAAACATTACAATTTTCCCACTAATTATTGTCCCGACCAAATCCCGAATAAAAATCTCGATCTCTGCTCACGAAAAACCAGAATTTGATCAAAATTGTGAAAACGTCTCACTGCAGGTTCAACCGGAAATCGCGATCGTGCGCAATCAGCCAGCGATCACAATGGAGGAAGTTGCTCCGATAGCGACAACGGACGCCACGCTCTTGGCACCGGAAGAAATAAAATGTAAGCAGAATTTTCTTTCAAAGCTAATAATTTGCGATTCCAAACGTCGCGTTTGTCCTTAATTTTAAACTTTTTATTTCGTTCCAGCGAAACCTCGAGGCGAAATGATCGGGAGAGCGGAAAGAACGAGCACCGACATGAAGCGTGAGAGACGAAAGAAGAAACTGAAGCAACGAGTGCACCAAAAAGCGAGTGAGAAGAAAGAGGCGAGTTTGTCGGAGAAGCTGAAGGCGAGTGGTAAAAAATACACGAAGAACGAAGCGGCCTCCGTGATAAATAAACTAACGAAGGCTCGGAACGTGGTGAAGATTGACGAGACGAGCAGCAAGGCGCCAAAATCCTCCACAGCTTTCTTCGCTCAACTGCAGGACCAAGTAGCGACTCAAATAAAGAATAAAGTTGGAAGCGCTTTGAAAAAGAAACGAGAAAAAAACGCCAATTCGGCGCGGTTAAATTGAAAATGTAAATTATGTACAGAGGCGAATAAAAAAGATGTTTTTTTTCTATATTGTTTACAACGCCACGCTGTGGATCATTGACTCGTGATATTCATCAACAGTGTACAGAGACGGGATTCCTTTTTGTTCCCAAAGCTTCTAGATTCCGTGTCCCTAATCGATAAATTGGTGAAAAAATTTTCTTCGCACTTAATCCCCGTTCACGTTCTCTTTTTTTTCGCTCTCTCTCTCTCTCTGCATTCACATTATGATATGCTACGTACATTGTTTTTTACGCTCGGTATTAATTGGTTCGAAGAAAACGATAATCGGATCTTCGACGAGTACAAATTCCGGAGAATTGCGCACGGTCACTTATCATTACAATTACATACGTAGGCGGTAACGTCATTGAATTAAATATACATACATATCTATGCATATATATTTCGAAATTTTTTTCCGTCGTTAAGGCGATCTCTCACTCGCGAGCTTCCGGGAAAGCCAATCAAAAGATCCACGTTTTATTTCCTCACGATTTTTTAACCCTTCGTGGTCACTGTGGGTAGAATCCACCCAGTGACCAACTTGTGAAGTAAATATCTCCTAGTTCCCGGTAATTAATGAGGCTGTAATCGTCATTTAACGATAGTTTGCAGTGTCCATTGCGCGTTGGCGGCGATAAGTATTACCGCCGCTGACGCTAAATCTCTAACATCCACTCTGAAATCAACCCACTTCCAATAACGGAATTGATATGTTTCTTCAAACGCGCTCTATCCTACTATTTTTTCCCAAAAGAACCAGATCTGATGAATATCAGGACCAAACTTTAGGCAAAAATATTGAAAATCCACAAAGTGCCGATTATTTTAGTGAAAAAACTTTTTTTCCCCGTTTTTTTTCTTCATTTTGCATTAAAAAAAATATGTTAGCCTTGGATTTTTTTTCAGGAAAGTTTTTCGTATCTAAACTGGAATGTCCAAGGGTTGTTGAGTAATTTTTTGAGAATTTTCGCGCCGATAGATTGGTCACAATACGGGTTCGAAAATGGACTGGGTAGAATCGACCCAGTGTGACCACCGAGATCGGTGGCGAAAGTGTGACCACGAAGGGTTAATACTCCGCGAAAACGAGAAACGAATGTTTTACTCTGGCGAAAGAAAAACGAGACGAAACTCTGGTTTCTCGCGAAATATCAGGCCCGCGAGGGAATAAAACGTGCAGCCAAATCTTCGTTGACGTTTCAACTGAAAGATCACCTTAAGGATTGTCTAAAAACTGGTGTCTCGCACGAAGAAGCAAAGAATTTCGTTACATAAATTTTGTACATTGTCATGTTTGAACAATTTGTTATCAAAGCAATTTTTGATTGATGATTGCACTGTTTATTGTTACAAGATTTATTTTCTCCACTCTCTCTCTTGGTTCAATTGAAAATTAATTACGCTAGTACTTAAATAGCTAGTAATAAGCATGTATTAAAATTACGATCATCAGCGATAGGCTCAAAATGTTATTTTTGATGAGAAGAAAAACGGTAATCGATTTTTCAAATTCAGTGGAAAATTCGGGGGAAAATCGATCGAAATCGATAGAGCCCGTTGCGAATCCAGGAATGAAATTAATGCATAATAATATATGAACAAACAAAAAAAACAAACCCAATACAAAAAATATAACGTTTAAGATACGAGTGTTTAAAATCCACGAGTTTCAAGCACATTGACATCGATATTTACTAAGACAATTCGGAGGGGGGAATTGATGAAAATTTCACTTAAATTTACAGTCGTTTGTCAAGTAGACGTCGCAGAAACTAATTTTAGAGCCTTTAACCGTAAATTCAATGTGCAATTTCGCAAACACTTGCTCGTCGTCTCCAAAATATATATATATATACCAATTTATATATATTTTCGTTTGAAAAAACAAACAAAAACGATCTATTCTTCGATTTTTCGTTACGTCTATCTACGTAGTGTATTTCGATGGAATCGTAATGTGGATGTGCACGAATCCGCATTGAGAGTTTCTCATAATTTCACTTTTTTCGTTCGCATTTGAATGAAATTACGTAAAGAAATAAATACGTGACACGCGTTCATTGAAATGCTAATTCCGTGACAAAAATTGCGATTGTTTTGTGTTTTGTTTGATCGCGGAGGGAAAGATCGTTTTACACGGTTAAAAATATCGCGTGCAGGAGTTTAACATTGTGCGTTGAAGGAATAACTTTCCAGGAGGGTGATGGGAATATTTGACCAATTTTTCACCGATAAAAAGTTATTCGAGAGTTCACGAGACTCGCTGCTTTGCGCTTTTCCATAATTCGTTGTTTTTCTCGCCTCGGAGATGGCCTACTCGAAATTCGTGGTGAACATATTCAGCTCTTCAAAACCTGGCGCTCCACCTTGGTCCTGCAACATTTGCAGCATGTCCGAAAGCTCCTGAGGCTGCGAACCTGGACCCCCCTGCGCGCCGTGACTCGATTGAGCCTGCTGCCCAGGAACTTGATTGTTTGATTGTCCACCGTCCTGCTGAGGCCCTTGGTGCTGCTGGTTCTGCCAGGCCCACATACCTGTGCGTCATTTTAATCAATTTTTGATTACTCAACATTATCCCAACGCGAAATCAAACGCGGCGACGAAATTCTCATTGAAATAAAACTGACCAGGATTGTTAGGCACTGTGGTGACCGAATGATACTGCGTTGCCGGTGTTCGAGCTCCGCTACTAAGTTGCGTGTACGTAGGCCCACCCGGGGATCTCGATGGACTCAGCTGGCTGTACTGATAACCTTCGGTAACAGGCTGCAAAGAAAAAAGCGACGGAGCACGTGAAATATTGAAAAAAGTGCCATTTTTTTTTCTTCATCGTGAAAAAAATATGAAATCGAAGTTTGCATCGTTGGAATGCAACGAAATTCTATTTTTCCTTCAGCAAAGCACGTGATTCAATAATCACGTTATTAATAATAATTATTATTAATCACTTATTATTATATATTATTATTATATTTCTTATTATATTATTAATGCAATATAATAATAAATTAATATAATAATTAATATTATTAATTATATCAATAATGTATCATAATATATAATTATAATAAATAAATAAATAAATAAATATATAATAAAAAATAAATACGTTATTAATAATAATAATATTAAACATTTTCTTTGCATGATGAAGCGATCCGAAAAATTGCCATAATTTTCGAAACTCAATAAAAAATTGTTAGAATGTACGTTCGAAAATTGCAGGAACTGAATTTGAAAGGAAATAATGAACGAAATGGATACTGACTTGTCGACTCATCGCCCAAGCTTGTTGCACAGGAGTCGGCGAAGTATTGGCCGGTTTTTGCATCCGACTCAAAACGGAAGATGACGCAGTTTGTTGTCCAGGCGAGCCATACGCGATCGGCGATTGCGTCGTTTCGTAGGCTTGATAAACGTTCTGCGTACTCGCTGGTCTCGGTTGTTGCGGTCCAGCGGTCGCGACTGCAGCTGGATGTTGCATCATGTGATGCGACGGGTACATCGTGTCGCGGGATGCGTGACGTTGTAAAGAATAATCCAAGCCTGGCTGGCCGTACGCCGGCACAGCTTCGGTCTCGATTTGTGTTTCACCCCCGCCGTGAAGAGATCTACAAAAAAGATCAATCCGAAAATTGGATAATTCTCGATTCGATTGAATTTTCCTATCTGTTCTCAAGCGAGCTTCGAATTACGTTGCTGAGCTATAATTTTCCAGCACTTTTAGGGATTTAAATCGATTTTTCACCAACTAAAACTCGACGAAATTGAATTTTCTCTCTGCCATTCTCTTTGGCATGAAAAAACAAAGAGATTCATGTACAAAGAGTTTCGAATCCAATTTTTCGAACGAGAAACTTACGGGATAATTATTTGCTCCGTTTTGTAATTTAAAGTTAAAAAAAATGGGTTTGTAGTTCTGAGCTGAATTATTTTTATGCATTATAGAATAACCTGGGGAAACTTACTTTGCGGTTGTATTCGTGCAAACGATATATTCAACGTCCTGCGTACAAGGATTGGAGAAGGCAAAAGCCGACGTCCTGAGCCACACCCAATCACGATTTTTGGCTCGGAATCGATAAACAGCGGATATAACTTGTCCCTTGAGTTTCAATACTGCAGAAAAGATAAATTGTTCATTAAAATCATTCAAATTTCATTCGAAAGTTGCTCGAGCGTTGTTACCTTGTTCGAAACTCTCTTGCATGTGTGGCAGGTCTTCTTCGTGGAAGAAATCGTAGCACAGATGTCCAAGGAGCTCGGAGGGCGTGTATCCGAGAATTCCGCCGACTCTCTGATCGACGAAAGTGAATTTGCCCTCGGTGGAGTGCCGCGAGATAAATTCTACAAGTGAAAATCATTAATTTCGAAACCATCGCAAATTTTCACGAATAAAAATTCGTGGCGTTGATTTTTCTGGCCGAAACGAAAATTAAATGCCAGACAACGGGTGCAGAAAAATTATTCGGGTCAAAATGACCCACTGTGTATCTTTGGAATGCAACGAAATTCGGTTTTTTCTTGAGCAGAGCTCGCGATCCTTATTGAATATTTTGTTAGGACTCTAAAACGATTTTTTTAGGATCCAAAAACAAATAGAGCACAAAAATTTTCATGGTTTTTGGTATTGAAACACAATTAATACACCGAAAAGAAAATTTTGTTGGAATATTTTGTTGAATACGTTCAACTGAACGTTTTTTCGAAAAATGACGAAAATTTTGTCATTTTAGCAAAAAACATTCTGGAAAATCTTTCTGGAAAGTAAATTTTTGTCATTCCAATCATAAATTTTGCTGACAGTTCCGTTACAAATGAAAAATATTGTCGAAATAGAGAAAATTCTGAAAATATCCCAAAATATTTAGTTCGCTGTATTCAACAAAATATCGCAGTTTTTTCACAAAATTTAATTTTCAGTGTAGAAAAACGTATTTTTCGTTGCACCGCAACGTTGTAAACTTCAGTGCCTTATTATTACGTAATTATCTCTTACCGCTATTACTATTCGAGCCCGCCAAATCGTTAGTGTTTGGCGTGCTAGTGACTTGAAGTCTTCCGATGGCTACCAAGCAGCAATGTGTCGCGACATTTTCGTCGCTGGTGACACCGTCAGGCCCAGTGTGAACTCCACCAGGGCCTCGGTCACCTAAGCCCACACCTGGTACACATGGAGGAACAAAATCACCTACAGCGCAAAATATTCAATTAGTCCACTGTTCCTGGTGATGGCGAAACATTTAAATACAAATTTTCTCATCTCATTGAACAACTTGATTTCCTAGACACAGCGACTACGGATACTGAACGAACGAAAATGATTATTATTGACGGAAAAAAGTGCCTCGTAATATCCACAAAGCTTGGTGAACGCGAAATCAAAAGGAAGAAACAAAGTGTTACATTTGCAAGCAGAGAGCTTACCGACTAGCTAGAGAGAGAATAAATGAATGGGAGAAAGACAAAAATGAAATGCCGATTGGAACAATGGAACATTGAGTCTCGTACCGAACTCACCGGTGGGGGGCCAATTTTTTATATACCCCGTGCAGTGAACAACCGCGTAACTCTGTCCATCCCGCGCTGGTGGTCCCAGTGAGTTTCGCTGCTTCATACGATGAAGACCTTGCGCCGCCGCCATGTCACCGCTCGTTTGAAGGCTACCAACTCTCATGCGGCATATGAAACCTCTTCGTGAACCCATACTCAATCGTACCGAAGCTGCAATTCAATCCCAACGTTACTATCAACTCGACAACCATCTCGATTATCTCCACATCTACGAATCTATACCAAAAAACGACTCGACCCGATTTCTATGAATTTTGTACAGGAAACTCGCGAATTACACTCAGACTCGTGGCTCGAGGAGCTCGTGAGTAAAACTCGGACTGTCCAACATTTATAAAACTAGAAATTCAAACATTTATCGTTACCAAACATACGATGTTAAAGTTTGCATCGTTGGAATGCAACGAAATTCCGTTTTTTCTTGTGCAGATCTCGAGGTTCTCATTAAATATTTGATCAGGTCAATAAAATGATATCTTTTTAGGATCAAAACGCAAAATCGCTACGGAAATCGTCATGGTTTTTGAAATTCAAAGAAAAATTCATAGAGCAAGTATTTTTCGTTGCAGCCCAACGTTGCAAACTTCAGCGTCATCCAAACTTGAGCATTTACGTGGTTGTTGCGCATATGGAAAACAGGGAAAACCTGGAAAACTCAGGGGATTTTTTCTCCTGGAATAATGATTTACTGACGTTTGAAAAATGTGAAAAAATAAATGAAACACGATTTTAAAATAGCGATGGACGACGCTCTTTTCACGCAAGTGACTCAACGGTTGCGAAAGTTTAGTTTTTGGCTGAAAAATGCGGAATTGAATGATTCTGAAGTTTCCATCGTTGAGATTCAACGGAATAGTATTTTTTAGATCCGTTATTGAGTGAATTTTGAAAATCCAGGCCAAATTATTGTCCAGGCCAAATACTGAATAATAATTATGAGTTTTACTCAAGAAAAAATGCAATTTCGTTGCATTCCAACGATGTAAACTTCAGCGTCATCAATTCGAATATCCCTTTTTTCCTAGCGCCAAACATTTATGACTCTCAAGACTTTAGAACGTTGGAATTCAACGAAAAATCTGTGTTTCAATCATTATTTATTGAATTCCGAAAATAATACGAAATTTTCCAGCATCTCAAAGTTCTCATAATGTTCTAATGTTCAAATTTCTCGTAATTCTGTTCCATCAATTTCCCCAAAGGAAATTATGACGCTGAAGTTTGCAACGTTGGGCTGCAACGAAAAATACATGCTCTATGAATTTTTCGTTGAATTTCAAAAAACATGACGATTTTCGTAGCGATTTTGGGTTTTGATCCTAAAAAATATTGTTTTATTGACCTGATCAAATATTTAATGAGAATCTCGAGATCTGCTCAAGAAAAAATGGAATTTCGTTACATTCCAACGATGTAAACTTCAGCGTGATGAAATTGATGATTACGTTTAAATAAAGAGGATGAAGAACTCACATTGATGACCTTCTTTTTTGACGGTCCCGGTTTTGAGATCGAGAACTCTTCCAGCATGTTGTGGTTCAGCGGCGCTCAATTGCTCGCGAACTTTTTCGGTGTCGTCGGGATGGACCTGAGTGTAGAGCGTCGTGCCGTACCAATCGCTTTGGGAATAATTGAGAACTGGAGCGACAGAGTCGGAAACGTAAATAATTCGGCCGGTATCGCAGCTGACGACGAAGAGAAAACCGTCGGCGGCTTCGAGGATCAAATGTTTGAGTTCTTGATCGGTGAGAAAAGACGGTTTGTAAGTTCCATCACCGCTAGTGTTGCCAGTTCCTGTAGAAGCAAAATGTCGCGTTAATGTCGACGGAATGATTCAATAAAGTTAAAGCGATTGAAAAAAATGGCGAAAAATTGCAGGCTCCCAAGACTCGTACCGAAAATACACAAAGAAGTAAATCGCGTGTACTTGGTGTGGGGCAAACTATCAAAGTGCAAGATCGGAATTGTAAAGCAAAGAGGATCCTCGGAGCCAAGGAAAGAGCCAACCTAGCCACCGATCTGATATTCGAACCGATATAAAATCCCTTCAACCTCCTTCGCTGGCCTCCTCCCTCGTCTCTCTTCCCACTTGGTCCTCGAGGAGATTCCGGGAAGAGAAACTTTAACGACTTACAAACGAGATATATAAGCAAACAAGGGATTTTTCTTTTTTCCTCGACTTTCATATCGCTCGATCGTTTTTTCGAAAAAAATCGCTTTGATTTTCTTTGTGAAGAAAATTTTTTTAAAAGTTTTTCCTTTTAAATTGGTGCACCGTTGATTTTTTTATTGATTAAGAATTGACGAATTTCAATTCCGTTTCGAAAAACTATGGAACGGAATTGAGAATAAAAAACCATTTTTTTTCGTCACAAACGACACGCGAGTGAACAAAAAAGTCTGGGAGCAAGAAAATGGTGGTTTATGATTTTTTGTTTCTTGGGCGTCCCTGGGACGATGGTTTTTGTCGATGAGCAGAGATTGCCTTGATTCTTGAACGGTGTTGTCGGTTGTCCCTTGCGACAGTCTCTCTGGCAGCGGTCAACAGGTAAAAAAAAGAGAGATAGAAAGAGAGGAAAAGAGCAAAGTCGAAACCTCTGGCTTGTTCTTTCACCGTTTACTCTCGAGGTGGGCAATTTGTATTCAGTTGGCTCCTCGTCAGGGAAAAGAGGAGAAGTGGCTATAAACAATGCTGGATTCTTCACCGATACCCTCGACGATCTCTCTCTCTCTCTCTCCGATTTTTTCGAGATTTCTCTCTTTCTCTTTCTTTCAGAGTTGTAACGCAACCTGCACGCGCGTCCCGTGTATTTAACGCTCTTTTATTCGAGCTCTACGAAACGTGTGAGAAAGACAGAAAAGAAACGCTTAAATTATTTTCCTCACAGGCATGACTCGCTCTCTGTGTGTGCTTCTAGTCAAAGCAGTCGACATAAAAGCAACGAGCTTCAACCCCACCCAGTCTTACACACCGGAAGCAAATACCGTGTGTCTTCTGCATTCGATATGCCCCCGACTACCGTTCTCCAATATTTTTAGCCTCAAATTCAATCCTCCCAAAGGCAATCAAAAATATCCTCATCGTGGATTTTTATGTAACTCTGAAGTTTGCAACGTTGAGATTCAACAAAAAACAATTTTTCTATTGATTATTTATTGATTTTTTAAAATCGCGGCAATTTTTCGAGTCGAATGAGTTTTTTGGCAGGACCAAATATTGAATAATAATTATTGGCTCTGCACTGAAAATTCAATTTTGTCAAAAAACGTCGATATTTTGTTGAATACAGCGAACTAAATATTTTGGGATAATTTCAAAATTTCCGTTATTTCGACAATATTTTTCATTTGTAACGGAACTTTCAGCAAAATTTACGATTGGAATGACAAAAATTTACTTTCCGCAAAGATTTTCCACAATGTTTTTTGCTGAAATGACAAAATTTTCGTGATTTTTCGAAAAAAACGTTTAGTTGAACGTATCCAACAAAATATCGATCTTTTTCAACAAAATTCTCTTTTCAGTGTGCTGAAGAAATAACAGAATTTCGTTGCATTCAAACGATGCAAACTTCAGGATCATTGGATTTTTATTCATCCGTCTTGATGGTTTTTCAATCGTTTTACGTTTCAAACTTTGCATGGATTTTTGAGAATTCATTCTCCTGCATGGAAACGAACAAACAAAGTTTTTTCTTTCAACAGCCAACGAGTTTCAGTCGCAGAGAAAAGAAAACTGGAGAATTATCATGACTTGCAATGAAAATTGCGTCGCAGAACTTAGTCTGGGAAATATTTTGCTTCTTCTGATAGTTGAGAGAGCAGAAAAGAAGAAGAAGATTGGAGCTATCGAGCATTACGTGCCAAATCGTGAAAAACTTGGCTAAACAGTTGCTCGAAGATTATTTTATTTTTCCTTATCGCTGACGAACGATCGTAAACAAAGACGCTCGTGTACAATGTTACGATTATTTTTCTCTTTTTCTCTCTGACACGTGGATCGCTTTGAATTATCTTTGCAGATCATCGCTAGTTTTTTTTCCCGTTTCAAAGTGTCGAAGGATTTTGCGAGTCTCGAGAGCAAAAACCGCGACGACAAAAATTCGCCCTTTCATCATTTTTGTCTTTTTTTAAAATTTGACACAACATTTTTTTAATCAATTAATTAATTCATCTCACCTCGTAATTGTTTCATATGAGCAACGGCCATCCTAAGGATTGTGAGTTTGTCCGGCTTCCTTGCTAAGGTCGAACAGGTCGGCACCATTTCCGAGAGTTCCGAGATGTAAGCCGTCATTTTGTTCCTCCTGCGACGCTCGATTTCGCAATGATTTTCTCGACTGTTGACAAAAACGAGCGAAAAAATGTCAAGTATGTAATATCGATGAGATCTTGATCGACGATGACGTTGAAGTTTGCATCGTTGCAATGCAACGAAATTCATTCATTTTGTGGCAAAACTCTTGTTAAAAATGTACAATGTTATTGCAATGATAAAACGGTCGATTTTTGCGGCCCAACAAGTACATAAACTCGAAAAATTTCGATATTTTATAAAATTGAACAAATTACCAATAAAAATAACTATTTTTCGTTGCGTCCAACGTTACGAACTTCAGCCTCATTGATGGACGTCCCTGACAAATATGCAGCGCCATATGATGCTGAAGTTTGCAACGTTGGGATGCAACGAAAAAAATATGAATTTATTGATAATTCGTTCAATTTTCAATGTCATCTAAAATTTTCGAGCCAATATGCTTTTCGGGTGGCAAAAATCGATAGTTTTATCATCATAATTACATTTTGCGCTTGAATAATTATTTTTGGTAAAAATAAAAAAGAAGTTCATTGCATTCCAATGATGCAAACTTCGGAGTCATAACGTCAGAGCTTTTTTTTTTTAACTCTCGACCAAATCAAGGAAACTACAAAATGACGAGAATCAATTAAATCAAACATTTCCTCGTAACAATTCATCAGTTCTCATTTCTTGTTCGACGAAATTATAACTTTTGCGGTTGGATTATAGTTGGCGAGTTCATGAGATCATGAAGGAACTGTGTTCGGGGTCAAAGGTCAGCTCCGAAGTTGGCCGTCGCGGTGTATGTGCTCTCCTCGTTTGAAGTAGATATAAGATCGAAACCTCTTTCGCGTACAAGTACAGTCGTGCAAATACAAATAAATGTCTCGGAAAAGTTGAATTCTCAAAAAAAAAAACTGGAAAAATCGATAATCCGGAGAGTCTCGAAAATAATGAATTTGAACGTAATTAAAAAATGCAAAACGGACGAGGGAGCAAGGAAACACTCGCTACCAAATTTTTTACGAATCCTTGGTTCGTTATGGTTTTCAAAAACGATCTTTAAGGGCCTATGGAAATTTCCGGAATGAAATTCCTCGAAGCATTCCGTGTGCTGCGGGCACAAAGTTCGAGAAAAACAATTTTCGACGCAGAATACGATAAGAACGGGGTTCGTTGTACGAATAAGACAGGAAAAAAAAATTCTTTCGTAAATTGTCGCGCGAGAGCACAACAATAAGGCGTTTGAATTCTCGCGTGAATGTTTGAGCTCGAAATTTCGAGTGTTTGCTCACGAAACTGGAACGAGGCGGTTCAAGCGCGCGAAAAAATGTAGCACACGCTTTTATTTATAGAAATTCAAATGCTCGATCAAAATTAAATTGTAAATCGGGTTGGTGTACTCGGAAACCATTTGGTACTTGGAGACAGTGGAATTATTTGTGATTCGTCGTATTATTGGAGAAGCGGCGAGGAAGAGATGAAAATGAGAAAAAAGGCGGTAAAATAAAAGGAGGAAATGGAAAGGTCTGAAGCAATTGTTGATGTCGCGAGAGCGGCGCCCCCTGTCGCGGTCTTTGAGAAATACTTGGTAGGGTGAAGACGCGGGCGCGCGCGCGGTGAAGCAGACAAGAGCCTCACTTTTAAGTTAATAACGCAATTACTGAACTGCCGCAAGGGCCCCTCATCGCGAATCAACCCGGCCAACGGAGAATATTCATCTTCCCGCGCTTTTCAATTCTTCCTCTCCGCGCTTCCCTCTTTCCTCGCCGCAAAATACATCTTGCGTTTTTTTGCTTTCCTCGCGATTCTCTCTTCTCCTGGACATTTTGAGTCGTTCGTCGTCGAAACTTATTTCTCCTTAATCCTTTGTGGATTATAATGACGAGTAACATTCGAGGCAACGAGAATTCCATTTTTTTTGTGCTTTTTACATTATTCTTTTTTTTGTGGCTATTTTTTTGCTTTTTAAACTTTTGGGGCCTTCGGATTCCGGTGGTTTCTTTTCAATTCACTTTACAGGGTGTCCCAAAAGTCCCGAAACGCTTTTCAGCCATTTTTTCATCAGATTTTTAACCAACTTTGCATCGATGCTGCAAAAGACTAAAAAAATGACACTGAAGTTCGCAACATTGAGGTCCATCGAAAAAAACATTTATTTTCTTCATTTTTTGTTCAATTTCGAAAAAAATTGAAATTTTCATATGGATTTCGTGTTTGGATCCTCGAAAATGATCGTTTTGTTGGCCTGATTCAAAATTGAACAAAAATCATGAGCTCTGCTCAAGAAAAAGCAAAATTTTGTTGCATCCCAACGATGAAAACTTGAACGTCGTAAAAAAAAGCTTCAGGATTCGTTGCAGCTTTCAATCTTGACAATCATAAGCCGATTAATTGCTCCGGAAATGCCCAGCATCGATCAGATCGTGTTTGAAGAGAATTATTGGGATTTCTTCTCTGTAATATTTCCTGCTCCAAACGACTGGAGAAAAGTCTCGCGAGGTGGTAGAAATGGAGGGATACGAGGAAGAAAACGAAGACGAAGCAGCCGAGGAGAGAGACTGCACGAGCTAACCGATCGTGACTAATACGAGCCATAAAACAAAGTCAACGAGAACGATCTATCGATCGATGTCTACGTAAATATCGAGAGATCGATATATCAAATAAACACAGACACACGAATGAAGGAAATGGATCCGGGGCTGGTTGCGATCGATCGAAATATTTAACGTTACGTAATGAGCTCGCAAGACTCTCGAAGAGCTCCGACGACTTGTGAAACGAAATAAAATTCACCCCAACGTTAACAAAATCGACTTTTCCAATTTTTCATCTTTACGAATATTATTTTCTACAATAATTAATCGATCAACGTGTTTGTGAAAATTTAATCACGTTTTTTACGAACCTGGCGAATCTCTCTTTGTCCTGGACGTTTTCATCGTCGATTCTTCTGTATTTCAAGCCAGTTGGATCGTCTTCGTCAGACCTGCAGAAAAAAAACAAGTTACGATCGTTAAACATGGTGATTTTCGGGAAATTGTTTATTGGCATGAAATCGAAAGAATTTAATCGATCAACATCGAAGGATTAATTTTTCGTAAATATTTTGGACGGAGCCATCGCAACGAGCAGCTCGTTGAGCTGGAAAATATAAACGAACGTCGCCGCGTTGAGCTCAGGAGCTTCAAATGTCAACATTACGATTTGAAGCAACTTTTGCAGGAAAAAAATGAGGATTGTGTGGAAAAGCTCGTGAACAAAATCAGTGATGGAATGAGTACACGAGGAAACATGGAGAACATGAAAAAAAAGGGGGAAGAGGAAGAAAAAGTACGTGGAGAACGATAGGTAAGGTCCACCGAGCCAAAGCCATAGTCCATGGTGTATGGGGCTGTGGGATAGAGTCGGGTGATGCACGGTTTTGACCCTTGAGGGAAAGAGAAGAGCTCGCGCTCGAGAGATACTCTCAGCAACGAGAGGAGAATCCTTTGCCTCCTTTTCTTCCTTCTCTTCATCGCCGATTTCTTCTTCTTCTTTCTCTTCATACCGTTGGACCTCCGACGTTTTAAAGACACCGAGTACGAGAGTACGGAGAGCCCGAGAGAGGGAGAGAGAGAGAGCTTGGGCCTTCGAGGTGGGGGTGTAAGTCCCCCGGGAGAACGAGCGTATCCGGGTGTATCGCGAGAGACTGTGAGCTTCGTTTGATCGCGGGGTTTCGAATCGTTTGCGCAGCTCGATTCGAATTTTCTAGACAGTCAATTCCGAGCATTTTCTCCACAAGAAATCGGGCTATTTTATTATTATTCCGTCGAAAAATGTTGAGAATCTCGAAACTTTACGTTTAATTTCGTTTTTTATCGAATTTTCAATCGATTCTATTTTCCGGTTCAGTTCACTCTCTGATTTCTTCATTTCTCAGCATCCAAAGAGGATACGATGTATTTATGCATCCGAAATTTGCATTCAATGATTCTCCTCGCGCCCCTCCGCTCTCAGACATTTTTCCAAATAGATCGTGAGATTTCGAACCACGAAACATTTTACATTCGTCCATACGTGTGTCTCTCGTGCATACACGTGTAGAGACGGTTATCTCGACGTCGTCGTTGTTTTTTTCATGTTCCACACGAAGTGAAATAAATCGTTGTCTGCGTCCACGTCGAGTAATGAACGAGCCACTCGCGATGTGTTGATATTGAGGAAGATCTCGTCGTTTTTTTGGGGCAGGTAGAAAATCTACCCAGAATACAGCAAACTTTGTAGGCATGTACCGTTTCACTCTCGTGATCTCGATGAGATACCGATCCGTCTTGTGTCCAAGAAATATAAAAAAATAGGCAGCAAAGAAAACGAACCTCGAGAGCAGAGTCTCGAAGATTTTGTTTTCGCACTTTCGTATGATCCTGAAATTTCCATCGTTGAAACGCAACGAAATTCTGTTATTTCTTCAGCAGAGCCAATAATTATTATTCAATATTTGATCCGGCTAATAAAACGATTCTCTCTTGCGACCAAAAAACTCAATCGACTCAAAAAATTGGCACGATTTTCAAAATTCAATAAATAATCAATAGAAAAAATGTTTTTCGTTGAATCTCAACGTTGCAAACTTCAGAGTCATCACTTTCGTGTGCTTTACTATCGCAAGCGTTTGATCGAATCTTCGTGAATTATCGCAGATACAATAATCAATAAATTTCAGCGATTATTGTTTATTTTTTCTATTTCTTTCCAACTCGATTCTGTTTGTCTATAAAATAATAAACAGATGTGTATTCATGGGATTATGTAACGTTCATTTATTTCCGTGCTAATTCTCGTAACACACGACAAATCTCTTCTACGTGACGAATTCCTGAACAAGTGGGTTTTGTTTTGATACCCTCGACAAAGCTGCCTTCACAATACACAGATCCTTCGATTTACGAGAATATTCACGTGTTTGTTAATCTCTGCTTGTACACATGTGCGACCAGAGTGTCAACGGATCATGTTTAATAAAATTTAATTGAAAAATTTAGCGCCACTCTCGTTAGTTCTCAGTTGGCTTGTAATTTATAAAACTGGTGGCATTCTCATGGCTCCGTAAAGTCACAGTTGATGGCTTTTATGACTGAAAATCTGACTTGGAGAAAATTGACGTCAAAATTTTATCCAAATGGTAACAAAAGTGATGACCCCGAATTTCGACCATGATCATTATCAAGAATTCAAAAATTCTGAATATTTTGAGGTTTCGTGAATTCACGGTGACCTTATGGGCAATTTATACGGAAAAATTAGCGTCACTCGATGATTCTGAAGTTTGCATCGTTGGAATGCAACGAAAAATCCATTTATTATTCATTATTTTCATAATTAATGCACTTTGACTAATTTTTTTTCGTAAATTTGGTTTTCGAATGGCGTAGAAGGCTGTCCTACGATTTTCAACAAATACGGTGTGAAAATTTTGTGCTCCGCTTTAAAAAATAATGAGTTTTCGCTGCATTTTAATGATTCGAGCTTCTCTATCGTGCCACGTGTTATACTTGGTTTGTTATGGCTGATGCGAGTTGCTGATTTGGCAAAATCGGATTGCATGGACATTGTGATCGATATTGATGTTTTCTTGGTTTCTGTGGTCGGGAAAATTGTCGACAATGCATGTGTATAGATTTGTTCGCATGGATTGATTGAAAATGCAATTAATTTCAACGAAATTTCATCGGATGCAGGAAAAATTGTCGGGTCGCAATATTTTCAATGCCCCAGTCAATTCGATGGCGATACGAATCTTTCTGGTTCGATATAATATGGTGGGGAGGCCATTTATCGGTTGCACTCTTAAGCCATAATATCTATAGGACATGTCGCGTTGAATTTGCTTGTGGCAATGTGGGTGATGGCGGTTCTGGCCTCGGTGAACTCTCGATTTCGATATGAGATCCAGAACCGGCCGGTCACGATTCACGAAAGAGACAAAAACCGGATGAGAAACGAGACGGGGCACGGTCACACGCCATCGGTCTAAATCTCATACACACCAAAGGATTACGATACAACAATAACCGCAACGGATCTAGCATCAATTTTTCGAAGCGGCGCGCGCGTAATTGGCCCAAAAAACGTTAAAACAGCTAAAAAAATGAGTTTCGCGTAAAGCGACTGTACAGGGTGTCCAAAAAGTGAAATCGACTATCCACAGATTTGGATACGTCGTGAAATTCTAAAGAGAAAAGTCCTCAGCCATTTTTCTCTCCGACGCACCGTTCACGAGTTAAAAAAAAAAAACTATACAGGGTGTCCGAAAAGTGAAATCGGTTATCCACAGATTTGGATCCGTCGTGAAATTCTGAAGAGAAAAGTCCTGAGCCATTTTTCTCTCCGACGCACCGTTTACGAGTAAAAAAAAACTATACAGGGTGTCCGAAAAGTCAAGTCGAAAATTAGCAGCTTTGGATTCATCCTGAAGTTCTGAACATAAAAGTCCTCTGACATTTTGCTCTCCGATGCGTTGTTAATGAGTTATTAATCACATAAAATGAACGATGAATATTTGGTGAATGGTGCACCACAGAGAAAAATCGCCGAAGAGTTTTATCCTCAGAAATCCCAGATCCGTTCAGCATCATTAAAATTACACACGGTTTTTAGGACACCCCGTATATCTACTTTTTGAATTCAATTATTTCATTAGTTTTCGCTTTACCTTCGTCGTTTCGACTGAGGAGAATCATTTTGTGGTTGTTGCAAATGAAGCGGCGATAAATTAGGCCCATAAGAGAGGCCTTGATTATTAGCACTTGCGGAAGAATCACCGGGGATTAATTGACATTGAGTCGTTTGCATCGATGGAGATGGAAGACTCGGTGGGGGCGGACCCAATTGATAAGCCACCGAAGATGGGGGGACGTAGTGCGATGGCCCAGGGGGTCCGTGGCCCAGGCCAACTCCATAGCCCGTGCTCCCCGTGCCGGCCCCACCGTACATTTCTTCCGCCCCCGGATAATCTATTTTGAATATCAATTCCGAGCCAGGAATCACCAGATTCCAATCAATCCAACTTGGAATCGTCACTAAATCCGTAAACTCCACTTATTCAAAAAAAAAAAACACTCTCGGGTGAAACATACAAATTTTTTTCACGTGTGCGCACACATTCCTCGATTTTTCTTCATCCATTCAATTCGTACGTAAATGCCATTAACGAAATCACTCGAAATGAACGATTCGACGTTCGTTTGTGGATTCATTGTCAATAAATATTAACTCATGTAACAACAACATTTTTCCTTCACTTCCTCGTTTCCCCATACATTCGTTTTACACACACATACACGATCCACATTAGTCCCCGTGCCCGACGATTTTCGGCTGCGTTTTGGAAAGTTTCGTATCGTCCCGAATACCAACGGGAAGCAGCAACACTTTCACGAAACTCGAATCTTATTACGATGCAGCGTTGCGAAGATTATTCGAGAACGAAACGAATCGGTATTTCGAATTTTTTTCTTCACATTTATCCAAACGTCAAATTTTCTTTTTCGTCATTTTTTTTGTCACTATCGGACGCTCAGATTCGAGAATTCTCGATCTTTCTTCCCAATGATTAAAATTCCATTTACACTAACGATTTCAAAGTATTTCTCTTGGTTGTGATAATCCAAACTTAGTTTTTCTGCCCGGCACAGATGTTTCACAATCACGTGACGATTATACGAGGGAAACCGAAACGTTCCAAGTTTCACTGATTTCAGAAATATTCACGTTGGCGGTTTTATCTTTGTCGAATAAACACGAATTTATAGACACGAAATTTCTCGTATTTTTTATGTTTAATTAAAATTTATCATTATTGTCAATATTTTGCTAATTTCGGTGTGTGTGTGTGTGAGTTTATGTTTGTGAATGTGCTAATGTTTCGAAATAGTAACAACGTGTTCGTTACGTCGCGAGGCCGAACCCGAGAATCGTGGACTCTTCACCACCCACGACCGCCACTGACTGATTTCCCCCATACACAAGCCAAGCACATATAATCCCCGAGTGCCTATCTCTTCTCCCACCACAAAATGGTGAATGAACCTGCCACGGATCGCACACTTCGTAACTTTACATAATTCTTACCTTTATTTCTCATTCTTTCGATTCTCATTAATCACGAATTTTTCTTTCGTTTCTCCGCATCGAGATTTCGCAGGATTTTCAGACTTGTTGAAAAAAACGAGAATAAAATACGACAACGACGATTTCGTGAAACCTTTTCGACACTTGATGAAATTTCTGCTTTTTTCTAAGAGATTTTCGGAAACTTTTCGACCTCTCGGGACGCCCGGGAATGAAAACGTTACCGAGTGAATGGGGAACACGTGCGGATCGAATCTTTGGGATTCGGGAGACTTGAATGCTCCGTGGACGAGACGAGCCAAGATTTTCTCTCTCTCTCTCTCTCTCTCTCTCTTTCTTTCGCTTTCTCGTCCCTGTTTTTTTTTTCTTGAGGCTCGGGTACAGGGATTTGGGAATTTTACGACCTTCTTCCGAAACGTCAAGGTCGCTGATTTTGTTGCAATTGTTGGAAAATTGGGGGAAAAAAAAAATTATCGTGAAAAAAATATGGAAAATCGAAATTTTTCGAAATATTTCGAGAAAGGCGGAATTTTGTGGGGTTTTTTCGTGAAAAAATTGATGCATTTTGTTGCTGCATTAATTACGTCGCAATTTTACGATTTAACACTCATTTCACTTGTTTGTTTGTTGTTTTCGTTGAGATTTTTATTGTTGTATGAAAAAAAATTGTTTTGCAATTAAAACTCACCCAATGCTGCCTGCACTTCGTTTTTGTGCCATTTTCGTTGGGTCAGACCCTGGAAGATGAAGAAACAATATAAAATCAGTAATGGGGTAAAAAAGTCAGGCGAAAAATTTGATTTCGACTTTTCGTTTCGAGTCACCCGAAAATCGCGATATTAATTTTCGATCTAATGAAATTTTAATTTTTAATGCAAATAGCGATTTGTGCATTTGGATGTTCTCGTTAAATGCCAAAAACAATAAAATGTCAGCACCTGCCCGGATTTTTCCAATTTAGGTCGCGTTACGATAGAGAAAAAAAATCCATCTTGCGAAGGCGAGGGAGTGAGGAAGTTGGCGGGGGTGAGAGCGAGAGAGAACGGAATACAGACACAAACGAACACTTACGCGTCAATTGACGCGTGATTGAATATTGCAAAAAGGCGAAAAACCAATAAGTTCATTAGCTCGTGTGTCCTCAATCGGAAAAAGGCGCGAAAATAATGAAAAAAACAGAGAGAACAAGTAACGCGTTCGTTGAACTTGAAAGAAGAAAAGAAAAAAGAGGAAAAAAAACGATTCAACGTCAACGTCAAACTTGGTACGAGAGAACTCGACGTTTTTACCTGGCATGGAATGGGCGATCGACATTTCGATAGTAAACATTCAGAGATTTAGTTTATTCCCTTACACCTGTTAAAACACGATTACGGTGGATACACCCACGCTCAATATTCAACACACTGCAACTTATGAAACTCGTTCGACCGCGAACAGCTTACGACAAAATTGGGTGTTTACACTCTTTTCGTTACGCCATTTTGAAGTTTTCACGCTCCGCGACGAGAGAACACAATATTTATAGTTGCTAGAGTTCACGAAAGAGGCGCTCCAGGCTCGAGCGATGCTGGCGCCGCGGACGGGAATTCGGAGAAGCAGTTTAGGACAAAGACGGTGCTGCCACTTTCAACGACTCGGCTTTTCAATTTCGTTGATTTCGCTCGCTTTTTTCAACTTTTTAACGTCCTAACCTGTTCAAAAAATGAAGCAAAAGACAAAGATCGAAGCGATATTTCATTCATCAGCTTCGTAATTCCCTTTCAAAACGAATAGTCCACGCGTTCGCAAGTGTTTACGTTTTTTTTTCTTCAATTGTTTATTTATCAGTCCTCGAAAACTCGGTGTTTTTTTTTCCTTGCAAACGCAACATTATTATTGTGAATCGTGAATCTTTACACATGGTTTTTCGTGATCGTTAATCAAGTCCTTTTAACATCGATCATATTTATTCGTTTTCCGGTGCAACGAACGATCGTTTTCGCGTAAACAATGACGAGTCAGGATATTTTAGCGAATCTTAAAATTTGGTTTGTTGTCCCGAAAAATTACACAGACGAGGAAGAATGCAACGAAGATATGTGGGAGGCGTACAACGTGAGTCCCATCATTATTTTTCTCGCGATTTCCCTATAAAAATATTGCACGCACGCCGTTCGTAATTCAGGACGTCACGATTGATAATTCTTATAGTTTTATCGTATCCGTTTCATCCTTCGAATTTGACACTTTCCAATAACAACAAAAGTTCAAATCAGCAAAAATACGGAGCTCTAGAAATTTGTTTATCCATTCCAAGTGCTCCTGAATGAACGAACGATTTTAATCAGGGCACAGACTCTGACACGCGGTAAATCTTTACCGAGGGTCCCATTGACCCAGATTATACTTCGAAGCCCAAAAATATCAATTTCTTCATACAAATGGATGTTTTTTCTCACATTCCGTACAGATGTGTGTACAGAACGAATTTCGACCAGCTTGGGTGGGCGAAAACGACTGCCATCAGATAGACATCAAGAAAACTGACGTCTTTATCATGGAAGTTTTCGAGGGCGACGTTTTTGAGAAACTGACCAAATCAAAATGCTTGTGAGTTTTTGCCACAACAATATGCGACGTGCTGTACGATCAGACGATGTTGAAAGATTTTGACATCACTAAAGTTTGGATCATTCAAATGGAACAAAAATCGATTATTTTGTGGAGTAGGGAAAAAAAAGTTCAAACGGTTTTCATAAAAATTGGCAGAAAATCTTTCTTTGCCATTCAAGAACTAAATTTACTAAAGAAATTAGAAAAATGAATTAATTGTCGACATAATCCATGAAAAAATTAATTTTTTATTGTATTTCAACGACGTAAACTTTATCATAAAATTTCAATACATTTTCTGCATATTTTTACAAAATTTTCCTCGTTATGATTTAGAACTGTGTTCGTTAATGAATTTCATTCATTTTCATGATTGCAATCCTGCAATTCAGCAGAACCATCTTAAGTTGCCATTTGAGAACCAAATTTACTCAAGAACTTAGAAAAATGCATTAATTATCAAAATAATCAATGAAAAATTAATTTTTTATTGTATTTCAATAACGCAAACTTCAATATAAAATTCCAATATATTTTCTGCATATTTGAAAAAAAATTTCCTCGTTATGATTTAGAACTGTGTTCGTTAATGAATTTCATTCATTTTCATGATTGCGATCTTGCAATTCAGCAGAACCATCGGCCCTCGTTGTCTGCTCAATTGTTTTTTGTCCGGAGAGCCGATTCCCGACGGAAACAGTCCAGTTTTCACAACGGCAATGCGAGGAACGATCATTTGTACTACAGGATTGAATCCGGAACTCAAGGTAAAGTGTCCCTGAAAAAAAAAAAACAGGAAAATCCATCGTTCGAAACGTCCTGTAGACCTTAAGCGAATTTCCTGGCTCTGGAAATTAGTCGCATTGAATAATTTTGTTGTTGTAACCGAAACGATTTGTTGAAACAGGAAAAAATCCAAAAAAGAGTGGAATACATGGGCGGCATTTTCATGAAACAACTGAGAGCCTGCGTCACTCATTTAATCAGCGATTCCGTCATGTCGGTCAAATACGAGGTAACGACAGAATTTTTTGATTGTTGCGAAAAATTACGAACGAAATTTTTGCGGGAATTAAGAAACGATCGTTCTTGAGCGTTCAGGGAGTGAGACGAGTTTAAAAAAATAAAATAAACACTGACTGAGCGTGGCTAACAATAAAAACTTCAGAAATTCCACTGACTGAGCGAAATTATCGGAGAAATTTTGAGGATTTTGATATCCGGCACTATAAATTGGTTTTTTTTTTCTTTCGTTCAGAAAGCAATAGAACGAGGAATTTCCGTGATGACGGAACGCTGGATCGAAGCAATTTGGGAGGCAAATGTAGAGAAATTCGTGAGATTCGACGATTCGCGATTCGACCAGTACAAATGTCCAGTTTTCATGAATCTAATTGTAACGTCGACGAATTTATCGAAGCACCAGAAAGAGGCGGCTAAGAAAGCGATCAACGAGAACGGCGGGGTAAAATAATTGTTGAAACACTTTGCCAGTTTTGTTTTTTCTTTTGGTACGAACGAATCTAATTTTTCAATTTACTCAGACGTTTATGGGCGCTTTGGACGGTTCGAAAGTCAAGGTCGTGCTGGCTCCGCCGAATTGCCCGTTGACTGACAAACTCAGATACGCCAAACACAACAACATCGCTTGTTTGAATGCCGAATGGGTCACGAAAAGTGTGAGCGCTGGATATGCTTTGCCTTTCAACGATTATCTCGTTTTGTCGACCAAAGGATGTTCCACACCGGAAAAGTCACAAAGTCAGTAGCAAAACGATCGAAAACGATTTCCCAATTTTTTTTTCTCCCATTAATTGGAAAAATCGATTTTTTGTTCATGTTTAATCGACACAGTTCCGGCCCTCAACTGCTCGACCATAAGCATGATAAGAGAGTCAGTGACGACGAACCATATCGTCGAGGAAACGATGAATTCAACGGCCATGACCGACACGAGCTCGAACGATCGTCAATCTTTGGCTCCTTACGTGTCCAAACTCGACAGACTCGACGTCAGAGAAGCAAAATTAGCTGGTCCATTCCTCGACGGATGCAATGCAAGTTTGATCCACAAAATCTTGGCACTGAAAAGAAAATTTTGTTGAAAAATATCGATATTTTGTTGGACACGTTCAACTAAACGTTTTTTCGAAAAATCACGAAAAATTTGTCATTTCAGCAAAAAACATTCTGGAAAATCTTTTCGGAAAGTAAATTTTTGTTATTCCAATCGTAAATTTTGCTGACAGTTCCGTTACAATGAAAATATTGTCGAAATACCGAAAATTTTGAAATTATCCCCAAATATTTAGTCCGCTGTATTCAACAAAATTTCGACGTTTTTTGACAAAATTGAATTTTCAGTGCGCAAATCTGAAAATTACGTGCGTGAACCGACGGTTTTTATTTTTGGCAATTTTTGCAGATATACTTGGCGGGCTTCCCGACGAATCATCGAGACAAAATCAATCGAATACTGAACGCCGGTGGGGCGACAAGATTGAACGATATTTCGGATTCTATAACTCACGTCATTGTCGGTGATCCCAGTAAAGCGGCGAACGAACTCAGGCTCATTCATTCCAAAGGATTCAAGTATGAAAAGCAATTTTTCACAATTATTTCAACAAAATTTCCTGGAAAATTGTTTTTCTCTTCGCGGATCTCATTTTTTCATTTCCACACTCAGCCCACACGTTCTGAGTCTTGGATGGCTCGAGGAAAGTCTCAGACTTCAGCGTCCAGCCCCCGAAGAACATTTCGTTGATGATAAAGCGCCAAGTCCCGAAGTCAAACCGGCCGAGCCACCGTCGCCCTTGAGTAAAAAGGTAAAAAATCAAAATTGCCTGGAAATTTTTACAATTTTTTCCCTCTTTCCCGCATCAGATCGTGCTCGATCATCAGGAAATTGTCGTTTTAGAACTTGCAGATGCTCCAGAGACCAAAAAGGCCACCGGTGCCGCAATTTGACATCGACCGTGACATGTCCAAGGAAAATGCCGACGAAGGGCCAGAAGAAGACGAAGCCAGCCTCGTGCAGCAATATCTCCGGAAATCAGATGAAAATATTGGTAAATTTTCCCTATAAATATTTTTCTCGCGTGATTATCAATTATTTAGCAACATCAATAATCATTATTATCGCTAACGATTTTCATCGCCGCAGGAAATTCGATTCAAGACCGACACGCGAATTCTGCGATTGCAGAAAATTCGAAAATGGTGAGCAACGTCGAGTCGATGAACGTGTCAAAAACGAACACGCTCATTGGAAACAACTCGACGAAAGATCCAGCCAACGACAGTGCCGTGCCTTTTAGCCAGTCTACGATCACCGACAAAATTTTCGACGGTAAGACTCGAATTTCATCAAAATCTACAATTAAACCGACAAATTTTTTTTGGATAACAAAATTTGAATGGAATTTTGTGCACTAATTAATTTATCGTCTGTTCGAAAAACTTTAAACGATCCTGAAGTTTCCATCGTTGGAATGCAACGAAATTCCGTTATTTCTTCAGCAGAGCCATTAATTATTATTGAATATTTGGTCCGGCCAATAGAACGATTCTCTCTTGCGAGAGAAAAACTCAATCGACTCGAAAAATTGCCACGATTTTCAAAATTGAATAAAAAATCAATAGAAAAAATGTTTTTCGTTAAATCTCAACGCTGCAAACTTCAGAGTCATAAATTTTAACAGCGACACTCAAATTTCATAAAAATCTACGAACAAAAAACGAAACTTTCCCTGTTGAAAAAAAAAATTCGGATGGAATTTTGTGCTCGAATTTATTCATCGTCATTCACAATTTTTTTCTGTCCCAGGATTAACGTTTTTCGTGACTGGTTTCGACGAGGAAGAAACATCGATCGAACTGCAAAATATTGCTGCGCTCGGAGGCCGAATCGTTTCGAATTCGCGCGGGCAAACGGCCAATTTCGCTATTGTTCCTCTGCTGAACGGCTCGACGAAACACGCCGCCAAGGAAATCGTCACCAACCTCTTTATCGTAAATAAAAAAATTCTATAAATTATCGATCAACCAATTTCCATTGTTTCGGGGTTTGAGAACGAGGCAACTAAATTGTGAGTTTTGTTGATGGTTTGCAGGAAGATTGCATCGACCAGGAAAAGGTCGTGGATCTGGAATATTTTCATCGACCTATTTCGGTCCCGGAAGACGCGAAACCGCTGGCTGGTTCGGTTATCGCGACGAGCACGTACGCGGGCATCGAACGAACTTACTTGACCAAAGTTGCCATAATTCTTGGCGCCAAGTAAGACAAACATGATTTTTCCATTTTTTTCCAACTCTATCGAACCTCAAAATAATCGTGTGCTCGTTTTAATCGTTTCTTCCAGATACCAAGACACTTTTGCCCGGAAAACGAATCCCGAACGCGATCATTTGGCCAGCACACACTTGCTGTGCCCTTCGCCGAAAGGCAACAAATACAACGCTGCAGTAAAATGGAAATTGCCAGCGGTAACCGCCAGCTGGCTTAGAGCTTGCGTTGCCGAATTGAAACACGTCGACGAAACTTCGTATCTCGTTGGAGAAGCAATAGGTAATTAATCCTGGAACTAAAAATCCATTTTTTTTACCTTTAAACTGCAAACTGGAGTAAAAATTTGCTCCACGAGTTTCTTGTTCGTAAAATCGTTCTCGAGGCCGTCATCGGACTTGAAAGTACAAGAATCTTTTTGTTTTTTTCACGCCGAAGCGAATGGCGGAAAGCAAATTCAATTCCATCGAGCTCCAGTTGGTGAAAAATCGATATCACAAAATTCCTTCAATTGGGATTCTTGAATAATTTCGTACGAACATTCTTGAAGCCGAAACTAACAATTTTCTGTTATGAAAAAAAAATTTGTGACCTTGAGAATTTGAGATATTTTCCAGTTTTTGACTCTCTACCTCGGTTCGTAGTTTTAGGGCTGAAGCTCGAGATAACATTTAGAAACGGTCTGGATCGATCGATAAAATTTTCACGATGAAATTTCTTCGTTATGGAGCGAAAAATAAAACATTTGGCAATGATTTTTCAAGCTCCCAGTGATTCTTCTTGTTCTACCGACGCTCCTGGCATGGGTCCACCGTCGGCTTTAGGGCCGAGGACCATTTTGACACCTCGGAGACATTTCCCTCAGGTGCAAGGAACTCCTGGCCCCGAAACTCCTCTCATAAACAAAAGACTCAGTCTCGCAATGTCGAATACCCCGCAATCGCCCTTCCAAGTGGCGACTCCCGAAACCCCGTACGGCAGAGTTTTCACGGAAAATCCTTCGCCAGCGACCAGGAAAGAATGGCTTCAATGGATCGAGAGTTTTCCTGACCTGAGGGTCGAAGAACCGCCGCCGAAGAGGCGAGCTCCCAGCACTGTGAGTTTTGGACCGTGACCGATCATTTTTAGCCCCGAAATTCCGCAACAAAATCGCTTTCCAATAATTAATCAACTTATAATTAATAATTAATAAATTATTACATAAATAAATAATTAATTATTAATTATTAATTAATTTATATAAATTAATAAATAAACAATAAATAATTAATAATTATCATTAATAATAATAATAAATTCGAATAATTAACGAAAATCGACGAATTTTCAGCCGCTCTCGGAACTCCGACGCCAATTTTGGGAAAAAGTCCAAGAACCCATTCCTCGGAGCAAGGTATCAAGAGACTTTTTTCCAAATTCATAAAAATTATAGTTTCGCAGCCACTTTAACGATTTCTTTCGGTTAAAGACCTGCGACTCGGAAGCCGACGATTTCGCCAAGAAAGCCACGACCCCATCATCCGGGATCAAGAGCCTCACGAATGCTTCAAACGCGGAAGAAGAAATACCAATAGAAAGGACATCGAGCGAGGAATTACCGATCAAACGGAAATTGTCGTACAGCGAGGAATTCTCGACTTCGAAAAAAGTGATCGATCGACAGATCGAACAACTCGATCAAGTTTTACAAGCGACGAGTAGCACGCCCGAAGCTCGATACTCACTTTCCGGGAACGCCAAAGTTTACACTGAGCAGCCTATCGAAAGAATCAACAAATGTAATTCCCGATTTTATTCATTTATTCGTCCAAATTCGAGTATTTTATTTTTTTCGACTTTTTTGACGATTTTTTGTGGTTTTCAAGGCATTCTCAAGGATTCTCAACCGGACACCGTCGGATGGGAAGAGCCTGGACATCACAGAAAACTTTCCTACGCTCCGGTAAGATTTTCATCCATTAATCGTCCATCTAAATACTTTTTTCGCGAAACGACGACACTTTCGATTCTTCCGCAGGTCGAGACCGTCGAAGAAGCCCAAGAGGAGGAAGCTCCGGTGGCAGAAAAACGAAAATTCAAATTCATGTTGTCGGGAATCAAGGAAAAGTCTAGTTTCGACACTGTCATCAAAAAACTCGGCGGAGAATTATCAACGGAGCTGAATTTCGATCCAACTGCGACGCATCTCTTGTGCTTGAGACCGGCCAGAAATGAAAAACTGCTGGGCAGTATCGCCGCTGGAAAGTGGGTCCTCCATTGCACGTACCTCAGAGACTGCGACGAGCAAGGAAAATTCATCGATGTGAGTAAAAAACGCCGCCTTGGGTCTGAGAGACCCGTAATTTAGTTTCAACTCGAATTAATCGATTTTCCTACAAGAATATACAACGATTTCCACGATTTTTACTTTGAAATTCATCGACGTGAGTAAAAAACGCCCCCTTGGGTCCGAGAGACCCGTAATTTAGTTTCAACTCGAATTAATCGATTTTCCTATAAGAATATACGACGATTTCCACGATTTTTACTTTGAAATTCATCGATGTGAGTAAAAAACGCCCCCTTGGGTCTGAGAGACCCGTAATTTAGTTTCAACTCGAATTAATCGATTTTCCTACAAGAATTTACAACGATTTCCACGAATTTTTACTTTAAAGTACACGCTGGGTCTGGGAGACCCAAAGTTTCGATTTCCTTCTCTTAGTTTTTCCCACAGGCAAAAAGTAGCGATTCCATTTTTATCACGAAACGAAAAATGCAAAATTGATCGACTAGAGAAAATCACGAATTTTTTTGCTCTTTCGATCATCAAAGTACAAATTTCATTTATTTTTTCATTATCGAAATCATCTGGGACTTATTTTTTGGGCTCAATTGGCGCTTGTCGTAAAAAAATACGATTAAAAAATAAAAAAGTCATTTTTTTTGGTTATTTCAGGAGGAAAAGTACGAGTGGGGCAATCCATTGAGCAAAAACGTGATTCCGGAAGTAACGGGTGAGACCGAGAAGTCAATTTCAGCAGCGGCTTATCGCTGGAGATTGAAACTGAGCCGTGAGCCTGGTGGAGCGTTTCAGGAAATAACGGCGTTGCTTTTGGTCAATAAAGAAAAATACGATCAGTTTTCGCGACTGATAAAAGCCGGAGGAGGAAGCGTCGTGCAGGCCAAGTAAGAATTTCCCATTCACACGAATAAACGAACAAAGTTGGACGAATCGTTTAGCAATGGATTAAAATGCGATTTTTCCGTTACAGAGCTCCTTACGATTCGAGCCCGGGTGGTCGACGAGTCACGCATTGCTTTATACAACTTAACAAACTCGATCAACCCGTCGACTGGGCCATGCTCGCGAGCAAAGGAATTCTTTGCTTCCCTCCACAATATCTCAGCGAATATTTGACCGCGGAAAGTCCAGGCAATCCTCGGGATTCAGTCATCCCCGAATTCAAGAAGTATCTCTCCCTCCTGCCAAGATAAGACTCGATGCAAGTTTTTGTAACATTTTTTTTCATTGAAAAAAATTGAATGAATGCTCGAATTTTTTGAATTAAGGTAAAAAAATCTTAAAATTAAGCTTTTCGTAGTTTTCTTTTTGTACAAATTGTTTATTGAAGAAATCGCACTCGTCTCATCGACAAGACAACCGATCAACGTTTTACTAGTCTTGTTCGTAAAAATAAAAAAATATATGCATAACTTGTTTTCGTGAATCCTCCTCCTTCCTCGCGACCATTCATTGAACGCCAACCTAGGAAACGAGACTGTCGCTTGGAAATGGATTTTTGTCTCGAACGGAGTCGGGAATCAAGAAAAAAAAAACTTTTTTTAAATGAAAATTAGAATTTAATGACCTTGAACGGTTTTCGATGATGCGTTTGTACAAAAGATTCTTATCGTTGCTTGAAAATATGAAAATACTGAGTTCGAGGATAGAAAAATATCGATAAATCGAAATGTCAGGTCGACAGGACAGAATTCAGGTTTTAGGAACTTTTTTTTGTGTAAAACGAATCACGCGGAATTCGTCTCAAGAAAATCCCGCGTCGTTCAAATCCACAACGCAACTTATTCCGATTTTCAATTCGAAGCTTTTCCAAACAGAGATTTTCCTCTTCTCGGAGTTGAGCATTTTTTCAATGTGCAGCCTCGTGTTTGGTACGTGTTGCCAAAATTTACCCAAGTACGGTTTAACGGTGATGGGCTTGACGAAAATCGGCGCACCGAAGTGTTCGATGTCTCGCCATTTCGACACGAGATTGTTCGTTATCACAGAAATTTTATGCTCGTTTGCCAAAAATCTCGCCACCCCAGCAATTTGATTGAGAAATCGATGACTGTCAGTATTTTCCAGCGACGATAATATCAACGAAGGTAAAGAATCGATTATTGCGAGTCTCGTAGATTTTTCGTTTTCCCATTTCTCTTCGGACTTGGTAATATCGTAAAGAACGCTCAATAACTCGTTCACATTTTTTACTCGCGTCACTTTTATTTGGTTCATTATTTTCGCTGTTTCCTGTCCGGAAGCAAAAAGTTTGTTTTTTAATAAATTTTTCGTAAACCACAAATCTCTGGGAATATTTTGCACGTGGTTTGTCGAGTGGATTTTTATTCATTTAAATATTTAAATACTTTTCTTATAATGAAGGTTTTTATTTTTTGTTATTATGCAAATTCGAAAGCGTTCAATTTTGAATTCGAACCCTAAAACGGCAACTTTTTTTTCTTAATTAAATCATGAAAATTCATATTTTCGGTAAAATTTAACGAAGAGCGTCCAGCTTGGTCTCATTCTCTTCGTTTTTTAATGCAGGATCACGTGGCCCTGCGGGAATTTTGCTCCGAGTCGAAAAATTGGTAAAAAATGCAGTAAATCGATAAAAAAAAAAAAGGGAGAGCGAAGGGAGAAAGGGCGCGGGATTTAAAATCGCCTTGGATCGTTTTTGACCCCAATTGTAAGTATTATTATTTTACCTCGTCGCTGAGCTTCCTGGCTGCCGCGATGGCTTGAATTCTGCTCGCTGAAAAGTCCTTCTTAGTATCGAAGTAACGAACGACACCATCAGTCTCGAGAATCACATTTACCGCGATGGTGTGACAGAGCTGAGTTTTTCCGGCAGACGACAAGCCGCAGAATTCGTAGAGTTCGCCAGGATACAAACCCCCGTTCAGTAAATCATCCAAACTGCAGAAATTTCAGTGAAAATTGATTCGTTTCAAAGTTCTATTTGAAAGTTGAAAAATTACCCCGTAATTCCAGTCGGCACGATATTTTGCTGCTCCGATTGTAACAAGTCTGCGCCGTTTTCAATTTTCCCGCCATATTTCTCGATGATTTCTCGTTTTATTTGCCGAACGATCTAACCGGAAACGAAAGACTCGAAAAATTACGATTAACCTGTTAATTTCAATCGAACCACGAAATTCGATGCATGATTTTATTACCCGGTGCTCAATTTTAATGATTTTTTCCAACTGATCGTCGTCTCGTTCCAGAAATTCAATCACTGTATTGACGTTTATGATTTTCAATCTTCGCAGCGCTTCGTCATTCAGAGCGTCATGAATTTTTTTATGTAATCGCGCCATATTTTTTGTTTATGAAAATATTTCCGCGCTTCGAATTTGCGACAATGCTCACGCGCAAAAATTACTTATTAACATACTCGCCATGCCAAGTTTTTACTTGCAGCGCAATTCGATCAACGCGCGGCTCATTATTATTCACGATATTTTATTACGTTTGTGTATTTGACTAATTTTTTCCCGCCGAAAATTTATTCACTCGTTGGAAACACGTTCGAGATGTTCGGTAAATAAATAAAAAAGTTGATGCACTTGGTGTTAATAATATTGTTTATTTTTGGGAAAATTAATAATGTTTACGTAAAGTCACGTGTCCAGGTGATCAGCAGAAGAAATAAAGACTACGTGGTTCAGTGTTTGTGTGTAATCCCGTGCGGTATTTGATAGGATGTACTAGGTACACGTTTTTAAAGAGGCATATAGCATATCTCTTTCCCCCCCGGACTCCCCGGAGTAACGAAATGACCAGTGCGTCATTCGCACGTTCACTCTTCGTTGGATCACCCAGTTATACTTTTCTACCACGTCCTCCCGGCGAAATTCAGTAAAGTTATCGAAACTCTCATCCAAACGAAAAAGTATTAGAAAGGAAAATAACTGCTCGATTGTAAATTTTGTAGTTGAAAAGGTTCATTTTAATATCGCGTTTATTTCGATTTATCGGGATAAACATGGCCGATTCGTATTCACTCAACGAGACAAGCTCGGCGCGGTACGAGAAAGAACCGCGTTATTTCATCGAATCTCATTCACTCGTCAAAATATTACGTGCCACTGTTCGCTAAAGATGCTCGTCGTTATTCGAAACTCTTTAAACTTCTCGCCTTTTGAGATTATCCATTAAAAACTCATGGGGTTCCTTTGTTTTTTTTTCTTCTCGGGGTTTTGCGGTTATGTTTGCGCGCTTGATTTTTTGTGAAAACGCGTGGAGACGAGTAACCGGACGTCGACCCGGCCACGAAGAAATCACGATTTATTAGGTAAGTTCGATTTATTTTTTAATTATTTTGTTTTGTCATTATGTTTTCGAAACTTTCTTCGATCGACGGATCAAGGCACGGCGTTATATTCGTTTTATCATATATTTATCGATACTTTGCCTCGTGCGCGTGCATTTTTTGAGGTTAGGCTCCGTCCCATGCAACCACGTGTCTCTCCGGCTCGCCTGCTTCAATGAAATTTTACAATTTTCGTTAAAATCCTTTTCGATATTCTGTGAGTTGTCTCGACTGATTCATTGCGATCATTTTCATGCAAATATGCTGCCCGATTCATTCATCACGGTTTTATAAATTTTGGATTCGAACATCCATTTCCAAAAGTTGAAACGATGAGTCTGGAATATTCGTGATCGGATTTTCGCCGCTCCGATTCCGGTTCTCAATAAAATCGAACGAATTTTAATGTGACGAGAATTTGCGGAAATGAATGTTCGCAGATATCGTAAAATCTAGATCGGAATCACGAGTTTTTTAAAATTCAATATTGGAGTTTGCAATCCCGCTCGTGTTTGCGAAATATAATTGAGAAACGTTCACGAGAATCGGGGAAAAAATAAATATCCACGAGACGAGATTTACATCGCAATTACTCGGAATAGCGAAAAATGCGGTTATTTTGTTGAATGAAAATAAAAACTAAACGACAACTATTAATCTGTAACCGAATCGGCAGTCGAAATCTCGTCCCTTTGAAAAGAAAAGGATTTCGTACTCGCGTTTGAAAAATCGAACGCGGAATACTCATCGTGACCAACAGTCGATAAGTAAAAGAAAAAATGGGTGATTTGACGCTCGTAGTACCGGAAATGCGCTCCTCGGAAATCTTTTAGCACTGAGCCAATGAGATTGCAGGCTTAGTGCCACGTTGCCACAGTTCTCGGGTTCGTGAGCGACCAATGAAATTTGCGAAAGCCCGGGCAGTTGCGGAAAGACGGAGAGAGAAAGATAGAGAAGGACGCGATGGATATGTGCGCGAGCGGTGTTGCGGAGGGAGGAAGCGGGGCGGAGAGCCGCGGGAAGGGCAAAATAAGGGGATATTCGGTCTCCGGGGCTCGTTTGAGAAATTTCGTGGCCTGTGAACGGTCGCCATGTTTTAGACGAGTGTATGTGCCGCGGCGGTGAGTGCGTCCTTGAAGAAAGAGCCCTATCTCGCGTAGACCGTGTCTCTACGTCGGAATCCTACAAAACGAAATAAAAAAAAGAAACAATGTACCATAAAATATTAGATATAGCACATAATCGTAATATTACGCGAGATACCTAATTAAGGATATAATTGCGTTGAATACGACTGTCAAGTTGATTATCGCGGATGGCGGCTCTACGACGCGAAAATTTGTGATTACATTATGGTGAGTACGGGCGAGTATCGGGAGAACGCCAATATGGCGGCCGCGAAGTTTCCTTTGTATCGCGACTGCTCGCGGTCGTGCCTCACCTCGCTCTCCGAGCTTCGATGTCCATAATTTTTTAAACTCTTCCCCGTTCGTGAGATTCGACGCGTTTCCTCCGGAAATTATTGTCAACAACGATTTTCTATTAAATAAAGTGAGACAATCAACGATTGCGTACGATTTTTTTACTTCTCAGCATTTTTTTTTCCTTTTTTTTTTTCAATTCCTACAAAGCCAGGGAATCCGAGGGAAAAGTAAAGAGAGAATATTTGAGCCTTCAAGGCGCGCCGGGTGGAATTTTTCGACGCCCTCCGAGCCTCTTCGAACTCTCAAAGACGCGCGTAGCCTCACCCCGCATTTTTTTACACCGTTTTCAATTCTTTTCCGCTCTTTTTTTCATTCTCCTCCATCCTCCGCGCAAATTCCGGCTCCATGACATCGCCTTATACGTTTATTTTCATTTCCACCGCCTCGAACTTTACTCACTATTTATTTTGTCTCCTTCGATCCCTTTTTTTACGCGGTATTTTTTACAATTTTCCCCTTCTCCTCCAGCTCGAGTTTACTTTTCGGTCCTGCGTTTTCCGTGCAACTCGCCACTCGTTTCTTTGATTTGCTTTCGTGCGGCTGCGGTTTTTCGTCGTTTTAACTTGAAAAAAAACGAAATTTATGTTTATACGGCGTTATAAATTTTCGTAAATACGTGCAAACACACAAACGTCTCGTGTTGATAATATTTCGAAAACCAGACCCCAAATTGCGTTGAAAATATCCATTTTTTTTTTGTTTTCATTTTACGTTTGAATTTTTCGTCCTTTTCCTCGAGTTTCGATCGTTAAAATGCCGTTTCGCCATCGTCAGTTTAATGAAAATTTTTCATTCACGTTAACCATTGAAAATAAATGATTTTTTATTTATTTTCTTGTGCCCTGCAGTGTCATGTGTAATGAGTGATAAACAGGGTGCGCCAAATTTGCCGCCCCTTGTGGGGGGTGGAAATAACAATGGACCAACCAACCCAAATGCGACCCAGCAAACTGTCAGTTTGCAACAAGTTCTCGCCTCCGCCCAGGGCCTCAATGTACTCACTACCGGCGGCGGACAACAGTTTGTCATCACTTCACAGGTTCCCGGCCTCACGCAGGTGATTAACCATTTTTTTACCTGAAAACCAATTTTTTACCCCCGACCGTCGTATCAGTTTTGCTCCGGCAGTTTTACGCTAGAATTTTCCTCGTGGACCGTTATCCGGAACAGAATCCAGGAGCTGTGCTTGCCGAATCAAAAATTATCGCTCCGATTCATCAGATTTTTTATCGTAAACCTGGGACGTTTCGTTTTTTATGATTTTTTGTGTTTCGTAATCTGTTTTGGTAACGATTTATCGGTTTTTCGTGCTTTGAACGCTCTCCCTCGTAATTTTTACACGTTCGTCAATTTTTTGTCTAATTACTCGAATTTCCTGCAACGGGTCTTGCAGAATGTAGAGAATTTGCAAATTCTATGATGTCGAAGTTTGCAAAGTTGGAATGCAATGAATTAGTTAATTACACTACAAGGGCAGAAAGTTTGGGATTCCTGCACTGCGCAACTTCATGCCCGAGGCGAAGCCGAAGCCTGAGATCACGTTGCATTCCAACTTTGCAAACTTCGGCATCATAGAATTTGCAAATTCTACCCGTTGCAGGAACGCGGTTTGAGGTAGTCTGCTTCAACTCCCGTGTTGCGTATACGATTTTTCGGTCCGACGTAGGAAAGTGGCAACTTTTTCGGTCCGGGTCGATTTTTCGGTCCGGGCTGCACGGGCCGAAGTTGCCACTTTCCTCCCGGAGGTGCGAAAAAGAGAATTTCGTTGCATTCCAATGATGAAAACTTCAGAGTCATGCAAATTCTGTTGTGAGACGAAAATCAGAAGCACTTTTGGGAGATTTTTGGGTATTTTGTAGCGCACGAAAGTTTGAAGAGCTGCTTTTTGTTGGGGGATCGAGGGGCAAATTGTCGTATGACAATCCAATGCTTCAGGAATGAGCAAAGTACAATGTCGCGACGATGTTGTTATTTTTTGTTATCTTCGTGACTAGAACGTGAACATGGGAGTTGAAAAATTTGGTGGGCTTTTTTGGCGATGTTGAGAAAACCGGTTTTTGTTTGAGTTACGAAAAATATGTGGGGCGAAATGGACGATTTTGAAGTTGGCATCGTTGAAATGCAACGAAAACTGATCGTTTTTTAAATCAGAGCACAAAATTTTCATGATCTTGAAATTTGCATCGTTGGAATGCAACGGAATTCCATTTTTAATTCACCAGAGCTCATAATTATTGTTCAATATTCGCTCTGGACGAGCCAAAGATTGAATCGATACAAAAAATTGGCATGGTGTTGGAAAATGAATAAATAATTGATGAAACTAAATTTTTTTGTTAAATCTCAACGTTGCAAACTTCAGAGTCATAAATTTTTATCTAGTATTTCGAAAACTGATTTTACTAGAGAAAACAATTGAAAAAGTCGATTAATCATCGAAATAATGATTAAAAAAATATAATTTTCGTTGTTTTTCAACGATACGACGTTCGGAATGAACAGAGAACTGTTTGTATTGAAATTTGGGGATTTTTATGGAAAGGTTTTGTCGGCGGGAGGCGGAACGAATGCGGCGGGTCTTCAACAGGTCGGATTCCCCCGGATCGTCAACATCGGGGGAGGATCGCAGAGGGTTATCGGGGTGGCATCGGCGAGTGGTTCACCGTTGTCATCGCCGAATCGTCAGACGAAAGTGGTGCTCGCAACATCGCCGAAGCTCATGAGAACGTCGTTAGGGAACATGTTCGTAACGCCGACGTCGCAGGCGTCGATCAATAGCATCGTCGCTCAAGCGGGTTCGACGTCGCCGTCGCCGGCGCGGAAAAAGTTGCGTCTGACGGAAACGACGGAAAAAATAACTGCCTCGGACGATTCGACGTCCGGAGGAAACGCGACGCCGACCGGGAGCGCGACGACGACTACGACCGCGTCGACGAGCTATCGCCGGCGAATAATGGAACATAAAATGAAAAGGATGCGAGCGATCCGTGAAAAATACGCGGAAAACGCCTCCGAATTGTTTTTTCTTCACGCCGGCGGCAACATGATGGACTTTCACAATTGGAAACGACGCCCGCCGACTCCTCAGTATCTTCATTTTCTACGACAACACAGACTCGACCCCGAGGACGACGACGAGGACCTGACCGTTCCTCTCAATCCCCTCACCAACCCCCTCAACGAAATCGTTCTCGCTGCATCCTGCGGCGCTCCCACAACGATCGTCCTTCCTGGCAATCCCACCCACACAACCAATCCCATCATCAATAATCCCTCCACTCCTGTCACCCAAAGCAACGAGGTCAAAATCACCGGAATCGGCGCCACTCCCGTTGCCGTTTCCACCACGTTGCCCGCGGCGGTCGCCCAACTCAGCCAGCAAGGTAAATCTTTTTATCTCAACCCTTTTCCCCTCCCCTCGGCCGCCCTTCGCTACTTCCGGGAATTCAAGAAAAAAAAAACAAAAACCTTTCCTCAGCGATTAGAGAATCGAAACTCCCCGCGGGTCCAGCTTCGCAACTTAAAAATTCAATCAATTTCAAAAAAACTCAAAATTTCACAATTTTTCGGAAATCGCACCAAAAAAATCAATATTTCGACTCCGTCACATTTTTTTTCCACTTTTTCTCGTACCGATCTTTGCCATAACGAAAAAAAAAAAAATCGCCCAAGATTTGTCATGCGAATGACGAAATTTCGAGAAAATTTTTCCTCAGTTGAAATTTTTTTCTATCGTACGCTTTTTTTTTGGTTTCTTACGTGTACGATATTCTAAATTGGTCGTTTGCGAAATAGGACAAATACCCGGTAGACCTCAGGGTGGTCGTCACGGAATGGTATTTGCCATTCGAGCGACGATACAAACTCCGTCACAAGTAACCGTCACCACCACCACCACCGCTCACCCCTCACCCACTTCTACCATAGCACCCACGATCATTATAGGTGATTACCGTAGGACTCGCAGTCATTGATGTCTGCTTGAAATAATCGTTTTTTCTTGCTTCGATGCAAAACGTGTTTATTATTTTCGGGAAAAAGTTTCTTTCGTATCTGTGGTTCGTATTTACAATGTGAGCTCCATGTGGTGGAGCACGTCGATGAATTAGAGAGCAAGAAACTTTAATTTTGACGTCAAAATTCGTTGAAAATTGCATGAAATACGTTTTCCAAGTTTTTCGACCACTCAAACGTTCTCGATTTTTCATTTCAACGTTAAATAAACGCTTTTCGTCGTATTCCAAACTTTGAAATGAACCCACGAGATGAAAAATCCGCTGTTCGAGCTCTCGAAGCCCGGACAGCCCTCCATCAAGTGGGAATATTAAAATCGAGCATGTGTAAGACCTCGGAGCGAACTCCACCTTCGAGGTCTAAGGGAAAGTCTCGTGACAAGATGAAATCTTGAGAATTATTCGTTTATGCTCGAGGAGCATGAATCAATGTGCGTAGATGTCGTTCCATGGAATGTCGTTGTTTTTATATGATGCTGAAGTTTGCAACGTTGGAATGCAACGAAAAATATTTCATTTTATTGTTGATTCGTTCAATTTTCAATGTCATCCAAATTTTTCGAGCCGATATGTTTTCGGGTGGCAAAAACCGATCATTTTATCATCATAATTACATTCTCCACTTGAATAATTATTTTTGCAAAATATAAAGAAGAATTTCGTTGCATTCCAACGATGAAAACTTCAGAGTCATGTTTTTACTGCTCTGAAGTTTGCAACTTTGAGAGTCAACGATAATTATTATGAATTATTCCATGAATTTTGAAAATCATGGCAAATTTCGCTTCGCAAGAGAAAATTGTTTTATCGTCGAGAGCAAACCGAATTTCGTTGCATTTCAACGATGCAAACTTTGCCAGCATTTGTTTTTTTTTTTTTAAATATCGAAAATAGAATTTTCGATCGAATTTTGCAAACTTTTTGTGTTTTTCTTCGTAGGGGGAACTCCGATTATTCCTGAAGCGCCGAGACCGCAGCCGACAGAAACGACGACGATTGCGGTGACGACGAGCTCGACTCCTGCAGTGGCGTTTGCCACGTCTGCAGCGAGTACGACCGTCGCGTCTCCCAATGTCGAACAATTGGCTGTCCAAACTGCGACTCCGGTGACTGAAGCGAAGAACGAAGCGACTCCATTGACAACGATCGTAGCGACAACGACGACCGACACGACAACATCGACCTCGTCGCCTCAGCCGGTCGTTAAGCTCGTCAAATTACCCTCAGCGAGTTCCAACAATTTGCCCATTTCCGAAAGCCAAAACAATCAAGAACAAATAGTCGAGAAAGCGAAACAAGAAGCTTACGTCATGCAGAGAATCGCCGAACTCCAAAGGGACGGTCTTTGGTCCGAAAGGCGTTTGCCCAAAGTCCAAGAGCCCGCGAGAACCAAAGCTCATTGGGATTATCTGCTGGAAGAAATGGTCTGGCTCGCCGCCGATTTTGCTCAAGAAAGAAAATGGAAAAAAGCCGCTGCTAAAAAGTGCGCGAGAATGGTTCAAAAACATTTTCAAGAGAAAGCCATTCAAGCACAAAAAGCTGAAAAATCACACGAGCTTAGACTCAAAAAAATCGCTGGCTTCATGGCAAAGGAGATTAAAACTTTCTGGACCAACGTTGAAAAGGTTAGTCGCATTTGCCGTTTCGATTATCAATTTTCTTTCGCGCCATTCTTCGCTGATTATTGTCCGATACCCCACATACTTAAGCCGGCAATCTTGATACTCAATTATCGATGATTGTGTGCTCATTGTGGGAACATGAAAATTCCAAACGAATCTTTTCCGGCTGCGCTGAAACATTGAACCGACGTGGTCTAAGATTAGCTCGGAAACATCGCGCAATTTTTCATTCCCCCCGAGAAATCACAAACAAATTCTTAAAAAATCATTAACGTTTGAATTTTATTAAAAAAACTACAGCTCGTCGAGTTCAAGCAACAAACAAGACTGGAAGAAAAACGCAAAAAAGCTCTCGATCAACATCTCAATTTCATCGTTGGACAGACTGAAAAATATTCTACTTGGTTGACCGAAGGTCTTAACAAAACCGAGGGCAATCAAAGCGTTCCCGTCTCCATCAACAGCTCGAGAATTTCTTCCCCTGTACCGACCAACAAACAACATTCTGATGGTAATTTTCCAATTATTTCATCTATTTCCCTTCCCGAACAATCTTTGGGTATTTTTTTTCGATTTCTCCTTCAAATTTTATTTTATCTTCATTAAAATTTGAATAAATTCATTGCAATTGCATTTTTAAAATTAAAATTGTACATTTTCCCTATTTTTTGTCGATTTTTCCTTCAAATTTTGTTTTATGTTCATTAAAATTTGATTAAGTTCATTACAATTGAATTTTTAAAATTAAAATTGTCGATTTCTCCTTCAAATTTTGTTTTATTTTCATTAAAATTTTGTGAATTCGTTGCAATTGAAATTTTAAAATTAAAATTGTACATTTTCCCTATTTTTTTTTCGATTTTTCCTTCAAACTTCATTTTATTTTGATTAAAATTTGATTAAATTCATTACAATTGAATTTTTTAAATTAAAATAGTAAATTTTTCCTGTTTTTATTTCTGTAATTGATAAATTTGAATCAATTTTTCAAAAGCATAGAGTTTTCCATATTTCACGACCATTTGTATGACACTTCGAATAAAAAAAAATTGCAAAAATTATGAAATACCCAAAATTTTCAAATCGAGGCACCCAAAAACCTGAATATTCAGTGATGACACTATACCGTTTCTGAAGGGGCGAGAACCATTCAACTCAATCCTGTTTTCTGCTGTTATCGAGGCATTTGTCTGAGAGTATTCAAAAAAAAATGAAAAAAATCGCGAAAAATTGAATTTTGTTCGACTGGCAGAGCTAAGATTCGTGGGAAATAAATTTCAGACGAGTTCGAGCCGAATCAGAGTTCCGAGGACGATGAGGAAACGATCGCGAAGGCCGAGGAAGAAATGAAATCGGTTACGAATCACAAGGAAGAGGTTGAACTTTTGAAAAAAGAATCGGAGATTCCGCTCGAGGATCTTCTCAAGGAATTGCCTCCGAATTATCTCGAGGAAAGGGACAAAAGTCTGTCACCTTCACCGCGAGACAACACTGAGCAGGAAACTGATTCCATGGTCGATGGCGACGCGGAATTCACTGTCGCCTCCGACGAATCTTCCGACGACGAAAACACCATCATGGAACAGGAGAAATTGGAAGGAAATACTAATCACCAGAAAGAACTGGACGATCTCAAGGTAAAATTTGAAAAAAATATCCATTTTTTCCCCTTGATTTTCCTTCCATCCAAAGTGATTTGTACAAACAATTGCAAATCATTATTTCAGGAAGGTAAACTAAAGAAACTTCTTTCCCATGCAACGATTCTCCTCGTACGATTTGTTGCGCAAGAGTGTTCAACATTTTCACAAATTTTAACCGTTTCTCAATTTTTCCAACCAAAAATGACGATCGACCAAAATTTTGATAAAAACTCATGATTCGAACTAATTTTTACAGGATGAAAATGAAATTTCTATCGATTTCTTGCGCAAGAGTGTTCAAAATTTTCTCAAATTTTAACAGTTTCTCAATTTTTCCAACCGAAAAACATAATCGACCAAAATTTTGATGAAAAGAACAAAAAAAATCGAAAACTCATGATTCGAATTAATTTTTACAGGCTGAAAATGAAATTTCTATCGATTTGTTGCGCAAGAGTGTTCAAAATTTTCTCAAATTTTAACCGTTTCTCAATTTTTCCGACCAAAAACAATGATCGACCAAAATTTTGATAAAAAGTAGGACAAAAAAACGAAAATTCATGATTCGAATTTATTTTTACAGGCTGAAAATGAAATGTCTATCGATGAACTTATGGCCAAGTACGGAAGCGTGGCGGACACATCGATGGACGTGGACGCAGAATCTGATCACGGTGAGAATTTTTTTCCCTATTTCGGGCATTAAAATAGCAGTTAAAAAATAATTTTTAACCAAAAAATTTTCAATGATGACACTATACCGTTTCTGAAGGTGCGAGAACCATTCAACTCAACCCTGTTTCGTGCTGTTATCGAGGCATTTGTCTGAGAGTTAAATAAACTAAAAAAAAAACCAAAAAAAAATGGAAAATGTTGAAAATTCGTTATAAAGAAATTTTGTGTGTTTTTTTCACGCCGATCGCAGAATCCGGCGGCGATTCGGACAAGGAAGAAATGGATCAACAGGATGAAAAGTCCTCGAGCGAGAGCGAGAGCGAAGATGAAACGAAAGAAGATGAAGAAGATTCGCAGACCCAGAGCGACGGAGAAACTGGCGTCGGCCTGAAATCTCTCCTCGAAGATTTGTCCAGCGACAAACCGGACGATAAAGAAAAATCTGAAAGCGTGGAGCAATGCGAAAGTCACAACGAAATGGACGACGTTGCTGCGCTCGCGGAGAGCATACAGCCCAAGGGAAATACGCTCCTCACAACGAGTGTGAGTTTTCATTTTATTTCTTACATTTTTCCAAGAAATTCAGCCACGAAATCCAGAAATTAGGCCAAACTTAACGCCATTAGATCTTCCGATCCTTCCATCCAAAGTGTTTTGCTTCTTGGCATCTCATTATTTCAGGAAGGTAGAGCAAAAGACGTGAAATCTTTCCCATGCAACGAATATCCACGTTTTTGGTCTCGCTGCGCAAGAGTATCACACAATTTTTTACCGAATTTCATTAAAATTCAGTTTCGAACTTCCCCCAATCAGGGCTCGATCGAAAAATCGAGAATTCTAAAGAAAAAAATATAAAATAGAATAAATAAGAATTTGAATAATGACAATTTTTTGAAAATCAATTTCAAATTCGTTGTCAATAAAACATTTTGACAATAGACATTACAAAAATATAGAATTCAAAAACATTCGTTGATAACAATAAAAAATAGAATGAATAAGAATTTGAACAGTGTAAATTTTTCGAAAATTAATTTCAAATTTGTTGTCAATAAAACATTTTGACAATAGACATTACAAAAATATAGAATTCAAAAAATTTCGTTGATAAAAATAGAAAATAGAATGAATAAGAATTTGAATAATGACAATTTTTCGAAAATTAATTCCAAATTTGTTGTCAATAAACATTTTGAAAATAAATATTACGAAAATATAAAATTCAACAAAATTTTGTTAATAAAAATAGAAAATAGAATGAATAAGAATTTGAACAATGTAAATTTTTCGAAAATTAATTCCAAATTTGTTGCCAATAAGAATTTTTACGAATAGACATTCGAATAGAATTCAAAAAAATTGCGAATCAAAAAAAATTTTTACGATAGATATTACGAATAGAATTCAAAAAAATTGCGTTAACAAAAATTGTAAAATAAGGAATAAAAAAAAGTAAAAATAAATAAATAGGAATTTCAATAACAATGTTGGAAAACCGATTTGGATTCCAGGTCGTAACGAAAATACCGTTTTTGCTGAAACATGCATTGCGAGAATATCAGCATATCGGTTTGGACTGGCTGGTAACGATGTACGAGAGAAAATTAAACGGGATTCTGGCGGACGAGATGGGTTTAGGAAAAACAATCCAAACGATAGCGCTCCTGGCGCATCTTGCTTGCGAGAAGGGCAACTGGGGGCCGCATCTGATAATCGTGCCGACCTCGGTGATGCTCAACTGGGAAATGGAGTGCAAAAAATGGTGTCCGGGCTTCAAAATCCTCACGTATTACGGAACGCAAAAAGAGAGAAAGCAAAAGCGAACTGGTTGGACAAAGCCCAACGCTTTTCACATATGCATCACTTCTTACAAACTCGTTATTCAAGATCATCAGAGTTTCCGAAGAAAAAAATGGAAATATCTCATTCTCGACGAGGCCCAAAATATCAAGAATTTCAAATCTCAGAGATGGCAATTGTTGCTCAATTTTCAAACTCAAAGGTTCGTACTCAATTTTTTTAGCAAATTATTTGACCCGACTTTCAATCTCATTTCTTAGATTTTCGGATGACTCTGAAGTTTGCAACGTTGAGACTCAACGAAAAACATTTTTTCTATTGATTGTTTATTGAATTTTGAAAATCGTGGCAATTTTTCGAGTCGATTGAGTTTTTTGGTCACAAGAGAGAATCGTTTTATTGGCTGGAGCAAATATTGAATAATAATTATTGGCTCTGCTGAAGAAATAACAGAATTTCGTTGCTTTTCAACGATGGAAACTTCAGGATCATCACAAATCTCTATGAGTCAGAAAACTTTTTCTAATGTTCCAAAATGTTTATTCATTCACTTGAAAGATCGTCTCTCCAAGATTTCACCATCAAGGCGATTGATTTTTTAAATTTGTTCATAAATAACAATTATTTATTCATATTTTTTTGGAAAATTCTATTTTATTATATTTCTTGAATTTCGATTTTTTTCAATTTTGTTTCTTATTTGATTTGAACGACTCTGAAGTTTGCAACATTAAGACTCAACGAAAAACATTTTTTCTATTGATTATTTATTAAATTTTGAAAATCGTGGCAATTTTTTGAGTTGATTGAGTTTTTTGGCTGCAAGAGAGAATCGTTTCATTGGCCGGAACAAATATTGAATAATAATTGTTGGCTCTGCTGAAGAAATAACAGAATTTCGTTGCATTCCAACGATGGAAATTTCAGGATCATATTTTCGGCAATAAACCGTTTTTTTTGCTTTTTCAGGAGACTCTTGTTGACTGGCACGCCGTTACAAAACAACCTCATGGAACTTTGGTCCCTGATGCATTTTTTGATGCCGAACGTCTTCCAGTCGCATCGGGAATTCAAAGAATGGTTCAGCAATCCGGTTACTGGCATGATCGAAGGAAATAGCGAGTACAACGAAAACATTATTCGGCGTCTTCACAAGGTCTGTACGTACTGCTTTTCTACACGTATAGTTCGTACGCACAAAAACAGATAAAAAGCATGAAATTGAGTTGAAAAATGAAATCTTGACGTTGTTAAAATTCAAGGCTTTTTGATTGTATGGAAAAATTCATTCGCTGCCGACAAACCGAGTCTCAAAGATTCTGCGTAATCGTGTTCGGTTAAATTTGATTAAACAGCGATAAAGAATCATTTTCTCCATTAAAACTCGTGTGGCTAAAGTGGAAATGTTATGTCATGCGTATCCTGTCTGGAGAGACATTTCGTCCTTAAAAATGTTAATAATTAATAATCTCACACTTGTACAATATTCGATCAGGCAAATCCCAGTTTATCAAGTCTCGAATAACACGATTGGTTTTTTTTGTTTTCATCGTTTCCAGGTTCTGCGGCCATTTTTACTCCGAAGGTTAAAAACCGAAGTGGAAAAACAATTGCCAAAGAAATACGAACACGTTGTCATGTGCCGGTTGTCCAAAAGGCAGAGATACTTGTACGATGACTTCATGTCCAGAGCCAAGTAAGTTTCTCTACCTTTTCCTATATTTATCCTGCATCATCGATCAGTGATTGGAATTCGTAGACAATTGCTTTTGCAATGATGCTAGAATAATCATCAGCACTCGGGCCAGCTTGTGCAGAATCTTACCATTTATGGACATTCTAGAACCGAGAGTACACGCAAAATTATAATGACTCTGAAGTTTGCATCGTTGAAATGCAACGAAATTCATTTTTATTTTCGACAAAAATAATTATTCGAATGCAGAATGTAATTACGATGATAAAATGATCGATTTTTGCCATCCGAAAAGCATATCGGCTCGAAAAATTCAAATGACATTGAAAATTGAATGAATCTTCAATAAAAATTCAATATTTTTCGATGCACCTCAACGCTGCAAACTTCAGTGACGCGAACAAGTAAATTTTTTTTGGTTTTTGAATAAATTGTTGATAAATGTTCGAACAGAATGACTTTGAAGTTTGCATCGTTGAAATGCAACGAAATTCATTTTTATTTTCGACAAAAGTAATTATTCAAATGCAGAATGTAATTACGATGATAAAATGATCAATTTTTGCCACCCGAAAACATATCGGTTCGAAAAATTTGGATGACATTGAAAATTGAACGAATCTTCAATAAAATTGAATATTTTTCGATGCATTCCAAAACGTTGCAAACTTCAGCATCATAAATTATACTCAAGTTTGCATCGTTTGAATACAACGAAATATTCAAAGTTTATTCATTATTTTCATAATTAATGCACGTAAATTCGGTTATTAAATGAGACAGAGGCTCGTTCACAATTTTTGACAAATTCTGCATGAAAATTTCGCGCTTTGCGTATAAAATAATCAGGTTTCGTTGCAACGATGCGAACTTTTGAATATCGTCCAATTTTATTCAAACAGGAAACGGAAATTTTCTTGTTGTATTTTCGCTTTAATCGTTACAATTTTTTTTTCTCGTCTTTGTCAATAACAGAACGAAGGAAACTCTGGCAAGTGGAAATCTCTTGAGTGTCATAAACGTTCTGATGCAATTGCGAAAAGTTTGCAATCATCCGAATCTTTTTGAAGTGCGACCGACGGTTTCGCCTTTTCAAATGGATGCGATTGAGTTCGTGACGGCGTCGTTGGCGTGGAGCGCTCTCGATTACGATCCTTTCAAGGTAAAAATAAAATTTCCAGAGGCGAAAAAAATTTTTTTGCAATTAAAACGAAAAAATTTCGTCAAACTGACCGACGATTTTTGCTCAGTCCGTCGATCTCTCGGCGCTGAACCTCTTCCTGATAAATCTGGAGTTCACGACGACGGCTTTCGTCGCTCATCGCGTAAAACGGCTCCAAACTCCCCGCAAACTCATCGAGGAAATTGACTCGTTGCCGGAACCGCCGCCGCGATGCCCGTCCGGAAAAATCAAGATCAACGTCCGTCTCTCCAATCAAACGAAAGCCCCGGTCGCTCCTCCACCTCCCACGACTCCCAAAGTCAAAAACTTTACCGGCATCGTGCAGAATCCACGGACCGCCAATTCGCCGCTCATCAAAACCATCAACAATCAGGCCAGTCCTGGACAAGGTAAAAAAAGTCTTTTTTTCTACTTTTCCTTCCATGCTTTCGAATTTTCTTCCCCGATCAAATATAACCGTGAATATTCCATTCCCAGGTGTCACTTTGAGGGTTGCCGGTGGCCAGCAACTGCAAGGATATTCCGTTCAACTCGTCCAACACCAGGGCAGCGTCAAAGGTAAATAAAAAATAGAAGAAATCACTTAAACAAGATTAAAACAATTTTGATCGAGTCAATAATTGTGGAAATAATTCCAGAATTTCAAATTCTACAGTAACAAAAAGAAGCATTCGTTAAAAATAATTTGCAATCAGGACAAACACTCAAAAACCGAAAACATTTTGAAAAAGTTGAAAATTATCAAAATAGTCGTGAAAATTACAGGAATTTTTCAAAATTCTACAGTCACTAAACGACGGAAACGATAATTTACTCGAAAATACAAAAATTAAGTGAATAATTGTTGAAAATTACGGAAATAATCGTAAAAACGATTTCAGAAGATTTTCAAAATTCCACAGTCACAAAAAGACGGAAACGATAATTTACTCGCAATTTCAAAAATTACGTGAATAATTGCTAAAAATGATGTGAATAATCGTAAAAACAATTCCAGAAGATTTTCAAAATTCCACAGTCACAAAAAGACGGAAACGATAATTTACTCGGAATTTTAAAAATTACGTGAATAATTGTTGAAAATTACGTAAATGGTTGTAAAAATAATTCCAGAAGATTTCAAAAATTCCACAGAAACAAAAAAATGAATTGATTAAAAATGATTGAAAAATACGCATCATCGATCAGTGATTGTAATTCGTAGACAATCGCTTTTGCAGTGATTGCTAGAGCAAAGATTTCCTAATACGAATGAGCACTCGGGCCAGCTTGTGCAAAATCTAACCATTTATGGACATTCTAGAACCGAGAGTACATAAAAAAAAAGCGAAATCCGCCAATTTTTGTTGTTGCATTCTCAAAATTCGTCAACTGATGGAAAAAAATCGATTTTACTAGCTTTTCCTGTGGCGACTCTGGCTCACAATCCCTCGGGAAGTCCCAGCATAACGACCACGAGTCCTGGCAGTTTAAATACTCAAAGGATAACGGTCGGGAATGCGAATATTCGGGACGGTCTTCAGCGATTGACGACGCAGACAGTCACAGTGAAACAAGGCGATTCGGTCCAAAGGATCGCTGTGCCGAGTTTCGCTCAACTTGTCCAAACGTCGACAGGGCGACACATAATTCTCACGTCGAATCAGCAAAACACCAACACCGGTGAGTTGGGTCAGTCAATTTTCTTGAAAATTCTTAATCATCGTTTAAAAATGCAAAATTTTCACGAATTTTTAATCCTTCGAGTGCACACTGGGTCATTTTGACCCGAACTAATTTCTGTCACCGATTTTTTCACATTTTATTGTCGCCATTGTCAAAAAAACATACAATAACGATAATTAATTAATAAAAATACAATTTTAATAATAAACTCGGTTTACAATGATTCAAAAAACGCTTCGGGTCAAATTGACCCAGTGTGTACTCGAAGGCTCGAATATTGCATACCCTGGCACGCTCGCGATGGCAGCTTCTTAGCGTTTGCCATCGTTTTTATTATTGTCGGGGTAGAAAAAAGTGAAAATCCCTTTTAAAACTCACGTCTCGACAATAAAATCTCCGATTCGTGAATCCTGTCTGGGGATACAAATTCAAGATTTTAAATCGCTCAAATTTATCAAGATTCGAGGAAAATTTTTACGTTTAGCTGAAAAAAAAATGAAATTGCAAATTTATTCATTTTTTTTCTCCATTTTTCTCGCTTTAGTTTCCTTCCCGGTTATGACCTCGAGTGGCCCTCGCCTCACTGTACTGTCCAAGTCGTTGATGGGGCTCTCAACAGCCAACAAAGTCGTCGGAAGTGTCGTAACGACGACGACAAACGCCGGAGGAAGGCTGGGAATGAGAGTCCCTTCGTTGAACGTCAATGCGTCTCCGATTCAAGTTGCAACTGCTATTCAACAGCAACAACCGCAACAACAACCACAACAACAATCATTGCGATGTGGCATTGTGACTCGAAGCGCGCAGAAAGAACCTCTCAAAGCGCAGCCGAAAGAAGAACCGAAATCCGAGTTTCACATCGTAAGCATTTCGTCAAATTATTCCAATTTTTTCAAATTATGCCAAACATTGTCCTCACAAATTTTTCGTTTGAGCGAATTTTAAAAATGTTTGATTCATAAAATTAAAAAAATATTCCAATTTATCGAAATTTTGAATCTTTCAAAAGATTCAGCCAACGAATTTCTCAAATTTTCAATCAATCCAATTAATTCTTAACCCTTCATGGTCATTCTGGGTTGATTCTACCCAATTCATTTTCGGACTCGTATTGTGGCCAATCTATCGGTCCAAAAATTCTCAAAAAATTACTCAACAACCCTTGGACATTCGAGTTTAGATACGAAAACTTTTCCTGAAAGAGATCCAAGGCTAACATTTTTTAAAATACATAATGAAGAAAATAAACGAGAAAAAAAGTTTTTTTTTTTCACTAAAATAATCGTCACTTCGTGGATATTCAATATTTTCGATTAAAATTTCGACTTGATGTGGATTTTACCGACAGTGACCACGAAGGGTCAATTGAGCAAATTCTAAAAGTTTTCTATTGATCAAATTCTCAAAATGGTAAATAAATGAAATTTCCACTCGCGCAGATTTCAAAAATTCATAATTATTTGAATTCTCAAGACTGTTGATTTATTAATATTCAAAAAATCTTTAACAGCCGCAACTGGAGGAGGAACGAAGAAAAAGACGACAATCAAAGTTGCGAGGGATAGCAGACGTGAACGAGAAACGATGTGCAGCGTGTCCATTGTACGGGGAGGATTTGTTCACAGCTTTGCGAGTGGAGAAGCCAGCGACGGTATGTCAATGGCACAACGGCTTGCTTCACTGTAAAAATGCGAAAGAGAGAGCGCGAACGCGAAAGCAATTCTTCTCGCGGACGGAAGCGCTGGCAGCGGCGATCAAGTCGACGGAAGAAATCGTGGAAGAGTTGAAGGAAGTTTTCCAGCGTTTCGTGGTGTACGTGCCGGCGGTGCGTGCGCCAACGCCGCGTTTCCACGTGTCGCATCCGTCGCCGCACAAGTTTTGGTCGCAGCAACATCTTCGCCTGACACTGGAGACTCAATTGTCGCCGAAATTAGAAATTGTCCATCCAGTTGCGAGCGCGATGATGACGCAATTCCCAGATCCGCGCTTGATACAATACGATTGTGGAAAATTGCAGTCGCTCGATCGTCTCCTGAGAAATCTCAAGGCCGATAATCATCGCGTTCTCATATTTACCCAGATGACGAGAATGCTCGACGTGCTCGAGGCGTTTCTCAATTTCCACGGTCACATTTATTTGCGATTGGACGGAGCGACCAAAGTCGATCAGCGACAAGTTCTCATGGAGCGTTTCAACGGCGACAAACGAATATTTTGCTTCATTCTGTCCACGAGATCCGGTGGCGTTGGCGTTAATCTCACCGGCGCCGACACTGTCATATTTTACGACAGCGATTGGAACCCGACGATGGACGCGCAAGCCCAGGATCGTTGCCACAGGATAGGACAAACCCGAGACGTCCACATTTACAGACTCGTCAGCGAAAGGACCGTCGAGGAAAATATCCTCAAGAAAGCCAACCAGAAAAGATTGCTCGGTGACCTTGCCATCGAAGGCGGAAACTTTACGACCGCTTACTTCAAAACTGTGAGTTTTCCGAGTCAAAATTTCATAAAAATCTTTTTTTCCCTTTTCCCAGCGCGGTCGATCGCCCTAAATAACGAAAATCCCGAACTAATCGCTTTTGTCTCTCGACAGTCGACCATTCAAGACCTTTTCAACGTCGATCAAACGGAGAACGACGCTTCGACGCGAATGGCTGACGTGCTGGAGCAAAATCGCGACCGCGAGAAGGCTCTGCACCGTGAATTGGCAGCGACTTCGACGACGCCACAGCCCAACGAGGAAAAAGTCGCGATCGGAGCGTTGGAGAGCGCGCTCGCTGCTGCCGAGGAAGATCTCGATGTCCAAGCGGCCAAGACCGCCAAGGCCGAGGCTGTGGCTGACCTTGCAGAGTTCGACGAGAATATTCCGTTGGACGAGACCGAGCGAGATGATCCGCAGTTCAGCAAAGCTGAGCAGGAAGTCCAAAACTTGGTTTCTCAGGTAAATCCCTAAAATTGAATCGATCGGCAAATTTCCCAACCCTTCGTGGTCTCACTGGGTTGATTCTGCCCAGTCCATTTTCGATCCCGTATTGTGACCAATCTATCGGCCCGGAAATTCTCAAAAAATTACTGAACGACCCTTGAACATTCCGGTTTAGATACGAAAAACTTTCCTGAAAGAAATCCAAGGCTAACATATTTTTTTAAATGCAAAATGAAGAAAAAAAACGGGAAAAAAAGTTTTTTCACTAAAATAATCGTCACTTTGTGGATTTTCAATATTTTTGCCTAAAATTTGGACCTGATATTCATCAGATCTGGTTCTTTTGTGAAAAAAATAGTAGGACAGCGCGCGTTTGAAAAAACATATTAATTCCGATATTGGAAGTGGGTCGATTTCAAAGTGGATGTTAGAGATTTAGCGTTAGCGGCGGTAATACTTAGCGCCGCCAACGCGCAATGGACACTACAAACTGTCGTTAAATGACGATTACAGCCCCATTGATTACCGGGAACCACAGTGACGACGAAGGGTTAATTTTCTCTTCCAAAAATAGCGAAGCTTTGTGAATTTCTCGATAATTTAACGCGCGAATGAAAATTACAGTTGACTCCGGTGGAACGTTACGCCATGAAGTTCGTTGAGGAAGCGGACGGAAGTTTTTCCGCCGCTCAATTAGCAGCTGCCGAACGAGAGCTGGAGCAGCAGAAAAAGGAATGGGAATTAGACCGTTTGCGGGCGTTACGAGAGGAGGAAGAGCGCCGTTTACGTTTGGCCGACGACGACGAGAAGCCGTTGACGTTTGGACGCGAGGATTCCCAAAACCAGGTTAACAATTCTAGTAATAATAAGCGCGTAGGTGTTAAAAAGCGGCCGGAAAGTAATCGCGGTAGAATAGTGGAAAATTCGAGAATTTCGGTTAACACAAAGCGTCGAGGTTCGTTGCGTCGTTGCGCGGAAAAACGAGGTGGTAATAGGGTAAGAGAACAATCGATTACCGAGAGCGACGAGGACGACGACACGACCACAGACTCCGAAGACACGGAGGAGTCTCAAGACGACGACCTCGTCGAGGACAGTCCCGACGAGGAGTCTTCGCACACGGAGAGTCAGAGTCAAGGCGACGAGGAAGAAGCGGAAGAGGAAGAAGAAGACGAGGACGAGGTAGAAAACGATGAAAAAAATCCAGAGGACAAGGAAGCCGACGAGGACGAGGAATTCCGCGATACGAGAAACACAATCGACCGCGGAGGCGCCCGTGGCAATGGAAATCATTCCAAACGTCGCGATCGCCTCAACAAATCTTCCGAGCGTAATAATCGATGGGACATTAACAGTCCGCGCACGAGATCTCGCGGCGACGTCAAAATAAACCTCTGGGCCCTTGACGTCAGTCCCATTTTGCCCGGCGCCAAACCAACTTTTCGTAGCAATCGTAACAAGCTCCAGGGAAGAGGCAGAAAAAAATCTGAACACAGCAAATCCGACGATGGTTTCGTGCTTCCCATGTCGCCTGCGAGTCCCAAGAAAAATATCAACGCGAGCAGTAATTCGCTGGAAAAAGCCGCCAGCAATCTCGAGGAAAAATCCACCGAAGACGAAGACGACGACGAAACTTCCTGGAACAATAAACGGAAAAATAGTGCCAATGAAAACGCTGATAAACAGAGCGAAACTGAAACCAATCAGATCACTTCATCGCCCATCGCGACTGTCGCCAAAATGGCTAACGTCGAAATACTCATCGCTGAAAAAATGTCCGAGATTTCTTGCAACATGGAAATGTCACAGAGCGACGAGAGCGCCGAGCACGAAAGATCCTGCGCCTTTTCTTCCGATTCCAGAAGCAACGGCGAAGACGATATTTTCGATGTTTCTTCTACGGTCACGCCGCTCAAAAGACAGAGTCTCGATTCTCCTCGCGTAGAAAATTCTCTGACCGACTCGCAGCCCGCGAGACAAGAAACGGCCGAAGAAACTGTCAACCAAACTGACGTCACGAGGCCTTCGCGTACGAGAGCAAAAATAACGGGCGTCAAACGTTTGACGCAGACTTTCGACGCCAGTTTCGACGAGTCCGGAGTCAACAGCAAATTCGAGAGCGAGTCGCTCATTTCCGGGGGGACAACGAGCAAAACTGCTGTTCTCCAGCTTCGGAGATCGACCCACAAATCTTCTACGAGTTTCGGCAAAAGTCTCACCGACGAAGAAACCCCAAATAATTCGGAGAATATTTCCAGCCGGAAACTTTCTTTTGCCGAAAAATGCCACGAAGATCGCAACAAGATCAAAGAAACTCTCCGAGGCACAGAAAACGAAGCAGCGACGATCGAAAATTCCAATTCTCCGACAACGAAACGATCCACGATCCCGTTGACTCGCGCGAGTCGACGATCCAACGCTAAATCCGTCACACCGGATCGTGACAAAGCGAGTTTGGATTCTCCCGGTGGCGAATCCATTGCCCCGACGTCGCAGAAACATCGCAACGTCGCCAAACGTACACAGAACAAAATGCCCGTCGAAGATTCTCCCAAAGCGATTGACGCGTGTCCGGAGAGTGTGAAAAACTCGACGGAAATGTCTAACGACGAGAACGGCTCGCAGAGTCTCGAGTCCGATGCCGAGAAGGCTCGACACGAAGATCGAGACGTTAAATCGAACCCAACGAAAATTTGCTCCGCCGAAAAAGTGGAAAATACTTGCGACGAAAAGAAAGAGAAATCCGCGGAAACTGATCGATTACTAATGTCGCAGATTGACAAAAAAATTATTCTCAGTTCCTTCGCTTTTGCGAACCCCTCGATCGCGTTATGCAACAAATTGAACGCCGAGCCACGTGTACGTTTGCGACGACCGGACACACCGTTGCCGGGCGTCGTGACGCGTCGTGCTAAACCAACTTCCGGTCCTGAAGCTTCGACCTCCGGAGTGTCCAACGACGTGGACACAAAGTCGTCTTCCTTGCAAACACGCAAATCGTTGGAAGGCCGAAGAAGCACCAGACTCAGTAGCGGCCTGCCCGTAGAATCTCAAGATCTCGAATTAGCGATGCAGAATATTATAAAATGCGAGGCGAAAGTCGTTTTAATCAAAAGACCCGAAACCTCGAGCGGAGAACAATCGAAACTGAAAAAAACGAGCAATTCCTCGACTCTAAACATTTCGTCCTTAACGAGTTCTCAAATAACGGCGAGTTCTCCGAAAATAATAGTGAAAAAATTGGACAATCGAATCACCAGATCGTCGTTGAGTTCTTCGAGCACCGAAAACTCGAAAACAAACAGTTCCTTGTCCGCGAACGATCGACCGACGACCCGGAGCTCGAGACCGAGTCTCGACAACGGTTTCCTCGTGCCGCAAAGCCTCCCTCGGAAAATCAAGTCCGTCGGAGGAACGAGCGAGAATTTGAGTCAACCGAGCGTGAGATTGAATCGTAAGTCAAGCGAAACGATCCCGCAAGCAACGAGCGTTTCCGGTTTTCCGGTGTCTCAAAAACGCCGACCCGATACTCCATTGCCGTCGATCGAGTCGCCCACGAGAGTGACTCGGTCTCGCGCTGAAAACAACAGCCAAAATTCGATCCCGCTGAAAAGTAAAAATTTACGTCGCTCGTCCAACGAGTCTGTTGCGAAACTGCGTCGTTCGGTTTCGCCTCCTGGCTCGCCTGTTAAACGGGCAGACGCCAACGATACAGATTCCAACGGCAACGCAGTCGTCCATGAAAATTCGAGCAAAACTACGAGCGACCAGGATTCCAGCTCGAGCATTTTCGAGCATGAAAAACCCCAGAGAACTGCCAAGGTCGTTGCGATACTCACGCTCGAATCTCGCAGCAACAACCACAAAGGCGCGTCGCCAAACAGTCCCGTGAAAAAACCGATCGACGACTGCGATTCTAAAAGCTCGAGCGTCGCTTCCTCGAGCCTCGTCGACGTCGACAGCGAATCCGAAAGCAGCGACACGATCGCCAACGATTCCACGTTGACGCGAAAATTATCCGCCAGAAAAAGTATCAAGAGAACGAGAATGTCGATCGGCAAGTCCTTAATTACTGACGATTCCGACGTACAATTGCTCGACGTTGTTGACGAAAACAAAGACGAAGATTCGCCGGTTCAACCAACGAGGAAACTCGTCAAATTGCACTCGTCAGCGACGTCGATCGACAAACTAAACAATACGGCCTCCTGATCGGAAACCTCAATAAAAATTCACCAAACTTCAAAGTCTCAGTGAATTAGAAGAAAAATCAAGGTCACGTAATAAAGAAATTATTACGTAAGCGGAAAATCGAGCTATCGATCGAGCTTCCTGAAATTCAAACCAAGTGAGGATCGAGATCGAATTTTCTTTTTTTTCCTTTCGTCTGTGATAAAGCTCCGAAAAATTGTTAATCGATCGTCAACGAACCTGAATCGTGTCTCGTCAGGGAAATCAAAACACCTGAATTAATTGTTGATTTCGAAAAAAATCACGTTTTCTTTGAGATTTTTCGAAACTGAGTCAAAACACCACGAATATTTTTCGTACAAAAACAGAAAAATCTGACTCGAGGCAAATTTTTCCGTCTCCATTACGAACTGCACGATTTTAACGGCGACGAATCAATTTTTTGACGAGCCGATAACTCGAGTTTCCGATTCGGAGGCACTCGGCAGAGAATCCGCAAGAAGCAAGACTCGAGAAGAGATTTTGTTTGTTCTTATGAATAAAATTGATCGATGCAATCGACCCCGGTGAATGAAATGGCTCGACTGACCCGAAAAGATTCAATTTTTGTAAATATATCGTGTGAAATATCGAAAAAGTGTTATCGAGGAGAAAGAAATTCGAGTGTCCTCGTTGGTGAGAATATTCACGACGAAAATCTCGAGCAAGCTTTATTTCTTCGACGGCGACGATCGGCGCAGGCTTCTTTTTGTTGTTAGTGAGCTTTGTACAAAACGAGCCAAGTAAATAGAGTTTAGAGAGAAAAGAAAACCAGACAGTGAAGAAAAAAGTTTGGATGAGCGAAGAGAAGATTCGCGTGTGTGTAAAATAGAGACGACGATTGGGGAAAATGGTGAATAATGTAACTAAACGACAACTCAAAGTTTAACGAATAACAACACACACAAACAAAAACATGAATGAACCCCCTGTGTACTGGGTCCGTTAATATAATTTATATATTTCGTGATAAGCGAGACTCATGACTGTACTATATTAGCTTTAGATTTTTGAAAAGACTAACGAAGGAACGACGAGGTAACAAACGAGCAAAAACAAGATTCTAACAAAATAGAACACAACAACAACAAAAAATCATAACACACACACACTTGTTCGTTGTTGATGTTTGTTGTTGAATGAAAAGAAAAGTCGGTTGATCTGCGAAGCTCACGAGCAATTTCGTAAATAGTTGAAAGAGATAAATTCCCTTTTGTCTCATTACGAATTACGTTGCAGTCAGCCCAGTCCTGAATATTGAAAAATTCATGGAAAAAACTAGACCTCAGATAAACTTGTACCGCGTTTTTAAATTAAGTTGCGTGCCTGAATTTTTTGTATGATCGAGTGCGTGCTGTGTTCCCCATTTAAGGAAATTTTCAAGTGTGATTGGGAGGAGAAAGTCAGAGCGAGGGGGAGAGAGAGAGACAACAACGGAATATTCCTTGCTATGAATAAAGACGAAAGAAAAAACCTCAAACACGTGTGTTTTCTTATTTCTTGGTGCGTTTCCAAGTCTGTCCGATCAAAGGTTCAGTTCCGTTTTGGTGTCCAAAGAAAAACAAAGAAACAAGAATTTATAAATATACAATCATTTGAACGAAAAGAAAATAAGGCATTTTATAAAAATAGATTAATTGATTTAAAACAAAAGCATATATTTATACACATGGGATATATTTATATGTGATTGACAAAAAAAAGTGAGAAAATCATTTGGCTCAGTGTGCTTGTTTATGATTGGATAATATTCACAGATATACGACAGGATGAATTTCTTTTCTTCCTGCGTGTCAGTTTGGTGTGGCAAGGCCTTCAATGACCGCACAACACTAGCATCTCATTAAATGAAAAAAAAAAAAACAAAAAGTATAAACAAACGAAAAAGGTTTTAAAGAAAATTCATTAATGTTCTTGTAGGATTACTCGAGTTATGAAAAAATGGGGATTAAATGTTTTTTTTTACATTTATAATGGCACCAAAACACTGCCTTTGCCATTCCAAACTTGGAAATTGCCAAGATATAAGCAGGCACATTAATGAGCGTGTTGTCTCAAGCGATATGCTTATTATTTTTATTTTTAAACAACATTTACAGTAGTTATGGAAAAATCATGATTTTTACGTTGCCAACTAAGCACGTCACTTAAATCTCTTTGTCTTGTAGCGATTACCGGAATTTTTGAATTGAGCCTTTGAAGGTACAAGGCAGGCCAAAACCTTTATTTACAACGTTCATTTTCCTTTATTATTTTTCAACTATTCATCTTCATCGTACGTCTGTATCTCCGTCCAAGGAAACTGTTGGGGAAGTTGAAAAACTTTGCGCTTTTTTACGTCAGTTACATTTTCGAGATGCAGACAATTTTTCGTCGAACTTTTCTCAAATTTTTCTCGTTCCTCTAATAATTTTCTACCATTCTTTGTCTTTTCTTGTCATTATCGTCGATTCAATTTCTCAAGAACTCTCGTTTTCGTTCCAGTAGGTAAGTCCTTTTCAACTAAATTCTGGTCAACTCGCTACAGCAATATTTCAAGCAGTTTTTTTTTCATTCCATTGTTGTAATCTCCACGTGATTTACGTTTATGATTGATTAATGATAAAATATTTCGATCCGCATACTTTGGTTCGTCCCTTCTCGTACTCATCGATCGAAATTTGCTGACTTTACAGATATGGTTGTCAGAAAACACCATGGAACAAATGCCGGTAAGAAAAAAGACTTTTTAACTTTTACTCAAATTTCCACTTTCCCAAAAGGAATGCCTCGGGATCGGGTGAAAAAATCTCATTTCTTGTTACTCTATGCCACGAAAAACAGATGTGGTGTCCTCCGACTCCGCCAACTTCCGACAACGACGTTTACGTCGATTATTCGTTGGGTTTTCTTTACGATTCGACGCCCATGAGCGAGGCCCAATTACCGCCGGTGTACGTTAAGAAGGAACAGAAACGTAGCCGCGTCGAAGTTTCTGATGGAACGAGAGACGGTAATAGTCAAAATTATTTTCGTATAAATTCCGTTGATTCCGAAACGAGTTTTCAATCGAATCCAGTTGAAACTCACAAAATCCTTTTGCCAGGTCGACGTCCCATAAAAATGAGACACAAGGAAGAATCGGTGTACGCGCCACGTTCCTTGTTCGATCGTCCATCGCCCGCATTGATAAAAATGCGTCGTGACATAAAGCTCCATAAATATCGGCCGATCGTCCGACCCCCAATGTCAATTTCCGGCGTCAAGCCGTCGACGATGTTGAGGACATCGAGCGACCAGGAACACGTTTTAGACTGGATGGTCCACGAGGATTGGTCGCTTTTACAAGCGATACAAGTTTATCAAGGCTTGCCATTGAATCTCGTTATTTTGTCGCCCGGCCATACGCCCAATTGGGATCTCGTTGCTGACATCGTAAATAATACCTCCAGAATCTACAGGTCCCCGAAACAATGTCGCACCCGTTACGAGACCGTCATCGTCCCGAGGGAAGAAGGCAAATTGCTTTACGACACGACGCCCAAAAAGCAGAAAAAACAAAAGGGAGTTTACAAACTCCCGCAAGTCGCCGAGGTAAATAAAATATTTGTTCATAAAACTTACGACATTTCTTTTCTGTGCTGGAAAAAAAATTGGATCATCTTTACGCACGAAAAAATTCAATGGATTTAAGTGATTTTTTAAATTAATAATAAATTAATAAATTATTTATTAATTATTAATTATTAATAATTAATAAATCAATAATAAAATAAAATAAAAAAAATTAAATAAATAAAATTTTTCTTCAAATCTTTGAAAATTGGGAGAAAAATCGATGCACGTGCGTTAATTTAATGTAAATTTTTGACATTTTGCAGCAACAAAGTAAGACGAATCGTCCAATGCGAACTTCCCAGTTGTACAATCAAGACAAGAACAATTCCTTCACGCTGATGTGCTGTCAGCGTTTCGACGCGATAAAATCCGTGTCGAACAAGCGTCCGCAGCCGGCGAAATCGTTGCTGGTGAATCCGTTGTTGAAAAATCCGAAGCACGCGGAAGTATTGGCGGAATCGGGAATTCAGTACGACGGTCCATTAGCGCCGATCGAAGTGGCGACTCGTAGAGCGGAGAGAATAGCGAAGGAGAAGTTGAAGAACGTCGTGACGGTTTTGGCGTCGTCGGTCTCGGCGTCGTCGTCGACGATCGCGACGGCGGAGCAGCAGCAGCAAGTCCAACAGCAACAACAGCAGCAGCAGCAACAACAAATTCACATCGTTCAACAGACGCAGAGTGCGCAGACGCAACAACAACAAATAGTCGCGACGACGACTCCGCAGGCTCATCAATTGACGCAAATCGTTGCGACCGTCGCGACTGGAACGAGCTTGAAAAACGCAGCAATCACGACTACCATTGCAACGAGCGTACCGAGCATCGTCACCGCCACAGTTAAAGCCTCGAGAGCCAGCGGCGGGACATTGACGATGCAGGACTCGCGATCAGCGCCGACAGTTGTGAGCGTTGCTAATCTCCAAGCGGCTCAGCGATTAGCCACGGCGAACCTTGCCTCAGGAGCGCAAACAGCAACCGGCGTCGTAACGCAAAAAGGCATCGTCGGCGTCACAATGGCAACTGCTTCCGGCAGTAAAACTTTGACTCCCGCCCAAATTCAGTATTATCGGCATCAGCAAGTTCTCAGACAGCACAATCTCAAATTATTGCAACAAGCGCAAGCGGGACAAGGACAAAAAGTATCGGTTGCAGTTTCCGCCGCTACGGGAGCTCAAGTCAGAGCGAATTTGATGAAACAGAGCGTTGCGGTTGGCACGGTAACTCAAACGGCAGGAGGAACCGTTAACAAGCAAAGTCTGACGCGCACCGTGACCGAAAACGAAATGGCAACTTTGCTCAAACGTCAAGCAGCTGCGGCCGCCGCAGCCGCCCAGCATCAGGCCCAAGCCAAAGTCGGACAAGTCCAGGTCTCCGGACAGCAAACCGGACTCACCCCTGCCCAGATTTTCGCTCAGGCTGGTCTCCAAGTCCAACAAGCGAGCACCTCCACTGGCGCCGGTACGCCGGTCGCTACGCTCGTCAAAACCGCCAACGTCTCCGGCGTCCGAGCCGCCACTCCACAACAGATTCGCCAACTGGCTCTCCATCCACAAATCTTAACGCAGCGGAAAATGGCCGGACAAAAAGTCGCTCAATTGGCCCAAGTGAAAACCGGCGGCGTCCAGACTCAATTAATCGTCCAACAAAAGTCTCTGCCTACTGCTATGACCGTTCAACAAATCCAACAAGTTATGAAACACGTTCAACCTTCCAGCATTCAACAATTTACACACGTAAGCAGCTCTAACATTATTTTCCCATTATTTTATCATGACGTTGAAGTTTGCATCGTTGGAATGCAACGAAATTCATTCATTTTGTTACAAAACTCTTTACAAAAATCTACAATGTTATTACAATGATAAGGCGATCGATTTTCCCGGCCCAGCGAGTAAATAAACTCGAAACATTTCGATGTTTAATAAAATTTAACAAATTATCAAGAAAAAATACATATTTTTTGATGATGCTGAAGTTGCAACGTTTAAATGCAACGAAAAATATTTGATTTTATTGATGATTCGTTCAATTTTCAATGTCATCCAAATTTTCCGAGTCGATATGCTTTTCGGGTGGCAAAAACCGATCGTTTTATCATCGTAATTACATTCTGCATTTAAATAATTATTTTTGCCGAATATAAAACCGAATTTCCTTGTATTCCAACGATGCAAACTTCAGTCTCATTATTTTATCATGCGCTCACTGCTCCATTATTATTGAATTACGATCCCGGCGATCTTAAAGCTCTACCGAGCTAAATTATCAATATTGCCCCGAAGAATTGATTGCATTCCCTCGCTCGAATTAAATCGTCACACACACACATACACACACTCTCTGTCGAAAGAATCCATGTAATTCACGAGCACAAATCGATTCCGCAATGACATTAATTGGCGTCGAACGAATCTTGCTAAGCATCGATATTAACATCTTAATGTTTCCTCAATTATAGCTCAATCTCTCGCCTCATTGTTTTTTTGCTCCTTCCGTCCAAGTTGTGACGGCGATTGTGTTTGATAACGCAGGATGACTTGGAATTTAGAAAAAAAAACACAATTTTCTCCGCCTCCTTCAGGCCTCGTAAAGTTGTTTACTTTTTTTTACTCAACATCACGATCTGGTGAAAAACAGGAAAGAAAAGTGACTTTTTTAACGACGTTGCCTCTCGGGGCCTTCGGGTGGTCCATGAATAGTCGAAAATCGTTGTGCACGTCGTTCTTTGATATCCCGAAAAAATAGAAAAGAAAAAACGAGTCTGAAGTTTGCAACGTTGGAATGCAACGAAAAATATTTGATTTTATTGTTGATTCGTTCAATTTTCAATGTCATCCAAATTTTTCGAGCCGATATGCTTTTCGAATGGCAAAAATTGATCATTTTATCATCGTAATCACATTCTCCATTTAAATAATTATTTTGGCCGTATACAAAAACGAATTTCGTTGCATTCCAACGATGCAAACTTCAGAATCATAAAAAAAAACATGAACTCAACTGTTTTTACAGTTTGGTTTACTCAAAATAATATTTCTGAGGCTCTCTAAACGATTTTGAGAAATCATCGAACAGCCGATAATATCAAAACTCACAATCGTCACGTTGTTTTGAAAATCGTGCATTACGATGCATTCGGTCGGCCCAGTTTTCCAACGAACTATTAACGATCCAGAAACTTTATGACAATTTGACGAATGAACAATTTCTGATGACTCTCGATGACTTGTGCAGGTTTCGACGGGGCAAACAGTATCGCAAGCCGGTCAAGTCGTCTTGGCCAAATCGGCGTTGCAAACGCGAGTTATTCCGGTCGCACAATCGGGCCTGAAGCAGACGATACAGGTTGTGACTGCGAGCACGGCTCAACTGCGGCAAGGGGCAGCGACCCAAGGGAAACCGATCGTTACGACTGCCAGGGCGAGTCCGGGACCGAGCCAGGTGAGACTTCAGACTATTGCTCATTCCGTGCAGCAGCAACAACAGCAGCAGCAGCTGCAGCAACAACAGCAACAACAACAACAGCAGCAACAACAACAACAACAACAAAATCAACAAGACGGTCAGCCTAAATAAATTTATCGGATCGTTATTTCGTCCCGTTGATCCTCAAGTCTCATTGATTTTTAATCTCCAGCTACAAAAATTACATCGCAATCGATCAACTGATTTTTTTAAACCACGACGCACTCGTTATACATTCCAGAATTGTCTCATACGCGCAAATTCACTCGAAACATCCGCGAGATCTGATGTTTTTAATCTTTCTTTGAAATTGAAAAAGAATCACGTTTTTTTCCCACGATTCGTCAATGTTTTCTTACTCTCTACGGAACGACTTGTCGTTGCGGCCGATTAATGCGTCGCTATTCGTTTTTAAACGTTCGAAACGTCTTAACGGATACAGCGTTTCCTCCTTGGCGCCCCCTTTTTTATTCGCCCCTTGAATCTTCTCTTTTTGCCTCGCGAGGACTCGAATGTTGCAACAATAATTTGCGACTGCGACGCTAAGGGATAAAATACTCGAAATAACGATCGAGGACGATAATGACGAGTCCAGGTCAAGCTTTAGGGTCAAACGTACAACGCTACGTATGTATATTGTGTAATTTATAGCTTAAGGTTTAAGGCTTCAAGAATTAAGGATTTTTCCGCAATTCTATTCATTATTATTCATTATTATCGGTAAGTTAAGTCGAGATGTTTAATATTGTATCGATATGTCTGTGTATTATATAATGCGTGTACGATAGAAGAATTAATCGAATAAAAACAATCCTGTACTTGAAATTCTCGTGCCAACTATTTATTTCTCACCAAAATGATTTTTTACCGTGTCCAAATACAGCGAAAAACAGTGGGACAGCCCAGACCCATGATGATTCTGAAGTTTGCATCGTTGGCATGCAACGAAATTCGTTTTCGTCTTTGACAGAAATAATTATTTGAATGCAGAATGACAAAATGATCGATTTTTGCAATTCGAAAAGCATATCGGCTCGAAAAATTTGGATGACATTGAAAATTGAACGAATCAACAATAAAATCAAATATTTTCCGTTACATTCCAACGTTGCAAGCTTCAGCATCATGATGATTCATGTGTGGCTAGGGAGATTTGATAGTCCCAACGTCACCGAATCATTTCGTCACTTTTTTCCCATCCTCCTTCATGATCGTGCATTTTCCAATGAGTTTCACGTCTCGATATACAAATTTGATAGTTTTTAATTTTCCATTAGAGCCTTAATTGCTGTTTTTGATTTCCTTGTGACGAAGCACGAAAATCTGCTCGTCGCGATCGCCCAAGCGAACAACTATCGATGCTCCGAAATGTTCACGTCATTTTTTAATTAGTCGGGAGTTCGACCGACAATCAGAATTCGTGGGAACTTTTGCACAATCATTATGCATGCGTGCATTTTTTTCCTCGAAAGCTCAGCCCATCGGGTAAACAAGGGAAGTGGGAGAATTGCATTTACCCAAGCGTCATCAGCTCATTGGGAAAATTTGTCGTCACCACCGACTTTTACTATTTTTAACGACCGCAAAATCGTGCAAAATGTTCGATCCTTTAGAAACTCTTTGCAGAATACAATGGAGAAAATAAACGTCACGAACGTCATTTCTCAATGACGACGAGATGGAAATTGACATCGTTGAAATGCCACGAAAACTAGCGATTTAAAGCAGAACACAAGATTTTCGTACAGTACTTGTGAAAAATAATGGACCAGCCTTCGTTGCCATTCGAAAGCCTGATTGACTCAAAAAATAGAAGATAGTGCAGTAATTATCAAATTAATGCATAAAAAATGAGCTTTTCGTTGTATTCCAACGATGCAAACTTCAGTAACGTGATGGTCGATTAAATCTTTGGCGTCGAAGAGATTGTTCTCTGAATGCGATCAATTTCTCAGTCCCACATTCACGTTTTCATTCAAGTACTGCGTAATTATTGGCATTCTATTATTTAATCGACCGAGCTGTTTAGATTACGCGGTCGCAGGAATTGTTACGATTGCGTCGTGATGGTTTGATCCATCTGTCAAAATATACGTAAATATTCGTATTGGCAAATACTGAGCCTTGTGTACCGTTCGAAATACCCACGAAATAATAAGGAAAACGGAGAGGAAGTCTCGCTCAGAGTCTGAACGGATCGGATCAGATAAATTTCCGGAAATTCAATCAAATTGGTAGCAAAATTTTCTATCGAAAGTCGAAATTGTTGCATAGAACAATGAATGACGACGAAAATTCAGGAATGCACTCCAAATTTTTGTGCTACGTCATTCCTTTTTTTATCGACGTGATGAAATTTTTCTACCGATGTCGAACCGTGACCCGGAGTCATATCGCCAAATTAGAAAGACTCTAATCTCTCTATCGAAGCCACAATTTCTTCCGATGTATGAGAAATCGATTATTGATCAACGCAATAAACAATCGCAACCTTTTCCTCTAGAGTTTTCCTTGGTGCGAATTTCCAGGGAAAAGTTGACTCAGTCTTCATGGATAATTGAATCTTCACCGAGGAACGATGTTCAGACATGTCAAGACTGGTGATTCAATTTATTTCCCCCTGCCGACACCTCGTTGTTTCTATTATTACGAAGCAGCCATGAATCGATTTTCTACATTGCATTTGTGACGGATGCAAAAAATAAGTGCACTCAGGAAAAAAAAAACTATAATCGTTGCCGCAATTATGAATCGACTAATTATTATGTATAAATTAAGAATGTATATAAATTATTAATACTTATTTAGATAAAATGCTTATATAAAATGATGCATCTTTATTAGAAAAGAAAAATTATGTGAATCACGTACGTATAATTAATATATATGCTGTATAATTGTTAATAATAACTAAATTTCAATTAATACATGAAATTTTAAATTGATTATTAAGAAATAAACAATTTAAATATTATTATTGATTAAATAAATAATAATTGAATTAAATTTATCAAATTATTAATAATTTAATTCAATTGTTATTAATTTAATCAATAATAATGTTTAAATTAATTATTTCTTAATAATTAATTCAAATTATAACAATTGAATTGAATTAATTCAATTATTAATAATTTAATAAATTTCAATCAATCATTAATAGTTTAAATTCTTAATAATTTAAATTAAACTATTAATAATTGCTTTAATTTATTTATTACTAATTGAATTATTGATAATTGATTATTATAATCAATTTTTAATAATTTAGTTTATGATTATTATCAATTGATATTATAATTGATTATTATAAAATAATAAATTTAAATAGGCATTTACGATACGAATCGATGATTCAATTGTTTTCCCCCGCTCGTTGCTTACATTTTATTACAACGAAGCAGCCACGAATCAATTTTAAAAATTGCTTTTCTGACGGATGCAAAAAATAAGTGCATTCAGGAGAAAAAAACTATAATTATTGGCGCAATTACGAATCGATTGATAGAAAAGTGCTCTGATCTTGTCGCTCTCTTCTAAGGCCATTGTCAGGAGAATCGATACCTTGGAACGTAAATAACATCATTTGGGAAATACGTTCCTACGCACACAGCATCGTCGTCTCGTGGATGCGAGTACTCGAGACGTTGATAGCCCGTGACTCGAAAGTTTAAATTGTAACAGGGGAATTCCGGGAATAAAAAATCGCCTCTCGTTTCGCAACTCGAATCCCTTATCTCGACGATCGATCCGCACTCAATGATTCGCTTTTTTTCTCATCCGGTGGTGACAATCTCGTGCGGAGTAATCGACGAATCGTTCTCGCGAGATTTATGATACGATTGAGGATTCTGAGCTCGCGGATACGATCTGGTGAACCACGAGAATCCTTATCGTCGAGTCGTGTAAACAATTGGGAGAAACGAAAAATCGCGTGTCGTTCCATGTTTGAGAATGGACAAGTTCATTCGTTTACTCAGACGAGATCCTCGGTCGCTAATCAGTATGGAAGAAGATAACTTTTCCGGCTGATTATCCGATCGAAATTCCGAGTGAGACAGAGCAATGTTGCATATCATCAAATACCACCTTTTTTTATTCGCACACTTGAAACTCTTATCATGATCGTTCTTTTTCGATTCTCATCTGAACCTAAATAAACTTATTGTGCTTTTCATTTAAGTCTTATTGCGCGTCGGAGAGCTCATCGCCTCCGTTTTTGTCTCTTCGTTCTTGATCCGATGAGAAATTCAGCGGAACTTGCATGAAATAAACGAAAAGTGCACCTCGCTCAATTTGCTTTATCGGGAAAGCTTTTTGCTGACGCGCTTTTCAATTCGTCACTCCAATTAAGAAAATCGTGTGTCAGCGAACCGGGAAATCTAATTGACACGAAAACTTTTCAACCACGGATTCTCGACCGCCCAATAGTCACAGAAATTGCAACGTCATCAAAGTCGCATGACGTAATTATTTTCCAGCAGCCCTGCGACCATGACACTCCGAAAATTTGACGAAATTCACTCGTAAGCAGTTTTTTTATGACGTACAACAATTTTAAAAAAAACTTTTTCGGAATCGTCATTGGGAATCTTTGAGTTTGTTCTGTAATTTCGCAAATTGCTCGATTTATTCCACCAAGAGTACGAACGAGCCCGAAAATTCAACAATCGGATTAAAGTTCGTAGATTCGGAGGAAATAAATGTCATGCTTCCCAAACGCACTTATGGTCCCTCAGAGCCTGCCCAATAATTGAGGCTCATAATTATTACAAGAATTACTAATAATAATCCGCAGCTCCCGCCGTCCTTGAAGCGTCGATTGAATCTAATCGATATTTCGATGTGCAAAATCATCGCAATAAGTAGGTCGATTGTGAATCGATCTCTATACACAAAAAACTCTCCTACAAAATTGTGTATTTGTCCTCTTTTCACGCAAAAAGCACATGATTCCTCACATTTTCCACTTTTAAAGTTAACGCGCAACTAAAAAATGATAATGAATAAAAAAAAGTCCAATTCTCGATTCGAATACAATTCGAAAACAAAGATAATGAGCTAGAGTGCCAATTTGTGAAAAAAACAAGTTTAGCAAGTTGCGTGAATTCAGAGTTTGGAGATTTTGAAAACAAATGTTATCTTTTTATACTGAGCTAGTTGTATCCCAGGCACGTGGCTAGTGATATGATCAAAGTTTCCGATAAAATATTCGCTTAAATAATTCGATTAAATAATTGCCAAAACTTTACATTTTGAGCAATTTCTTTAAACGTAAACACCTCGGAAAGTTGGGAAACTAGCAAATTCTAGTACGAAGTAAAATGTAAATGAACATTGCGAAAAATAATGGATCGCATAAATTTCATAAAATTCTGTTTGCTCCGGATGAAATTTCGGTGGAAGCAAATATTGATTTCCTGTCTTTACAAACGAGCGAGGTCGCGTGAATGAGGAAGTCGGAAACACTCTAGAATACACAAGCTTGGCACAAGTGTTGGCTTTTTTTGGAATCTCCTAGGGAAACGAAAAAGTCTTGATCAATCGCGATGTGTAGGACAGGAAGTCGAGCAAGTTTTGTTATTGATTTAAATATAAATTTGAATAAGCTGATCGCGCACATTTGCTTGCGAGTATAAATGAACTCGCGAAGATTACCGAGCGGAAATCGATGTGTGCCTCCGTCATGGAGATACTCGATATCGATAATGATGATTCCGAACGAGACGGTGATTAAGGGAGGGGAAGAAAAAGTTGGAACGGCAAGCGGGATATATAAACGTGTGAAAAAATGACGAATGCTCAGAGTTGGAATCGAAGTGCAATCAGCACGACAAATTTGGTCTGTTCGCAGGCCAAGCACGTTTTTCCGAATTTTCGTCTGTTTTGTTATCGCCAAAATGGTTTTGGGTATTCGATTGGAACAAATATCCGTGAGCCTCGTGCTTTACGTAGTGTCGGCGATAGTTTTATTGTTCTGGATCTATGCGCGGTACAAACTCAACTATTGGAAAAGACGCGGTGTCGAACAATTGTCAACGTACGATTTGATATTCGGCAATTTCAAGGACGCCGTTCTCTTCCGCACTGCACCGGGATCGCATCTCGGTGTGCTGCACAATGCAGCTTCGACCAACGCGCCCTATCTCGGCTTTTACATCTTCCACAAACCGTGCATTCTGCTCCGTGATCCCGAGATCATAAAACAAGTTATGATTCGTGATTTCGAGAATTTCTCCGATCGGCACTTTGCCGGCTCCCAACAGAAGGACAGCATCGGCATGAAGAATTTGTTTGGCCTCAAGAATCCAGCGTGGAAATATTTACGATCAAAAATCACGCCCACTCTGACCAGAGGAAAATTGCGTGAAATGTTTCCTCTCATGCTCGAAACTGGAGAACCCATGATGGACTTTTTGAAAACGCATCCTTTGGACAAAAAGGGCGTTAAACTCGTCGATGCTCAAGAACTCAGCTACAAATACGCCACCGATCTTATCGCGAGTGTTGCTCTCGGAACGAAAATGGACTCGTTCCATTATCCGAATGGCGAATTCACCAAATGTGGTCAGTTTTTCTTCCCATATTGCAATCGAAAATCTTTTTTTTTTCTTTATTATTTATTATTATTATTAATTAATTAATTATTATGAAATTTAAAGATTTTTTTCAATATTTCGTCCATTGTGTGCATTTTTGGAAAATATAAATTTTAATTACCGAGTCTAATGTAGACTCGAAAAACTCGATGCAATTATTCAAAGGTTTTTTCACATTTTTATAGTGATGGAGTTTTTCCATGGATTCAAGCGCATGGTTGCACTCGTTACGGTATTCTTCATGCCTGAATTGGTTGAATTGATCGGATCGCCGATGCTTTTCAACTCGAAATTCGTTCGCAAAGTATTTTGGGAAGCAATGGAGTCTCGGGAAAAAACCGGCACAAAGAGAGGCGATTTTATCGATTCTCTGGTGCAGTTGAAAAATGGAGAGCAGAATGAGATGTACAGTAAGTTTGAGCCTCGTTATTTATTTTTTTGAATCTTCTTCGCGTCGAAGTTTCGCGTAAAACACCGACAAAAGTCATCGCGAGCCCGATCTCGGTGCTTGATGAATTCGTAATTGAATTCGGCCTCGAAAAAAATGGATTTTTCATTTTTTTTGCAGAATTCGAAGGCGAAAATCTTCTCTATCAGTCGGGAACTTTCTTTTCTGGCTTCGAGTCCAGCGGAACAACGGTCAGCTTCACTTTGATGGAACTCGCTAAACACCCGGAGTTCCAGACTCGAGCAAGAGAAAGCATTGAAAAAGCGATCGAAAAGCATGGCTGGACTTACGAGGCTTTCAATGACATGAAATATCTCGATCAAGCCGTGGCCGAGGGAATCAGATTGCACCCTCCAGTATCAACGATCGACAGATACACCCGCGAAGACTACACGGTAATTATAAAAAGGATTGAGAATTTATTTTCGCGCGCTCAAACTCCATTTCTCTGCCGAATCAACAACCGATTAAAAAAACTGCGAGCAAGTGTGGATCAAATTTCACGAAAGCTAAATGACCGTAATTTTTTTTCTGCAGATTCCCGGCACCGATATCGTTTTGGAAAAAGGCACTCCGGTTTATATTTCGCTCTACGGTCTCCAAGAAGATTCGAGATTTTTCGATCAAGCAACCGAATTCAATCCGGACAGATTTTCCGACGGCATGAAGGTCACCGATGCTTACATTCCCTTCGGCATTGGACCAAGGATGTGTGTTGGTAAGTTGAAAAAAAAACACGCACAATTTGAATCTCGATTTTTTAATTTATCGAATTTTTATTTAAATCGACATTTTCTGTGGCAATTTCTTTTAATTCGTGTCGTATCTTTTTGCAGGAATGAAAGCTGGTCAACTCCACGCGAAAGTCGTAATCGCGATGGTCCTACGAGAGTACGAATTGTCGCAACGTCCCGAAAATGAAAGTGTTTTAGATTCTCGATCAACCTTCACTGCAGCCGCTGATGGTATTTTGTTGGATTTCAAAAAAATCGTTCGATGATGAAATTCGGAGACATTTAGATATTCTAATTGTCGACTAATCGAGACTTTTATTAAGAAAGGATTATTTTTCCTCTGAGAGAAATAATTTTGTGACCTCAATCCGAAGTATTAAGAATTAGTCTAGGAAAAATGATTCTCGCTAGAAAATGAAACGCTTCTCAAATAGCCAATAAGAAATTTAGTTTGTAAGTATTTATACAGGGTAAAAAGTAATTTAATGTGAGCGTGACTCATGTCTGATGTTTATAAATTCTTAAAAAAGCAAAAATTCACAAATTTTAAAATACAAACACATTCATTCAATTAGATGTTGTTACAGTTTTTTCCCTCGCATAACTCACGACGCCCACCACCTTCAAAACACGAAAACAACTGCATGAAATAATGGATTTTTTATCATAAATTACCGTTCGTTCTGAAAAAGTCGAAACATTTTATTCGCGTCATTTTCATTATCATTTTATTGTCGGGAATGCACAACGTGAACCATTGAATTTTTTACGATTTTGGATTAAATTAAATTTCTGATATATTTTTTTCCACAGTCTCGGAATTTACAAACAAAAGATTCTTTCCTCGTAGGAATCTTTACCAGACAAACAAAATGGCAAGGAATTTCTCAAGGTCAATTGTTTTGACAGGCAGATGCCACGAAACGTGCAAAAAACACGAGTCAATATATTGAAAATGCAATTAATAAATTATGAAAAATTAGTGGCTCACATCACAATTGGTCACATATTGATGAAAACTTCAGTTTCGTTGTTGAAAAATCATTTTCCTCTTGCACTGGAAAAGTAGGGAAAGTCTTCCTCGACGTGATCGAGTGCAAAACCCGATAACTCTGAAACATCTTTCGAAAACACCGCTCAGTGTTTTTAAATTTTAGGAGCTGCGCTCCTGGCGACAAGCGTCGTAACTAGAAGCAGACAGAAAACTTGGTCCATAGTCCATAACCTCACAAAACGTTTTCACGATCACAATAGATCGACGTGCTGTTTACATTGTTTTCCAAAATCTTTTCGAACTGATGGATTTGTAACGAGAGAAATCAAATCAAAGAATCAAAATGCCTCTTCCTGCGGCATTGGCCGCACGTCTCGCGAAAAGGGGCCTCATAACAGGATCAGACAAAAGCGGTAATGACACTTAACCTAAAATTTACTCACGAATAAACACCCTCGGACATTCTCGAGCTATTAATTTTTCTTTTCTATAACGGAATGTAGAAAAAACGAAGAAGGAACCGAAAAAAAAGGTCCACGAGGAAGTTATCGCTGAAGATTATGACACGACGAAAGACGAAATCAACCAAATCGACTTGTCGCAAAAGTTTATGGTTCGTAGCTCAATAACCATTCGAAATATTTCATTTTAATCATAACCAAACGCCGAAAAAATGTGTATTTTGAATTTGGAATTTCCACGGTAAAAATTATGCTTCAAGGGCTACGCTGGCTGTCCGAATAAATACAATATTCATCACGAGTGCACGCGGAAATGCAAAGAATTATGGGGAGCGGGACATTTACAGCCATCCGAAAAGTATCTCAAGCTTCAAATGCGTCTGATTCAGAAATTCCCTCTACCCGAAACTTGGAAAGCTGTTTACGATCCCGGCTCGTGAGTAAATTTCTACAAATTCAAAGTTTTTTCATCGTTTTGCTTTACGATCCTTGTTCTTTCTCGCAAATCATTGAGATTTTTCACAACAAACTTGTTTTTGAAATTCTCTTTGTGTCTCAAGACGTTTGCGTCATTTTTATTCGCAGCGGCCAACATTATTATTGGGATTGGGCATCCGACTTGGTTTCGTGGCTTCCGCCCGGGCATCCCAAGTGTCAAATTTCTCAGCCGGCGTCTCAGCTCAGAGAAGAATTGCATTTGAAAGCCGCCGATCAGGACGACAACATGTCCAGCGACGAGAGCGGCAGCGATCAGGAAACTATGGAAGTAAGTTTTAACACAAAATTCAAAACAACGTCGACTTTCCACTAGATTTTCCCTCCTCCATTGACAAAAAATCCCGCAATTGATAAACTTCCAGGTTGACGAGGTCGAGTACAAAAAAGAGCAAAAAATCGTGACACGAGAACGATTCAAAGTTCCGGAAGTTCAAAGACCTCGGCGATCCGATGTCAACAAAGACAAGAAAGATCGATCTTTGGATCCGATGGATCCAGCATCTTACAGCGACATACCACGGTATTTCGTTTTTCTCGATATTTTGTCCCGAGATGGAGAAAACATATTTGGAGAATATGAAAATCGATACGTTTGAATAATTTTCAGCGTTTTAATGAAAATTTTACGTAATTACAGGGGAAAATGGTCGGACGGGTTGGCCAGACACAACGAAGCAAAAACTGGAGCAGACACTACAGCTTCAGGGCCTTTGTACCAAATGCGTCCTTACCCCAGCCCCGGTGCCGTTTTACGATCGAATCGAACGACTAAACCGGAAATTGAAGGAACCACGAAAGCTATTGTCTCATTCCCTGAAACTCCTGAATAAAGTTGCACTTGATAATAAGAATTCCATGTAATTAGCGATCAACAAATAATAATTAATGTTTTATTTATATAATGCGATCAAATTATTACTCGGTCGGTAAAATTTGCAACCTATGACTCTGCCGATAACTTACCGACAGCGTCGGCGCTACAAAGTTCGATTGTTCACCGCCGGGAGCGCTGAAATTCCATCGTGGCGACGTGCACTCCTGCATTTGTGCAGTTACGACGACGGTCGCACACAAACATACGCGCGTGTGTCACGAACGCATCGCGTACCTTTTTTTCTATATACAATCCATTTGCAGTGATAAAGCACGTAAACTCGGGACAGAGAGTCTGAAATCTTGTAGACTCGGAAAAAATCACAGTAACGAGAGGGATTCGGTCGAATCGCTCAACAAAGTACTTTGCGGCGAGCCACACGGTGTCGATTGGTTCACATATTTTCGTGGGCAGAGAAAAAAAGTTTCCACCCGCGATTATGTTCGGGTGGCAGGCGCGAGTGATTCAGTGAACAAATATTTTTGACCCGGTGGGACGAAAGAATTTTTCAAATAGTATACGCGAAGGATACGAAAGGGGTGGCGTGATGTTTGTGGAGAGTGAAAAATATTTAGAGACGAGAATGGAGCATACATCGTGAAAAGAAATTAAAAAAAAAAAACAAAAAGGAGAAGAAATCTTGAACCTGCTACGTGTGAGTATAACTCTCTCATCTCGTGTAAACCAACCATTCTGTATACATCGCGTACATATAGAAATCGCGTATAAACTTTCATACCCATCTAACTACATACTACATTATACATATATATATAAATTAGGGTTAAAAGTGTGTGTACGAGTGTTTGAAAAGCAATTTTGTACGTGGGAAATATTCCTGAGCCAGTGTTGTTGAATTATTCTCTGCTTTCCTCGCATTTTCTCGCATCGCCTTTTTTCGAGCCTTATAAACAACATGCAAGAGTTCCCCGGGAGTTTGAAGGCAGATTCTCGCGAGCGAAAACCAGTTTACGCGGATTATTATTTCTCATCTGTTGGTCACACACGTACGCGCATCACTAATACGCCAATTACGGACTGTTTTTTTTTCATCATTCGAATCGAGGGCTTGTGATGTATAGGCATGTATTTGTATCAATATAACAACAATAAGAGTCCGTAATAATAATGGTGTTTTGTGCGAATACGAGTGTATAGTTATATATTGTTAAAAATGGGCTCGCACAAAACGCAGAATTTATAATACACGAAAGTACGGACTCGTGATTCCAGCTATTCTCGCTGCATAGCTATCAACCCTTTTTATTTCCTTTTTTTCTTCTCGTTCTCTCTCCCTCTCTCTCTCTCTAAACACGCCCATCTCGCTTATTCACATCCGATAGAAAGTCACATTCTCGCTACGTTTTATACGCGTGTGGGATAAAAAAAACTTCCGCAACTCGTGGGGGGGCAGAAAAAATTGCAATCTCGTCGCGATCTTTCATTCTTACGGTTTCGTGATTTATTTCTGTACAACATAATGATTAGACGCGCATGTCTTTTCTTTCCTACGGACTGAAATTTACCGTGTTTTCATTCACGGCTTCTTTTTCTCTCATTCCAAGATCACAAGTTTAAGGTTTCAGTACTAGTTCTCGACGAGTTTTTGTTATCGCTTTCCGGCCGGAATTCGTCATTCCGCTTCGCGCAACACCTGCTCGTAAAGCAACCCTCGTTCCGGACGGAAACCCCTCAAATCATTCGAACGGAAACGAAAAATGAAAATTTCACGTGAGCCGTTTTTGTTTTTTCTTTTTCTACTCGCGCACCTGCCAATGAATGTTTTTCTGACACCTGTCACATTTTTCATCCACTGAAAATAGAAATACGTGCGTTTATCATCGTAAAATATGAATATTTAATTAATTCCCGAATGTTTTGTTTCGTCTTTACAAAAATTCTGGTTTTTCAAAGACAAAAATCATCTCGCGGTCGATTTATTTTCCTGTCCAAGAAACTTCAATTTACTGTCTTTTTTGTCACTTAAGGATAACGAGCTGGGGTCAGTAAAATGGCGAACAAAAACGAAGACTCGGTTTCCATGGACAATACCAACGACGGTACGGAAAATTTAAATATTTTCCCGCCATTTTCATAATATTTCCAAGCCCCAAATTCTCTTTCCATTGACGATTTTCCAATAATCTTTCAGTTGGCAGCGTGGACAAAGAAATGTTAGCGATGAGCGATAACGACGTGTCCAGCCATCGTGTTCCTCCCAATTATATGTACAACACCGGCTCCGAACAAGTCGGGAATAATATGGTACACGACATCAACGGTCGCTGCCGCAGTCAAGCGTCCGAAGATCAACTCGGCCCTTTGCCCCAGAACTGGGAAAAGGCGTACACTGATACCGGAGAAGTCTATTTCATCGAGTACGTATGACGTCGCTTTCTTCCCATGACATTGAAAATAAATCATTTCAATCAAAAAAAATGATCATGAAGTTTCCATCGTCAGAATGCAACGAAATTCTGTTATTTCTTCAGCAGAGCCAATAATTATTATTCAATATTTGCTCCGGCCAATAAAACGATTCTCTCTTGCGGCCAAAAAACTCAATCGACTCAAAAAATTGCCACGATTTTCAAAATTCAATAAATAACCAATAGAAAAAATGTTTTTCGTTGAGTCTCAACGTTGCAAACTTCAGAGTCATTCAAATAAAATAAGAAACAAAATTGAATAAAATCGAAATTCAAAAAATGCAATAAAATAACATTTTCTAAAAAAATATGAATAAATAATTGTTATTTATGAACAAATTGAAAAAACGAATCGCCTTCATGGTGAAATCTTGGCGAGACGATCTTTCAAATAAATAAATAAACATTTTGGAACATTAGAAAAAGTTTTCTGACTCATAGAGATTTGTGATGATCCTGCAGTTTGCATCGTTGGAATGCAACGAAATTCTGTAATTTTTTCAGCAAAGCCAATAATTATTATTCAATATTTGCTCCGGCCAATAAAACGATTCTCTCTTGCGGCCAAAAAACTCAATCGACTCAAAAAATTGCCACGATTTTCAAAATTCAATAAATAATCAATAGAAAAAATGTTTTTCGTTGAGTCTCAATGTTGCAAACTTCAGAGTCATTCAAATAAAATAAGAAACAAAATTGAATAAAATCGAAATTCAAAAAATACAATAAAATACAATTTTCTAAAAAAAAATATGAATAAATAATTGTTATTTATGAACAAATTAAACAAAAAAATCGCCTTGATGGTGAAATCTTGGCGAGACGATTTTTCAAGTAAATAAATAAACATTTAGGAATATTAAAAAAAGTTTTCTGACCCATAGAGATTTGTGAGGAGGTAAAAATGTTGATAAAGTCTGAAAATTTTGAATAATATTCCAACAGCCACAACACAGGAACTTCACATTGGCTCGATCCTCGTTTGTCGAAGTTTCAAAAACGTTCGTTGGAGGAGTGTTTGGACGACGAGTTGCCGTACGGTTGGGAAAAAATCGACGATCAGCTTTACGGAACGTATTTCATAGACCACGTGAATCGACGTACGCAGTACGAGAATCCTGTATTACAGGCGAAGCGAGCACAGCAGGGTATGAACGACCGGAAGAGTCCAAATTTCACGAGAAATCCGAAAAAGTTAAAAGGCCAACGGGTACGAACGACGCTGCTGAAAAGCTCGCGAGGTTTGGGATTCACGATCGTCGGTGGTGACGACGCCGTCGAGGAATTCCTGCAAATAAAAAGTGTTGCTCCCAATGGCCCGGCGTGGCTCGATGGAAAATTACAAACCGGTGAGTTCACAATAATCAGGAGGAAAAAAAAAACATATTTTTCCTTGCCCTAATGAAAGTTCCTTGAATGAACGAACAAAATTCCATCAATTGTTGAATTTTTTCGAGTATTTCCAGTGAAAATTAATTTTCCCTTCGCAGGTGACGTTCTCGTGTACGTGAACGAAACGTGCGTGTTGGGTTTCACACACAACGAGATGGTGAACGTGTTTAAATCGATTGGAAGCGGCGAAACGGTGACGCTCGAGGTTTGCAGAGGTTATCCGTTGCCTTTTGATCCGAACGATCCAAACACGGAGGTGGTGACGACGATAGCGGTGAGTGCTCCAGGGGACCAAGCGATTCGGGACGGTGGTCTTTTGCGTCAGTCGATGCATCACCAGCAGCAGCCGCAACAGCAACAGCAACAACAACAACAGCAGCAGCAGCAGCTGCAGCATCAGCAGCAACAACAACAGCGTCAAATGTTGCCAGTCTCGGGTGACAGGATGGTCGACGATCCGAGTTTGTACATGGATCTCGATTCTGGAATGCAACGAAACGAAGGTCGTTTCGATTTCCTCGACACGGGATTTTTGCCAGTGCATAATCTCGAAAATGGTGACAATTTGGCAAACACGTCGGTTAATTCGATGCCGGATCTTTGTATCTCAGAAAAAATCAACGGAGCCAATGCAGCCTCGATCAAAAGGCCGAGCAGTACAGACATTTTGCTCTCCGATACGGGCGACGATTCCAGCCTTCGCAAACAAGACAATTCCTCGCCTGTATCCACGAAATCTGAATTTTTGAGCATTTCCATAGTCAAAGGAGCGATGGGCTTCGGTTTTACCATCGCTGATTCATCCCACGGTCAAAAAGTCAAGAAAATACTGGATCGTCAACGATGCAAGAATCTCATGGAAGGCGACATTTTGGTCAACATCAATGAAGTCACTGTCAGAAACATGTGTCATTCGGAAGTCGTACAAGTTTTGAAAGATTGTCCACGCAATCAAGAAGCCATGGTACACGTGCAGAGAACGAGCATCAACAATTCGAGTCTGAAGGAAAGCGTCAAGCGGGAAAAACAGTCTCAAGATTTCTTTCGAAGCAAAACACCGACCGCTGACATTTACAGCACTCAGTCTAAAACCGTTGTTCCCAGTCGACCAAAAACGCCGTTGATCGATACGCGAACTTGCGCCAAATCACCGAGCAACGACGCCAACTGGCCGGAACAAACGTGCGACAACGATCTCAATCACCTCGACAACAGATACAAATATTCCGATTATAATCGCGGCATTTATTACACCGATCCTTACAAAGCGAACATTGCAAATATGACTGAAAACTTTGGACCCATGACCAATCTCGATGACGTTGACGACGAGGACGAGGAGGAAGAAGAACGAAGACAAAACGTCAGACACGCCGCTCTCGCCAAACGCGATTGGGTCGTCGACGACAAAATCGGCCTCGGCAACGACGTCTATTCCGTCAATGTCGCTCACCATGAGAATATCATGAAACACAATGGCACTGGCGTTCATCCTGATTATTACAAGGACTTGTACGCCTCCCAACCTCATCCCAGATACAACGAACAGGATTACAGCGCCTATACGATAGGCCAGGAGCAAAATGTTGACACTGGCGAAATTTGGGACAAGCGGAAGGAAACTACGAGTTTCGAGCACGAACAACCGCACTCGAGCTCCGTTTCGAGGTAATTCATTAATCGCAATTCTTTCAACTCCGCGAATTGTCTCCAAATTGGTTTTTTTTTTACTCAGACGAAAACTCAGCACCGACGAAATTTCGAATCGATCGGTAATTCATTGAGTTTCTCACGATTTTTTCAGGTTTCCTCAATACAGTGGAGAAATGGTTTGCCCCACGATCCCCGATATCGAGTGGATCGAAACGTTGGTGACGTTGGTCCGACAAGACACCGGTTTCGGCTTCAGGATAGTCGGAGGAACTGAAGAGGGATCTCAGGTTGGTGGTCCTCATCACGATAAAAATATTTAAAAACACGTTTTTTTCTTAATCCGAGCAAAAGATTGGAAATTCGCAAATATCGCCGTGGTAGAATTTATTTTAAAGCCTAGAACCGTAACTCGGGGTCATAAACGACGCGAGGCGATTTCAAATCCATTCGTTCTCCGGGTTTTTCTCGTTTCACCGCGTTTTTGAAGAGATTTTCCACTTTATTCGCATTAAGGAATTAAATTTATTATTAATTAATTAATTAATTTAATAATAATTCATTATTATTAATCCTCATTAATTAATTAATAATGAACATTAATTAAAATCAATTAAATAAAAATAAAACCAAATGAATATTTTTATTTCGCATCAAAAAACGGAAAGAATGAGCCGAAATTCGTTTAGTTTTACCGAAGATCCGAATTTTTTTAAATTGGCGTCATTTGCGACCCCCAGTTTACCGGAATGGTCACAGAAAAAAAAGTTACCGTTCTAGGATTAATATCGTTTATTGACTTTCTTAATTGGAACATTAATGAAATTATGGTCAGCAGGTATCGGTTGGTCATATAGTTCCCGGAGGTGCAGCGGATCGCGACAACCGATTGAATACCGGAGATTTGATAATGTCGGTGGACGGCGAGAGCGTTATGAATTCCTCGCATCACAACGTCGTACAACTGATGATCGGGGCTGCCCAAAACGGTCGAGTGACTCTCGGTATCAGGAGAAGAATCAATGCCCAGGATCACTTGCGCGACAATCTTCAAACTTCCTACGGCCGACAAATCAACATTCAATACCCTTACGACGTCACAGTCACGAGAATGGAAAACGAAGGGTTTGGCTTCGTTATTATTTCCTCGGTCAATAAAGCTGGCTCGACTATCGGACGAATCATCGAAGGCTCGCCGGCTGAACGATGCGGACGACTCAACGTCGGAGATCACATTCTTGCTGTCAATCACGTCGACATTACCAACGTTTGTCACAAAGATATCGTGAATTTGATCAAAGATTCTGGATACTCGGTCACGCTCACCATCGGCTATCCTCTCGACGATTGCTGCAGCAATACATCGCTTTCCCAGAAGGTATAACACTCGATTTCTTTCCTAATTATAGATTTTCTCCAAATCGGGCAGCAAAGATCGAATATTCATTTCCTCGAACTCCCTATCGCACACGTGTCTCGTTTCATGCGTCTCTTTTATCGTGATTTATCTATAACTCGCTCTATTCACATTTTTTATGATTCCAGGACGAACCAGCCGCTGATGGCGACGGCGGACAGTACCACGCCGTCGAATTGACCCGAGGCACACGTGGCTTCGGCTTCAGCATACGCGGTGGACGAGAATTCCAAAATATGCCACTCTTCGTCCTCCAAATCGCTGATAACGGTCCGGCCGCTGTTGACAATCGGCTACGAGTAAGATTTTTCATTTTTCATAAAAGTACCCAAGAATTCACAATTCCTGAAGAAAATCAGCCATTCCAAAGAGTTCAGAACCATCAATCCCAATTTTTAGTCTTTTTTTTATATGAAAAATAAAAAAAAATCCACAAATTTCTTCAAATTTCCGCAATTTCAGGAGCGAGAATCTCGGAGCTTGAAAAATGCCCGAATTTTTTTCGTATTCTTATCCGATTGCAAATTTTTCCAGTACGAAACAAATAAAAAATTCGTTTTTATCGAAAGAATCTGAAAATTTCTTGAATAATAAATTAATGCGTCGTGCAATTTTCTTAAATTTCATTCAGGCGGAAGCAAAGATTGCAAGTTTGAAAAACGTCGGAATTATTTCGTATTTTTATGTAATTGCACATTTTTCCAGTATCTGGCAAGTAGAATTTTCTTCCAACACTGAAAGTGAGGGAATTTTGTGAAAATTGATTCCGTTATTTTTTGTTCGTAGGTCGGTGACCAGATAATCGAGATTAATGGAATAAACACAAAGAACATGACTCATACGGAAGCGATAGAAATAATAAGAAATGGTGGTCCATCGGTGAGGCTGCTGATAAGACGAGGCTGCCAAATGCCAACTGCGGTAGGTCCTCCACCTCATCTCTACGATATGAACATATAAACAAAGAATAAATATAACAGCAAACGACTACAAGTTAAACAAACCGAATAAAAGGGTAAAAACGATTAACAATTTTCCTCCACGACAAGCAATTGCTATTGGCATAATAATTAACAATAATTAATTAACTATATGAGACTAAAACTGCGCGGATAATCGATAATCAAAGACTGTACGCTGAAAAACAAAATAACGACAATTCTCTGAATTCTAAACTGGCAGACTGACAGAAAAAACTACGAGAATCATTGCAATGAATGAATTTATAAATTTCCAATGCTCGAGCAACTTGGTCGGAGATTCTCCTCGTTTCTCCGAAGCGCATTTTATCTTTTTTTATATTATCGTTTTATTTCTACACAATTTGCTCAACTACTCGTACGAGTAACGTGCCCGAGGGTGATTAGTAAAAAAATAAATAAAAATCGTAGCTCTACGATGTTTAAATTTTACTCGATTGTACAAAAGTCCTCGGAATTCTTTGTCACGGCTGTATTTGCGTCGCTAATTTTAATGTCAAGCCTTTTAACAAGCAAAAACAAAAAAGTAAACAGACTGGTGCTAATTCCGTAACATTAACGAATTTTCACATTTTACAATTCTTCGAGCGCTCACAAATCGTACGAAAATTCATTCTGACATGCGTTTCGCTTGATAAAGTGCCTTGCACGTGTTCCAAAACAAACAAAACCTTTGAATCCAATGTGGAAATTCATACGTATAATAAGAATTTATAAAGAAACATTGAAATTCGTTCGTTTCGGTTGCGCTTCGAAGTTGCCCAGATTTTGACAATTTGTTTTTTTTTTTTTTTACATTTTGTAAATTCATTGTAGAGTTTTCTTACGATCGACCAAATAAGACCGATCGACCACGGAAACTGCGCGATCACTGAGAATCATAGGAAAAAACCTTTTTCCATTCCATTGAGCTGCTGCTGCTCCGCGCGAAAAAGACGACGATGAATTTTTCGTGTCGATTCAAAGAAAGTACGAAACATGAAAAATATTCCGAGCTATTATCGTAACTTGACGCGTTTTACAGACTGCCAATTGCTTCGAAAGGTCTTCGACTATTATGTAATATAAAAAATATATAGATAGATTGTAATTCTGTAATTAGTGAATTTTTAGAACGATTCAATTTTTCTGAGCTGTCAATTTGAGCAATTGAAGGCTTGTAGCTTATAATTATCAAATATTATTCATTGAGATTCTTCGAAAGAGAGAAAACTCGCCTGGATCGCCTGAAGAAATGTAATTCACGATTTGTGCGAGAAAGAAAGATTTTGCGGATGATTGGGAGAAACTTTTTTCTCGTTTGAACGAAACGCAGATATTTTGGTCTTGATTGCTGAACGTTCTTGGACGAAACGTCGCGAAATATATATAAACGAATTAATCGAGTAAATATAAAAATACGCAAACACACTAAGTGTCCAGACACACCAAAGAATTCAGTGTACTGATGATCAAGATAGTTTTTTGTTTCTTATTTCTTGTATTCCTTAACCGATCGAGCTTAAAGATAAACGGGGCAAGTATGAACTCGATGATTTAGCCAAATTGAAAGAGTCCGCGTGCCTTTGCGATGAGCAACACCTTGACCATTTTCTTCCGGAGCTGCTACAGCTCCGACGTTTTTTTGCTGACGAAAAATTGCCGTGACAATGTGCGGGAAAGTTGAAAAAAAAAGTCTTGCACTAGAAAAATAAAAACTAAACTTCTATATTTTTTTAACCGAAGGAAAAGACCGAAGAAACGAAAACAAAAGCCTCAGACTTTTTATTTTTAACATCACAATCGAGCGACGAGTCTTTTCCTTTGCGATACGAGTGCGTTTCGCTTATCAATAGTCGTAAATTCGTAGTAATAACGGAGAAAAAAAGGACAACTAATGCTGGAAGCGATATGATACGCGCGACGGTGATTGCGATCGTGATACGTGGGTAGTGGCAGTTTATTTTTTTATAGACTTTCATGATAAGTCACTGCCCACATGCGAAAGAGTCTCATTCATACCCGAATCATATAAATATTGTGTAATGTTTGTAATGCTAATATTGTCTAATGATATTATATACTTTGAGCCTTTACATATATATCTATATATATACGAATATCATGATCATTGGAGAAGTTGAAAAAATGATAAATTCGAGGGCTTTACGACCGAGATCTCGAGAACAATATTATTTCCCGAATTATTGTCAATACGAATATTTACAAATGTTTTTTTCCTCCTTTACACGCTCTCGTTTCGTGTCTTCCATTCAGGATCTAATACTTTGAGCTCCAATCGAGCTAATTTACTACAATTCTCCTTTCTCTCTGTTTACCTAATTAAATTTGTACCGGAAACTCGAAAGATACTTTAATTTTAACGTATTACCATCATCAAATTACTTTATTTAAGATTCTTCAATTATTTCGTACGAAGATTCTTGACACAAAATCCAACAATTCCTTTTCTATGAAGAAAAATTTTCAGACGTTAAGACGCGTGTAAATTGGCTCGCGTTTCGTTCATGACTTACAAAAAACTGTGTTTAGGATTTTTCTTCAAGAATTGAAAAATCCTGAATACATTTTTTTTTGAATCTCGATTTTTGCAACTTTTGAACGAAACGTGAGCTCAAATTCTAAACGGCAGAAAAATTTTCTTTATAAGAGAAAACTCTGAAATTTGGTGCCAACGTTTATACGGAATTTTGAAAGAATCCCAAATAAAGTTGTTTTTTGATGGCAATACGTCAAAACGACTTTTTGACAAATTATGTTTTTATTATTATTATTGATATTATTATTAAAAGCTGTGACAAACTTAAGGACCACCATATTGTATGCCTTTTGCAACTCTCTGAATCCACGTGGTTTCCTCGTATTTAAATACTGAATAACGAAGAAAAATGTAGGTCAGCTTATATCGAGAGAGTAGCATATTATATTTATTTTAACGAATAGAATAAATAACGTTATTACATTAAGGACAAATGTATAGCAAGTTTGACTCGCGAATGGAGCATTTTGTTTGTTTTTTGACGTTTGTCTGAGGAAATATAGGAAATATGTGAAAATGTATTATTGAAAAAAGTAAAGGATCGATTGTTATATGTGAAAAAATGAAATGAGGTAAAACAAAGAATTGTACACGAGCGTTTTATTATTGTTGAAACAATAAATATTGCATTTGATACTGCAGTCTCGTGTTTTATTATTATTTTATAGAAACGTCTCCCGAAAAGCTATTCATTCAGTTTCATCGACGTTTTTCCATCTCGATGATTTTTTATCGCGTCAAATGTTGGGAAATTATGACATCGTTTTCATGGGAAAACGCCGAGGAACCATTCGTTGCTTTTTTTGACATTTTATTCTTTTGTTGAGGCTTTACAGCGTGTTCTCGATGGCAAACAAACGCAGATGCGTGTTCATTCGTTTTGAATACGGAGAATCAACGGGCACGGTTATCAGTCGGGAAAATTGATTAATACTTCGTGCCACGTTCCAGGATTCGTTTTTTCATCGTTTCCACTTGCATACATCGTGTGTCATTTTATTTGCTACTCGGAAATGATTGCGTACTTAATATCATAATACGAAGTGTGTTTTCGGGCCGTGAGAAAAATTGAGCAATAAAAAAATGCACGCGCGGCGTCTTGCGAGAGTTTTGAATTTTGGCGCTTGCCGCGCAGAGCGCCGACGCGGCGAGAGTCGGAACTAAAATAATGCCCGTACGCACGCACACACACACAAAGGCGGAGAAACAACCGTTCATCTCTCTCTGTCTTTCTCTAGTGTTTCCGAGAATGTGGGGTACTCGGAGTTCGTGTTAGTGACGTCAATGCGTGCCCTCCCCGAGCCCGAGCGTGTGGCTGCTCGCGTAACTTGACGAAAAACGCGACGTTTGTGTGGCTCCCGCAAAAATGTGATCTGCTCCGTGCGATCCGAGAGAAGGGAAATACAAAAGGATATACGGTTCGGTTTTGGGTGACGAACGGAGTGCGTGATTGAAAAAAAGCGTAGAAAAGTCTGAATCGAGTAAAATTATTAAAAGCTCTAGTGACGCGGCGAAGAAAACATTTTTTTCATCTCCAGGCTTTTATCTTGGTCGTTTTTTTTTCACAAGAATCGAAAGTCCTGTACACGCCGCTATAGTTCCGAGAAAAGGCGTTGCACGAGGTTGGCGACACTGTCGATTGATCGCGCGCGGTAGGCAGCCCGAGAACGAGAAAGAAAGAGAAGAACAGTGTGCTAGTGGCGCGAGCGAGCGCACACGTATATTTTACCCAGAAAAATGTACAGTATCGTAGTCAAACATACGTATACATATCAATTCCTCCACCCCCTCCTCTCGCGAGCGATTTGAGTGTATAAGTGCTCGCTCCGTACGGTGTTGTGTTTTGTGTTGTGCGTTGCACCTCTCTCTTGTGTCGTACAAACGGCGAGAGAGCAGCGAATGTAAACACACAAGTTTTTCAACTAAATAATGAAGTGACACGGACGAATTAACGCGTAGCTTCGCGGCTACAAAGAGACATTTTACGATCGTGCGTGTGTCCATTGGCATGTCGTAGGTGTTGGTGCTCAGTACCGATATTCACTCGTGCATGTCCGAACGGACGGCAAAGAAGAGTCTCTTCTTAGTTTAGCGAGGAGAGCAGGGAGAGGAGCTCTTGAAATCCGTTTCGTCTTTAACGTATATGTGTGTATCCGTCGAATTGTGTGTGTGTGTGTGTGTGTGCGTTAAAACTCGAGACTGTGAGTAAAAACGGGTTTCGTGCTGCGACCATCACCGACCCAATAGTTTTCGTCTCTATCCCCCCAAACACACACAAACACACGAGTGTGCGCGCGTGCGCTCTCTGCGTCAGTGAATAATGTGTACAGTAGAATCTCACGGTGCCATATAGTGTTTTTTTCTTCTCTCGTACACGTGTGTGTTGGTTGGTGGCTCGAACAAGGAATAGAATTCGGTGCACAAGTGTGGAAATGTGCTCGAGATGAAGTGTTTTTTTTTCCTCGATATCGCACAAGGGTAAGTTTTCCATATAATTCTCTTGTTTTCTCTACTTTTCCTCCGTACCCAGCTTCATTTTCTTCTCCTCCCCACCCCCTCCCTCCTCTTTCTCTCTTTTCAACCCCTTCTACTCACTCGCTTCGCGGAACCAATACAACACGCGCGGACGCACCAATACACACGCACCAATGTAGAAAGAGAAACAGAGATTTTTCCGAGTAAAAAGAACAGAAAAGAGACGGAGCGAGATCGATTTTTTACTCTTCCTCATCGCATTTCATCCTCTTTCGCATCTTTTATTCATCATGAAATTCAATTCAGCACCTATACAAGAACCTACCAATCGCCATGCTACTTTTTTTTCTTTCTCCAACTTTTCTAACCACCCGATGACCCTGCTGCTGCTTCTCTAACCCTCCCCCGCGCCAAGTTTACAACATCCCGCATCGCCGTTCGGAGATGTTTATCTGGGACTCTCGTATACCTACGCAGACTCCCATATGCATGTTTATACGTATATATACAAATATATACGCGTGTACATCGGGGTTAGGGCATCACAGCCGAGCGGGCTCTCCCCGTTTTTTCCCTCCCCCCCTGACCTCCGAGAACCTACAAAGTCAATGGTATCTTCAACTGGCGTTATCTCTCCCGATGGACGCTAGAACAACCAAAAAATACACGTTTCGTCCTCGGCCGTTTTTCATTTTTGTTTACTTCGCTCTTTCTTTGTTTTTTTTCCTCAATTTCGATCTTTCTTCCCTGACCTCGGTACTCGAACCGTTTTGTTCACAGTTCGCTCTGAATTCTCGCTCGCGCGAATTAGTCAGATGCCGATGACGTACCAAATTTCACACGGCCAATGCAACTCATACGCTCCAACAGACGCTCTTCAAGTTCGCGTCATTGATATTGAACGCAAACGTTTTTTTTTATCTTCCTGCTTTTTTTTCTCGTTTTTTGGAATCGATCCAATTTTTCGGTTAATTTTTTCGCCTCGGCGCTCTTACGAGAAGATTTGAAAAAAAAAAAGGAATTTCGCTGCGTGTCACAAAAATCACAAATAAAATTGAAAAAAATGCGATTTAATAAAATTAGGCGAATTACTATCGATTAATAATATTAAATCATTTTTATTTCGAGATTAATTGAATGAATCGATTGCCTTGATCGTAAAATTTTACAGAGACGAGGTTTTAGAGACATAAATTTGAAAAAAAAAACGATCAGGAATATGAAAAAATCGATTGAGACTCGAGATTTGTGAGGAGGCAGCGAGTTCTGTAAATTCTGAATCATTTTTTAGCAGCCACAACACAGAAACTTCGAATTGGTCTGATCGTTGCTTTTTGGAAACGAAATGGCAGCTAATTCTTCAATTTCCTACGATGCTGAAGTTTGCATCGTTGGAATGTAACGAAATTCCGTTTTTTCTTGAGCAGATCTCCAGATTCTCATTAAATATTTGATCAGGACAATAAAACGATATTTTTTTAGGATGAAAACCCAAAATCGGTACGAAAATCGTCATGGTTTTTGAAATTCAACGAAAAATTCATAGAGCATTTATTTTTCGTTGCAGCCCAACGTTGCAATTTTCACCGTCATAATTTCCTTTGGGGAAATTGATGGAGCAGAATTACGAGTAATTTGATTCATTTTTTTTATGTGCATTTTTGAAAATAATTCAAAAAAAAAGTAAAAACATTATGAGAACCTCGAGATGCTGAAAAATTAGCATTATTTTCGAAATTCAATAAATTATGATTAAAACAAAGATTTTTTGTTGATTTCAAACGTTTTAAAGTCTCGAGAGTCATAAATGTTTGACGATCGGAAAAAAGGGATATTCGAATTGATGACGCTGAAGTTTACGTCGTTGGAATGCACCGAAATTCCATTTTTTCTTGAGCAGAACTCATAATTATTATTCAGTAATTGGCATGGACAATAAAAATTCTCTCTTGTTACCCAAAAACTCAATCGCCACAAAAAATTGCCATGATTTTCAAAATGCACTAAATAATGGATCTAAAAAAATACTATTCCGTTGAATCTCAACGATGGAAACTTCAAAACCATTCGAATTGTTGGTTTTCGGATGACTGAAGTTTACAACGTTGAGATTCAACGAAAAACATTTTTCCTATTGATTATTTATTGAATTTTGAAAATCGTGGCAATTTTTCGAGTCGATTGAGTTTTTTGGTCGCAAGAGAGAATCATTTTATTGGCCGGACCGAATATTGAATAATAATTATTGGCTCTGCTAGAGAAATACGATGCAAACTTCAGGATCATCGAATTGTTGGTTTTCGGATAAATCCTGCCAAGTGATTCGACGTAATGCCACCAACAAATTTCCTCTCTGCGACCCTTCTAACTACACCTCCAATAATGTTATTCCCGCGATATGCAGCTTGAATAATTCATGTGGGGCATTGGTTGGTACGTAGTGGAAGAGAATCGTCGTGGGGTCTAAAAGATTTTCGTATACCGCGGGTTGGTGCGCTCATTCGATATGCGCAAAGAGTATGAGCCCCATATATAACATCGAAAAGTCTTGGAAAGCTAATGGAGATTATTCCTTCAACGTTACACATGTATTTCTCCTCGTGCGCCCCCGCAATACATTTGAAATCCCGGGTAATGGGTTGGGAGTTTTTGCTTTCTCACGATACCAAAGAGCAACGAAGAATCAAAGATTCTCGTATTCGGCACGACGATCGAGAATCATTTGACGCGAGATAAATTTTTTCCCTCCATTTCTATGCCATTAAAGTTGATTCGTTTGCGTAATTAATACGCGAATCATTTACTGATTCACAGAAATCTCTTCTTCTTGTTTACGAGGACTAATTTTCGTCGTAGAAATTTCCTCCGTTTACCAATTTGTTGACCGACCCAACGTCCACCAATAATATTGCCAACCGTTCTGAATATTTCTCTTTCATCCCCTCCCCCGCCCCCACCCTCACAATTTTCATAGACTCGTTACTTGGCGGTATAACTATTGATAATTATTGAGAGCCGAGCCAGTCCACTTGCGAGCTTCTCCTCAAGCTCATTGAAAACTCGTAAGCCCAAGTCACTGAAGTTTGCAACGTTGAGGTGCAACGAAAAACACGTTTTTCTATTAATTGTTTGTATCAATAACAAAAACCATTAAAATTTTTGTGCTCATTTTGTTTTTGGACCCTAAAAAAATCGTTGTAGTGTCCTAACAAAATATTGAATAAGAATCGCGAGCTCTGCTCAAGAAAAAACCGAATTTCGTTGCATTCCAACGATGCAAACTTCAGCATCGTTTGACCAAGCCAAAAGTTTGAAATCGCTGGATATTTATTTGGCAAATTGTCAACATTTTTATCAAACTTTCCTCACGATCTTTCCAACTCTTACGAATCACGATTTTCAATAACAACAACAACAACTCATCAAAGTTATTAACAGACTCAATGAACTGCACGAGCTTTTTTTTGCCATCTAAAAATACAGATTTGTCGAAAAGATTCCAGTCGAAATTTCTCTACGTGACTGCGAAAGAATCGACCGTTTTTTTTTGCTCCTTATTTCTTATTTTTTATGAAAATGAAGTTCGCAACGTTGAGCTGCAACGAAAAATACTTTTTCTGTGAATTTTTGGTTCAAATTCAAAAACCATGACATTTTTTGTACTGATTTTGTGTTTGGATTCGAAAAAATGATCCAGTTATTGTACGGACGCAATATTGGATAAGAATCTTGAGCTCTGGTCAAGAAAAAATCATTTCGTTGCATTCCAACGATGAAAACTTCGAAATCGTTATTTTTTCAGTGATAAAATTGATTTTCGAGAGACTCAAAGTGTTTTGAACTCGTTTCAGTGATCGGACGTCATAATGTTGTCGAACGAAGTGCGTCTGCGAAGGAATTCAAGGGAGATGCGTAGAATTTCACAATCGAATGGTGGCTCGTCGATGCGAGTAAAAAGGAGTAAAACGTTGGAGTCTGGTAAAGCGACAGGCCGAAAATTGAGTGGATCGAGGATGGAAAACGATTGGAGAATGGAGGAGCAAAGGGATTCGAGGCTTTTCGAGAAAGTACATTGCGATTGCGAGGGCAATAATAATGCGAATTTTTCGGTCAAGGTATTTTCTAACTCGAGTGAAAATAGGGCTGAGATGAGGAACGATCGACCGAGAGATTCCTCGCGACACGAGGAGACCAACAAACACTCGAGATTCGAATGTCAACGTATCGAAAATGCTGAGCGTATCACGAGTAATAGTTCGTCCAACCTTCACCAACACTCAACCGAGTGTCGCTCTTTCGGGGAGTGTAAAAATCGTCACAGTGATAACGTGAGATGGACGAGATGGACCGCGAAAAACATTTTTCGAGATTATACGAAAAATTCGTGGCGAGCGTTTATTTCAATTATTCTCATGGTGCTCCTGTCAGTGCCCGGTATTCAGGCAGCGCAGAGGCCTCAATGTGCTCTCGGAATCGATACACCAGGAGGTCAGTAGAAAAAAAACATTTTTCCATAAATTAAGAAAGAAAAACCGAACATTCCCGCCTTTGCGATGAAAAAAAACGTCAATTTTTAAAATTCTACCGAAACAACTTCAACATTTATTTCATTAAAGCCGCTGAAACGAAAGATGAAAAATGTCGACGATACTCGCGTCCCTTGCTCATTATTTTATCGATTTTGCAGAGCGCAACATTCGTTTAAAGAAAAAAACCGCAATAAACGTCATTTTTGAAAATTCTAGCGATAAAACTTGAATATTATATTAAAGGGCTAAAAATTGAAAAATGAAACGATACTCGCGTCCCTTGCTAATGGTTTCATCGATTTTGCAGAGCGCAACATTCTCTTAAAGGAAAAAACCGGAATAAACGTCAGTTTTGAAAATTTTAGCAAAAAACTCGAATATTTAGTTCATTGAGGGCCTAAAAATTGAAAATTGAAACGATACTCGCGTCCCTTGCTCATTATTTTATCGATTTCGCAGAGCGCAACATTCGATCAGAGGAAAAAACCGGAATAAACCTCAGTTTTGAAAATTTTAGCGAAAAACTTGAATATTTATTAATTAAAGGTTTAAAATTTTTTAATTTAAACGATACTCGCGTCCCTTGCTCATTATTTAACTGATTTCGTAAAACGCAACATTTGCTTTTGAAAAAAAAACAAAAAACGGAACGAAAAACATTGTTTTTATTAATTTTTTATTAAATGTCGAAAATTCTGGCAATTTTTGCCGCTGATTTAGTTTTCCCATGGGACCAAAGTCTCGTTTTATTATTGTGACCAAACGAGAGCTTCGCTTAAAAGAAAAAAAATGATTTCGTAGGATTGCAAGGATGCAAATTAGAACGGGAAAATGTTGCCAGGTGCCAGAGTACACACAGAAAATATCCAAAGATTCAATTCTCTCGGAAACGTTGACCGTTCGCAAAGACGTATACGAGAATACATGTATTATAAATAAAACATGGGTCTTATCTTCTCTTTTGGGATTCTAGCTTCGTGCCAAATGCATATATCTATATTTAATGTTGCGAGGGTTTTGCGCGGTAGCGCCGAGTTTCGTGCGAAACGAGAGAGAGAGAGACTGCGAGAGAAAAAGGCGGAGAGTGGGGGAGAGGAGAGAAAAACGACAAAGTACAATGGCCTTTATTTGCATTTATTAATTATTCTAATTCACAAGTCTTTCGCGAAACTCGTTTTGATTTATCGGTGAAACGAGAATGTCGGAACAAACGTTAATTTCTCATGAGACTTTTCGTTCTCAAAGGGATTCGTGAGAAAGACAAACAAAACGGATCGAAAGTTTGAAAGAGAATCGAGTGTAAAACGTGTTTTTAGCTCGTGTTAACAAGCCGCGCGTATCACCGTGTGTTACAATTTCATTTTCTTTGTTCGTTTGCTTCACATTCTTCTTTATTTCGCTCTCCACAGTTACTTGGCCACGAGGCGATATTATTCTCGAGTACGGACAGCCTCTGAGGATTCTCTGTATGCTGAGCATGGAATACACCAACGAAAAGTTTCCCGGTAAAAATTCATCGGATCTCGTATTCTTTCATAATGACAAGCAACTCGAACCCGAGTTCATTACCGTTCTCAACGAGACTGCCATCGCCTTGTACATCGAAAAACCACCGCCTGCCGATTACATGTATTACTGCAAATTGAGACTCAACAAGACCGAGGACGACATTGGCGTCTGTCTCAACAAAGTTGCCGTTGGCCGTAAGTTTCATCTTTTTTTATCATGCTCAAGTTTGCAACGTTGGAATGCAACGAAAATATGTGAATTTATTGATGATTCGTTCAATTTTCAATGTCATCTCAAATTTTCAAGCCAATATGCTTTTCGGGTGGCAAAAATCGATCATTTCATCAGCGTAATTACATTCTGCGCTTGAATTATTATTTTTGCTCAAGATAAACAAGAATTTCGTCGCATTCCAACGATGCAAACTTCAGAGTCATCTTTTTTTTTTTTTATTTCACCTCCAAAACCACCGAAACTAAAAATTCCATGATTCTGAAGTTTCCATCGATGGAATGCAACGAAATTCCGTTAATTCTTCAGCAGAGCCAATAATTATTATCCAATATTTGGTCCGGCCAATAAAACAATTCTCTCTTGCGACTTAAACACTCAATCGACCTAAAAAATTGCCACGATTTTCAAAATTCAATAAATAATCAATAGAAAAAATGTTTTTCGGTGAATCTCAACGTTGCAAACTTCAGAGTCATAAAATTCCAAACTTTTTTTTTATCGTGCATATTTCTTTCCATGTTGTTTCCACCCGGACGATAAACAATCAATGTCGAGCTGCTCGCACATTTTTATTCCTCTCAGACTTTCAAATTTCGTTTTATCTTGTCAAGACACAGTGTTCAGTGAATTAAGCTCGTTTCGTACACTCGTTGCTTAATGGTTTTTTTTACGTCACAATTTCAAGAGTCCTAGAGACTAATTAATTAAACTCTTCTCGAGAATACTGAAAAATTCCGTCGGTTTACAAACATTCAAGTTCCCTTATGAATTTTCATTAAAATTTTCCATTTTCTCACATTTCCCATAAGCGAATGTCGCGAAATTACGATGTTGAAGATTGCGTCGTTGGAATGCAACGAAATTCTTTTTTCACTTCCTTTTAAATTGAGATTCTGATTCAATATTCGAATATTCAATATTCTTTAGGAACAAAACACAAAATCGGTACAAAAATTGTCATGGTTTTTCAAATTAAACAAAAAATTGACGAAAAAGTTTTTTTTGCGGTGCATCTCAACGTTGCGAACTTCAGGGTCATGAAAAATTACTTTTCCGTTCTTTATTCCTGCAATATTTTGAATTTTCATCCATTTCTGCACGAGCTTTAACGATTATTCGAAAAAATGGCAATGAAAATTCCCTTTTTTGAGTAAATTTTCGTGAAAAAGAAAATTTATACTCGAAAGCCTTATTTTACGTCCTTGAAGTTCGCAAACTTTTGCACCGCGAATTTTCCCACCGATTTAGTGTTTGAATCGTAAAAAATGATCGTTTTGTGGTCGTAACTGAATGTTGAATGAGAATCTGAAACTCTGCCAAAGACAGAAACAGATTTTCGTTGCTTTCCGCGTTGATTCGTTGTCATTTTAGTGGCGCTTCGTGGCGTTGGATGACGCAACGAAAGCCCAGAGTGGTCAAGGGTTAACAACCTTTAGGCATTGTTATTATTGGAAAGCGATATGCGTTACATATTCAGAGATTACTAAATATAATACAATTCCTGGATTTTGCCGGAGCCGACAATTCGGTCAAAAAAGAAATTGAATTATAGCCTGATATAATTGTAAAATATGATCCTAAAGTTTGCATCGTTGGAATGCAACGGAATTCTGCTATTTCTTCAGCAGAGCCAATAATTATTATTCAATATTTGCTCCGGCCAATAAAACGATTCTCTCTTGCGACCAAAAAACTCAATCGACTCAAAAAATTGCGACGATTTTCAAAATTCAATAAATAATCAATAGAAAAAATGTTTTTCGTTGAATCTCAACGTTGCAAACTTCAGAGTCATTGTAAAATAATAAATTGACACGGTTTAAAAACGCACGCGCAAAATATGTTCGAGCCGAATGATCGTTAGATTTTCCAGCGAGTAATCTGATCGAGAAGTCCGTTTATCAGCAGAGTGTGACGATTCTGAAAAATGTTAGTTCGAAAAAACTCTCACGTCCTTCTCAATGGAGCGGGAAAAAAATTGGAGCTTCCACTCACATAGGGAACATCACTCTCGGCTTTATTGTACTATGTTGTTGCGTCGAGCGATCGGGAGGAGAAAAAAAGCGAAGGAAAAAAAACGTATTCATTTATTTATCTTTATCGTGAGAGAGGGTCAAGAGGTGCTTTTCACAGGAACAAGACGCGCTATTCATCGCTCTTTCGTTGCCTCGATTTCTCCGATCGACCCAATAATCATGACCGAATCTCAGAAATTCTCAATTTATCGTTTTTCACGTCGAGACAACGCGACACGTTTCGGGAATTTCATTTTACTCGCAATTTGCCTCGAATTTATGAAATCGCAACAAAAACAGCGTCGAAAATAATTATTATCGGGAAATCGGGAAATTAATCGATTCAGCTTTCGCAGAAAAATGATGAAGAAAATGAGCTCGAACTTTTTAGCAACGATTCTGGCAGAAAAACGAGTCAAAATTGGAAAATTCCTTTTTTCTTTCGGAGCAATTTCGTGTTGTTAAAGTTGTTAAGGTTATCGTGATGATTCATAAAGACACGCAAGATTCGAGCCATCAGTGCAAAGGCACGTGCCAACGTTGAGACGCGTTAACGAATTTCGGCACTTTGACATCTCGACGTTTGATTAATTGCAGGAAAACTAGAGAAAACGATTTCTTCGACTTTTTCAGTCTTTGACTTGCTCCCCGTAGTAATAATTTTGCAATTTCCGGCTGAAAATTCTTGCTCAGAGCGAAATAAACTTGAGCGACGTTCTTTATCGATGACGCTGAGGTTTGCACCGTTGGGCGGCAACGAAAAATACTTGCCCTATGAATTTTTCGTTGAATTTCAAAAACCATGACGATTTTCGTAGCGATTTTGCGTTTTGATCCTAAAAAGATATCGTTTTATTGACCTGATCAAATATTTAATGAGAATCTCGAGAACTGCTCAAGAAAAAACGGAATTTCGTTGCATTTCAACGATGCAAACTTCAACATCGTCTTTGTCGAAGGAAAAGAGAAAATCTGACGAAAAATACTGCAGGATTCAAGTCCGGAGGATCGTCGTTGTCAATATTGTTTTTATCGATTACAGACAAGCCTCAAGAGCCTCAAAACTTTACGTGCATATCGCAGAATTGGGAAAACGTAATATGCACCTGGGAACCCGTCCACAATTACGTAACGACGAAATACGATCTGGTATTCAAGTTGCCAGGGCGAGCGGGCGGCCGCAAGCTTTATCCTTGTCCAAAGGAGAATCAAAAGTCTCTGCCGCCTAATACTTGCTTGTGGGACACAACAACGAATCCCATTTATCGACAGCCCTACGATTATTACACGTTTATTCTCAACGTCACGAATGTTTTGGGTGCGATCAGCATTTCCTACAAATTCCATCACTTTGCCCACGGTAAGTTACGAATCCAACAAAAAATCATCTTGATCATCCATTGAGAAGAAAAAAATCAAGATTCACAAATTAACTTCGTTTTCTTGACTCGCAGTGATTCCCGCTCGACCAGCAAACCTCTCAGTCGTCAATAAAACTTTGAGCAGTACTTTGCTGCATTGGGACGTTCCGTTTCCGATGCAAAACTTCCCTCCGGGTCTTCATCACAGAGTCGCGTATCAGCACCAGTGGAATAATCGAAGAACTTGGAAAGTAAGTACGAAAAACAGAAACGACGATTAATTATCGACCAACATTCGCTTCCGTTATTCGATGTGCAAAAGTTTCCGGTACTTTCCCGAAACTCTCTTATTCTCGTCAATTTAACGCGAAATTTGATGATAACTTCAACTTCCGCGGAAGTGTTTGCGTATCGTTCTTCATTTCCGTGTTTTTCATAGGTTCTCATTAATCATTCTTATCTCCACAAAGTTACAACACCATTTTTGACTCTTGCAATATTTCATTCCGTCACCGAGCCGCTCGTTCAATGAAATCATCGAATAAACAGTCTCCAACGAATTTCCACCTTGGACACTGAAAGAAAACGTTTAAAAATCCGAGAATATGAAGTTTATTTTTAAAAAATTGATTCTCCGCCTCGTTGCACGAATTTCCATTTTTTTTCTTCATATTTCACAGTTTTAATGACGATACATTAGCGTTAAAAACGAAAATCCTTCGAAAATATGAAGTTTATTTGTAAGAAATGATTCTCCGCCTCGTTGCACGAATTTCCAATTTTTTCTTCATCATTTCACAATTTTCATGACGTTTCTTTAGCGTTAAAAACGAAAATCATTCGAGAATATAAAGTTTGTTGAAAAAAATGATTCTCCGCCTCGTTGCATGAATTTCCAATTTTTTCTTCATCATTTCATAATTTTAATGACGTTTCTTTAGCGTTAAAAACGAAAATCATCCGACAATATGAAGTTGAATGAAAAAAAAAATGATTCTCCGCCTCGTTGCATGAATTTTCATTTTTTTTCTCATCATTTTACAAGTTTAATGACGTTACTTTAGCGTTGAAAGCGAAAATCATCCGACAATATGAAGTTTATTGAAAAAAAAAATGATTCTCCGCCTCGTTGCACGAATTTCCATGTTTTTCTTCATCATTTCACAATTTTGATGACGTTACTTTAGCCTTAAAAACGAAAATCATTCGAGAATATAAAGTTTATCGAAAGAAAATGATTCTCCGCCTCGTTGCATGAATTTTCATATTTTTTTTCATTATTTCACAATTTTAATGACATTACTTTTTGGTTAAAATGAAAAAAGGTGCTCAACATAACGAGCGACCCTCATGCGAAGAAGCGGTACTACAATCTCGTTGGTCTCGAGCACGCAAACACGATGTATGACGTTCGTGTGTTTATGAAAAGTGCACTGGCGACGGGAGAAGACAAATGGAGTAAATTCAGCAACGTGACGTTCCGGACTCCACCGCGATGTAAGTTTATCCGATCGAAATATCTCTCGTTATGCGTCTCGCCCTCGAGCCATATATTTTGTTTATACGTGCGTACGATATTGACAATACCGGCGAAAAAAATAGACGCAGGGTTATCGAGTTACAAACGTTACGTCGATCGAGCAGTTTGTTTTTTATTTATTACTCCACAGTGCCCGGTTTACCGCCACGTACCGACATCGGCAGTTTCGAGATAACCGAGAATAACGCAAACAGAGATGTTTTTTTGTACTGGCAATCTATACCCGCCTATATGGAGAACGCTGATAAATTCAAGTATCAGGTCTCGCACGTTGAAGAGAACGGACGAAAAATCAATCTTCTCCCAAACGAAACTACTCGAACTTACGCCAAGTTCAAGGGCATCAGCTTCAACAGTTTCCGCTTCGAGATTGTCACTACCAACCTCCTCGGGGCCAATAAAGAGGCGGCAAAAATTCACGTACCCAGCAGGCTGGAGAGTGAGTACACGATTCTAATCATAAACTTCACTCTAGACCCACAAACCCATTTTTTCCACCTTTCAACTACAAACTGGCTCAAATATTCGCTCCACGTGTTTCTTCTTCGTAAAATCGTCTCGAAAGCATTAAATTGACTTTTAGATACACGAATCTTTTCGTTTTTTCGTGCCAAAGAGAATCGCGCAGAGCAAATTCAATTTTGGCGAAGTTTAGTCGGTGACAAATCGATTTAAATGTCTAACGTGCTGAAAAATTGATTTGGAAAGTTTTTCGCAACGGAATCAGAGTGAAAATTAATCTGGTCATCAACATAATCAAATTGTATCGTCCAAGTGATAAATTCGACGCGAGCAACTCAAAGGATGTGCAGAAAAAATTATTTTTCGAATAATCCGAACGTCCAATGAAACATAAACCAAAATTTTCATTGCAGTGCCAGCGGAACCTTTGGCTTTCACTAAAATCGCATTCGACAACGGACTCTACGAATTGTCTTGGAAGCCGCCGCTTGTGAAATCCGAGGACATAACGAATTACACGATATTCTGGTGCGACAACGAACGCGATCGGCCTTGGCAATGCACCGTAAGTCTCCATATTTCTTATCCCCCCCCCCCCCCCAGGCAGTTGTCTCGCTAAATCGATTTCTTCCTCAATGACAAGACACATTCCATTGTATTATCAAGAAATTCTTCGCAAATTTTCCAATAGATTCATCCTCCTTCATTCGGAGCATTAGAAGAATTTATAAACATTGTTTTTTCTTTCTATTAATTACAAATACGTGAAATTTTTCCGCGGCAACAATAATTTCACGTGGAAAAGCCCAAATTCAAAAGACTCGGAACTTTTTTCTTCGTAAATTTCTATAAAATATGTCGAGTGACATTAATTTAATGGCACGAATAATACGAGCGTTTTGAAAAATCTACGGGAGCCTTAAAAAACATTGATCCTCCGTAGACACACTGCAATTATCGCACATGACACTGAAGTTCGCAACTTTGAAATCCAAAGAAAAATGTTTTTTATCTTTATTTTTTGTTCAATTTAAAAAACAACAACAATTTTCGTATCGATTTTGTGTTGAAATCCTAAAAAGCGATCGTTTAATTGTCCTGATTAAAAATCGAATGAGAATCGTGAGCTGTGCTCAAGAAGAAACAGAATTTCGTTGCATTCCAACGATGCAAACTTCAACATCGTTTATCCCACCTCCCTAGACACACATGGGTCTGTGGTGTTCTGCTGTTTTTTTACTGTGTTTGGACTCGTTTTAATAAACTGGAAAATTCAGAAAAGTAGTTCTGGATCGATGGAAAGAGAGTCTGCACTGGGTGATGGATGAAAATTCTTTTTTTCATGGTAATTTAATGGTAATCGATTCGGAAAACGAGAAATTTACGCGATTTGCTGAATGGGCTGGGGAGTCGAAACTCTTGTGTGTCTACGGAGGGTTGGAGTTTATGATCTTGAAGTTTGCATCGTTGGAATGCAACGAAATTCTGTTATTTCTTCAGCAGAGACAATAATTATTATTGAATATTTGGTCCGGCCAATAATACAATTCTCTCTTGCTACCAAAAAACTCAATCGATTAAAAAAATTGCCACGATTTTCAAAATTCAGTAAATAATCAATAGAAAAAATGTTTTTCGTGGAATCTCAACGTTGCAAACTTCAGAGTCGATTGGAGTTTAGCGGCAAAATTGCGTGCTGAAAAAAGCGACTTGTGTTTGGATTTCAAGGGTTATCTGGATTGGATTCACGTGTCAAAAAGTACGACGTTGTACAACGTGACGGTACCGGATCCAACGAAAGTTTATCAGTTTGCAATATCGGCGAATACTGCTCGAGCGAGCAGCGGAATGGTTTGGGCCTCGTGTACAGTGATTCACAACAAAGTCGTTGGTAAAATGAAGTCCGTATGGATAAATCGTATTGGATCAGATTTCATAGAAGTCGGTTGGAAGCTCGAATGTTCGGACCGTATCGGAGTGGTTGAAAGTTTCAAAATTTACTATTGCCCGATCGTGTCGCCGTACAATTCGAATTGCAAAGAGCCAAAATTGAACAGAACGATAAAAGCGAATCGCGCGGCGATTCACGGCATCGTCGACGGCCTGAAACCCTACACGACGTACATGTTAGCCGTGGCTGTCGTGACGAAAAATGGCGAGGGACTTCACAGCGATCCTCTTCACAATACGACGCTCGAAGCCGCCCCGAGAACGCCGCCGCATAATATTCGCGTAACAAACGTGACAAACACGAGCATGTCCCTCTCGTGGGATCCACCGGCTGCGATGAACGGTGTCTTGCGATACTATACCGTTAACTACAACGAAAACACCCTCAACGTCGACGAGGACCATCACGTTATGCTGCACGATCTTCTGCCTCACAAAAATTACACAATTCGCATTTCCGCTTGTACAGTCTCGTGCAGCGTCAAATCTTCGCCTATTTTCGCGATAACAGAAATTGGCAGACCCGGCAAAATTGGCAAACAACCAACCGTCAAATTTATGAATTCGAGCCAAGTTCTCGTTCGGTGGGAAGAGCCTGCCAATCCGGGAGGATTCTTGGATTATTATCAAATCTGGGCCGCTGATGGCGAAATTCGAAACAGTACCAAAACCGGTGAGCCAAAAACATGAAAATTACGAAGTAAAAACTTGATTAATTGATCCATTTTCTTTAGAAACTTACACTCGTTGCTTTGTTTCGTTCTGCAGAGGCTTATTTACCGATTGCGGACTGTATGACTGTCGGACGCGAACTATTGTATCTTTTCCGGGTTCGTGCCGTAAATATTGCGCTTGATGGTTCCCATATCGAAGGACCGTGGTCGGCCACTGGCGAAGGAACTTGCTACAGCGATGGTTTGTTCACCAAATAATTAGTTCTCAAATCCATAAAAATTTCAATCTCTATCCCTTTCTGGCTTGATTTTGTCAAAATCTCGAGTCTGAAAATTCTCCCTGAAGCCGCAAAACCGTTTGTCACAGTCCCAGACGAATTTTCATCCTGAAACTTTATCATCCAACTTTTTTCTTGTGTTTAACAATTATTTTCCATTTCGCAGGTCCGTCCTTCAGAGTTTGGGTCGTAATTTGGATAATCGGCGCTCTGAGTTGTTTGGCATTTCTTTCTTGTCTCGCGTACGCGTCGAAGAGGTAAATAGAATGAAAATTTCAGCATTAACAATCTCCAAATCGATGTAAAGTCGAAAATGTTGAAAAAACGATGAATTTTTTTGAATTAAATGAACTAAATTGTTTTTTATGTTTGGTAGGATGTGGCTCAAGTGCAAAGCGATGCAGGACGTGGAAGTCAAATTACCACCTGGCCTGACACCGAACATGGTAAGCAGAAAAATTTCCTCGGCGAATTGCGTGCGCGTCACAATCATTGTCGCGGTCTAAATTTCATACTACTCGAGAAATAAAATTAGTCGTTTCCTTCGTTGCAGAAATTATTGCAGAAAGTGGGTGAGCAACATATTCGGCAGTCGTCGGTGGATTCGAGCGGTTGTTCCAGCGGCCAGGAGTCGGTGACGTCGTCCCTGACGTCGGATTCTCACGTGTCGAGTGACAGCGGAGCGGACGTTGATCCTCGAGTAAATCCGCCGGGGAATAAATTGTTGGAGACGGCGCCGAGCTGGGAATCGTCGAGTCTGCGTCAACGAAACGTCGGGACGTCGCGGCCCCTCGGAGCTGCTGCTAACGAATCGCCGCGCTGGGATTCTTACGTGAAAGTCGCGAAAGCTGGTGAGCCAGTGCTCGACGATACACTTTCGCTGGCCAGGTCGACCCCCAACTTGACCGACAGCACGGGAGGCTACGCGGCTTCGCCGCACGCGTGGTCGTCCACGGGATACGTCAGTATGCCGTCGTCGGAGGAACTTTCCAGCAACCCGAGTCCCGTGCCGAAAGAAACTGCGAGCAATCCACCGGCCGGCGGCGGTTACAGCGTCGTCGGAGTCGCTCCGAAGCCGATACTGCGCACGAAGAACGAAGATCGTTCGAGTGACCTCACAAACGCAATGATCGTTAAGCCGCTAGAGTCAAAAGCAACGATGCCGTACGTGAGCCTCGCGTCGCTCGAGCAAACGACGAAAAACAAATCAGCATTGAAATCTGCCATCGGAAATCGAGATCTCGACGATCTTGACGAACTTTCTTTCATCGAGCCCGATACTCACGAGCCCACGATGGACACTAGCACGTCCAAGCCTTACGTACAAACGGGCCTTTTGGACACGTTGAAAAAGCCTCAATTCCCTGGATTATCGAGCCAGGAAGACTCGTCGGAAGCATCGACGGACACCGCGTCACGAGAATCCTTCGTGTCTTGTTTCAAAAATCCGACAGCCAAACCGAGAAATTCCGAAACAGCGTCCAAAACATCTCTCAGCTGGATGCCCGAACTCGTGACCTCGAGCTCGTTGCCCCGAGGCGACGATCTTCCCAGTAACAATCCCGTCTCCACGGGCCAAACAACGAAACCTTACGTCACAGCTGCTGCTTTCCAGTTGCTCCAACAACGCGACAAGAAGGAAGAATCAACGACCAACCAAAATATCGATGAGTCGACCAAAAAGAACTTGAGCCCGGGCTATTCGCTCTGGCAAAGCGACACCACGGCGGACGACACGGAAACCGCCACGCCCGATAGCAACCTCGAAAAATTCAGCAACAAACGCTCTCCTAGTTACGTCCTCGTCGGGGAAAATCCGAAGATCGAGCCGCAACAAAATCCCACTGGGAATTCCGGGTACGTTCAGCATCAGAGATTCGACAAACATTTGCAACCGAGAGTCGAGCCAGCGACATCGTCGCCGGACGAACGATACAGCAAAGTCAGTGTCGCCCCCAACACGATTCAATGAAACTGCGACGTTTCGCCTTTTTCTTAGTTTCATTCGTTTTTTCATTTCTTTTGCCAACAACGACTCTTGGTTCGTGACGAACTACTGTAAATTCTGAGGAATCGATGCTTCCGTTATCGATTCCGGCGCTCAGCTACTCGAGTGGCCATTGCTGTCCATGACGACACTGAAAAACTTGATTTTTTTGTTTTTTGTTTATTTTTTTTTTTGTAAGAATGGAAAAATATCAATAATCCTACGTCCGAAATAGCAATTGGGACGCCTATCGAGCTTCGTGTCTCTCTCACTTTTGAGTCTTGCCGTATAGCACGAAATTATGGGCAATCGAGAGTCCGTAGGGAAGGGGCCGAGAGAAAAATCAGACAGAATATTCGCTCCAAAAACGTTCGAAACGAGTTTGTACAAAATGACGTTCTTTTGTAAAATACTGATTAATGTTGGGCCCGTGATTCAATGGGTCAATCGTCGTCCATCCGTTTTTCAGGTGGTTGAAAAAGAGAAGAACGTTTTTTATAAAATCGTTCAAAATTTTCGTGAAATTTGTTTTTTTTTTCTTTTACAAGTCGCAATTTTCGTGACACGTGATTTTTGGGCAAAAGTGTAAAACTTTCGAGGTAATCTCGAAAAAGTGAAAAATGCTCCTTTCGTTTCAACCGCCTTGAATATATTTATATTACGATAGCGAGAGCGTGATTGTAAAACGTAATTTAAGGAGTCGAGGAGTTTTTGAGCGAGAAGAACAAATTCAGGTCACATTTTGCATGATAAAAATCGAATCCCACATTTTTGCCTCTTCGAAAACATTTTCCTCCCTTTTTGTGCTTGTCGTTGACCAGTTTGTTACTTTTATTATTGTTCGGTTCTTAACTAACGAAAATAATGGGCGCTATTGATAATTGTCACTTTTTTTTGCTTTGGGCTTTTCCGAAATATCGATCATTGAAACTATCTTTGCCCCTGGAATAATTTGTGCGAGTTAATTCATTTCGCCGGTGCGTTAACGTCGCGATCGAAATCATGAACTCGCGAGGGCTTTTCTTATATTTATATATATCCATTATATATTTTTTCCTTCGCACACGAGCCACTGAATCGAGACGAGACTTGGGTCACAGAAATTCAAGTGCTTGATACAAATGTACAAACGTTTTTTTCGACACCAACCATTCGGAGTAGACAAAAAAAATTCTGAGCAATTAAAAAAGCAGAAAATTTCAAACTGCTCGATCGAAGACAGGGTTTTTGAGGGGAGTCGAAGAAAAAATAATGAACAAAAATTAATGTCGATTATTTTCTCACTTTCGTCATTAAAGATGCAATAAAATGAAGCACGACATCGAAGTTTTCATGAAAACATGAAGAATTCATTTTTTATTAATGATTTTGATAATTAATTCACTTTTTCCACATTTTTTGGAATACTGAACGAAAATTTTGTGCTCGGCTTAAAAAAATGATCAATTTTCGTTGCATTTCAACGATGCAAACTTCAACATCGTTTGTCTACGTTTGTCGAACTAGAAAAATGACTATGATACATGACAAGGATGTGCTCCGGTTAGGCTTAAAGTAACGGTTTATGAAATAACTTTAACTTCAATCATAACGATCAATCTGCATGCCATTTTTTTTCCTTTCTTTTGTCTTGATTAAATACCAATGTGCAAACAGCTGATGAAAAAGGAAAAGAAGGTTCAATTTTACGTACGCATAATATGTTAAGCTAGTCATTGAGAGGATGTACATTCGTTTGTTTTGCGGGCCTTTTTCCCACACGACATGCTCTTTGCATCTTTCTTCTCACAGCTGCCTCATCGGATAGTCCAATTAAAAAAAAAAACCTCATCGTCGTTAAAAGTTCTTCACAGTATCGAGTTTCCATCTTTTTTTTACTATTTTTTCGTAAACTTCACAGCAACCAGGCACTCTCGAAACGCATTGAGAAAAATTACCAATTCGTCAAAGTTCTTTACGCTCTTGCATCGTTTTTGTTGCGAGGAAACGAAAATTTCACTATCGCGCAATTGTTTCCAATTGATTGTCCATTTTTCCTCAAATTCAAAAATATTGCGCTCATGTTCAGATTCTTTTTTATTATGAAAGAAATGCTGTTGAATGGGACCAGAAAAACTTGCGTGTCGTTCGGGAATCAGAGCCCGAACCGTCGACGACTGTCGGTGTGGGGAAAAAAAATAAAAATCGTTCAAGGCAATGGGAGTCCCTTAGAATTTATACGAATCGTGATTTTCTTCAAATTTCCACAATTTCAATGACAAACGATCGTTTCGATACACAGTCGTGAACAATCGGCCGCGACGAAGCGTTTAGATCGAAGGGAAAATTGCACATGCGAAAAAATAGCGATGGCGAAAAGATCGCAGAGACTTGATCCGCCCAAGAAACAACGAAATGCGGGAGAACGATGAAATAAAAAATAAAAAAAATTAATAAACACCTGTCTGGAATCGAGCTTACGTAATGTAAACGTACGAATTTAAATAGTTAACGGTGAAGATATTTATAAAACGATTATTGATAAAGTGGGGACGAAAGGTGGACAATTTAGCGTAACGCAAAAAAAAAAAAACAACGGCCTAAAAAGCAGAAAAAGGAACGGTCGAGATGAAGAAAACTGACGACGATCTCGCCTCTTTGTTGTGAGAAAATCGTGTGTGCGAATTCGTAGTCTGTGCTACGAAGAAATGTCCGTGCGAACCCCGCAAACGCGAGATTTTGCCTCAAAACTCGATCTGTATTTTTGAATGGAACGCCGCAACCGGGCGGCAAGAAAAGTACAAAAAATTAGAGCAACAGCCCTTTTTGCAAAACGAAACAAGTTTCTAATTTCAAACGAGCTAATATTTCTCTCGTCACGATTTCTTGGATATTTCGCTTCGTAGCACAGATTTAAATAGAATTAACTAAAGTGCAGGTCTAATGTGAATGTTAATAAGGAATTGCATCTCTTAGGTTTTTATAGATTCTCTTGGCCCTCTTTCCCTGCTTGATTGCCCCCTCATTGTACATAGTTCTATCATCTCATGTTTTTGTTATATATTTATAAATAAAACGAACGAAATACTTGAGCGCACGTTTAGAATAATAAAGCATAGTTAACTAGATTAATGGATAATGCATGATGAATGGAGAGGAACAATAACAATGATTAACATTGTAAGTACGTGTTACAGAGAGCGTGGAATTGCAAGTTTTTCAATCTCAATGATAGACCACAACATATTGTCACTGTTTAATTAATTATAAAATAACATTGCCTTACGCGTTTGGGCTCCGCGCAAAAATAAGTTTGGTCGCGTCGTTGCTACTCGTTTTTTTTTTGTATCATCTTTTATGTCGTTTTTTCTCTTCAACTCGTGTAATCAAATTTTTTGTATAAACCTAGAGAATCGTCGATTGATCGATCAAGTCGGTTGTTTTTTTTTTTTTTGGGATTCCGAGGGTAAAATTTGTTTTTTTCTTCTAATGTCCAGTCACTCCGGTTAAGGTGATTTGCAAACTCGATGCACGTGACACGAGGGATGTGAAGGACGAAGAATTTCGTATATGCAATCTGCTCAGTGCAATGACCCACAATCGACTGAATTTTTGTAAATATATTTCTATGGTTAATATTATTTCTATCATCGCTAAACATTTTTGTCACAATTAAAAACGTTGATTTAATTTTTCTTAGAGTCATTACGCGAGCATGACATTGAAAGAGAGAAAAAACAGGTTTATGCACGAGATCAATTTTTCACAAATCCTCAATTTTTTCTCAGTAGCTTTCCTTTTTCGTTGACACTCACGAGCCTCGATCTAAGTGTTTGAAATTAATCATATCACCCAATTATCGTCATTTCCTTTCGTACCAACGAGCCATTCACACGATTCACAGCTTGAATAATAATTGTACTCAACACGAAGAAAGCTGCTGAAAAAGAAACGAAAAAAAATAACGAAAACGTTGTACAGTATATTGTAAAATATATTTTTACAATTTGATTCGTTTTTTTTTTAAATTATTTATTATTCTTAATTCCATGCGAATTATCTGTTTATACAATTGTCCTTTTTGATTCTTCAATACTCTTACTGCATTCTGTGCAATTTCAAACCTTATGCCATCGAGGTATGCCATTTGAACCTTGCCATTTACGTTTTTTTCTCTCACCGTAAAACAATACGTGGAAAACACATTTCATTCGATTTGCCGGAGCAAACAATTTTACTACATGTTTCATCTTGAAATCTGTGAAAAAATTTGTACCTTTTATCATCAAGTTTCAATCAACTTTCAACGTAACACGAAGAAAGGTGCTGCAGGACGTTTATTTGCCTCGAACGAAAATGACTAATCTCGTTCGTTTTCAATTTACGAAACATTTGAATCACACGTATGAGCTCAATTTTTTACTTTTATGAAAAGATTAAGCGAAAGGGTACGCAGCTCATGCGAACAGTCTGAATTCGTCCTAATGAAAAATGTGTGCTTTAGTGGATACGAAACAAAAAAACTAACACAAAGTTTGAGCTATATGTATATATAAATATATATATATATATACACTCGATGTTTATAACGTTTTCAATTAAATTTAGATTTAATATTAATAAGAATGTTTATTTTATATGACGGAAAGTATATATTTATTTGGAGATATAAATGAAAATTGTTTTAGATCTCGCAAAAATACATAGTGTAAAATATACTCATTGATATGCTCGGAAAAAATTCTCCTTCATTTTGTCCTCCTGGTTCATGCTTTTTGTTCATTCAGAGCGAGGCAGTCTCACAGTGGCAACGTGCTTGGCTTATAATCAGCGAGTACGCGTAAAAATGTAGGTCAACGGCGTGAGAGTGGAATGAAAAAATCGTGGAAGGAATGAAGCCAAGTTAGGATAAGCCTGTAAAAATCTAGAAAAGGTTTTAATTGAGAAATCGATCGATTTTGTTATTAATACGATTTATTCATACATGGGCTATGTTACAATTTATATTTCATATACATAACTACATATGAATGAATTTAAACGTTCTGGCGTCCCCTTGGAATCTACGCGCAATGCGTAAAGTTGGCGTAGTCGTCGTGAGTGATTTTGATTCAATTTTAGCCTCGCGATCGCAAACTTTTACGGGAAAGTCGCTTTCGTTTCTTTTCCGGGGGAGCTGAACGCGATTGTTTTTTTCTTCATGTTAATACTTTTTCGTAGGCGACAATGAACGGATTTCGCCTACAATTATTCGACATACTTAGCACGATATCGAGCCCACTTATTCGATAACTTCCTCATCTCCGACTTTGATCTCGACAAACAACCGTTTACATTTTTGTCCGTCGTCGGGTTTTAGGCCGTTCTGCGGCTAGGAACAAACCAAATTTTCCTTTCAGTCGTACACATTTTTAAAATCTTTTGTTTATGCGGCTAACTAAAGTTCTGTCCATTTTATTATTCAAGTTCCAATGTACAAAGCGATCAACAATTCTAAGAGCTTCAGACACCTCGAGAATAATCGAAGGATTTCACAATTGGAAAAATTAAAACGTAACACGCAATTGTGTGTTCGGCTGATAAAATTTCAAGTAAAATTCAACTTGCGGCTTTCTTTTTTGTACTCAATCTCTCCAAGAGCCTTTGGTATGCAATTTTAATTATTTTTCGGTATATTTACAGAAACAGATTCGGCTGTATCGAGAATTTTTTAATCGGATCTATCGGGTTTTGAAAATTTAAGAAAATCTTCAAAAATATTCTGTTTCGTTATTTTTTTTTGTGTTTGCTTTTTTTTTTACAAATTCGTAACAAACGCTTGTTCGGAAAAACGATCCGAAAGGATTCTTTCGTTGAAATGTCAAAGTTTTTGAAAAAACTTTTTCACAGCGTCGAAGATCGCATCGTTGGCCTACAACGAAATTTTTCTTCTCTAATGAGAATGATTTTCTACGGAATTTCAATCGCACGGAAATTTTCTTCACCTCCAAGATAAAAATGAGAGAAAATAATGAGAATTGAAAAATTTGGAGAAACGGAGAACGAAGCGTTTCCTGCCGGACCTCAACGATGCAAACTTCAACCGAGTTTTTCTTTCCATTGATTTCCTGAGCTGAGTTTCAAATTTGCTCTAAATTTGCCTTCGCTTTATTTACAGATGGCGAAAGTTGGTCTACGAAAAACTGAATTGATTCTCCATCGTTAACTAACGGCGTGGTTCGGATTTTTAATTAGTTGGCAAGTTTTCGAAATTTACGAAAGCCCGGAGAGGAGAAGCGCGCGAGCGACTATTTCGCTCGTCGTTTTTCTTTCGGAATTCGTCGATTTACGGGTTTATTCTCATTCTCAGTGAGAACGTTGTCGGTTTTGTCTTTTCCGCACATTCAATACGAAGCGATATCGTCGTCTGCTACGAATACGAGAAACAGATACGGCGTTTTATAACGAGAAATCCAATCGATGGATTCTTGAAGCGATAAAATTGTCAACGAAAATGGTGAAGCTCGTGAAAGATAAACAAAGAGAATAAAAATGCTTCATTGGTTTCGTTAGATTGGAAGAAACGAATGTACGCACCAAAAGGCAATCAATAGGACGAAAATAATAATCTCTATAGAGATTTACGTAACAACGAATCGAATACGAGAATAAAAATAAAACGGGACAATGCCATCGCACTTTTCTACTAATACTTGTTAGTTGCAATGATTCAGGGATGTCCCACACGTTTGGGGGTGACGTCAAAGTCCCCGGTCCATGGCTGGAGTTTTAATAGCTAAAAAATGAATTATTTGCATGAAATAATTGAGAGCAAAAAATAATTGCATATTGCACATCAAAAAAAAGAAATTATTGTTCATTTACCGGTAATAATTGGGCTTGAACGGTCCTGCCTTGTTAAGGCCCATGTACTTTGCCTGCTCGTCCGTGAGTTCGGTCAGATGTGCATCGAACGTGGGTAAATGAAGGGAAGCGACGTATTCGTCTGTGTTGAAAATATATACAAAATCAATATCGCTCAATCCGTTGGAATGAGAGAATAAAAATAAACAATCTCCCTATTGGAACCGACGACCTACCCATTTTCTTGGGGAGCAAATATACGTCGCTTTTGTAACGTCCAGGCGGTGCATTGAACAGTTCGATGAGTGCCAATGCCTGCGTCGCAGCCGTTATCGATACCACGAACGATGGAATACTCGAGCACGAGAGATTAACCAAACGACCTTCCGCCAGTAAAACAATCCGCTTTCCATCTGGCCAGATTACATGATCGACCTGCGATCGTACTTTTTCCCATGTCAGGTCAGGCGTTCGGAGGCTATTCTGTTGTCAATCATGTCCACATACAATAATTTTATAAAAATAATTTCAAAAACAATTGACCTCGAAATTTTGGAAATTATAAATAATCCGACAAAATTTTGTGCGGCTTTTGCTGAAAATTGCTCCGAATTGTAATTCAAATTTTTTAATTTCGATTCTCAATTAAAAATAATTTTAAAAAATACGAGTCTGAAGTTTGTAACGTTCAGATTAAACGAAAAATATTGTTTTTGTCAATTTATTATTGAATTTTGGAAATTATGGCTATTTTTCGTCTCGGTTTGAGTTTATGGGACTCAAGAGACGATCCGGACCAAATTTGCATTATAATTATGAGCTCTGTCGAACGAAAAACAAAATTTCGTTGCATACCAACGATGCAAACTTCAACATCTAAAAAAAATCAACATTTCGACACAATAAAAGGAAAAACGAAGACTGACACCTTTCCGCTAATAATTCAAGTTCCCAGGGCAGCTATTTATCATTTTTTCGAGTTTTTTTTTTCGGTAAAACGAATTACAAAGACAACGGATCGTGAATGAAGACTCTGAAGACTTGACTCTGAAGTTTGCAACGTTGAGATTCAACGAAAAGCATATTTTCTATTGATTATTTATTGAATTTTGAAAATCGTGGCAATTTTTTGAGTCGATTGAGTTTTTTGGTCGCAAGAGAGAATCGTTTTATTGGCCGGACCAAATATTCATTAATAATTATTGGCTCTGCTGAAGAAATAACAGAATTTCGTTGCATTCCAACGATGGAAACTTCAGGATCATAGAGGAGATTAGATTAGGAACGTACGATATCTATTTCGGTGTTGCTGTGACCCATGTTGCATACGACACATCCGTTTTTCATTTTGTCCATGTGTTCTCGAGTCACGACGTTTTTATTACCAGTTGCCGTTATGACGATATCAACGTTTCTAATGACTTCGTTGAGTTTCATCACTCTGAAGCCGTCCATGCTGTGAACAGAAATATTTGTTTCCAATGGCAAAGATGATGATTTTTTTTGCTCCTGCTTGATGCGCGCGGAGCGTGGAGCATTTTTATGCTTTTTGCTATTGAAAAATTGCCTTACCTCGCTTGCAATGCGCAGATGGGATCGATCTCCGTGATGTAAACGATGCAGCCCAAACCTTTGAGAGCCTGACAACATCCTTTACCAACTTCTCCGTATCCACAAATAACTACCTGTTTGCCACCGAACATGACGTCAGTCGAACGCTTCAAACTGTCAATTATACTCTCGCGACAACTGTAAAGACTGTCAAACTTGGTTTTCGTTACGCTGTCGTTTACGTTCATCGCTGGAACCGAAAGCTTTCCGGCTTTCGAGAGCTGGTACAATCTGTGCACGCCGGTCACGCTTTCCTCGACGATTCCTTGCAAATTGAATCCTTGTCTTAGAAAATTGCGCGTCCATATTGAATTTTGAATGAATTTTGAGTTTTTCAATCCTTTTTCAGCTTTCGGACACACTTGGGTCTGGAATTTCCAGCCGATTCAGCGAATCGCGTAAATTCCTCGTTTTTCGTATCGATTTTCGAAGATTTTTTTAACGAGTCCGTGGGCAGTAAAAAACGGCGGGATGCCCCAGACCCATGTGTGTCTAGGAGGAGTTAAATTGTTACCTTGAATCAATTTGAACATGGCGTTGTATTTCTTGAGCATTAAATGCGTCGCGTCGCCGCCATCGTCGAGAATCATATTCGGTTGCCAATTTTCGGCAGCGACACATTTGTCGATGCACCACCAAAAATCTTCTTCGGTTTCTCCGCGCCAAGCAAATATCGGATAACCGGCATGTGCCAGAGCCGCGGCAACTTCGTTCTGAGTCGAGTAAATATTGCACGCTGCCCATCTTACCTGAGCACCGAGTTCTATCAGAGTTTCGATGAGAACGGCCGTCTGAGCGTTGATGTGAGTGCATCCAACGATCTTGGCGTTCTTCAGAGGCTGTTGAGAAAGGACGAGACATTTTTTTCAGTTCATTTTCATTGTTAACTAATTAGCTCAACGGAATAATGGTTTTTAGTCAATTTTATTCTCGTTCACCATGTCGTCGGCTGCTCGTTTTCGCAATGCCATTATCCCAGGCATTTCTTGCTCAGCGATCTCAATTTCCCTTCGTCCAAACGCATGCTGATTTATGTTCCTAACGCAAAAATCCATGAAGCCTTTGTCCGTTTTCTGGATCTTTTCCCTCGGCGAGACATCGTCCTCGTCCGATGAACTTCCTGTATAAGATGCTGAGGTTGAACCGAACGTCAGCAAAAAGTGATGGGATATTAGTATGAAACACGGATGAACACGATCTTCCAATTCTCTTCTCCTCCCAGTTTTTTTCTTTTTTTCCCCAAGAGACGATCATGCACGTGCGGGAGATGGGTTAGTCGCGTTGAAATGATCCTGAAGTTTGCATCGTTGGGATGCAACGAAATTCTGTTATTTCTTCAGCAGAGCCAATAATTATTATTGAATATTTGGTCCGGCCAATAAAACGATTCTCTCTTGCGACCAAAAAACTCAATTGACTCAAAAATTTGCCACGACTTTCAAAATTCAATAAATAATCAATGGAAAAAATGTTTTCCGTTGAATCTCAACGTTGCAAACTTCAAAGTCATGCGTTGAAACGACACTGAAGTTCGCAACGTTGGAATTCAACGAAAAATACGATTTTGTATTCATTTTTTGTTCAATTTCAAAAACCATGACAATTTTCATACCGATTTTGTGTCTGGATCTTAAAAAAAGATTGTTTCATTTTCCTGGCGAAATATTGAATCAAAATTCTCAATAAAAAAGCGAATTTCGTTGCATTCCAACGATGCAAACTTCAACACCGTTAAAACTAATGATAAGCGGGATCATGATGCTTGCGTTTCGTTCGAAATCACTACGATCATTTGTTTCGTAAAAATAATGGAAATTCATCGATATTATTAAAAAAAGAAGTGCAGTGAGTTGGAAAGAATTTGTACACGATTAGTCCACATAGAGTCGGAATAAAATCCAATTTTCAATCATACCGGAGCTGTAGCTATCATTGCTGCTCGCTGACAAAGAGCGACTTCTGTAGCGGCTCGATTTCTTCAACGCTCCGGACTTGGATTCCTAGAAAACATGAGAATATTATTGAATGTCCAGCAGGCAAGGAGACAAAGGTGATTTTTTTCGGGGGAATTAGTTGGGATTGAAAAAAGTTGCGATGAATTCAATCGGACTATAAACATAAAAGTGCGAATGAAGCTATTCATTTGAGTTTCGTCTACGTGCGTAAATATTGTAAGAAAAAAAGGATAAACATAATATACATCGTACCAACAAGTATATCAATGTTATTCTTTTCATTGGCTTACGTATTTTCATCATTTAAAAGCAGCTTGTGTGTTTTTTTTTCTCTAATTTGTGGGATGAGGGATAATTTCAGTTTTGACCACACTCAATTGATTTTCTCTCCGTGCAGGAGCATTGAGAAACTATTGATAAACAAAATGTTGGTCGCCCGCAATCTATCCCAATGTCGTGTCGTGGATTAGCGTGGCCAGAGAGAGAGAGACAGAGAAAGAGAGAAATTCGTCGATTGACGAAAGATTAAGGGGAAGAAAAATAATCTCGAGATTCGATTGCCATGCATAGAAAAGAAAAAAAAAACTTCTTCACCTCAATCAGCTTTTTTTCAACCGTCTTTGTGTGTGTGTGTGTGTGTGTGGGTTTTTTTTCAACGCATGGACGCGGTCTTTTGAAAAGTTATTGCGAGAGCTCTCGCGAGGAACAAGGTTCGTGTAGTTCATCGAGATGTAACAACAACACTGGTGCATGACATTTATCGTTTTATTTTGGTATTTTTGTTATTTTTGACTTGTACAAAAATCAGAAGGATCGAAGCAATCCTCAAAGAGGAACGAGCATTTTCTATGGCAAAAGGTAATAAAAATTAATTTTACTCTGCATTGTTTCATACACAAATATTTCTTACTTACTAATTTTGTTCTCGGGCCGTGAAAGGCATTATTTGATGCCTCTAGGCTCTGAAATCACAACAACCACCATATCACAGTTTCAATTCCAACAGAAATTCAGAGTTCCGTAGCCGAGGTTTATTCAAAACTTGCAACGATTCTCTTGTACTTGCATTCTCGTATTTTCAACGCTCTCATTATTCTATTCTCCTCGATCGGTGCTTCAAAAAAGCAAGTGCACGCGTGTATTGGCAATTGCATTGGCTATTTTTCAAAATACAAAATTCTCATTCCAATCGAATGTATGAAAATTCAGTTTGGCTCGAATATGAAACTCGCTGACGCTAAATACGTCAAAATCCCTGGATCAGGACGATAAATAAATCGTCGTCAAAATTCATTTCAATTTACTCCTTCGCTCGACAAATAAAAATCAATGAAAATCAAATTTTCATCATTTTTCATAAACACTGAAAGTACAGTAGCGTAAAAAGTGCGGTTTTAGGCTTGCCTATTATCTACATCTAGTTTCTGACACAGCGTCAATGCAACAAGTGATTCTCTTCATAATAAACACGTACTTGTCAGACTAACATGATAATAATGTCCTATATGTTTCAAATAAAAACAAAGCGTTTAGACGTTTTATAACATTTATTTTGCATGCATTTTATTCGAGTGAATCATTTTGTACAAAGGTCATCGAGTATTTCGAATTTTTTCAGTTATTTCATTTCACAACAAAAAGGCCGTTCTCCGACGCCGACTGATTGCAAGGTAGACAGGAAAAATTGATAATTTTTCGGATCCGAAGCCGATTAATCGTTGGAATCGAATTCCGAGTTGAAAAGTTTAATTTTTTGACATATATATATCGAAAATAATACGCGAGTAAATAAAAGCTCAAGTTGTAAAGATCAGCAATTTTTATTGAAGGAAAACGCGATGTTTGCCACATTTCTTTCTTTTTGTTTCTTTTGGTTTACACAACAACTCGAATACGTCATATATTTATTGAGGAGACAATAAACAAGGCTGAAAGGAGACTTTAAATAGTTGAGAGAATAGAGCAGACACGGTTAATTGTTTCTTTACAGATGCTCACAAAACTCGTAAGCAAAATTACGTAACGCGAAATATGCATGTGACAGATGACACAAGACCTCGAGTTGATAATTAATCGTATATATTGTCCAAGGTAAACCATGTTGAATGGAGTATACAATAACAAAGGGGGAACGAAAAAAAAAACAAAAAAAAAAACACGTGAAATAGAATTTTTCTCGTTGGGTATTGACGATCGCACGAATTAGTTGTTTTCGATTAATTGTCGCGTCAGTTAATTTAGAAAAATAAGTTCGGTGTCAATTCTCAAACAGAGCATCAACACAAAACGCTCCGCACTGCTCTTCGTCGGGGCGTTTATTTGAAAGCTTCCTATTCGTTTAGGGTGTTATTTCCAAATGATAAATCAAGGGCTCGACCAATAATTAATTGTTTTTACGATATTACCTTAGAACTGACAGCAGGATCGGTGACAGGGCCATCGGTGACCGTATTTCTACCTTCTTTTCCGGAGGATGTAGTGTTTGGACCATCCCCGCTGTCGGCCATGTTGAATCTAACAGTTTCACTTTCCGTCACGTGAGCTCGAGTGATAAGTAAGATTTTCACCAGGAAACCAGACTCCGAGCTCGATAAACGCATCCATGAGTCTAGGGACTTTTCTGCAGACTGGTGGTGTCAAAAATACACGCAATTTCCGGTTCCCCCAATAAAAACACTTGGTTCACCATCGTTCTCATCATGTTTTAGATTTATTTCGTTGATTTTATGTCGAGTTCAAGGACATTGTTCAATCGTCATTAATTTTTCCAATAAAAAATCAACATCCTGATTTTACAAATTGAAAAGTCACCGACCACCCATTTCGACCCATCGAACGCAGCCGGAAGTAACGCGTTGTTTGAACTTCCGTGAGTATCCGCGTCCGCGGCGCACACGTGCGGCTGATTTCTTTTGCGGCTTGTGTTTTGTGATAGATTTATTAAAGTTTGAAGATAAAGTGTTCATCACATAATGGGACGACCAGGTAAATAAGAATGGAATTTATTTAAAAACATAATTAATCCAGAATTTATTACTTGAACGATTAATTACGTAGTATCTGCAGTTTAATTGAGCGGCGTCCCGCACCTCGTTGACAAACATAACCTCACAAAAATCGCTGCAACCCAATTTATTGCAACAAACATAAATATAATCATCGTTTTGATCCTTTGATATAAAAAAAATGCTTTAAATCGAACAATATTATTCATTTTCGTGATCGCGCACACGAATCATCGTTATTGCGGTGTTCAAGCATTGTTACCGAGAATGCAAGCCTCACGTGGTCGCGATACACGTGGGCCGAATTCGCACGAAAAAGACGTGAAAATTCATCGAAATAGAACTTTTCAAAATATCAAAAAATCCTGGACGTTGATTACAAAGCATGCATTAGAGCCAGACTGGTTGTTTTTTTGCCAGTATGGTGTCGAAGCAATGCAATAAAAAATCACAAGTGTTGCATTATCCGATAAAGAATTCTTTCCTTTTTCGGGCCCGCAATATTTGTTACATCGAAATTCGAAAAATTCCACGTTATTCCCGAAAATTATAGTGTTGTGTTTGACAAATTGGAGCATCTTCTCTCTGCGTCATCGAATCTCCCAATCTTGCTCCCTACGATCAATATTCATCCGAATTTTCGTGGACCTGACGAATTTTCCTATCAAAGTGTCAAATACCATTGATTATCATAAAAAAATGGAAAAAAATATCAAATACAAAGTTCCAAGACAAAACACGCACAATTAACATTTTTTGGCAATGCCGAAAACTTTGAAATTGATTATTTCCAAAAAAGTTTGCAATTTAGCGTAAAAAACAGTTTCGATACCAAATGCTGTGGGAATAAACTTTTTATTTATCGTTTTATGGAGAATAACAATTACGATAATTGGAGTTATTACGAAACTCGTCAACTTTTGAATCAGCAGTTATTAACGCTATGAATCTTCACAGGATTTTCACCTGCTGGCGGCGGAGGTTTTAGAGGAGGCAGAGGAAGCGGAGGAAGAGGAGGAAGCGGCGGTTTTGGTGGGCGTGGAGGAGGCCGAGGTGGAAGCGGAGGAGGCGGAGGCTTCCGAGGTGGCAGAGGTGGATCAGGCGGCAGCGGAGGTCGTGGAACTCCTAGAGGCCGTGGTGGACGAGGAGGAGGACGCGGCGGACGCGGAGGAGGCGGATTCAAAGGTGGCAAAACTGTTGTTATCGAACCTCATCGTCACGAAGGCGTTTTCATCGCAAGAGGAAAAGAAGATGCTCTAGTCACTTTAAATTTGGTTCCTGGATCGGAAGTTTACGGAGAAAAGAGAATCAGCGTGGAGGTAAAAATTCCGTCAAATACTAATAAAAATAACAAATGATCAAATTTTCATTAAAGTCAATGAGAACACTTTAATTTTTGGTTTTATCAGAAGAAATTAATGAATTTCAATGCAAATTTATGGAATTTTTCGATTATTTTTCATGCGTCGATGTTTTTTTGACATTTTTAAGGCATTTCGTCACATAATCGTGTCTACAAATAACGATAATAATTACAAATGTTCTAAATTTGATGAAACTTGAAAAAAAACTGCTAATTTCTGGTTTAATTGAAAAAATTAATTTGATTGAATGCAAATTTAGGGAATTTTTCGATTATTATTCATGCCTCGATGTCTTTTGACAATTTTAAGGCGTTTCGTCACATTATCGTGTTTACAAATAACGATAACAATTACAAATGTTCTAAATTTTATAAAACTTGAAAAAAAAATTGCTAATTTCTAGTTCTATCGAGAAAATTTATTCGATTGAATGCAAATTTATTCGATTTTTCGATTTTTTTCATGTCTTAATTTTGTTTTTCACAATTTCAGGGCGAAAATGGAGAGAAAATTGAATACAGAGTGTGGAATCCATTCAGATCGAAGTTGGCAGCTGCCATACTCGGCGGAGTTGATCAAATCCACATGCCACCCGGCAGCAAAGTATTGTACCTTGGAGCAGCATCTGGCACGACAGTTTCACACGTAGCCGACGTCGTTGGTCCAGTAAGTTTGTCGACACTTTGAAATGCAAAAGGAAAAAAAAACGTCAAAAAGGATAAATTAGAAAAGCATACATTAGAGCCAAGTTGGTTGAATTCTTGCCCACTTGGTGTCGAAGTGATGCGAAAGAAAATACGATTTTGGAGTATTTTGTTCGCTAGAATTCGCGGCCAATTTTCCAATCTCGTGACAAGAATTTTCCACCCAAATTCTGCATCTTGAATTCAGATTTTACGGCTCTCCCTAATTTTGTGCTTGTTGCTATTTTCGCAGGAAGGATTAGTCTACGCGGTCGAATTCTCTCACAGATCCGGCCGGGATCTCATAAACGTAGCGAAAAAGCGAACAAACATAATTCCGATAATCGAGGACGCTCGACATCCCCACAAATACAGAATGTTGGTCGGTATGGTCGACACTGTATTCGCCGACGTTGCGCAGCCCGATCAAGCGAGAATCGTCGCCCTGAATTCGCAATATTTCCTCAAAAATGGTGGACATTTCGTCATTTCGATTAAGGTGCGTCTCGAGACAAAAAACCCTGAAAAAAGAAGAGGAAACGCCATTTTCCATGACGATTTCTTATATTTTTATGTTTATTTCGGTTCCAGGCGAGTTGCATAGACTCGACAGCCCAGCCCGAAGCCGTATTCGCAGCAGAAGTGAAAAAGCTCGTAGCCGACAAGCTGAAGCCCCAGGAACAGATCACGCTCGAGCCGTACGAGAGAGACCACGCCGTAGTGGTTGGATCCTTCAGGCCACCAGCGAAGGTTGCTGCATGAGGCTCAATACGTTAAAAACCAATTTAGTGACTAGTTTATCCACTTCAAATCCATATTTTTCCAAACTTGAATTTCTAACGAAAATGAAGAAAAAGACGAGATGGACGGGAGATTTTGTAACATGTTTATTTTTTTTTTTGCTTTTTTTTTTTATTCGCGAGAGTCTCATCGCGACAATTCCGATCGCCACACGCGCGCATCCATCGAAACTGTACAGTCGTGATACAGTAAACACTGTTACAATTTATTCAACGTATTTTTAATAATAAATACAAACAAAATATCATCGAAAAAAATAAACGAACTGCAGAGCGTTTTTTTGCGTGGAAATCTCGAAGGAAATCGTTTACGAGGAATTATTCACGTTTCGAACACGCTAAGAGAAGACAAAATAATGATCCTGAAGTTTGCATCGTTGGAATGCAACGAAATTCTGTTATTTCTTCAGCAGAGGCAATAATTATTATTCAATATTTGTTCCGGCCAATAAAACGATTCTCTCTTGCGACCAAAAAACTCGATTCGACTAAAAAATTGCTACGATTTTCAAAATTCAATAAATAATCAATAGAAAAAATGTTTTTCGGTGAATCTCAACGTTGCAAACTTCAGAGTCATACAAAATAATGAGAAGTTCACTCAAACATTATAAGGAAAACCAATGCAATTACAAATTTTCTCATCATCCTGTATGTACATATATACGCAGACAATATATGTGTGTGGTTTTTAATTAACCAGCACTGATTTAATGATTATTTTGCCATTTTTCACTATTCACATCGGACCTGACGAGAATGACGAAAGTTTCGAGAGGCTGAAAAAAGTTTTCACGCATTTTCGGCCGAACGTGTGCCTTGGAAATCGCAGAAACAAATGCACCGCCAAAATGCCATCCTTCGTCAAACTTTAATTTCAGTCAAATTTCCATTTTGCTATTTTTTACTGTCCACATCGACCCTGACGAGAATGACGAAAGTTTCGAGAGGCTGAAAAAAAGTTTTCACGAGTTTTCGGCCGAAGGTGTGCCTTGGAAATCGCAGAAACAAATGCACCACCAAAATGTCATCCTCCGTCAGACTTTAATTTCAGTCAAATTTCCATCACAAAATTCTTAAGTATCGAAAATCCACAAGAAACGAAAATGTCAAAAAAAGGTGAGGTCAGAGTTTGCAATCGATTCGAAATTTCGGGATAATCATCGGTTGCGTCATTTTTCACAGGGAACGAAAATATTCCGGGCAACAACGTGAAATTTGAAAAAAGCGCTACGAGAATGTCGCAGCGCGGTAGTTATGCCAGGATGAGAAGTCACGAGAGATTGTCCGGGGGAGCTGATTCAAAGAGCAAATCGAGCGCTAGCGTTGGTAAATCTTCGACCGATACTAATCCCAAGGTCACTCCCGTCGGCTCGGAAACTTTGAGAGTTGATCCGGAAGCTGAGGAGGAAATCGAGTCCATCCTCGAGGAAACGAGCCCCCCGTCCGACGATAAGATTGATGGGTAAATTAAAAAATTTCATTCCTCACGAGCGAGTCACCGCGATTTTAAAAATAACTCACGGAAAAATTCATCAGGCTCGTTCAGGCCGAAGTATCGAGCGTTTTTTCTTATTTTGCTCGACGAACCAACCCACAGGGACAAAAAAGTGAACGAAATGATTGACTACGTGATCCACAACCTTCAGGAAGCTGGAAAAGCGTTGGCATCGTTGGGCGAGAACTTTGAACACGATTTAAAGGTTGAGCCAACAGCCACGAGCGATTAAAAAACAAAATGACACGATTGTTCTCTTGAAACTGCACGACGAGCCAAGCCACGATTGAACAGTAAAATGGATATAGAAAGAAGCTCAATGCTGATCATTATTATTTTTTAAACTCGAGTAGACGAACGACTCGACCATTATTCCTATGGAAAAACTTACAAATGCAATATTACGACACTGAAGTTCGCAACGTTGGAATTCAACGAAAAATACGATTTTCTATTCATTTTTTATTCAATTTCAAAAACCATCACAATTTCCATACTGATTTTGTGTCTGGGTCCTAAAAAAAGATTGTTTCATTGTCCTGGCGAAATATTGAATCAAAATTCTCAATAAAAAAGCGAATTTCGTTGCATTCCAACGCAACTTCAACACCGTTGCAATATTTACCTGTGCCAAAGCCAAATTTGCGAAAAATCGATGTTTATCATTCGTATAAAATAATTCGACAAGATTTTTCCGACCGGTCGGTCGCTCGTCTACAATAAAATAGTTGAAAATCGCGTTACCGATCGCGAAACGTTTTAATTCTCGTAAATAACATCCACGCGATTACGTTCCATTGATTTCGCCGGTCTGAGAAGTTGATGATCGTCGAGATTATGGGCAAAGTTCAGAATGGGACGAGCCTTGCTCACGTCCGTTTGGACGCGGCTAAGAACGATCTCGAGACATTGCGTCGCGAGCTTGTCTCGCGATCGAACGAACTCGCCTCAAAGGACGGAGAGATCGCTGAATTGAAAGCAAAGTTGAACGAGACTGAATTGTCCAAGGTGGCAGTTGAGAAGGCTTTGGCGGAGGTTTGAATTTCCCCGATTTTCAATTCCCAATCCGACGAACTTTCGTTAAAATGTTTAAATTTTCTCTCTCAAAAATACCCGATTCATTTGTCGGCACATTTTCAGAATATTCAGAAAAGCAGCGAAATGATTCGGAATTCCTCGCATTCGACACCGTCTCGCAAACCATTGTCCGGTGTTTCTTCCTCGGAAGATTCACCGGATGTTCAAAAAAGCTCTGGCGGGCCTTCGGAGACTCTCACGAGAGATCAGTCAGAAACTCAAGCAGCAGCTGAATCTCAAAAAATCGGAGATAAATCCGCTGAACAAAACGACCAGTCGAACGCTCAATTAGACGACGATTCTGGACAGCCCGGCGATCAGTCACTTGTCCAAATAAGTGATCGATCTGACGGTCAATTGGGAGTTAATTCTGGTGCTCAGTTGCAAGAACAATCTGAAAACGGAGCTCAGTCCGGTGCTCAGTTGAAAGAACAAACTGAAAACGGAGCTCGCTCCGGAGCTCAGTTGAAAGAACAATCTGAAAACGGAGCTCGCTCCGGTGCTCAGTTGAAAGAACAAACTGAAAACGGAGCTCGCTCCGGTGCTCAATTGAAAGAACAGTCTGAAAACGCAGCTCACTCCGGTGCTCATCAAGTCCGACCTCAAACCGAAGATTCATCACGAGAAAGTTTCTCGAGTGAGTTTTCCTTTTCAGCTACAACCCAAAAAAAATGATCCTGAAGTTTCCATCGATGGAATGCAACGAAATTCTGTTATTTCTTCAGTAGAGCAAATAATTATTATCCAATATTTGGTCCGGCCAATAAAACGATTCTCTCTTGCGACCAAAAAACTCAATCGACTCAAAAAATTGCGACGATTTTCAAAATTCAATAAATAATCAATAGAAAAAATGTTTTTCGTTGAATCTCAACGTTGCAAACCTCAGAGTCATCCCAAAAAAACTCCCTAAAAAAAAAATAACATTCATTTTTTCATTCACGCAGCCGCAGCCTCCGCTGCTTCGAAAATTGGCAAGAGATTATCAGAAATCCAGGAAACAGATGGCGAAGACAAACTCACTTCGGCTCAACAGTCTTCGAGATTGCCGGGCCAACAGAAATCTGATCGTCCAAGTAAAACCGACGTTGGTGTCCAATCTGGAAATAAAAAAGATGCAAAACGAACGTCGGATGTGAGTTTTGCTTCTTTCAAATTTTCCAACAACGCCTTCGTTTTTATTGGCTTCGATCTCTCTGGCTCTGGCACGATCATTCGTAAATTACGAGTTAATTCAAATGATTTCTCGTTCGAATGAAATTTTTCGTTTTTGTCGCAGCTCGAATCGGAGGTTCTTCGACTGAGAAAAGAAAATGAGCGAATTTTGCGAGAAAAAGCTGATTACGAGAGTGCGATTCAACGTGCTCTGCTCCGAGGAGTTTCTTCTCTTAATGCAGAGACCCTCAAAGTTCTTAAATGTCCGCCAGTTTCTTGCTATTCGCCTTGTCGTCCACCGCCATCGCCTGTCAATGCCGCGTGAGTCTCGCAATCCGCAAAATATCGAAAAAACTCAGAGGGAACTCGGAAAAACGTCAAATCCATATTTCATCATAAATTTCATGGAAATTTCCTTGTTTTTTGCAGCGAGACGATGATGCCGTGTTTTCCTAAGAGCACACGCGACAACTGGACGCCTCGAGGTGCAAAAACTTCGACGAACGGGACACAATCGACCCAGGGAACAGTCCGGACCCGATCGCACGTGACTTCTGTTCCGGAACAGCAAGTCCTTTGCTGCGGTGGCCGGACAGCAACGAACGGAGTGCACAAATCCACTTCCAAGCAGAAAAAATCATCGGTAACGAGCGACAACAACAGCATGGTCTTCCTTCTGCATCAAGCCGAAGCCTCGAGCGTTGGTGTGACCGGAAGCACCTCGAAAAGCCGAGGAAACACACGCGCGAAATCGAAAAAGCCTGAGAATTCAATCTGCGTAAAAAAATTGGGATAAACTTATCCGAGTGAGTGACGAGCATGTTTTTTTAAAATATAAATTTAATTTATATAGATGTATAATATACACGAATATACATAATATCGTCACAAAGTATATGATTAACATTTTGGACCATTTCTCGATAATTCGCAGTTTTCCAAATTCATAAGAAATATTATCGCCAGAGATTTCCAATTTAAAGTCAATCCCGCCGATATTAAAACTGCACGAATAGAATTTTACATTAAAAATTACCGTGTTATTATAGTTCCCGGGTCCCATGTCGTCCCTCTAAGAAATTTTAGTAAAAAGATCGTAAACTTAATGACTCTGAAGTTTGCAACGTTGAGACTCAACGAAAAACACATTTTCTATCGATTATTTAGTGAATTTTGAAAATCGTGGCAATTTTTCGAGTCGATTGAGTTTTTTGATCGCGAGAGAGAATCGTTTTATTGGCTGGACCAAGAACTCAATAATAATTATCGGCTCTGCTGAAGAAATAACAGAATTTCGTTGCATTCAGGATCATGTAAATTTTTATCTGAAAAAGGGCGAAAAATGTCATAATTTCCGAAATTTCGATAGATGATTACTATGTTGTTGCTAAAATCTCTCAGAGGGACGACTTAGTACCAGAGAACTATAATAACATAGTAAATTTTCATGTAATATTCTCTCCATGTGACAATTGCAATTAATTCATGAATAATTAGCTAGTATCTTGCTCTTTTTTTTCAACCAGTTATCTCGACGAAAGGGAAAATAATAATGAAGCAATTAAAAACGCGTTCATTCAGATTTACGTAACGTTTCATCTCGCACTTCCCCAAATTGAAACCTCGCAATGCACGCGTGTATTGCATCAGGCAAAGTTACGCGTGTCATTCGAGCAGCTGAAGGCAACGAGGCTGTAAAAGTAACTCGTGCTCGATCAACGTCCTCGAAAAATATTCTCTGCTCGCTGCTCCTTTTATCTTTCCTCGACGCGAGACGAGAATTTCTACTAAAGTATCGTCCACATTAAAAAACAACTAATTTTTTTTTGCTAAAACCTCGCATGGCAGCAATGCAGAAAAAAAACACAAAAAAATACTCGTTGACGAAGAAAAACTCTGAGTTAATCGAACGGAATAGTACCAAATAATTAATCATTTATAATTAATCGTTATGTTTTACTCGGATTTTTTTTTCTATTCGTAACGAGTCAATTCATTCGTTTAAAATAAACCATTTACAACGGAAGAACGAATGATCACAAAGGCACGATGAACGGAGCGTTTGCGAATGGCTGGCTCGCCAAACACTCCGGAATTTCGGCCCCACAAACACATACTTTCACGAGCCTCGGATTCATCGGATTCTATCGTGACTCGCTTCTAATTAGCTCACTCGATCTCAATTTTTCCGCTATTCAATTTAGTCCTCATTTCTTTTTCCATATCGACGTTTCTTCCAATTCTTTCTCGTTTTTCTCCGGCCCTTTATTTTTCCTGCCGAGTTATATTTACGAAAGTAAAGCCCGCTAACGATCGCCAAGATCTCGACTCTGGGAATTTAATTATTTTCCTCAAATCGCTCATTTTTTTGCAGCGACACTTCGGAACTTCCCACGACACATGATTCCGATCATGACAAATTAAACGCCAACTCTAATCAATGTGCCATGCAGTCAGGCTGCATAAAAAGGGGCGAGAACTTTACATCGCGTTTTTTTACATAACGCATCGACTCGATTACTCGCGCCAGCACACGATCGTTAAAAGTAAACAATTACGTGCTTGGCTCACGATGATTCAAAGTCTAAATGGTAACAATGGTCGTGGTTCGATCGAGCTGTAACCATTCCAAGTAAAGAAAAAAGAAACATGGAAAATTATTGATGTTTTATCTCGTTTGGAAGAAAAAAATGGCGCCGAAGTTTGCAACGTTGGGCTGCAACGAAAAATACTTGCTCTATGAATTTTTCGTTGAATTTCAAAAACCTCGACGATTTTCGTAGCGATTTCGGGCTTCGATCCTAAAAAAAAATCGTTTTATTGACCTGATCAAATATTTCGTGAGAATCTCGAGATCTGCTCAAGGAAAAACGGAATTTCGTTGCATTTCAACGATGCAAACTTCAACATCGTTGAAAAAAGCGAGAATTTTGCTGGCTCGGTGAGAAAGGAAACTCGATTGCTCAACTTTTGTATCAAACGATCATAATATTTGTATATTTTATAGAAAATTTAAATTTTAACGTCATTTGTATGTACAAAATAGATTCGACAAAACTTCATCATTTTCCTTCCTCACCGAGGCATTTAAATTTTCGTTTTTTAATCATTTTCATCGCGACATTCGTGGCTGTCGAAAATCGCGACTATTTGGGAATTTCGAGTAATCTCAAGCGCGTGAGAGTTCAATGTCCAACAGAATTGTGGAATTATGAAATTTGCAACTCGCCCTTTTCGTATGGCAGAACGATGAGTCGCGGGCTTTGCTTCCGTAATTAATCTCAAGAAGCCCGTTTATTGTCATCGTGTCACGTCGTTAGCAGTTCCTCGTGGCTTTCGCACCGAATATTTAAAACTTTTTGAATTCCGTAATGAATTTTTTGCACACGTTCGTACGCACTCGGTCGAGTCGACGAAACGAGGCGAAGCTTTTCGAGCGATAAATTCCGATGAGCGAGGCAGTTTTTCCTGGGGGATTTTTCGTTTCTTGTTTTTTTATCTTTGTCGTCTTGATTTCCTACTCGTTTCAGTGGAGAATCGTTGTCTTAGAGAGCCCCCCAAATTTCCTCAGGTTTTCACGAATAAAAACCCAATATTTTCCTCCCAGCTTCTATTTCGAATGGACCAGGTTGAGGAACTCCTCGCGCGTCTTTGGGTCGTCGCGAAATACGCCGAGCATCGTTGACGTCACAGTCTTACTGTTGATCTTTTGTACTCCCCTCATGACCATGCACATGTGCCTGAAAAACAAGTTTAAAAAATGAAAAACTCATCACAGCAAATGATAATTTTTAAAATTTCATCAAAAAATCGATTTTCCATTTTTTTTTTTCTCCACTTTTACGAAATTAATGCAATTCCGTGATCTCGAGGTTCCAAATTTGAAAAAAAATATCTAAACACGCGGTCGAAACGCCTGAATTAATTTATTTTTGACTCTGAAGTTTGCAACGTTGGGATTCAACGAAAAACATTTTTTCTATTGATTATTTATTGAATCTTGAAAATCGTGGCAATTTTTCGAGTCGATTGAGTTTTTTGGTCGCAAAAGAGAATCGTTTTATTGGCCGGACCAAATATTCAATAATAATTATTGGCTCTGCTGAAGAAATAACAGAATTTCGTTGCATTCCAACGATGAAAACTTTAGGATCGTCAGATTCGATGGAGCCTGGAGGCTCGAAGGTGAATCTGACGCAACGAAAAATTCACGCCCGACTAAAGCGTAAAAACTCGTACATAAAATCCATAATAATGAGAGACACCCTCGCGCGCGGAAAACCTCGAAAGGTTTTTGTTGAGTTTCGTGGAGGTCGCTCGTGCTTCGCGTTGACTTTCTCGAGTTAGCGCGGGACACCATCGTCGAAGGTGATACGCACATTCGTGCGTTCTATTACAAATGCCCCGAATAAGTTAGAGCTCGATTTAGTCCATTACGAAATTCAGGGAAACGCACTTAATCAAATTATCGAAAAGCAAGAGATTTACAATTATTGACAGAAACAAAAATCACTATCAAAGCGTTATCTTAATGCTCGGAATTAAATGACAATAATCGCGATGCAAAATATGCGTATCGCACTTTTTTTTCAACCCATAATCATCGCATTCAAGAATTTTCATTTATTTTATCGTTCCCATTGTGAATAAAATTTTCTGTCACGAGTTCAATCGTTATCGTGTCGTTTTTTCGCTCTTTTGCGCTCTCTTTGAACTGATTGTTCAAATAAAACATCACAGTTCGCGTAGGGCAGGTTTTTTCTGTAATTCTTATCAAAGTAGGCGAGAGATCCATGGCCGATTGGACAAGGCGGAACGATTGCCAGAGCTAGTTGAGCTTTTGTATTCAATTTGAAATAAAAATCATCTCTGCGACAGGTCGCGAGGTTAAGATTTTTAGGAACGATAGCGAGGGATGAGCCGATCGATCGACTTTTCGCGGGGGTTGTCGAATAAAAATCAGCGCGTGATATCGAGCGTAATTTTCATTGAACTTTTATGAGCCTTGTCGCGTAAATCGTTTTAGCGCAATAAAATGGGAACAAACACATTAATCATCGCGTGTAGATTCATCGAGGCCTACTCTATCAATTTAATTACGATTGATTCTCATGTTTCGTCGATTCCATTGGCAAACAGAGACATCCGAAAATGATTTTTTACAAAAATACTCGGGGCGGTCTCAAAAACGATGAATTTAACCCCAAATTATTCTAAATCGATCCTAAAAAATTATTTATAACGCACTTTTCAACTGAGAAACCAAAATTTTCGTTATTGTAGTAAATTATTAAATAAGCAATGAATTTTCATAAAAATTGATCAACGAATCAATCGATTCTATAAATTTCATCAAATTACTTGGCCCAATGAGTTTGAATTCACAATAAATGACAAAATAAATACATAATCAGGAAGACAACTTTATCATTGTTCATTGTCAATAATTCAACAATGGATGAATTCAAAATAATTTTAAAAAAACGTCAAGGAATCAATCGATTCTATAAATTTCATCAAATTACTTGGCCCAATGAGTTTAAGTTCAAAATAAATGACAAAACAAATACATAATCAGAACCACAACTTTATAATTGTTCATTGTCAATAATTCAACAATGAATGAATTCAAAATAATTTTAAAAAAACGTCAAGGAATCAATCGATTCTATAAATTTCATCAAATTACTTGGCCCAATGAGTTTGAATTCACAATAAATGACAAAATAAATACATAATCAGGAAGACAACTTTATAATTGTTCATTGTCAATAATTCGACAATGAATGAATTCAAAATAATTTAAAAAAAACGTCGAGGAATCAATTGATTCTATAAATTTCATCAAATTACTTGGCCGAATGAGTACAAGTTTGAAACAAATAACAAAATGAATACATAATCAGGAAAAAAAAATTAGTTGAGCAACAAACAGAAACGAGACCACGAGGCGAATGAGGAGAAACGCGTTACGTGAACGATTCATAATTGTCAATAATTTAACAATCAATAAAGTTTGAAAAGAAAAAAACATCAAGGAATCAACTAGTTTTCTAAATTCCATCAAACTACTTTGCCCAATGAGTTAAAGTTCAATGTGATCAATCAAATGAATACATAATCAAATGGAAAAAAAAGAAAAATATTAATTGAGCAACAAAATGGAACAAAACCACGGGGCGAAGGACGAGAACCGTTACGTGAACGATTTATAATTGACAGTCGATTTACGTGGTACTAGAAAAAAAATCATGTATTGCGCGCGTTGATTTGTGCGATAACTTTGAGAGTGAACATGCGAGAATGCGAAAATTCTTGATTGAGCGAATTATTGGCACAAGGTCGACAATCCGCTGTCACAAATTATGGCTTAATTATAATGTCATAGAACAAGATAGATTGATAATGCGTAAAACTGGAATTGGATATTTCATGCTGTACGTAACATTCAAGAAAGAGAGAGAGAGAGATCCTTGCGAAGGGATTGCTCAACGCAATTCACAGTGCAACGAATCGGAACCGCAGCATCGCAGCCGATTCGAGTTACTTTGTTCATGCGAGACACTTTTGATATTTTTATCGATCTCATTATGGCAATGAGATCGAGACACGTCCGAATCGATTGGAAATAAATCCAAAATTAAGAAAAAATCGATAATCTGAGTGTTGAACTCCGAACAATTTTATCTAAGACTCGAGTTCTAAGATCAAAATTGTACTCACACTCCTTCGACGACGACAGCGACCCCCGCTGGCTGAACAGCTTTCGTCACCGCGATCGCAATCTGCTTGGTCAATCGCTCTTGCACCTGAAGACGTCGACTGAAGATTTCCACGATCCTGCGACAGAAACGAGTCCAAAATAAAAATCTTTTGCTTGTAATTAAAATTCATGACTCTGCAGTTTGCAACGTTGAGATTCAACGAAAAACATTTTTTCTATTGATTATTTATTGAATTTTGAAAATCGTGGCAATTTTTCGAGTCGATTGAGTTTTTTGGTCACAAGAGAGAATCGTTTTAATGGCCGGACCAAATATTGAATAATAATTATTGGCTCTGCTGAAGAAATAACAAAATTTCGTTGCATTCCAACGATGGAAACTTCAGGATCATTTAAAATTCAACAAATTTGTTTTCGACCAGCTCACCTGGCCAGTTTGCTCAGCCCCAGAATTTTCTTGCATGGCAAGTAACCGATGGAAACTTTACCATAAAATGGCACCAAATGGTGCTCGCACATGGAGAACATCTCAATGTCCTTGACCACCACCATCTCGTCGTGATCCTCGTCAAAAACTGCGTCGTTTATAACGTCTGAAAGGAGAACAAACATTTTTTTTCACTCAATCCACAAAATGCAGTTTAATCCATAAATAAAGTTCAGTTCTCACGATTTTTATTAATTCCCTAACGAACATTCACAAGCATGGACGTTTCCTGAGAAAACAGAATTGTTCTCGTGTAAAAATTCGATTTTTCGACAGAATTTGTAACAATTAATTTCAATTATTTGTTGCAAATTGTCGAGCCTCATAATTCTATCAACTCCTGGAAATACGAAGCATCTTTGATCCGTTTCAAAGTGAATTAGCTTGAATGGGGTTGTGCCATGATGTATGGGGCTTGTACGAGCTTTGAGATACTCTGCTTCGGGGTCGCAGTTTGCCCAGCAGCGATTCACCCGCAATATTGACCTACTTGATGCTGTGGGTGTTCACGATTGTGTCGTTGAGTGCTCGGCTCCCTCCCTCTCTCTCTCTCTCTCTCTATCTCTTTTTCCCTCTAGTTCTGTTATCCTGTGCCATAGCGATTCATACAGAAGAGACAGGACGTTCTATTCCTTGGTGACTGAGAGGAAATCCTGAATTCCGTCTCTCATTCAATTTCGTTGTCAAGGTAACCTTTGTACATAAAGTAGTTCTCACGTTTTGGTGAAATTGAAGAAAAGTCTGGGCACGACGAAAACAATAAAGTGGAACCGAATGGTCAAGGCTTTAGAAAATAAATTGCCAATTTTCACACCCTTTTTTTTATCTCATCTTTTTCCTACGTCAAACTGACTCCATTCTAGACTTTGATAAAACGAAAAAGAGATTCAACCTCCCAAATTTAATTGGCTTGACAATTTCATTATTTGCAGCTTCTCCATTTTACACTTTCCTGTTTCTCTTGACACTTCGCGTTGCTGGGCTTGTTGAAACTTTGTAATTAGTTTATTGCTCGTTCTATCTCGTTAAATGGACCTCCTTGCGCCAAATTTGAAAGGACAAAGGGTCAGCGCGAATGTGTCGATGATTTTGATGTCAAAAATGGTCAACTTTTTAGCAAGAATTCAATTTATTTTTGCCATTCATTCGAATTTTTTTGAAAAGAATTGACAACAAATTGAACGAAGTAATTGACACCAAGTTTTACTTTTTCCTTCTTTTTTTTTTGTCACAGTGAATTAAATTCCCATTGCGGATAAATCCGGGGAATGACGTCAGTGGAAAAAAGAATAAGGAGAGTGGAATCTTGGGAATGAAAGGAATAAAACATACGGACAAGAAAATTAATGGATGAAAAGAAGGATTTTACTCAAGTCGAGTGCTCGCCTCTTACTTTCTTTTCCTCTTTCCCTCTTACTTGAGCTCCATTTATATGAAAAGCTTCGCTCTCCCAAGTTGGTATTCAGTCATGAGATCCAAACTCCCTCAACACGGATTTTCCACGATACTCCTTACGAGCCCTTGCGGGGATTTGTGTGTGCGTGTGTGTGGGTGTGAATACCGTGAATGAGCTCTCGAGGAGAAAAGTGGTCACGAAGGTGGAAAAATGCTTTCTCGAGAGGGTCAAAATTATACAAACCGATAAAAAAAATGTCTTTCTCCAAATCAAATCCATCAAATTATTCTCCACACGATGTTTCATTTATTTTATTTATTAAGGGCATAAAATCCCTGCGTGCGATCGACCCCTGAAACGTTAATTTTTCCGGCATTTCTAACAATTTATAAAATTGTCAAAAAACGTCTCAATAAATTGAAAAAAAAATCTAATTTTTCAAATTGCCCGACAATTTTGTTATTTTTACTTAACAAATTTGCTACTTTTCTCAAACTTTCCTCGATCTCTGGATGCAAAAAGTTGACGGCTTTGCCATGAAACAAATTCGGTTGAAAAAAAAACGAAATTGTTGCTTCTCATGGCAAATATTTTTGAAAAATGGAAAAAATTGTCTGTAGAAATTTCAGTTCCGTTTTTCGCAAATTTTCCAACAGGTCAGAACAGTTTTCGAAGCTTTTCGAATATTTAACGCTCTGGGCTAATATTTGTTCGGCTTTTTCGACATTTATCCGTTTCCCAACACACAACTTTAACGATATCGATTTAAATGAATGCTAATAATTCGGTTTTCTACGATTTGAATTTGAGCGATTTTTCTATGTCACATTTAAACGCACAATATTCATTTTTCTCCATCCATTGCAACGGACGGCTCGTGCTGAGAGACAGAGAGAAAAAGAGAAAGAGAGAAAAAGGACAGGAGGGGGGGGGGGGCAAGGAATTCCATGCAAGTACAGCTAAAGCGTGTACAAGTCTACAATAGTATAATAATGGCGTGGCAAAAGGCACGCGCCTCGCACGAGTGCTTCGGAGGACGGATGAAAAAAAAATCATTGAAATAGCGAAGGCGTAATCCTGTTCCAGATTTACTTTCATACATTCACTGAGCTCTCACGAGTTGGCCGTGAATTTGACTGAAACGATTACTGCTTGTTCGTGAATGTCTCCGTGCGTTTGGCTCGGTGGCAAATGGCAGAGGTAGAAAAAAATCAGTCTCGCTTAAAAATTTGTCAAATTAATCATACCCGAGGGACAGGCACGTGGATTGGTTGATCGAAGCTGAACTAATGATGAAAATCCGTTTTCAATTACATCGGCGAATACAAAATTTTCGTAATAATTTTCAACGGATATTAACAATAAAAAATTCGTCCATTTTCATTCAAGTTTAAATGCCAAAATACTTCGAACTTTCTGATCCATGAAAATCCCAAAAAAATACGATTTTTTTATCAACTCACCATCAATGCTCTGGTCGTAACCCTTGGTAAAGAAAAGCATGGCTTTAGCAGCTCGTTCCGGAGTTTTAAGGAGTCCCTGACGATCGGGATCTTCGCCAAGAGAACCGAGAAGAAGTCTGTAACTTCGTGACATTTCGGGTAGCAGAGCTTCTCTCGTTGGTGGACGATGGTCCAGTTCGAGATCGTGATGGAACGTGCATTTTTCGTGTCCTGAAACCAGAAAAAATTTGTCAAAACGTGAAAGCCTGGGAAATCCGAAGACGAAGGCTCGCACAACAGAAAAATTCGCGTAGAATCTCGAAATGCGTGATAAATTTGAAAAAAATGCACTAAAATTCAATTTTCTCCAAGGAAAAAAGCAAAATTCGCGTAGAATCTCGAAATGCGTGATGAATTTTGAAAAAATTTACTAAAATTCAATTTTCTCGAAAAAAAAGCAATTTTTTCCATTAAAAAAAAAAAACTGCGAAACGATGCGATTGCCTGAATCATTGCATTTCTGCACAGACAACGCGAATGTCGTTCATCGCGGCCAGTAAAAAAGTCTACTCAGTTACATTTCTTCACTCTCGCAAAGTTAAAGCGCGTCTCGTGTTCTCGCGTAGCGGGTGGCGAAAGAGCTTCTCGTATTGATTTCGCCTTGAACCGCGATATAGCGATCCTCGAACGGTATCAGTACCATGTACTGTTCCCTCGGGGGCAACCAATTTTCCCCCATACTTTTACAAACGCATAAAGCAACGATTGCACCAACAACAATCTCAAGCAAAATGTTGAACCATATTAAATGGCAATAATTCAAATTTCTGCAAAATCCAAATCAACCAAACGTTTAAAAAAGCAAAAATCAATTATTAACAAAAATAATGGCAAACAAAAAAAAAGAAATTCGAGATTTTGAGCTCAAGGGATTGTTGCAATTTGTATGAATTTTTGATTTTTTGGAGTAAAAAATTTGATGCAGTTTTGTTCGAGGCGGAAGCATGAGGGAAAGAAAAAACATTTTTTGTTTTGTTATTGCGGTGATGAAAGCATTTGCGTGAGTTGAACGAGCTTAAGTGATTTACAGATTACGTACTCTCGCGTGTCATGACCCCGTACGACAAGTGTTCTCATGATAATTTCATGAATGCGAGAGAAAAACGTCAAAACGAATAATTGGATTTTATCCACATTTTCTATCGAGTAAATAGACTTGCAGTCGCGATCGTGTTTCGATGAATTTCATCGATAAATCGTCGATGAGTCTCATTTACTCAAGACAAGACAAAATTCCACAATTCTACGAATTCAATTGTCTCGTAATATGATCCTGAAGTTTGCATCGTTGGAATGCAACGAAATTCTGTTATTTCTTCAGCAGAGCCAATAATTATTATTCAATATTTGCTCCGGCCAATAAAACGATTCTCTCTTGCAACCAAAAAACTCAATCGACTCAAAAAATTGCCACGATTTTCAAAATTCAATAAATAATCAATAGAAAAAATGTTTTTTGTTGAATCTCAACGTTGCAAACTTCAGAGTCATCTCGTCATTAGGTTCTTCGTTTATTTTCCAGCAACGTAATAATCTCCAGGCAATTTGGATAGAGAGAATCGGAGCAGCGTGTAACGCACAACGATTCAAGAATAACATCGTCCCCGCGTCTTTTTAATCGTGCTCCATAGAATCGATCGACTTTGGACGTAATAAATCGGCGATTTTGTTCCATTCCACTCGACCCTTGTCTCATTATCGTAATTCACACCATACGCGCGACTGTTTATCGCATTTTCAAGCCTCGCCATGGTCTGTATGCAAACGAAATAGAAACTCGTCGCTGATCTTGAGAAAAATGATGAAAATCGACGGATCCAAAGATTCTTCCAGATTTACACGAAAAAAAAAAAAAACAATTTTCGTGTCAGAGTAATTAGCACGCAGTCCAGGAAATGAGAATTCTTGCCTCGCACCATTTGCGCGAGAAATTTGAGTTTCACGGTTCCTAGTCGATTGTCAAGGATCGTTATCAGTTGAGAAGGAGAAAAAAGGAACATTCACGTGTGTAAGTTTTTCTTACACAATGACACGATGATATTTGTGAATCTACAGTTAGACCGGACGTGCTGGCTCGTCCTCGTCGTAACTGTATACTCTTTTGTGTCTCACGGTTTTTATCTTTCTGGTAGATCGAGCCTGTCGAGAGAGAGACAGGACCGGTGTGGTCGATTAACCCAGAAAACCCATAACAAAAGTGCATGAAATCTTGCAGAGAATCTCAGTCGTTGATTCCTCGACGGAAGCATATTCACATGTCCGTATCGAAAGCGTGTAAATACTTCTCTCTTTGAATTACGAGTCTGGCAGGACAATGCGACCACATGAGTGGAGAACAGAAATCTCTCAATTAGCCAATCCCTTCATTTTCCGCCATAATTAACGCGCAACCAAATTTCTCTTGCCCTTCATTTCAGCTCGGCCAAATAAACGTTTCGTTTTCTTTTTTAACGAATTACCATCAGAAAAATACTTTATTCAATGATCCTGAAGTTTGCATCGTTGGAATGCAACGAAATTCTGTTATTCCTTCAGCAGAGCCAATGATTATTATTGAATATTTGGTCCGGCCAGTAAAACGATTGTCTGTTGCGACCAAAAAACTCAATCGACTCAAAAAATTGCCACGATTTTCAAAATTCAATAAATAATCAATAGAAAAAATGTTTTTCGTTGAATCTCAACATTGCAAACTTCAGACTCATTTTATTTATAGGATTCTTGAATAATTTCGTGTGAACATTCTTGAAACTCTGAATTTGAGATAATTCATTTCCAATTTTTAACTTTTCCCTTCTAATCGCGTGTAAATTCGAGTCGCGTCTCGTTTATGAGTTGCTAAAAATGTTTTTACGATTCAAATACAGTTTTTTTTTTGCAACCCGATTTTAGCAACTTCTTGAACAAACGTGACAGCAATTTACACACGTTTAGGTGCGAAGAACATTAAAAATTGCGAATTACAAATCTCAAATTCTCAATGTCGCAGAAAAATTTTCTTCATAGGAGAAAACTCTCAGTTTTGGTGCCAAGAAAGTTCATACAAAATTTTGGAACGACCCTAAAGTCGTTTCGTGATAGTAATGAATCTCCATGTTCGTTTTCATATCAATTATCGAATTTTTCTGGTTCGATAATCGATCCAAACGAAAACGTGAAGATATCGTTGGTAATTACCGCGGTTATTTTTATTTTTTTGCCAATTACTAATTAGTAATTGGTAATTAGTATCAAGGGAATAAAAAAATTGATGTTTGTGGCTGGCTGTGGCGTATTTTCAGGAGTGTACCTGGTGTCGTTGAGGTTCTCGGTGTCCTCGGGGTTCCCGGTATCTCAAAATCTCCTTCGGACACAGTCTCGTTCCAGGACACGGTTCTGAGTGGTCCTGGTTTTTTAGCAACTTGCGATTGCTTTCTCGTTTCGACGTCCTCGACGATCGCGTTTCCAGTGCTCGTCCCATTCATCATTTTATTTTTTTCCTTTCTGTTTGTTTATTAAATTGTTTTTGCTTTACAATTAATTGTTATTTTAGTGATTGATTGAAATTCGATCGTGAGTTTTTCAGTCGATTATCGTGTCGTTTATTTTTCCACTTCCGTTTGAGAATCTTTTCGATCTCTTGAGCGACGCGATACGCGTTCAGGTCTTGAAAGTTAAGACTGAATGTCTCCACGGAATTTAATATTAAATTCGTTTTTTTGTTCAAGTGATTCGTGAATTTTAACTTCGGGCTATTCGGCAGTTGCTTTAATAATGAGTCATCGTGTCCGATGATCTTTAACGGAACTCAAGGATTTCCGTCGTTCGACATCGATGCGAATGATCATCGAGGTCTGGAAAATTAGAACGCGGTGCTCACGAGATTCTATTGAAATTTAGAGAGGAGGCTTTTTTAAAAATGGAATTTTTCAGCGATCTAGATAGCGATGTAAATGGATATAAACATCTCCGCTCGAGCAAAACCTGTCGATTGTCCTTGAATTTACGAGAAATCGAGAGTAAGAAAATTCTTCGGAACTAATTCATGTCCAACTTGAATATTTATTTGATCGTCTTACCGCGTTCGCGTTGCAAATAAATCGAAAAAATGTTCAACACAGAAGTACGAAAAATACTGAATTTTTTTTAATCGACTTTGAGACTTTTTTTTTTAAATTTTGAGTCAGTTGAGTCGAATAAATTAATTGAAAAACGGAAATGCAAAATTATTGGATTTTATTGACCCGGAAAATAATATTTTATTTAAAATATTTATTTATTTTGTTTATTCAAAAATGACATTCCTCAATCTGTCAATTTTGAAGGAGTGTCGATCGAGTGAAAAAACAAGGAAAAGTATAATGAAGTGACAAGGAAAATTACTCACGAAAATTCGTCAAGAGTTTGTTGATTGTCACGATCGCACAAACAAACACTAATGGAATTTACGATGAAAAATCTATTGTGACACCTGGATCCACAAAGCGAAAAGAAAAAAATTGAGAGAAAATTAGTTTTGATGCTTCTTGGTATTCAAAAGTTTGAATCCAATTAATGAAAAATTTGAAACTCGCGGGAGAATAATAAAAATAATATGAAAACTCAATGTCTCTAACAAGTTTACGCTGCCACGAGGTCGCTCTCGTTCGAGTGACGCCGTCAGACTGAATCGTAGCAGGACGCGTAACGTTTTATCCGAAATTCGAGTTCCAAGTGCCGCTCACTAGTTCGCGCGCTCTTTAATATACATTCACACTCATGAAGCATTGAGAAAGCCGTTTGCGCGCGCCAATCTCGCACTTTTCTGCATTTTTATTATTTTTTACCCCCGTTTCGATTTTCCTTTTTCCCCCTCAAAAACTTTTGCACGGAAAATTCTCTTTGCATTAAAATTCGATTATTTCTCCTTCCGAAATTGAAAATTTCCCCAAAATTACATTTTTCTATAATTTCCAACATTTTGTGATTTTCCACGTTCCCAAATGACATTTTCTACATTCATTTCGATATCCCAAGGTCAATTAATCAGAATGTCACAATTTTACTCCAATTTTTTGGACGCAGCAAACTCCTGAATAATGCAAATCGAATTTTAACGAAAACAATCAACGAACCGAATTATAATCACGCGAAGGGCTGCACGACATTAGACTGCGAGCAAAATATCGTATTTTTGACATTCCGACGATGTTTTCAACTTTACAGTAAATTTTCTTGAGTGCCAAAAAGATTTTATGGTTCCTCAGATTCCCCGAGGTGTCGTGACGTTTCCTACGTTCCCATAATCGAATACATTAAGCGTAACGTGTTAATTACGACTTGCTGATAAAGTTTTCTTACCAGAAAGTCTTAATAAAGACTCAAGTGATAAAATGAACGTAACGTGTCTCTTTCACCATGAGATTATATTCTATCCCATGAAAAATGGGATTTTCAGTATAGAAACTAGAAAAATCGACCGATAATGAATACAGCAATGAAACGATACAAAAATCGTATGGAAACTTTGTTGTTTTTGAATCCACGTGAGATTCGTCTGTTGGAACGGAAAAACAAAGCATTCGGAATTCCAAAATGATTGTTCACCGAAGTTGTTTTTGTTCAATCATTTCTCTGGCCTCTGATGATATTGAGAGATAATTTTATCAGACTTGGAAGTCTAATGATCAAAAACAGAGAAAAGATTCTGCGCGATTTCGAACGAAAACAAAAACTTCTATTCAACGCAGTTTTATCTGAAAGTTATCGACATCGGTCGTTGACGAGATCACAATGACTTTTATTTTCCATCAAAATAGACACCGAAGTTTTTTGCTTGGAAATAAAAGGCTTTTGGGGATTTATCTCGTTCGTGATCGTGACTCGATTGCGCGAGTCTTCCTCACAGGAAACTCGTGCGATGGCAAATGATACTTTTCGTTATTCAACGGATCGTCATAAACAGAGTTCGATGATGATTGTAAAAAATTTAGTTTCATGGTGTGACTGTCAACTATAATATTTTATTGTGTTAGTTTGCTGTTGATCACAATTGCCTAACGAACCTGAAGATACTAATTAACTTGCAGCGTAATTACATGCTGTCAGCATTTATCGAACGAACGAACTCGCGCTCTTGATGAGAAGCGACATATTCCAATTAGTCTAGTCCTCGATGAGTCTTTCATCCCGGAAGTCCTGCTTATGAAATCGAAAGTAAACACACTGAAGAAAAAAGTTGTTTCTTCATTTTTTTTCCGGATCGAAACGAAAAGGAAAAAAACGTTCAAATTCTTTCGGGGACAACGACCAGAGGAAATTTTGGTTAATTAATTTCTGTTGGAGTTTGTCACGGAAAACGTTGCAGGTTTTCTGGGTTTTTCAGAGAGCGTCGAATTACTTGTGACATTGCAATTCCGAGGATTGTTTGGGTCTTGACGTCACGAGGACGAGTGAAGAGGCTCGATGGCAGGGAATCCCTGCACGAAGGTTTCTACTCGTCAATTAACTTCGTCATTCTTCTCACACGTATTTCCCCTACTTTATTTTTTATTGTTTTCTCGCCTCTCTGGTGTATTCCTCATAATTTTTGCCCCGGAAGTTCGACTTCGAGGGTGAGCAACGTGATTTGAAAAGCTGGACATTGATAAATAATTCGAGCAGCGAGTTGAATCGATTTTTTAAACCTTTTTTTTCACCAGAAATTGATTTATTGTTCGCGTTTGTCTACCTGCCTCGAGATCTTTCGAGGTCGAAGGAATTGAACGAGAATTTCGCTCCATTATTCATAATCTTTGTCCGCGCTAACAACATTCTCTCATATTTATTGTTTTTTTTTTCTTCCAATATCGCCACTGGATTGGTGAGAATTTTTAATACCATTCGAATCAGGAAATGCTGCTCTATTTATAATTACAGATATGATCAACATTATCGCGTTTATTTATTAATAAATGTAGACCGAGTTGATGAAAAAATCTATTCCTTGAATAATTTCTAGATTTTTTTTCACCATTTGTCAATCAAAGGCGAATGAATAACGATCGAAATGGATTAATTATTCACTGCAAGATATCGGATGTCAATTTATAGCCGAATTGGTTCACTAATTGAGTAATTAAAAAGTTGTAGCTAAAAACCTTTAAAAAGAAATAAAAATAAAAAAATTTAGAATTAAATAAATAAATAAATGATTAAAAAAATAAAAATCTAGAGATAAAAATTTCAAAAGTTTTATTTAAAAAAATTTTATTATTAAATTATAAAATTATTATAATTAAATTATAATAAAATTAATAAATTAAATTATAATAAAATTATAAAATTATAAAATTATTGTTATTTCTAAAATTTCTAAATTTTAATTTTTTTTATTATTTATTTATTTATTTATTTCTAAATTTTGTTATTTTCAATAATCAATTGATTGAATAATTAATTAATTCAATTTAACTAATTTAATAATGATTAATTAAAAATGAATTAATTTATTTCGAAATCACATTCGTTTAGCAGAAGCTGATCAACAGCGGCAATGATAAATTTATTTGAGGATGAATGAACGAGTAACGAGGAAATTTTCAAATATCACGGAGAATTGTTGTTTCGAAAATATTTTTCGATCGATATGTTGATCGTCCAATTGTTTCGTGCGATTGCGACGATTAATCATTAGCGTGAATGATCAAAAAAGTGATTGAGAGACCGGAAGCACGATGATTAACGAGATTGCACACGTTTTTTATCGACTTGTATTTGTGCAGTTACGAATTGACGAAGCGTTCAGCGTCCGTCATCGCGAGGCTCCATTAATTCTGCCACGAGCCAAATATTTTGTCAAACTGCTGGCTCAACCCCTTTCGAAAGCATCGTTTATCACTTCCGTCTCTCTCGCTCTCACTTTTCTCTCATTGCCCGAAAAATTCATGTCAATTCGTGTTATTATTAATAATTGTATCGTTAAACAATAATTCTTTCGATTATTCCACGGTCAACGAATCCGTCAGAAGTTCCTGTCATTACGAGTACAGGAAATTCTCCATTCACACGATATTACGTCAATAAAATGCACTTCTCCAAATAGAAAACAAGTTCATCGCTTTGTCGAGTAAATAATTTTAAAAAATGTGAAAAATACGTCAGAAAATGAATTTCCGCGATGTCACGATTTCCTTAATTAGCAATCACTCAAGTGACGAGAAGATAAAAACATTTTTTGAATTAGAATCTCGAAAAATTGACGCTGGTTTAGGAGATTTAGATTCTTCAGAGTTAATTGGCAGACGATACGAAAAATTATTGCACGAGCCAAGCGAAAACAGATTAACAAAAAAAACTGACCGTTTTTCACGCTGACTCTATTTTCCGCGTGAATTTCCTCCAGCTTTTTCTCTCCCTGCAGCGTTTTTCGATCCGTTAATGTTGGTGCCATTTCCGTTAATGAATTCACTCGGCAACAACAAGTTTTGATACGAATAATTTCGGGCTCCGGGATTGCCGATCGGTCGATTAATGTTGCACAAAGTAACAGCCAGTTTCGGAGCAACGAATCGGTTTATATAGCGGGACGAGGCCACACAGACTTATGTGAGAAACTTCGAACCCCACCCCCGCCATTCCTTCGTTGCCTTCTCAATTGCACACATCTGTTTATTCCCCCATTGGTTTTAAATCCCTCTTTTTCCGCCACACAGAAATATGTGGAAACATTATCATAAAATCACTTCAACTGTGTTCCGCTTCGACAGAACGCAGTTTCCTTTTTTTTTCTCCCTCCTTCATCTCACCGTCTCTCCTTTACTTCAGTGTCTCAATAACGATGCTGATTCACGCCGCTGCAAACTGTGTGAATGGACAGAAAAATGCCAACAATCGATTCGTCACCTTCGATCGAATATTCCTTAAAAAATGACATAAAAATGAAAATTTCGAAAAAATTCAAGAATTTAAAAACGCAAGAACGTGAAACGTCATTTTTTTCACCCTCGAATAACGAAATAAACGAATTTTTTCCCAAATTTTCGATCGCAAATCCATTTTTGTTAAGATCGAATCTCGTGTCGATTTAATTTTTATCAATAACGAGAATATGCTGGAGCAAAATGCATCAACTTGTTGACTCATTGCTGGGCCGCGTTTTTTTGTGAAAATCTCCGAGAAAAAAGTTGAAAAGTATTCGTCGATATGCAACGAATTAAATTTCTCGAGTTACAAAGTTCAATGAAATATATGGACGAAGAAATTCTCGAGATAAAAAACGATGCAAGGGGTATAGTAAAGATTACATAACAGCGAGTGATTCGTGACGTTCTAACGAGCATGATGTTGTCCATTACCCTGATTCCTTATCGCGGTTCAATCTGAAAACCGTTTGTACGCGATAAGTATAGTCAAAATAAAACAAAACTCGTTAAGATTAAAAGTCATGCGTAGTTGGGGTGATTTCCCAAATTTTGAGAGCCTCTTAAAGATACAGAAAATCATGGCGAAAAAAATATGATTGATCGAGTTCACTGTCTTTGATACGAAAGCTAATCTTGGACGAAGAATCAGGCCATTCAATATTTTGCATTCGCGAGTTTTCTCATGGAAATATTCGTTGGATTGAGTTTGTCACGATTGCAAATCGTCCGAAGGATGTCGCTCTGATCCTTGGATCGTGCAATAAAAATTTGGCAAGAAATCTCATCGAATTTTCGGTCCCTTTGATCGCGATTGACATTTTTATCGTCATCATTTCTGGAGTCTGCGATAACAGACGATCCGCGAGCTGAAATAACGTTACAAATTTATTTGAACGTCCTAAACTAATCTCCTAGAAATCTTGGATTTCTCATGATGCTGTAAGACAATAAAATGCCCAGTCACGTACGAAGGCGATTATTCCGCGTCCGTTTCCGCAGTGACTACAAATCCTGGCGATAATCAATCGATGGCTCATTCATTTTTCCTCGCCCCTCAAAGTCGCTGTATATTTTCTTCCCTTTTCTCAGCCATCAGGCGAAATCTTCATGTAAATGAAGAAAATTTGGAAATGGCTTTACAATATTTATTAGTAATGTTTATAAATCGATACAAGATTGACAATGTGATTTTGTCGACACCGAAAAACACGTGCGTTATGTGCTCATATGTTAGTCTCCGCATACTTATCCGTATGTATTAAAAACCAGTAGAAAAAAGTGTAAAAATGGATAAAAAATTGATCGGAATAAAACTCGAAGGAGATGCACGATTACGGGATGGAAAAAAATTCGTCCAAGGAGTTCTGGTCACATAATCTTTGCGCTATCGATCGACGAGTCGACGTCACTGTTTTCCACACGATAAATTTTGGTCGGTTGCGCAATCAAGTGGAATTCATTAGAACGATTCGAGGGGATGAGTTTAAATGGAAAAACCCGTTGTTGAATATTCAACTCCAAAGATCAACGAGTCGCAGGACGTGCAAGGAAACGATTTTCGTCCTCGTATTTTTTTCTTGTTAATTCGAGCGCAAGTAATTTCTATACGAAAATCTAATTCTCCTACAATCGCGTAAATAAATGCATGTTGGTGATTCGGAAAAATAATTAAACTTAATTGCTTGAATAATTAAAGAATTAACGCACTTCCCTAGACACACATGGGTCTCATGGGCCCAACTGTTTTTTACTGGACTTGGACTCGTTTAAAAAATCTGAAAAAATTCAGAAAAGTAGTTCTGAATCTATAGAAAACGAGCCTGCACGGGGTGATGGATAAAAATTCTTTTTTATTGTTGTAATTCAATGGCAATCGATACTCGTTTAAAAAATCTGAACAAATTCACCAAAGTAGTTCTGAATCTACAGAAAGAAACCCTGCACTGGGTGATGGATAAAAATTCTTTTTTATTGTTGTAATTCAATGGCAATCGATACGAAAAACTCTCGCGATTCGCTGAATGGGCTCGGCAGATCCAAGTGTGTCTACAAACGGTTAAATTGTTATTCTCAGTGTCGTTACACTTCGAAATCGATTTTCTTATGACGAAAAAGCACGAGTTTTGTGAGCTCGTATATATTAAATCTGGTATATTAAGATGCAAGAGTTAGAAACGTTAGAAAAGCGTATAATACGATATTTAATGATGGAAATAAAATTTGGAGTGGATTAATACGAGGCAGATAACGAGCTGGAAGCGACCAGAGCGTTCGTCCGATCGGAGAGTTAAAAGCCAAATATTTGGTCGAAATTTGGAGCGTTCTTAAAGTTATTACGAAGAAATCTTTGCGCTTTTTGACTGGGGTCATTTTTTTTTTTTGATCGTTGCTTACAACGCCATTGTAGTTCGACGTGGATGTTTGTTTTGGTTTTTCTGTTTTGGCGGTTGCTCGTTACCTCTACTTTTCGATCGACGACACAACTTCGAATCTCAGGCCGTTCTCGTTCAAACGATCGATCATCGAGGTCTTTGCGAACGCTGCGCCTGGTGCAAAGACTCCGCCTCTGTGAAACGTTTAGACGTTTTTGCTTGTGGATTGATCAAAAAAAAAAGAAACAATTTTTTTTTGTTGGTTTTTTGGTGTTTTTTACTCACTGATCAGGCATTTTGTCGGATTCCCAGAGAATCGTCAGTGCGGACATGAGCAGCGTCGTGCAAGTTGCACCGTAGCCGGGATTGATTCCTTGGACTTTCGTCACCATTTCTTTGTTCGGAGGATCGACGTGTTCGTCGCTCGGTTCAGCGAGCTTTTCCTTCCATCCCGAAGCCTTGAACGTTATGGAGAAGTGTAGATTCTCCATCGCCTCGGGTTTCGGGCCTTCGTGACTCGCCATACCGGCCGAAAAGAATTTTGGATACTGAAATGTTGTTCCCATCGATAAAAACGCTTTTCATTCCAAATATTCGAGTCCACATTCCATTTTTTTCGCTTTTTATCGTTTATTTGTGATTTTTTTATATTATCGCAAACCTTGAGTAACAGATTCCGGCCACATTGGCATTTAGTCATCATAGAAAATACAGCCCCGACGATCGCCACGGTCAGCACACTGAATAGCGACCTGGAAGCACCGTAAATGCAAATTCAATGCATCTCAACGAATTTCTCTTCCTTATTAATTTAAAATTGTTCATTGAATTAATAAATTACTTAATTAATTGGTAATCAATTAAAAAATAATATTAATAATGCGAATGCGCTGGACCAGTGAAAATCGTACGCACTTGAACGTCACGTAAGTTTGAATCTGAACCGGCCGTTGTTTGTAGTTCTCATACAAAAATCTTTGGGAGCGTTGAGCGACGGATTTATCGGATCCGGGGAAAGGAAGTGACCAACCTTCGGTTACTTCGCTCCGATGGATGACGGATCTATCATGGAAATAATCGGGCATTATTGTTGAAGTTTGCATCGTTGAAATGCAACGAAAATCATGACTCTAAAGTTTGGAACGTTGAGATTCAACGAAAAACATTTTTTCTATTGATTATTTATTGAATTTTGAAAATCGTGGTAATTTTCTGAGTTGATTGAGTTTTTTGGTCGCAAGAGAGAATCGATTTATTGGCCGGACCAAATATTCAATAATAATTATTGGCTCTGCTGAAGAAATAACAGAATTTCGTTGCATTCCAACGATGGAAACTTCAGGATCATACGAAAATCCATTATTTTTCGGAGCAGAGTGTAAATTTTCATACATTCATTGTCAAAATCAGTGGGTCATTTTTTTTTTGCCATTTGAAATCCGAATTTACTAACAAAAATTGGTAAACGTGCATTAATCATCAAAGTAATGAATAAAAAAGTTTTTTTTTTCACTCCCTCAGTGCAGGCTTTTCTGAATTCTCGCAGATTTTCAAAACAAGTCCAAGCAGAGTTAAAAACACTAGGACCCACGGGACCCATGTGTGTCTACGGACGATTTATTAATATTCTCAATCACCTGGGTGTCAATTTGGGCTTCATTTGTGGCAAGCGTTCCGGGAATAATTTCGTGCGTAAGCCTCGCAATTCGTTGGCATGAGCAAGTCCATAAACAGCAGATTCCCATGTTCCATAATGCAAAGAAGCTCCGCCCACGTTGACGCTCGACCAAGCCTGCAAATAAGTCTCGATGCTGTTGATTTCACCCTCGAATTTTTGCTGCGTGTAAATGATTCCAAGATCGCACGGAATGCTGTCAAAGCCGCACGCACTGATGACGTACACTCCGGCTTCCTGCGCGGCTTTGTTATATTCCAATTGCATTCGTTCCATGTACTGGAAAGAAAAAAACACCCAATTAGTCGCTGGAATGAAAACAACAAATTGTATCAAACTGTAACGACGCAAAAGTACCTGCGGCTCGCCGCTGACGTCCACATGGTGAGTCGACGCCTGGACACAAGCCTTTACCACCGGCTCCCCAAAAAATCTGTACGGCCCGCAACAGTTTACAAGAATTTTGCAACTTTCTGCCATTTTTTTCAAAGACTCTTCGTTCTTTACGTCCGCCACGATCACCGGAACATTCTCTGCTCAGAAACCCCGAAAACACAACGATCAGACGCTGCCATTCGAGTTTGTGACAGAGTTTTTCGTTATTCGAACGTTAAAATAAGTCGACAAATGACTTTTCATCCTTTTTAATTAATTAAACGTATTCGCGGTCTTTGAATCGCGGGGAATTTTGAGATTTCGTAATTATTTTGGTATTTTTTAATTCTAAAATTCTTTTGACAATTAACGAGTTCTTACCGGATTCAGGAGCAAAGTTCTTGAGCACCGCCAGCAGCGCTTCTTTATTCCGACCTGCCACTCCCCATGAAAATGGTTTAACCTTGCACAACCTTTCCGCCTCCTTCACTGTATATTTTCCAGTGAAGCCAGTTGCTCCAAAAATCAGAAGATCCAACTTTGTGTCCGTCATTCTGCAGAAAGTCGTGGCGACTGAAATGCGACAGTAAAAACAGAGTTTTCACACGTTTCAACGCGATGTTTCGATCTTATTGTTATTTCTTTTTCCTCGTTTTTTGTTTGTGTAATTATGCTTCAATGTTGCCGTGTGAATTCAAAGTTCGATATTGCAAAGGTGTGTTGATAAAACTGCATTCCGTCGTCCAGAGATTGTCCTTGAATCGCGCGATTTTTGATGAAAAAATTTGCACGATTTGAATGAGCGAATCGATCGGCCCGGAAACTGCGTAGATATGTCGTTGGCAGTTTTATACGACGGTTTATAAATAGACATGCCCAAAAAGTTGGTAGGCGAGAATGATTCATTCGGAATATTAATTTTTGTCAGGGAGAAAAAAAAAAACAATTCGTGCCTCGTTCGGGAACACGTTTCTGCGTCACGTATTTTCATAAGTTGAATAACGATTGTTTAGCAATAATTGCGGAAAAACATGTAAAGGTGTATAAACAAGGAAATACCTTTTATTCGGTCGTTCGCAGCAATTCTCGTTTATCCAGTGCTCCGGCTCGCAAAATTTGTCGACTGTCGAAAACGTTTTATTCTTTTGATACCCGGTAAATGTACGTTGCGCAATTTCGCATGTAAAGTCGATACTGTCAATGCCGGCTACAGCTGTTGAGCAACTGCGAACATTCGCTCATCGCGCTGGAAGGACTTTATCATGTGTCGTATGTGTGTATTCAGTATATATCGATGAATGTGTATATTGATGTGTGAAAAACTCGCACAGCGTCTTTCACAGCGAGCAAAACTCTTAGATCGTGAATGTTTTATTCGAGAAAACAGGAAATGCTCATGAAATGGTGATTGTGCAGTGAGACGCAATTGATTTTTTTTGTTGTGTTGTCTTTTATCGTAATATCAACAGGTGATGACGGCTTTTCGACAACTCCCGCGTAGTCTTTTTATTGATTCACGTTGTAGGTCAACGGGCTGGCTGATTGGTCGAAAGTAAAACGTCATGACTCTCGTAGTTGTTGTTAACAATCGGCCGCACAGTGTTTATGTGTAGAATTTTTTTTCGTAATCAGTGAGGAATCAGCAGTCAGCCGGTCAGTAGATGTTTGTGTTTTGAGAGACGTAGCTGGGTGTCGAGCTGTCGATGGACAGGAGAGCCTGCTAGAGTTCTCTCAACTTTTGCCTTGACGAATTATCTACTTGTGTTCTTGTTCGTACTTTTATGAAATGGAGAATGGAAACGTGGATAACGATGAAGCGGAATCAGTGACTCTTGTGCTCGGCAACGAACGATTCGTAGCAAACAAAAAAAAACTCGCCGAACACAGTCTCTATTTTTCTGCACTCTTTTCCGGGAATTTCAAGGACCACAAGCAAAATGAGTTCAAAATAAATTTCGACATAACGCCTGAAACTCTAAAAGTTAGTGCCCACGACATCATTTTCGTATATTTTTGCTGTCAATGAAATTACCGCGCTCAAAATTCATTTTCAAATCCCGAAGTGGCGCTCTAACGGCGAATCCGGCGACGGAAAAACAAACAAACTTTTCTGCTCACTTTTTTCAAGGTCAGACCCCGAAACTAACACGAATTTGAAATTCTCGGGCTAAAACCGATGGCAATGAAAGCAAAATAGCAAAAGTTTCTATTGCATTCCGGCCGCCTGATCCGCCAGTTCGAAAAACATTGAAAATCACAATAACACGCGTCAAAATTTTCCGGAATTATATTTTTCCCCGAGCAAGTGTTTCGGAGCTTTTTAGCAGAATGTCCTCGTATTTTTGACTTTCTGCAATACATCGCGGGTCCCCCAGGCCCAAAATAACGTTCGATCTCCACAAAGCAAAATTTTGTCAGTCCAATCAAGTAGAAAAAGTGCATTGATGCAATTTTCCCTTGAAATTTGACACGAATTTCCCAATTTAAATTTGGCGCCAAAAACGAATTGTGCAAAAGTCCCCGAAAAATGAAAAAGTATTGCAAAAGCAAAAGATGTGTTTTTTGTGTTAACTTTGTAGCATTTTTTGACCTGGGTCGACCAAGTGGAATATGGTCAGGTCACGCACGTCAAGAGATTTTTATTCCTCGTGCGACTTCCGCTGATGCATTATGTGAAAGGCAAAAACCACCATGAATTGTTGGAGTTGCTGGAAGTGAGCGTAGTTTTCATGGCAGAAAAATTGACCGAACACGTAGTAGAAATGATAATTTGTTTGCCGTTCACGCCGAATGAATTGTTGGACATTTGGCTCATCGCAGAGCAATGGAGTCTCAAAGTTCTGCAAAATTATGCATTTGCCACGTGCTTGGACAGATTTATGACCCTTGACGCCGCCAAGCTCATCAAACTGCCCGCAGAAAACTTGGTCAAGCTTTTACTCAACGTCAACCTGCGCAGCAGCCTCGAACACCTTCTCAACATTTTAGAAATGTGGAAAATGGAGAATCAAATCCCCAGCAATTTGCTCGAATCTTACTCACGGGTATTTGCAAAAAAAAATTTCAATTTTATGCAAATGAAGCAATTGCAGTTGCCGTCGTTGAAATGCAACGAAAACTGATCAATTTTTTCGTCAAAAATCGTGGAACTGTCGTTTCTGTTAATCAAAAACTGAATTTTCTCAAAATAAAATGGAAAAAGTGCATCAATGATCTAAAACACGAATACGAAATTAGTTTTCGTTGCATTCCAATCAATTACGAAGCAATCAGCATAATTTTTTGAATCCAGTTCCTGAACGGCACTCCGGAGTACATTCAATGGATAGTCGAGCAAAAAGAGAAAACTTACGTTCCATGCATTGCGGGGGAGTTGGAAAATGGGTCGACCGGTGTTTGGTCTTGGAACGGTAAAGCTCTCGAACAAATGTCGGTACTGACTAGCGAAGTGTTGCTGCAGTCGCAAGAAGAGAGTAATCACCCGCTGACGGGTTACCAAATCATAGGAAGAGGCGAGTATTTTATCCAATCTCGAACTCGATCGCACGTACGATCGTCCGCTTATTTCTCATGTTTTTTTCAGGCTTTTACCTGTACCTGGTCGGCGGTGAGCTGGGAATCGGTTCTGGAAAGTTCAACACGAAGCTATGGCGTTATTGTCCCTTTACAAAGAAGTGGCGAATGTTGTGTGAGTAAGTTGAAGAAAAATTCTCCGAAAATAGAAAAACGATAAACCCTGAAAAATCAAAAGTAATTATTGCGAATAAAAACGAAGTGACGCTTCGATTATTGCTCAATAGAGAAAAAAAACATGATAAATTGAGTTTAAAATTTTTTTGATGAACCGTGAAATATTTCGCCACAGTTTACCGCGGCCGCGACGACACATGGCAGTTGCATTTGTCCACAATAAATTGTACCTGATCGGTGGCGTTGGTCTTCGCAGATGTAAATCTTTCTCCATCGATATCTTCAACGTTCATACGAGTAAGTATGAAAAATTTCGTAGCCAGCGAATAAAATAGACCCTGAACCGATTGCCTAATTTTTTCGAACCCGTTCCGGTGACCTGGGGTCGTAAATAATCCCAATTTTGAAGAATTCCCAACTCCGGCAAAACTTAACGAAACGAGCCTGGAGCAATTTAGCTTCGAGTCGAAAAATTAGTCCAAAATGCGATAAAACGATTGAAGAACGGGAGAACGAAAAGGCGCGGCTCGTCCGGGATCGTTTTTCACCAGGTTGCCGTTCCAGGGTCAACTTTTTTCTTGAATTTCTTTCAAATTTGAATTGCAATTATTATAACTTACAACTTGAAGATGATCCTGAAGTTTGCATCGTTGGAATGCAACGAAATTCTGTTATTTCTTCAGCAGAGCCAATAATTATTATTGAATATTCGGTCCAGCCAATAAAACGATTCTCTCTTGCGACCAAAAAACTCAATCGACTCAAAAAATTGCCACGATTTTCAAAATTCAATGAATAATCAATAGAAAATATGTTTTTCGTTGAATCTCAAGGTTGCAAACTTCAGAGTCATAAACCGAAGCCATTGGAGTTTAGTGGAGAATTAGGAGGATAAATGTTGCAGGAAAGTGGACGACAGGCCAATCGATTCCTCAAGGATTTACGAACCCGCCACCGAGCTGTCTAACGAAGGGTGGCAAGTTCATTTACCAACTTTCAGGCTACTGCATATACGATGTGAAAAAAAACACTTGGAGGACGGTCGATTCGGAAGGAGATGCTGGTTCGACGACCAGCGATCCAGCTAAACGGTTTTTTCAATTGGGAGAGGATGATTTATGGATAATTGGGACAAAACTGCCTCAGACACAGGATAATTATCGCGTAATAGAACCGGGTAAGCTTCGGTTCGTGAAAAATATTTCTAGTTGCAAAAAAAATGAAATTTCCAAGAATCCAAGTTTTTTTCGATGATAATTATTGCAATAGTGACGGCAGCGATTATTTTTTCCCTTCCAGCACTCGATGGAGATGCATCATGGCATACATCGGGTCCGCCCGTGGCAGCATTTACTCACATTTTCCCGGAGTTCAAGCAGAAGGAGAAGGACGATTGGGAGTTTGATCAACAGGCGGTGGTGACTTGGCCGCATCTCTTGAGTTTTGGTCATTCGGCCAAAGAATTGATCGTGGAAATGGGAAAACTTATAAAAACGGTTGTTTTCTCTCCTGAATGTGTTTCGGGATGTGAACCAACTGTCGCGTACACTCCTGTATCGGTCTACAAAACTAGCTTGGCCGGTTTTCCAGTCAACGGTTTTTCTCAACGTTTAGGCATCACCAGAGTCTTCGATATCGAGACCCTTCACAATTTAGTTCCAGTACCTGAGCAGGTTTGTCTCGACAATTCGTCAGATTTAACCCTTCGCGGTCACTCTGGGTAGAATCCACCCAGTGACCAACTTTCGACGTAAATGTCTCCTAGTTCCCGGTAATTAATGGGGCTGTAATCGTCATTGAACGACAGTTTGTAGTGTCCGTTGCACGTTGGCGGCGATAAGTATTACCGCCGTTAACGCTAAATCTTTAAAATCCACTCTGAAATCAACCCAATTCCAATAACGGAATTAATATGTTTTTTCAAACGCGCGCTATCCTACTATTTTTTTCACGAAAGAACCAGGTCTGATGAATATCAGGTCCAAATTTTAGGCAAAAATATTGAAAATCCACGAAGTGACGATTATTTTAGTGAAAAAACTTGTTTTTCCCGTTTTCTTTCTTCATTTTGCATTTAAAAAAATATGTTAGCCTTGGATTTCTTTCAGGAAAGTTTTCCGTATCTAAACTGGAATGTCCAAGGGTTGTTCAGTAATTTTTTGAGAATTTTCGGGCCGATATATTGGTCACAATACGGGTTCGAAAATGGACTGGGTAGAATCAACCCAGTGTGACCACGAAGGGTTAAAAGAAATTCTTACCGTCGTTTTTTCTTTTTCTTTTTTTCATTTTTTCTCATTTTGATCGTTCCAGGAGAGCATAGACGTCTGAACGAGGGAAGGCCGGAGAGATCGAGCTGTACAATCAAAATCAAGCAAGTTCATCGTGAATCATAAATTTTTATTAATATAACATGATTTTTTCGTTGTTTTTGTTTATTTAAACGGAAGCAGTCTTCAAACAAATCTAGCACGACGGTCGTAACGAAACCATGGAATAAAAAGTGAAAGATTGAGTGATTGTTTCTGTATGCAAGTGGCATCATCGTTGATCGTGCAATGTTGTAGTGTTCGCGATGTGCCTGATAGAAAATAGTTTGGCGAGGAAGGCCGAGAGTGCGAGAGAGAGAGAAAAAAGGGAGAAGAACGTTCGAGTCTCGAGGTTGAGAGAGAAATTATTGAAAGGCGATATTCGCAAGGACACGAACGCTCTTCTGCTCAGCCTTCGCCGCGCGATCGTACAACATTGAACGTGAGAAACAGAGAACGATGATGCGCGTCGAACCGTCGTGCGCATTTCAAACTTTCGCGATAAGAAAAGCTCCCCTTTACGTGAACACAGCGTTTCAAGCTCAAATTAGCGTGCAAATAAGTTTTTTTTATGTATGCATGTGTGAATGTGCGTTCGTGTGTGTGTGTGTGTGTGCGTGTTTTCGATCGTGTCTCTCAATTTCCATTCGTGAGCGTTTTTTTTTCATTTTTCTTTTCAAAGCATCAAAAAAACACACACGAACAGAAGAAAAGAAACAACATTTTTATAACAATATAATAGTAATAGTAATAACAATAATAGTAGTTGTAATTATAATTATAATAATAAATAGATGATTCTCTTAAACATTTATACATGAACATTTAGATGATCAATATTCTAATGACATTAGCGTGACAACCGCGCGCTTTTTCGATCATTTCGTTTGCTTTTTGTTTCAATACATTTTTTCTTCGATTTAACTTTTCGTTTCGTTTTTGTGTCATTTGCCGCGCGGCTCAGAGCCCGTTCACGCTAGATTCCGCATCGTCGTTAGGCTCGTAAACGATTTTGTGTTTTTTTTTTTCTTTTTTATTCTCGCTCCTCACGTGCGTTTTTTTTTTTGAATAATTTATTGTGCTTTTTTGTTTCGGTTGTTTTCGGTTTTTATGGTGGCGAGAGGATTATGATCGCTTGGGTTTGTGCGGTGATCGTTCCAATATCATCTCATCATTGATCGTTAGGGCCCGTTACATTGAGAGCAAATGCCGCGTTCGTTTCACCCTTCTTGCCAATCGCACGCGCTGTGTACTGGCCTACGTCGCCCGCCGTGCAAGACTTTATTCGCACTTCGAACTTCTTGTCGCCGTCCGAACTGAAGAGATATCTGCTGCTCGATTCGTCTATTGGCTTGCCATCCTTCACCCACGTCACTGAAATTCATCCATTTTTATTTCACGCTCAATTTTACTGTGAAAAATATTCTCTAAGCGCGGGGAATGTCAAATTTTTTGTTATCTTGATCGAGAAACGACCTGAAGCTCGAATTGTTCTCGCTAATGAGCGAAAATCGAGAAAGACTAATAGAGTTGGCAAGATTTTTGAAATTTTCTCTTACCTTTGAGTGGCGCGGTTTCAGTCTGGCATGCGAAGCTGACCATCTCTCCTTCGCTCACGGTTGCCGACTGTGGGAATGTCGTGAACACTGGGCTCTTGGGCTCCTCGTTGGGGACTGCACACGCAAAATCGATTTGATTAAATCCAATTTGATTTGATTAGATTTTCGATGTATTTGATTATTGATTGGATTTACCGCTATATTTGATATATTTTGATTTTTGATATATCAATTAAAATAATAGTTTTTGTGAAAACAACAGTTTCGGTAAAAATAACAGTTTCGTTCAAAAATAATTGTGGGCAAAATAATTTGAGGGCCAATTGGATGAGTTTCAAGACGCGAATTGGAAATTTTGATTTGATTTGATATATCGATTAAAATAATCGATTTTTTATATATCGATTAAAATAATCGTTTTTGTGAAAACAACAGTTTTGGTAAAAATAACTGTTTCGTTCGAAAATAATTGTGGGCAAAATAATTTGAGGGCATTGGGAAAGTTTTAAGACGCAGATTTGGAAATTTTGATTTATTTGGAATGTAAAAAATTCAGTGAGTCAGTATAGAATATTTTCTTACCCAGAACGTTGAGCGTGCAGGAAGAAAAGCTCTCTCCGGCATCGTTGAATGCCTCGCACGTGTAAGTGCCAGCATCTTCGGGGAATATCTCAGCGATGTTGAGCTTGTAAATATTGGCCTCGTTCGTGTATTGGAAGTCCTTGCTCGGTTTGATTTCTTTGTTGTTGTGCAGCCATACAACGTCGAATTTCTTGGCGCCGATTATTCTACAACTGAGGACAACAGCCTCGCCGTCCTTAACGAAATTACTGGTCAGATGATCGACGATCTTTGGTGGTTTGTCGCCGCCCTTTTTCTTCTTATCCGCTGCGTTGGCCATTGCTGCAACAAATTTCATTTTATGATTGAGAAAATGCGCGCTTGTCATTATTCTCTCGCTTATTTTTACGTCGAGTCCACTTACGCTTAACAGTCAATTTGCATTTTGTACTGGCTGTGCCGACGCTGTTCGTTGCTTTGCAGGTGTATTCGCCCTCGTCCTCAGGGAAGATTTCATTTATCACGAGAGTGGCTACGCCGTTTCGGTATTTGAGATCGACAACTTCCGAAGAACTGAGAGTCTACGAAAAAAAATCACAAAATTCCATCAATCGATTGCTCGAATTGCTCGAAAAACAAAAATGGAGTAGAAAATACAGTAAAAAGAGCAAAATATTTCTGAACACGTGATTTCTTACCTTTCCACCCTTCGACCAGGTGATCTGGGGTTCGGGATCTCCGCTGACTTTCACGCAGAGTTCCAACTGTTCGCCATCGTTAACCGTGAGGTCGTTGAGCTTGCGAGTGAATTCTGGTGGCCTCATTGACTCATCGGGCGGATCTGTTTAGGAAGAAAAAAATTCAAGCCGTTGAATCGTTAAATTTCCAATAATTTTTGTTATTTAATCATTTTTTTCGCATTCGAGCTGCAAAAAAGTGTAAAAACAAAATTCGCTCGTCCTTACGAATGAGTTCTTTGGTGGTGCTTCTCGAACGTGACGGGCTTCCAGTCGTGTCCAATTTCGTTCCGTATTTTTTCACGTTTCGCTTGTCGGACTCGGACTTGAAAGACAAAGAGTCGTTTGATTCGTTATCCAGAGGCTTTCGCGGATCAATGCGATCAATCAAATAATAAACAACTCCAAAAAATGCTCACCTTGTAGGAGGAAGATATATTCGAACTGTACTTATTGGCACTGTGAGAGGCATTTTGGCTGGAGGTGTGACTGGAGTATTCCTGTTTAATGACAATTTGCGCAGGAGCTGGTTTCAATGGTTGCTCGATGAACCTTCGATCTGGAATAAAAACAACAACAAATTCAGGAACAAATTTAAAAAAATGAAAACTTTGCAATCGTTAAAAAACGAAAAAATGGAAACCAAAATATTGAAAACCACTAAATTCTATTGTTAACCCTTCGAGTGCACACCTCGCAGTGGGTCAATTTGACCCAAGGCGTTTTAATTCGTCGAATTCCGGTAAATTTGCATTTTTCTTTTATGGAGATGTTTTTTATGGTAAATAATTCACATTTTATGGATCTAAATCGATTTTTTTACGAAAACGAAAATTAAATGCCAAATATTGGATGACGGAAAATTTTCGGGGTCAAAAAGACCCAGTATGGACTCAAAAGGTTATTTCACATCCGTTGTAATTTTTTTGAAAATGCTGGGAATGATTTGGCAAGTTGCAAGAATTTTTTTCATCGCCAGGAGAAACTTGTTATCTTTTCCACATTTTTTGCCCTCGTCCAGAATAAAGCAAAACGAGGTCTATGGTGGAGAAGGGAACGAAGCTCGTGCAAGCGCATGAGAATAAAAAAACAAGGTACAGGGGACTGGGCTTGTGCGTTCGTACGTAATAATTAAAAGGGATAGATAAAAGAAAAAAATGTAAAGACACACACGATGTGGTACGGATACTGGGTAGGAATAAAAGTGAAACGGGGTCACGCTAAAATAGCTCTACCTCCGGAATGCAGGATGTCGTTTGCTAACTTTGCCTGCTCGTCGGTTTCACCCGTTCCTACAACGTAATTAAATTCATCGGATAATTAATTGTTTCATTTTTCTGCACCAGTGATCGCGTCTTTCCCAATTAACCCTAGAACGGTAAACTTTGTTTACCTATTCCCGCAAAATTTTAAAAAAGAGTCGAGAAATTCGTCAAAAATGCTGTAAAACGATAAAAAAAACGCGAAAACGAAAAACATTTTTGACGTCTCCAGTTTACCGTTCTCGGGTTAATCGTTCAGTTGGAAAAATGACTGCGAAGTTCAAAATTGTGATCGACTAAAATGCCTGACTTGGAAAAAAGTCTCATTCCTCGTGACGTCTTGAATAAATGAGAACCGAAACATGGAAAAACGGAATTCGTTACCTTCGACGATAACAACGCAGCTCGTTTCGTCCGTTCCGTGACAATTGGTCGCTATGCATCGGTACTTTCCACTGTCCTCTGGTTTGCAATCAATTATTTCCATGGTAACGACACCGTCGGCGTGGGACATGGTGTACTCGTATTTCGACAATTCTCTGCTGTCCCTGAACCATCTGACCGACGGAGGTGGCTTGCCGCTCAAGCAGCAAAGAAGTTTGCACGTTTGTCTTACTTGCATGACACGAGGTCGGAGAAGGAAAGTGAAACTGGGCGCGCACTCGGTTTGTTCCATCCAGCAATGGTACGGCAAGGGTTCTCGTCTTCGTACGGGAAGAATATCCGGTTTGTAAGGCGCCAGTTCCTTCGGCACAGCTGCAAACGAGAAATAAAAGATTTTTTCTCTCAATAACGTGAAAAATCTCGGAAAACGAAGAAAAAAAATGCTGCAAAAATGAAACACGAAACTCACGTTGTACGTTGAGGAAAACAACTTCCTCGCGATAGCCGTAATGATTTTCCGCACGTATCACATACTCTCCTCTGTCCTCGAGCTTCGCTCTGTTTATTACGAAAGTGTAATCGTCCCCGAGGTAACGTTTCATGAATTTCACCGATTGCCTGAGCTCCTGATTGTTGTGATACCAGGTGAGCGTTGGTGTCGCGATCGCGATAACGCGGCAAGTGAATTTCACGCTCTGTCCTTCGTAAGTGAACGCGCTCGTGGGCTTGATGACAAATCTCGGAGCTGCTTGTCTGCGATCTGTAAATAAAAAACAACGAAATCGATTCAATCACAATTTCCGATTAAGTAACTGAACCAGCAAAAAAATACCGAGTTTTTTTTCGATCTTCATGGTCTCGAGACGTTGATTAATGTAAAAAAAAAGTTGGATCGGATATTATTGGTTAATTTTTTCATGGACTCGATACTCTGCAAAGAACCGGACAAGAATTTTTCGAAATTATCCCCCGGAGCTTGTGCAAACAGATAAAAATCTTGAATTCAAAAGGATAAAAAAACGCAAAGGAATAACGAAGCATGAAAAATGGGAAATATTTACCGAAAGTAGAATCGTAAATTTTGTATTTTTCGATGAGCAATTTTCTGAGTGCGGAATATTCAGCGAGACGACCAATCGGGAGAACGTATTTTTCCCAATCCTCGTATTTGGCACGAAGTCTGTCTCTGAAGCTGACATAACGGCTGCTCGAAATTCTGTTTGTTCTGTCGCTGTGATCGCCGGTCAGCCATGGATGAAGGAGACACTCGTGGGCGGTCATACGTTTCCTTAATTATCAAAAAAAAGACACATATTTTTTTTTTACCAATAAAACACAGAAAAATCATGAAAAACATTGCCTTTCGCTTTTTTTTTCAATTTTCCTCTACGTACTCTTTGTTCTTGACGAGCAACCGCCTGATAAAGTCTTTTCCTTCCTCGGAGACGTCGCGGAAACTTTCCTCATCAAAGTCCCAATCGCATGCCTTGACGTTTTTCAACGTTTCGATGTCGTTATCACCAGCGAACGGCGACAATCCGCTGAGGAGAACATACGCGAGAACACCGCAGGCCCACATGTCAGTGTAAAAACCAACTGGCTCACGTTCGACTATTTCCGGGGCTGCGAACTCTGCTGTTCCGGTGCTGATCTTCACCACTTCGTTGGGATCGAGTTTCGTTGCCAGACCGAAATCAATGAGTTTGACGTTCGTGCTGTTTCGCGTATGGCACATTATGTTCTCGGGCTTTATATCTGCAATTACATGTAACCGGAAGTTGAGTTTTGTAAATAAAAATGGCTCGCAGTGCAAATTCCTTCGAGAAATTTGTTTTTCAACGTGTCCGAGACACAAAAATTCGTTTCTTACCCAAATGGATAATATTTTTCTCGTGCATGTGTTTGATCGCGTCGCATATTTGTCTCATGTAATTGATCACTTCGGCCTCCGACATGGAGTAACCTTCGGCTGTTATTCTCTCGAACAGTTCGCCGCCGGACAGGCTGAAAAAGCAAAAAGTCCGTGGGACGTGAAAGTCGAGAATCGTGATTTTTCTTGCGTTCGGAATTTTCGAAATTTTTGGGAAGGTCTTTGGAAATCTGGTTGGGAAAAATGGAGGGAAATAATTTTTGAGACGTGGACTTACAATTCAAAGATGAGGACCATTTCGTCGTCGTCCTCGAAGGCGTCGTGGAGGTTGATGAGCTTAGGATGATGGAGTTGGTTCATAATATCGATTTCTTTGCGAATGAGCTCTTTCTCCATGACGTGAGAAACGGGGATGAATTTAGCGGCAAAGATATTACCGGTGGCGCGTTCCCGGCACCGATGGACAACGCCGAAGGCTCCGGTTCCGATTTCCTCAAGAATGTCGTATTTGTCGTAAACGGATGTATTTTTTATTTCGACCGGTTGAGGAACGTATTTGCTGTAAATATCGAAAACGTATTGATCGTAATCGCGTATTTTTTCGTCAGCAACGCCGCGAATCTTTTTGCCACTTTCGTCCAATTGGTATTCCTTCTTTTTGACGGTTTTTTTGACGCTTCCCTTGGTCGTTACGAGGGGAGTCGTGTCGCTGGGATCGGAGCGTCCGTAAACGTTTTCAGCGGAGACCCGGAAGTCGTATTGGTGTCCAGGGCTGAGGCCGGTTACGGCGATCGAGCAGAATCTCGTGTTTCCAACGCGGATCCAACTGGACATTGGATGCTCGCGTTTTTCGACGAGATAATTAGTGATATTGCTGCCACCGTCCCAAACGGGTGGTTTCCAGGTGACGGCGAGTGAGTCATGGCCGAGATTTTCAACTTGCGGGAATCTGGGAGGATCGGGACGATCGCTGATTTGAATTTTGATGATTGCAGAGTCCTGGCCGAGCTCGTTTTCAGCGGTGATTCTGTAGGGGCCGGAGTCGATGCGATTCGCATCGCGGATCGTGAGAATGGCGTGTCTCTCTTTGAGTTCGACGGAATAATGTCCTCCGGATTCTATAGTCTCGCCTTCGCGGACCCACGTGACTTTGGGTTTGGGGAAACCAGTGAAAGGGATTTTTATGACGACGTTGACGCCCTTGTCGCAGAAAGCAGTGTCGCGGAATCGCGGTGGGACGTTGAGTTTGGGCGGGGTCATGATGAACAGCTCGCCCTTGGTGGATTTGTGTCCGCCCTTGTTGGAAGCGCGGCAAACATACTCATCGGCATCCTCGCCGAAAACGTCGTGAATAACGAGAGTGTGACAATCGCCTTCGCTGTAAATTTCGAATCGGCTGCTGTTGCTGATTTCCCGAGCGCCTTTGTACCAGGTGATTGTTGGTTTGGGATTTCCGGATATGAGACACTTGAACGAGGCGTTTTGATTCTGTATGCAGTTGACGTTTTTCAGAGGTTTCAAAACTTCCGGTGGTTTGGACTCGTGAGGATCGACGATTTTAACGGAAGTCGAAGCGGTCGATGATTTTCCGATGCCGGCTTCGTTCTGAGCAAACACCCGGAATTCGTACTGTCGACCTTCGATAAGATTGCTAATGTTTATTTGGTTGGTCGGGCAAATGGCCGGATTTACGCGTTGCCAGGCGGTCGAGCTGATTTCTTTCTTGTCGATCCAGTAGCCCTGGATCTTGGCGCCTCCGTCGACGAGAGGTTTGTCCCAGGAGAGATTAACAAAGTCACCGCCGATTTCTGTGACCGTGGGAGTTCCCGGTGGACCAGGAGGATCGAAGGGCGCTTTAGCTTTGATGGGATTGACGCCTTCGAGCGGTGGGCCCATTCCGTTGTCATTAACGGCAACGATCCTGAACAAATATTCCTGGCCCTCGGTTAAGCCTTGTACCGTGAAGTTTGTGTCTTTGCAGAAGCTCGAAACAACGAGCCAATGGCCATGAGTGATTTCTCGACGTTCCACCATGTAGTGAGTGACTCTGAGGCCACCGTCGTATTTCGGTGGATGCCAGGAAAGATTGCACGTGTGTTTGTTTATATCGGTTACGTCGAGAGGTCCGATCGGAGGTCCGGGTGGGCCGGTGACGAACGCCTGGAAAGATCCGCTGACGCTTCCGCTGTCGTTGGTTATCGAGAGTTCGTAAACACCCTCGTCTTCTTTGTTGATATCGCGAATGAAAATGATGAGGTATTCGTCGAAAACGGTGTATTTTATGTGACCAGATTCGATGACCTTGCAGCCGTCCTTTTTGAGCACGATGTCCATGGGTTGATCTCCGTTGTAGAAAATCTTGATTTTCGTGTTGTCCTTCTCCGGCAGATAAATCGTGTCCGGCATGCGTTCGATTCTCGGTGGCGTGCCGATCTTCAATCTCAAGGTCGTCGTAGCAATGCCGAGAGGATTTGAAGCTTGACAACTGTAATCTCCGGTATCGGCTTCCCAGACTTCGCTGATGACCAACCGGAAAAGACCGTCTTCTCGTGTTTCCGAGCGGAAACGTCCGCCCATCGTTATTTCTCTTCCGTTCTTGAGCCATCTCGGTGTTGGCATCGGCTTGCCCGTGGCTTCGCATTCCAGCACGTAAGTTTTTCCCAGAGGCACTCCCTGCGATATCGGCAAAGGACGCGTGAATTCTGGTTTCTCTCCGCCTTCTACTTCGCACACCCGAACTGGTGTCGTGCACGAACTTGGCTCCGATCTTCCCGCTGCGTTCACCGCGAATATACGGAACTCGTAGTCCCCGCGCTCGATCAAATGCAACACCGAATACTCGCAATCTGTCACGTTGTACTCGTTGCATTTGAGCCACACCGCCGAACCAATTTCTCGCTTTTCTATCACGTAACCCGTGATGCGGCTGCCACCGTCCGATGTTGGCGCTTCCCATCTCAGGTCCACGTAATTCTTGCCGACCTTCATTACCTGTGGCGTTCCTGGCGGCGATGGCACGTGGAATTTACTGCGCAATTTGAACTGGATCGAAGTTGGACTCGGCTTGCTGAATCCTGCTGCGTTCTTCGCCCTCACACGGAACTCGTACTCGTGGCCGGCCGCCAGACCGTAACAAATGTAGCTCCGATCTTTCGCCAGATAATCATTCGCCACGCGCCATTGACCGTCGTCCGCTGGGTCCCGGAACTCGATCTTGTAGCCCTGAATTCGCGAACCACCGTCCGAATGCGGACGGTCCCAATTTATCGTTATACTGTCCGTGTCCCAGTCGATCACTCGCGGCTGACCCGGCGGGTCCGGTACCGTGAATGGGAACTTGGCTGTGATTGGCTCGTCGCCCACCAACGGCTCCGACACTCCGTATTGATTCTCCGCTCGTATACGGAAATTGTACTTTTTGTTCGGCTCCAATCCGATCACATCGTAATGCGTGTTTCTCACGAAACTGCTCAGTTTTACCCAATACTGAAAAATTCACAATTTACAGACTTTTATCTCACGAAACTTTGAAAAAAAAAGGAAAAACTTTGGACAGTCTACGATCAAGATACTCACGCCGCCCGGATCCAATTTCTCGACGATGTAATTCGTGACTGGCGAGCCACCATCGTCGAACGGAACTTTCCAGGCCAGAGTGCAAGTCTCCGGTGTAATGTCAGACACGTCGAGAGGTCCTTGAGGATGAGACGGTTTGTCTGAAAATACAAGGAAAATCGATGAGGCCTGAATTTTCCTAAAAAACTGCTTTTTTTTTCGGAAACGTCAAACGGAATGAAAAATCGTCGTGAATTTCTCGTTTTTCCCAGTTCCCGGTAATTAATGGGGTTGGAATCGTCATTTAACCCTAGACTCCCACAATGATTTTTTTGGGACGTAAACCCCACAGTGGGGTAACTAATTACCCCAATCTTTGTTTCAACATTAAACGTTTGCTGTACACGATAATCGAGTTCAGTTTGGACCATTTTCTTCGTTTTTCAATAACGAAGAGAATGGGCTATTATAAAATTATTTTCCGTGAAGAAAATATAGCGAAAACTTCAAAAAACTAAAAAAAGTTGGAAAAAAATGTGTATTTGCCGTTTTTTACTAAAAAAGATGCATTTTTTTTTCTCATGAACCGATTCGAAAATATCGAACAGCATTTTGAAGGGGACATCTGGAACTATGAGAAAAAAAATTGCAACTCGGTATTCCCTGGAAAAAATGCAATTATTCTGAAACATGAAAGTCCACATTTCCCAAAAAATGTAAACGGGCTAAAATCAATGAAAAATCAACATCAATTGTTCTTTTTTGAATATTTTTAGCGTTGAACACTTTGAAATAACAATTTTCTATTTTCTTATGCGTACTTATAAAATATATTTTATTATTTTCTCAATATAAAAAAAGAAAACGTTAATTTTTGAAGCCGTGAAAAAAAATAACGATAATCAGTCTCGGGTGTTGCACGATTCAGAAATAATCACCCGGTGGTCATCGTAGACGGGTTTCGCACAAAAATAAATTAAAATAAATTACCGGTTTATTCGCCCGATGCAAAAAATGAATAGTTTATCTGTGATTTTATTTTTTACAACTCGGACGTTTAATCCACGTAAATACACAAACAGTAGACGACTTTCAATGAAAAAAATCGAATTGACTCACTAGCACGAAATAATTACGTTACACCCACAACGGGGTAATTAGTTACCCCACAGCAGGTTTCGACACTTGTCACTGTACTATAAGACGCGCACTAATGCTTTAAACTGTCTAATCTCACGTCCAGACGGTAGAGTTAAATTATGGGGAGGTTTTCGGCCCGAAAAATACAACTGAGAATGCGTGAACATATTTCTTAATTCGCGTGGGGTAACTAATTACCCCGTTGTGGGAGTCTAGGGTTAACGACAGTTTGTAGCGTCCATTGCGCGTTGCCGGCGATAAGTATTACCGCCACTAGCGCTAAATCTCTAAATTCCACTTTGAAATCGACCGAATTCCAATAACGGAAATATGTTTTTTCAAACGCGCGCTATCCTACTATTTTTTTCCCAAAAGAACCAGATCTGCTGAATATCAGGTCCAAATTTTAGGCAAAAATATTGAAAATCCACAAAGTGACAATTATTTTAGTGAAAAAACTTTTTTTCCCGTTTTTTTTCTTCATTTTGCATTTAAAAAAATATGTTAGCCTTGGATTTCTTTCGGGAAAGTTTTTCGTATCCAAACTGGAATGTCCAAGGGTTGTTCAGTAATTTTTTGAGAATTTTCGGGCCGATAGATTGGTCACAATACGGGTTCGAAAATGGACTGGGTAGAATCGACCCAGTGTGACCACGAAGGGTTAATGAAAAATAATTTTTGGCCATCGCCCAGGCCCACGTGTGTCTCGGAAGTGTTGATGCGATAGAAAAATCAGAAAAGTTGAATATCGCGAGATTGTACTCACCGACAACGAGGACTTTGCACGATGCCGAGTCGGAGCCAACGGTGTTGGACAAATGAATCGTGTAATTTCCGGTATCGGTTCTCTTGGCTTTTCTGTTGATGAATTTGGAGGAGACTTCGTTGGTCTCGAACTTGATTCTCTCGTCGGTATAAATGTCTTCACCGTTGACGGTCCAGCTGGGCTTGGGTATCGGATGAGCCGAGAAGGGCACCGTAATCGTAAACGGTTCTCCGGCAATCACGGTCATGTCTCGGATGCTCAAATCGCTCGTGATCTTTGGCGCGTCTGGAGATTGGAAAATAATTTCATGACAACCGCGGTTGAAAAAATCGAGGGACTCAAAAAACTTCTTAACGCTTGTTCTTTTTTTTAAAGAGTAACTTACACGAAGGTGCGCTGGCGCGAATGGCATCGGAGCTGGAACTCCATGGACCTTGGCCAGCGGCATTGACAGCAGCGACACGGAATTCGTAGTCGCGATTTTCAATGAGAGCCCCAATTCTGTGTTGAAGATCGGGAACGATGGCTTGAGTAGCTTTCGTCCATTTTTCTTCGTTGAACAGACGTTTTTCAATGACGTAGCCAATGATGGGCGAACCACCGTCGCTTCTTGGTCGAGTCCACGCGATAGTGATGCTGTCCTCGGTCGTTTCAACACCACGGGGCGCGCCCGGCGCTCCGGGAGTGTCGAACGGATGTCTCGCTTTGATCGGATCTTTGGTCATTGCTGGATCCGACGTTCCGTATTGGTTTTCTGCCATTACGCGGAATTCGTATTCTTGGTTGACGGTCAAATTCCTCACACGGACGAAGGGCGTCGTCACGTAACTGCTAATCTGTAATAACAGGATTAAAATTAAAAAATGTCTATAACGAAAATTAAACGATAAAAATACGTTTTTGTACATTTTTCTAAAAAATTACAAACCTTGACCCAAATTTGGTCACGCGGTTCGCGTTTCTCAATGACGTAATTCGTGATCTCAGCTCCGCCGTTGTCTTTGGGCGGTGTCCAGTAAAGAGTAAGGGCATCGCCTCCAAATTCGTCGGCTCGAAGATTTTGTGGTGGTGCAGGACGATCGAGGACTCGAACATTGATCGTAGCGGTATCGAAGCCTGAGGCATTTCTCAGCTGGAGACGATACTGACCGCCGTCCGATCGTTTCGAATTTTTCATAACGAGACTGTCGGAATTTATAGCGATTAAAATAGAGAAGAGTTTTTTTGAGGGTTTTCTTTGTTCGAGTCTTTGCAATGAGGGGAAAAATTTGACGTACCTGGCGTAATCGTCGGCCAATTGCAAGTGGACTCTCTTGTCACTTTCGTCGAGAACAACGTCGTTGGCCAACCACGTGGCTGTTGGCCTTGGGAAACCAATGTAAGGCACGTGGATGGAGAAATCTTCTCCAGCGCGTATAGTTATGTCGCGAACTCCGCCAAGATCCATCATCGGTTTGTTCGGTTGTTCGGTAATCACGATCGGATTGCTCGCTCGACTTGGGTTGCTCTTGCCGATGTCGTTGACTGCGATCACGCGGAATTGATACTCATCGCCTTCGGTCAATTGGGGAACCGTGTAAACGTTGCCCGCGATTATCGAGTCGTTCACGTCCGACCAGTCCGGTGAATCTTTCTGTTTCATCTGGATAAAGTAGCCTCGTACTTTAGCACCGCCGTCGTTTCTTGGTGGACGCCAGGACAGCGTCACCGAGTCCTTCGTTATGCGATCTGCCTTTGGCGGCTCCGGAGCATCCGGTCGAACTGAAATTCATCGAAATGGAGCGATCGAGCAAAATTTATGGAAAATTCAATTTTTTCCCTCCGGAAATTTCTCGACATCGAAATCTTTTATCAGAATTTGGATCTTGTTTTTTGAAATTATTAAAATCACTCACGTCGTTGATGTCCAGCGATGATGGGCTCGGTGGGCCTGCTGGGATCACCAGGACCTGCTTCGTTAACCGCAATAACGCGGAACTCGTAACGAGACCCGTCGTGAAGATCCTGCACCGAGAATGTCGTGTTCGGAGTCGCGTAATTGTTGCATTTGAGCCATTCGCCTCCTCTCTCCCGTTTCTCCACGTAATAACCTGTACAAAAAAAAAGATCATTTCCAAAAATTTATCTTTTGAAAACCACAACATTTTTTGTATCCGAATTGAGTAAAAAAAAAGACTCTCTGAAGTTTTAAATCATGAAATTCAAGGAAAATTCAAATCTCCGGTAAAATTTAACGAAAATGATTCAACTCGGGCTCATTTTTTTCGTTTTTTGATGCAGGATCGCGTGTGCCTGGGGCAATTTTGCTTCGAGTCGGGAAATTTGTCAAAAATGCCGTAAAACGAAAAAAAAAACGTGAAAAGTCGTTTTCGACCTCAGATTAGCGTTTTCGGGTTAATTGGATTCATTGAATTTCGAAAATCATGGCAATTTTTCGTTCTATTGTCGAGAGCAAATATTGGATAATGATTACGAGCTCCGGTGAGGAAAAAACAAAATATTGTTGCATTGCAACGATGCAAACTTGGACGATCCAAAAAAAAAAGAAAATAATACTGACCAGTGATGGGCTTGCCGCCGGTATTTTCCGGAGGGTTCCAAATGAGGGTGCAAGTGTTTGGAGTGTAGCCCAAAATTTCTGGTTGATTGGGTGCGCCCGGTGGATCGAATGGGCTTTTGGCAACGACAGGTTTTCCATCGAGAGGTTCGGAGATTCCATAAAGATTTTCAGCGCGAACACGGAACATGTAGCGTTTTCCTTCGCTGAGGCCTCTCGCGGTGAATCCACAAGTTGGACAATATCCAGGCACTTGGCGCCAATTGTCAAGACCAAAGTCACAAATCTCGACGATGTAATTGGTGATATTTGCACCGCCATTGTCGACCGGCGGTCCCCAAGACAGCGTCACAGATTCGTGCGTCGTGCTCGAATAAAGAAGCGGTCCTTTCGGTGGTCCAGGCTTGTCCACGACGATAACCGTTATGTCCGCAGAGTCTTCTCCATGTTCGTTTCTCGCGAGTATCGTATAAATTCCTGCATCGTCTCGAGTGGATTTTTCGATTTGTAGCATCGTGTGATCGTGCTTCGTTTCGGTCTGCAAAATAAAATCGATTTTCATTGTTTTTTCTTCCATTTTAAACTCGAACTTAACCAACTTTTGGGGATTTTCAAATGTCAAGTATTTGGAGTCGGAAAATTGAAATACCGAGTGAAGAAATAAACTCACCGTGACGCGGTAATTTCCGTCGAGCTTGTCCGTGCCCTTGAGCCATTCGATGCTCGGTGTCGGTGCTCCGGAAAGCGGAATATCGACGTTGATGGGTTCGCCAGCTCTGACCTTGATCTTGCGTCCAATGAGAGCGTCCAAATGAAGTTTCGGTTTCTCTTTCATCGGTTTAGCAGTGAAAACGGAAGAAGTTTCGCTCGGTTTTCCTGCCCCAGCGGCGTTGACCGCAGAAACTCTGTACTCGTATTGATGACCTTCGGACACGTGGTTGTCCTCGAATTCGACGCCTTTTTGTGGCTCTTTGTTCAATTTCAACCAACGTCCGGTCGCACGATCTCGTCTTTCGATATCGTAGCCCAAAATCGATGATCCTCCGTTGCTGATCGGTGGAGTCCATTTTATCTTGATGCAATCCTTGTCCGCGTCCACGCATTCCGGTTTTCCAGGTTGTCCAGGAACGCCTGCGCGAAAAAAAGCCCAAAAATGATGAAAAAAATCCGGATAAAACGCGTGACGTTGATTTTCGAATTTATGGTTTTTCCTTGGGAAATTGTTTCAATAGTTTCACCCACCGAATTGATTTTTCGCGACGATCGCGCGATCCGTTTTCAACGGCTCCGAGCGACCTTGAAGATTTTCTGCCGATACTCGAAACTCGTATTTCGTGCCTTCCAAGAGTCGAGGCACCGTGGCGTACGTCAATTTTGGATTAACGTAATTAAGGGCCGGCACCCAACCACCGCCGTGTGTGAGATCTCGTTTTTCGATAACGTAGCCCCTGGAAAAATTGAATAAGTTTGTCAATCGTTCAATAGATTTCAAATAAACTTGATAAACATTTTTTTAATTTTTAATTTAATTTTAATCGTCATCAAAATTAAAAATTTTAATAACTAAAATAAAATTTCAAATGAATTTCAAATACGTTTCAAATAAATTTCTTGAAATTGAATTTTCGACTCACGTCAGTTCGCTGCCGCCATTATCCTTCGGTGGTTTCCAGGACAAAGTGACCGACTGACTGGTTATTTCTTCGTACTCGAGCGGCGCTTCCGGTGGGCCTGGTCTGTCGAGGACAATAACTTTGAAGCTGCCCTCATCAGTGCCGCTGTCGTTTTTCAGCATCAAGTGATAGAGACCCGAATCGCTTCTCTTGGCATTGACGGTATGAACGATCGTGTGATAACCGATCGACGTGATGGTCGTTCGGTCGTTCGTCGCCAACGGTTTCTTGTCCGCGGTCCAGATCACTTCAGGAATCGGTTCACCCACGAAATCGATATCGACGTGGAAAACCAATCCGGCCTTGATGCGAATATCCTCCAGAGGCGTTTTGATTTTCGGTGCAACTAATAAAAAGCCACAGAGTTAAAAAACTTATAAAAATAATTACAAAAAATTACAAAAACTTACAAAAATAAAAATTATTATGAAAATTCAATTATGAATAATGATAATTATAAATAAAAAATTATTATAAGTTATTATTATTATTATAAATTATTAAATAAAAAAATTAAAATTAAAATAATTGAAAGATAATTAAAAATTAAAAAAAAAATTCAATCTTATTAAATTAAAATAACTTAATAATCTATAATAATAATTTGAGTTATTTAATTTCGATTATTTAATTAAGATTTAATTTAATTGAATTAATTTAAGAGATTTAAAAAACTTACGGAATCGAGTCTTGGCGATAACTGCATCGCTGGGTTCCGATGGTTCGGACTGTCCAGCAGCATTGACAGCAATAACACGGAATTCGTATTCCTGACCTTCGGTAAGATCAGGAGCTGTGGCTTTGGTTTGTCCGGATGGTACGTGGACGGCGTTGATCCAGTAAGGACTGCCCTTTTCTTTCTTTTGTACGATGTAGCCGGTGATCGGGGAGCCGCCATCGTTGGCGGGTTCGGGCCACGTGAGATCGACGTGATCCTTGTCCCAATCGACGATGCTTGGTCTGCCAGGTGCGTCGGGTTCGTCTACGTGAAAAAAAAACCATTTAAAAACCGATCCAAAGGATTGTCTACCGGAAAAAAGAATTTTCAGGATGGAAAATTACCGAATTCGTTCTTGGCGATGATGCTCTTGGTCGTCTCGAGTGGTTCGGACTCTCCGACATTGTTGACTGCCTTGACCCGGAAATAATATTCCTTGCGGTGTGTCAATCGGAAAACGTCATGGTTCAAGGTCATGCTCATTCCAGCATCGGTCCACGTGCCTCTCGAGACATCCATTTTCTCGATGATGTAATGGAGTATGGGGCTTCCACCATCGTCGAGTGGAACGGACCAAGAAAGGTGGCAACTTTCTTTAGTGACTTGGCTGACGATCAAGGGTTTCTCAGGTGGCGAAGGTTTATCGAGAACGGTGACACTCGCGCCAGCAGCCATTTTTCCATGATCGTTAACGAGCGTCAACTTGTAACGACCGCTGTCCGCGCGAACGGAGAACGGTATTTCGAACGTTGTGTTCGTCGTGGTCGTGTATATTTCGTGACGAAGGTCAGCGACCACTGGAGAATCGTTGAAAGTCCACCAAGGCGTGGGCTTCGGAGAAGCTTCGATTGGCAAATCCCAAGCGATTTTTTGGCCTGCCTTGACCGTCAGATCTCTCAGCAGGAGACGATCGAATTTCGGTGCCTCTGCAGAAAAAGAAAAGAGTAAAGACAAATCCTGGGCGCGGATTCCGATCACTTTAAATTTATCAATGAATTAAATAAAATTAATTAATAAAAAAATTATTTATTAATTGAAAAAATTGATTAATAAATCAATTAATATAATCAATAAATTCATTAATTTATTTTATTAATAACTTTATTAATTAATTTATCAATTAATAAAATTATTAATAAAATAATTAAAAATTGATTAATTAAATAAAATTAAATAAAATTAAATAAATTTATTGAGGAAATTTTGCTACATTTTGGAATATTCAAAAAAAAATTGAGTAAGTAATTCGGAACTTTCAATTTGCGGCGTTTTTGGTTGTTGCAGTTTGTTAACGGACGAAGTCATGTACGAGAAAATGTTGTAAAAAGGACTTACGGAATCGTGGTTTGGCGATGACCGGAGCCGAAGCTTCGGAGGGATCGCCAGGGCCTCCTTTGTTGACAGCGATGACCCTGAACTCGTATTCCTGTCCCTCAGTGAGATCAGGAACAGTGCCACTGCACAGAGTTCCGGTGAGTTCAACAGCTTTTTCCCATTGTCCAAAGCGCGGTTTCTTTTCGATAATGTATCCGGTGATGGGTGATCCGCCGTCTCTTTTGGGTGGAGTCCATTCAAGGTCAACGTGATCTTTGTCCCAATCAGTAGCGACGGGTTGTCCAGGTTTGTCGGGTTTGCCGAACGGATCTTTGGCAGTGATTTCGTCCATGCCGGTGAGCGGAGCGGATTCGCCCTGTTTGTTGACGGCTCTGACACGGAAAGTGTAATCGTGACCTTCGATCAAATGATTGACCCTGCAGGTGCAGTTTTCAGCTTCGGCGACGGGGACCCAACGCATGCTTTCGGCGTCCATTTTCTCAACGGCGTAATGAAGAATCTCGGAACCACCGTCGTCCCTTGGCATTCGCCATGTGAGGGTGCAGCCGTTCTTGGTGACGTTTTCTGCCTTCAGAGGACCTTCGGGAGGCGATGGCACGTCCAGAACGGTAACGTTCAAAGTCGCGGTGTCAGTGCCGTTTATGTTTTTGGCTGTGAGTGTGTAAACCCCGGAATCTGAACGATGAGCGTCCATGTAACGGACTTTGGTGTTGTAGTCGGTGTTGGTGATTTTAATACGATCGCTATTCCCGATCGTCACGCCTTTGAGGTCCCAAGTTTTTTGTGGCGGCGGTTCGCCGATTACGGGCACGTCAAAGTCGAAGAAACCACCAGCGCGGATTTTGACGTCGAGCATGTATTTACGATCGATCTTTGGCGGCAGATTTTTGGGTCTAGCGACGTGCGGTCTCGTCGCATCGGATGGTTCACCGGGTCCGGCTTTGTTGACAGCTCTTACACGGAATTCGTACTGCGTTCCTTCGATGAGATCAGGAACAATGCCGGTTTTGACGTCGCCTTCGATTTCTGCAGCTTTTTCCCAAGTGGGACTGAATTTGTCGCGTTTTTCAATGACGTAGCCAGTGATCGGTGAGCCTCCATCTTCGACGGGTCTTTCCCACTGGAGTTCGACGAAATCACGATCGTAATCTTTGATGAAGGGAGTTCCGGGTTTGCCGGGTTCGTCGAATGGATTTTTCGCTTCGATCGCTTGGGACATTGTCAAAGGGTCGGATTTGCCTTGTTTGTTAACCGCTCGTACACGGAATTTGTACTTGTGTCCAGGCAACAAACCTTCGATGGCCAACGCGGTTTCGGGCCCGTCGGTTTCGCCCGCCGGAACCCAACGGCCGGTCGCCTCGTCCATTTTTTCCACGACGTAACATTCGATCGGTTGTCCACCATCGTCGAGCGGAGGATTCCACTTGAGAGTGCATCCTTCCGCGTGAACATCCGATGCTCTGAGCGGACCTTCCGGCGCTCCAGGTTTGTCCAAAACAATAACCGTCACTTCGGCGACATCTTGGCCGCTTGAATTTTCGGCGAGTATCGTGTATCTGCCGGACTCTGCTCTCGTCGCCATTCGCACGTGAAGACTCGTAGCGTAATCAACGTGCTTGACTTTAACGCGATCGCTGGTTCTTACATCGCGATTGGACAGTTGCCAGCTGGTTGTTGGAGGGGGTTCGCCAATGACCTTGACATCGAAACCAAAGTTTTGTCCCGCCTTGATCTTAATATTCTCAAGATTCGTGCGGTCGATCTTTGGCGCTAGATTTCGTGGTTTTGCAATGATGGTCGGTGTGGCGTTCGAGGGTTCACCCGGTCCAGCCGCGTTCACCGCTCGTACACGGAATTCGTAAGGTTGACCTTCGATCAAATCTGGCACCGTAGCGGCCGTCATGTCCGCTGGAACTTCCAGAGCTTTTTCCCATTCCCCGTACTTGTCTTTTTTCTCGATTACGTAACCGGTTATCGGCGAACCACCGTCTTCGAGCGGTGCCTTCCATTTGAGATCCACGTGGTCTTTGTCCCAATCAGTTGCTTTCAAATCTCCCGGCTTGCCTGGCTCATCTGTTTACACCAATTAAACAGAGTTTTTTAATCGTTTTTATCACAGCCAAATGAATTAAACGAAATAACAAAAGGCGACGAGTTAATTATAGAAACGGCGCCGAGCTGCAGCCTTGCCTTACCAAATGGATTCTTGGCAATGATCGACTCCTCAGCGACCAAGGGCTCCGACTCCCCTTCGGCGTTTACCGCTGCCACACGGAATTTGTACTCTTTTCCAGGCGTCAAGCCGGTCACGTCGATATCTGAAATAAATCAGAGTCAGCATCGAGTCTTTTCTTGCCTATGAGCATAAAAAAAGGATCAACGCTTTGTGGCCAACTTGTGACGTAAATATCTCCTAGTTCCCGGTAATTAATAGGGCTGTAATCGCCACTTAACGACAGCTTGTAGTGTCCATTGCGCGTTGGCGGCGATAATTATTACCGCCGCTGACGCTAAATCTCTAACATCCACTCTGAAGTCAACCCACGTCCAATAACGGAATTAATATGTTTTTTCAAACGCGCGCGATCCTACTATTTTTTTCACAAAAGAACCAGATCTGATGAATATCAGGTCCAAATTTTAGGCAAAAATATTGAAAATCCACAAAGTGACGATTATTTTAGTGAAAAAACTTTTTTTTCCCGTTTTTTTTCTTCATTTTGCATTTAAAAAAATATGTTGGCCTTGGATTTCTTTCAGGAAAGTTTTTCGTATCCAAACTGGAATGTCCAAGGATTGTTGAGTCATTTTTTGAGAATTTTCGGGCCGATAGATTGATCACAAAACGGGTTCAAAAATGGACTGGGCAGAATCAACCCAGTGTGAGCACCGAGATCGGTGGCGGAAGTGTGACCACGAAGGGTTAATGTCTAAAATTCTTACTCGGATCGGGAGAGCGTCCGCAGGGAACCCAGCATCCGGTGTCGGGGTCCAGCTTGTCGACCTGGTAATACTCGATCGGAGTGCCGCCATCGTCCAACGGCCGTTTCCACTTGAGTTTGCATCCCTCTTTGTGAACGTCCGAAATCTCAATGGGACCTTCAGGCGCTGTCGGCTTATCGGTGACGATGACGTTCACCGTGACACTGTCTTTGCCCGAAGAGTTGGTCGCGACGACCAAATATTCTCCTGTGTCTCCTCTCGCGACTGGACGAACTACCAATCGCGTCGAATACGGTGGATTGTCGATCGATACGGTTTTGCTGTTCGATAATGGAATTGGACCGCATCGCCAGTCCACGTGTGGCGGAGGTTCTCCAATGATACTCGCATCGAATTTCAGCGTCGAACCCGCCGAGAGAGTCACGTCGCGCAAGTTTCTACGATCGATCTTCGGAGCCACTGGAATAATCGAGAAGAAACGTCAATTCGTAGTCGCGATTGGACGTTCCTTACGATAAAAACTGATGCGCCAATTTTTATTTTAAAATGACGAATTTAAAATTTACGATCCTGAAGTTTCCATCGTTGGAATGCAACGAAATTTTGTTATTTCTTCAGCAGAGCCAATAATTATTATTCAATATTTGGTCCGGCCACTAAAACGATTCTCTCTCGCGACCAAAAAACTCAATTGACTCAAAAAATTGCTACGATTTTCAAAATTCAACGAATAATCAATAGAAAAAATGTTTTTCGTTGAATCTCAACGTTGCAAACTTCAGAGTCATTTAAAATTCTGAGTGTCGGAGGAAATCTCTCTGCGTGTGCGCGCGAAAAGTTCAAGTCTGTTGCGGAAAAATTGAATTGAAACTACTCACGATAGCGTGGCTTAGCGAGGAACGTTTTGCTGCACTCTCCAGGTTCCGAAAGCCCTGCCTTGTTGACCGCGATCACTCGGAACTGATACTCGTTTCCTTCGATCAATCCAGTTATCAAAGCTTGTGGCTTTGGTGAATTCGTTTCGAGAGCTTTTTCCCAAAGCGTGCTGTATTTGTCCTTCTTTTCGATGATGTAGCCGGTTATGGGGGAACCGCCATCGGAGAATGGCTCTTTCCAGGCTAGATCGACTTGATGGGCGGTCCAGTCGGTGGGCTCTGGTATTCCCGGAGGATCCGGAACGGCTGCACGTAGAAAAAAAATCGTTTTTTAGAAAATTCTCAATATTTTGATCTCAATAAAAAATTAATATAAATTTAAATTGTCAACTTACTGAACGGATCCCTGGCGATGATGGAGCCGTAAGTCTCCAGTGGTTCGGACTCGCCTTCGCTGTTGATTGCCTTAACGCGGAACTTGTATTCGTGGCCAGGCGTCAAACCTTCCACTTTCATTTCCGGTCCGACCGTTTTGCCAACGGGCAACCAAATGCCGGTGTCCGGATCATATTTCTCCACGAGATAACACTCGATCGGTTCGCCACCGTCGTCTTTAGGCTTTTTCCATTTCAGGGTACATCCGTCTTTGTGGATATCCGAGACGTCCAGAGGACCTTCCGGTTTACCAGGTTTGGCTAGAAATCGCAACGAAATTTGTAGAGAAAACAAATTTTATTTCAATCTTATTCCATTTTCCTTGTTCAAATCTAAAAATATGTCTCGCAATTACGATTTTCTACAGAAACAAAATTAAGAATTAATTAACGTGCAAAGTTCTGCGATTTTCTTTCTCGGAAAGTCGACAATTACGTTTTTTTTATTTTATTTCAATTCTGTTTTAATTCAATTTCGTCGATTCGTCGACTTATGCGCCCAATATTTTTGGGTATTATCGAATTTTTCATTAAAATTGAAAACCACGTCTCGCGATCACGATTTTCTACAGAAACAAAATTAAGAATTAATTAACGTGCAAAAGTCTGCGATTTTTTTTTTTAGAAAAGTCTACAATTACGTTTTTTTATTTTATTTCAATTCTGTTTTAATTCAATTTCGTCGATTCGTCGACTTATGCACCCAATGTTTTGGGTATTCTCGAATTTTTCATAAAAATCGAAAATCACGTCTCGCGATCACGATTTTCTACAGAAGCGAAATTGAAAATTAATTAATGTGAAAAAGTCTAGGATTTTTTTTCTCGAAAAGTCTAAAGTTAAGGTGTTTTTCGTTTTGATCATTTTTTTTCCAAAGAAATACCGTAATTAATGTGGCAAAATGATTGATTACTCACAGACTACCATGACCTCGACCTCGGCGGTATCCGTGCCGTACTGATTGATTGCAGTGATTTTATAAATTCCGGTATCTTTGCGTTCGGCTCGATCGTTGAAGAACTTGGTGTTGTAAGGTTCGTTGACGATTCTTCGGTGAGTGGTAACCTGGACGCTCTTTTCATCGATGACCCAGGTGACATCAGGAGCTGGTTCACCGGTGACTTTGACGTCAAAGTGGAAACGTTCGCCTTCGCGAACTTGGACGTCCCTCAGATTGCGTCGGTCGATCTTTGGTGGAACTGAATAAAAAAGAGATTCGATTTTTTTTATTATTTTTGATCAAAATTAGCGATTTGTTAAAATTGAATTTATTTTCTATAATTAAATGGAAATTACCCTTGCGACTCTTGGCTACGATCGATTTGCTAGCGTCCGAAGGTTCGCCCGGACCCGCAGCATTGACAGCCCGTACCCGGAATTCGTACTCGGCACCCTCGTCCAGATTTTCGGCTCGACCTTTGCAATCGTCGGGACCGGCCTCGCCGGCCTTGACCCAGCGCGGCGAGCCCTTCTCCCGTTTCTCAATCACGTAACCAGTGATTGGAGATCCACCGTCCTTTAACGGTGGAGTCCATCTTAGATCGACGTGATCTTTGTCCCAGTCGGTTGCTTCAGGACGACCAGGTGGACCAGGTTCATCTGTTGACGATAAAAAAAATTTTTTTTAGCAAAAATGAGCCACGCGAATGGTTGAAATTCGTTGAGCGGATAAAAGTGAAAGTTACCGAACGGATTTTTGGCAATTATGCTCGTGTCGGTGACGAGGGGTTCCGATTCGCCCTCGGCATTGACAGCGGCAACGCGGAATTTGTATTCTTGGCCAGGCACAAGATTTTCAACCTCAAAGTTGGTGTCTTTGGTCCGTCCGACCGGAACCCAACGTCCGGTTTCCGTGTCCATTTTCTCGATGACGTAATGTTCGAGAGGAACGCCACCGTCGTCGAGAGGAGGATTCCACTTGAGATTACAGCCTTCCTTGTGGATATCGGTGACCTTGAGAGGACCCTCGGGTTTGCTGGGTTTGTCAAGAACGAGAATTTCTATGGAAGCCTCGTCCTTGCCCGAGTCGTTTTCGGCTTTGAGTGTCAACGTGCCGCAGTGTGCTCTGGTAACAGCGGAGACCATGAACTTTGTTCTGTAACTGTCGATCTCGATGGTGATGATGTCGCGATCTTCCTGCTTGACTTTGTTGAGATACCAGACCTTTGATGGCGGCGGTTCGCCGCTGACTTTAACGTCGAGGCGAATGTGATTGCCCGCTTTGATGGTCAAGTCGCGGAGGTTGGTGCGATCGATTCTCGGAGCGGCGTAACGATCTTTGGCAGTGAGAACGTCGCTGGGATCGCTGGCTGCACCGACGCCGCCTTTGTTGACAGCTTTAATGCGGAATTGATACTTTTGGCCTTCGGTAAGATCTTCGACGGTTCCTTGAGTCTGAGTGCCCGGAACTTCGGCTGCTTTTTGCCATTTTCCATAAGCGTCTTTCTTCTCGATAATGTATTTTTCGATGGGTGCACCGCCGTCGTTTTTCGGTGCTTTCCACTTGAGATCCACGTGGTGTCTGTCCCAATCGCGTAGTTCCGGTTTGCCTGGAGCGTCGGGTTCTCTGAATGGATTTTTCGCCGTCGTTGGCACGTCGGTCTCCAGAGGCTCCGATTCGCCTTCAGCGTTTACCGCCTTGACCCGGAATTGATAATCTTTGCCTTCGTTCAAGCCGCTGATTTCAGCCTCGGGAGTTTTGCTCGTACCGCAGGGAACCCAACGTCCGGTATCGACGTCCATTCTCTCGATGACGTAATGGTCGACGGGTTCACCGCCATCGTCGTCGGGCTTGTTCCACTTGAGTTTGCAGCCTTCGGCAGTGACGTTTGAGACGTCCAGCGGGCCTTTGGGTTTGCTGGGTTTGCTGAGAATCTGCACCTCAATTTGAACCTCGTCGGTGCCGCTGTCGTTTTTCGCAGTCACCGTGTAAGTTCCCGCGTCGATGCGCTTGAGTTTATTCAAAATAAACAACGTGTGGTATTCTTCGTTTTCGATGCTCAAACGATCGACGCTTTTGAGGATCGTTCCGTTGCATGCCCACGTGACCGATGGCGGTGGTTCGCCCTGGATATCAGCCTCGAGTCTCAACACTTGCCCCACCCGGAGGATCCTTTTCTGCAGGTTTTTACGATCAATGCGCGGCGCCAAGAATCTCGGCTTGGCGACGACGCTCTTCGATGTATCGCTCGGGTCGCTCGGTCCGGCTTTGTTGACCGCAACGACGCGGAACTCGTACTCGTGATTCGGCTCGATTCCTTCGGTCACTTTGGCGCTGGTACGATCGCCCACGACCATCGCAGCGTCCACCCACTGTCTTCCGTCTTTGTCGCGCATCTGGACGATGTATTTCTCGATGGGAGCCCCGCCATCGTCCATGGGCGCTCTCCACTCGAGATCGACAAAGTCACGGTCCCAGTCCTTGATCTCAGGGCGACCTGGTTTGTCGGGCTCGTTGAATGGATTTTTAGCGATGATCGATTTGTCGGCCTCCAATTCTTCGGACTCTCCTTCCTTGTTGACAGCTTTGACACGGAATTTGTAGGGTTTTCCTTCCAGCAAACCTGTGATGTTGGCCTCGGGCTCGGTGGATCTTGCGCAGGATATCCAGGCGCCGGAGAGCGGATCGAGCTTCTCGATCTCGTAGTATTCGACCGGCGAACCACCGTCGTCTTCCGGTCTTTTCCACTTGAGTTTACAGCCGTGTTTCGTCACGTTTGAAACGTCAAGCGGGCCTTTGGGCTTGCTCGGCTTACCAAGCACCGTGATTTCTATTTCTGCCTCGTCCTCGCCAACCTCGTTCTTCGCTCTGATGACATATTTACCGGTCAGAGTGCGTTTCGCTTTCATGATGAAGAATTTCGTGTTGTAGTCGATGTTGTCGATGCGATAAGTCTCGTCGGTTTTGAGCTCAGTCTCGTTGAGCGTCCAAGTGACCGTTGGTGCCGGTTCGCCGATAATATTGATGTCCAGGTTGACAGTTAAGCCGACTCTGACGACAATCGGCTGGAGATTCGTACGATCGATGTGCGGCTTGAGGAATCTTGCCTTCGCAGTGTGCGGATTAGTCGCTTCGCTCGGTTCTCCAGGTCCCGCTTTGTTGACCGCTCTCACGCGGAATTGGTACTGATTTCCTTCGACCAAACGTGGCACGAGGCCTTGGCATTTCGGTCCCGAAGTCTCTGCGGCCTTGACGTAACTCGTGCCGAATTTCTCTTTCATTTCCAGGATGTAACCAGTTATGGGAGCGCCACCGTCTCTGATGGGCGGTTCCCACTTGAGGGTCACGGTGTTTTCGGACCAGTCGATGATTTCTGGCAGGCCAGGAGCGCCCGGTGCGTCGAAAGGATTTTTCGCGACGATCGCACTGTCCGTAGCCAACGGTTCCGATTCTCCTTCCTCGTTGACGGCTTTGACACGGAATTCGTACTTGTGTCCAGGCTCCAAGCCGGTGAGAACGTGCTCGGTTTTGTCGGGATCACAAATTCCTGCGGGGACCCAACGTCCGCTGGTCGCATCCATTTTCTCGATGACGTAACTGGACAACGGCAAACCTCCATCGTCTTTCGGTTTGTTCCACTTTAATTTACAGCCTTCCTTGTGCACGTCAAGGACCTCCAGAGGGCCTTCGGGCTTTCCGGGTTTGTCGAGAATTATGATTTCGACGTCAGCCTCATCCTCGCCCGAATCGTTGACCGCTTTGATCGTGTATTTGCCCGTGTCTTTGCGCGTCGTGTGCGACAACAACAATTTCGTGTTGTAATCTTCGTTCTCGATCTTGCAATTCGGCGAGTTCATGAGCGTCTGAGTCTTGAATGTCCAAGTGATCGTTGGAGGTGGTTCGCCCTTGACATCAACGTCCAGCTTCACGTGTTGACTCGCCCGGACTTTGACGGTTTGGAGCTTGTCGCGATTTATGTGCGGCTTGAGGAAACGCGCTTTCGCGACGTGTGGCTTCGTCGGGTCGCTCGGCTCCGACGGTCCAGCTTTGTTCACTGCTCGCACGCGGAACTGATAAGTCGCTCCTTCCTTGAGACCAGGAACGCGGCCTTTCGGCTCTCCCGAATCGGTCACCACAGCCTCTTCCCAGTGAGTCGAGAATTTCTCTTTTTTCTCGATTATGTAGCCCGTGATCGGGACTCCGCCGGTGTCTTTCGGCGGCGCCCATTTCAAGTCCACACGGTCAACGTCCCAATCCTCGAACTCTGGCACTCCCGGACGTCCCGCCACGTCGAACGGATTCTTCGCTACGATTCCACCCTCGGTCGTCAACGGCTCAGACTCGCCCTCTTCGTTCAATGCCTTCACACGGAACTCGTACTCGTGACCTTCCGTCAAACCTTTCACATCCAATTCCGTGTCGTTCGTACGACCCACAGGAACCCAACGACCCGTTGACTTGTCCAACTTCTCCACTTGATATCCCGTGATCGGCTTGCCCCCGTCATCTTCCGGTTTCTCCCATTTCAACTTCAAACCGCTCTTCGTTACGTCTGACACTTTCAGTGGACCCTTCGGCTTACCGGGAGCGGCTGAAATACAAAAAATACGAAAATCACACGCTTTTCTCGCCTCATTTCCAAGTCGCACCGTTTTTTGCAAACCCACGATGATAGGAGGGAAAAGAATCAACTCTTGGTAGACGGGGACTACAATTATCATGATTCTGAAGTTTCCATCGTTGAGATTCAACGGAAAAGTATTTTTTAGATCCATTATATAGTGAATTTTGAAAATCATGCCAATTTTTCGTTGCGATTGAGTTTTTGGGTCACGAGAGAGAATTTTATTTATTGTCCAGGCCAAATACTGAATAATAATTATGAGTTTTGCTCAAGAAAAAATGCAATTTCGTTGCATTCCAACGATGTAAACTTCAGCGTCATCAATTATCGCACCTCCCAAGACACACATGGGTCTGGGGTGCCCTAATGTTTTTTCTCTACTTGGAATCGTTTAAAAAATCGAAAAAAATTCAGAAAACTTGTCCCGGATCTATAGAAAGAGACTCTGAAGTTTGCAACGTTGAGATTCAACGAAAAACATTTTTTCTATTGATCATTTATTGAATTTTGAAAATCGTGGCAATTTTTCGAGTCGATTGAGTTTTTTGGTCGTAAGAGACAATCGTTTTACTGGCCGGACCAAATATTCAATAATAATTATTGGTTCTGCTGAAAGAATAACGGAATTTCGTTGCATTCCAACGATGGAAACTTCAGGATCATGGAGAGACTGCTCTTTATGATAAAAATTCTTCCCAATTATTTTTATCTCACGGTAGTCGATACGAAAAATGAGAAATTTACGCGATTCCAGGACCAATTCGCGTTTTTAGGCGGACAAAGTTGCTGCTTAGAGTTTCGAGCACTTACAGAGCACGGTGACCTCGACCTCAGCCTCGTCCTCGCCGGACGCATTGACAGCCTTGATTTTCCAAACTCCAGTGTTTTTGCGCACACTGTCGGTGATGGAGAGTTTAGTATTGTAATCGACATTTTCGATGTTGATGTTGCCGCCCGATTTGACGAGCTCGTTGGCTCTGTACCAAGTTATTTCTGGGGGTGGTTCGCCCCTGACGTCGACATCGTATTTTATGGGTTTTCCAGCTCTCACGATTATCGGCTTCAAGTTTGTCCGGTCGATTCTCGGTTTGACTAAATTTTCCAAGGAAAAAATGCGACATTTGAAAGATTGTTCGAAATTTTTGGACAGAAATCAGTTTCTCGTAATACTCACGCGCTTTGTGCTTAACCATTTGCATCTTCGAGGCGTCCGAAGGCGGAGATGGTCCCGCCTTGTTGACAGCGATAACTCGGAATTGATATTCTCCGCGATCTTTCAGTCCCATCACTTTGGCCGCCAATTCTCCAGTAGCTGGGATCTCCATTGCTTTTTCCCAGTCGGGCTTGTATCGATCTTTTTTCTCGATTATGTATTTCTCGATCGGCGAACCGCCGTCAAAGTCAGGCGCGGTCCATTGGAGACTCACGGACTCGTTGTCGTAATCCGTAACCACCGGAGTTCCCGGAGCGTGAGGCTCGTCTGAAAACCGAATTTTACAATCGAGTGGCCGAGAAGACGGAAAATTGCAATTCGCCCGAAATTTTTACAAAATTATCACTCTGAAGGTCGAGAAATAAATAAACGATGAATAAAATAATGAAAATAGGGAAATAAAATTTACCGAATGGATTTTTAGCGACGACCGGGCGTTCGCTGGTCAAGGGCTCCGAGTCTCCTTCGTCGTTGATGGCGGTGACACGGAAAAGATATTCGCTGCCAGGATTAAGTCCGGTAATTTGGAATTCGGTGTTTGGGGAGTCGCCAGGGATTTTTCCGACGCGTACCCATTTTCCTGTTTTCGTGTCCATTTTTTCAATCTCGTATTCCTTGATCGGCACGCCGCCGTCGTCCTCTGGTTTTTCCCACTTGACTTTGGCCGTTGTGTTCGTGACGTCAGAAACGACCAACGGACCTTTCGGAGCATCGGGTCGTCCTGAAAATCCAAGAAACGATCGTTACGTTTAGTCACGTGCCAAAAAATGAAAAGATGAAGAACTTTCGGAAAAATCCTCGTGGAAATTTGTAATTACGAACCGAGAACTGTCAGCTCGACCGATTCCTCGTCCTTGCCGTTCGCGTTCTCAGCGATCAGAGTATATTTGCCGGTATCCTTGCGCACGGCATTGACGATCGAAAAATCTGTATGATAATCGACGTTGTCGATTTTGATGCGCTCTGTCGTTGTCAGGGGAATATTGTCCCGCCAAATCCAGGTTGTCGTTGGAGGCGGCTCGCCGGTAACATCGACGGACCATTTGTGCGTGCGGCCGGCCTTGATGATGACGGATTTCAAGTTCGTTCGATCGATTCTCGGTTTAACTAAAAGTTTGTGCAAAAAAAATGAAATAAAAATCAAACGAAAAGTCCAAAAACGTTATAAATTTGATTATTTTGAAAAATTCAACTCCCAAGCCCGAAGAACGAATGGATTTAAATTATTATTGCGTGCTTACGGTTTCGGTGTTTGCAGATGTGATTGTCGGTGGGCTCGCTGGGTTGTGATGGTCCAGCTTTGTTGTGAGCACGAACCCGGAACTGGTAAACCATTTTTTCCTTCAAACCCTCGACTTTGATCTCTGGATTGGGGTCAGCGGTTTTGGCGACCTCGACCCAATCGGGAGAGAATTTGTCTTTCATCTCGACGGTGTAATGAGTTATAGGGCGGCCACCGTCTTTTTCGGGTTTGGCCCATCTGAGCGAAACGCTCATGTTGTCGTAGTCGAAGATTTCTGGTTTTCCGGGTTTGTCCGGCTCGTCTGTAATTACGTTGGCGAAAGATTGTCACGTCATTGTTAAGAATAAACAAAAAAAATCGGACAATTTGAGGTAATTTACGATTTTTTCGTGGCCCGAAGTGTAAAAAATGGAAAAAGCGAAGGAAAAAATGAAAAAAAGCAACTGACCGTAAGGACTCTTGGCCAAAATGGCCTCATCGGTGACCAGTGGCTCGGATTCGCCTTCTTTGTTGACAGCCTTGACCCTGAACTTGTATTTCTTGTTGGGAGTCAAACCAGAGAAAGTGAAACTGTCTTTGTCGGGGCCGACCTCGCCGGCTGGAATCCAGCGTCCGGTATCGGCGTCCATTTTCTCAAGAGTATATCCGGTAATTTCGGTGCCACCATCGTCGGATGGTTTTTTCCATTTGACGGTGACGTGATCGGCGCGAACTTCTTCGACCTGCAGAGGGCCCATCGGCGGAGTTGGTTTGTCTGTGAAATGTCAAATTCCAATGAAAACAAAATTTTGTTGAAAAAAAAGCGATTGAATGAGTGAAAAAGTTTTTTTTTTTTTTTACCAAGAACGACGACGTCGGCGAGACTCTCGCACGTTCCCGAGCTGTTGGTCAAGACGAGTTTGTATTTTCCGGAATCCGCTCGAGTCGTTTTCCTGATGGTCAATACGCTGTTTCTCTCGTATTTGTCGATTGTGATTCTCTCGGCGGCGTCCTGCACGATTTCCTTTTGACCCAAGAACCAATGAACCTCAGGCTCCGGTTCGCCACCGAATTTAATGTCGTACTTGATGACTTGACCTTTCTTGACAACGAGATTGGTCAATTGATCGCCAATAATGAAAGGCTTGACGAATCGACATTTGGCGATGATCGGCTTGGTCGCGTCCGATGGCTCGCCCGGTCCACCCTTGTTCACCGCTCGTATACGGAATTCGTACTGAACGCCCTCTTTCAAACCGTCGATCGTCGCTTGGCTCACATCCCCCTCGATCTCTTTACCCTTCACCCATTCTTTTCCAAATTTGTCCTTGTACTCGATTATGTAACCGGTGATCGGTGCTCCACCGTCGTTTTCCGGCTTAACCCACTTGAGGTCCGCGTGATCAACGTCCCAGTCCGTCACCTCCACGTTCGTTGGTTTTCCAGGCTCGTCTGCAATTTCCATCCATTTCAATTCACCGAACAAATACAATTTCAACGGTGGATCACCAAAATTTCGTTGATCGATATAAAAAAATTGAAAATTTATAAACCACATAAAAAATATTTCCAAAATGTATAAAAAATATTTCAAAAATGTATAAAATTGAAAAATACAGAATTTTTAAATATTTTTATTGATATTCTGTTGAAAATGGCGGCAACTTTGAAATTATCGCTAAATTTTGACATTTTTCGCCCAATTTCAGATGAAAAATTGCCACGTATTTGCCAAAATCTCTCAGATTTCTGCGTCTGCAATTTCCATCCATTTCAATTCACCGAACAAATACAATTTCAGTGTTTGATCACCAGAATTTCGTTGATCGATATAAAAAAATTGAAAATTTATAAAATACATGAAAAATATTTCCAAAATGTATAGGAAATATTTCAAAAATGTGTAAAATTGAAAAATACAGAATTTTCAAGTATTTTCATAGATATTCTGTTGAAAATGACGGCAACTCTGAAATTATCGCTAAATTTTGCGATTTTTCGCCCAATTTCAAATAAAAAATTGCGACGTAATTGCCAAAATTTCTCAAATGAACGATAATTTTTTTTTCTCCGTGTAGAAAACGTGAAAAAATGAAATTAGCAAAAAATATCGATTATTTTGGAAAATAAACTCACCCCAAGGATCTTTGGCGAGGACAGGTTTGCCGAAGAGCGCAGGTTCACTGTTGCCAAGTTTATTGACCGCAACAATACGGAATTTGTATTGTTTTTTGGCGACGAGGTCTTCGACCTTGTAGCTGTATTTTTCACCGGGTTTGACTTCGCCGACTCCGTCCCATTGGGACTTCAAACTCATGTCGAGACGTTCGATGAGATATTTGAGAATCGGCGAACCACCGTCGTCGGTTGATGGCTTGAAGGACACGACGCAAGAAGTTGCAAACACTTCGGTCACGTCAACGTCCGTTGGCGGCGCTGGCACATCCTGCATCACGATGTTCACGTCCTTAATCTCTTCTCCTTGACCGTTCGATATTTTCACTTGATAAATTCCTGACTGCTCCCTCGTTGGTTTTTTTATCCTGTACGTTATTTTGTCCTCGCCAACGACAACCTCGACATCCTTCAACGGCAAAACTTTGCCGTCTTTCATCAGTTTCGCCTCCACCTGCGTCTGCTTTGTTCCTTCGACTATAAATTCGAGAATAATAGAAAGAAAATTAAAAAAAAACGTTAATTCTGTAAAATTCACGTTCGATTTTCGGTTTCTACAAACGTTTTCGAATGAATTTCGTTTTTGGAGTAAAAAATTTGTAATTATGACAATTTTACCTTTGAAAGGAACGACGAAAATGAGCGGCGACGTGCAAGGACCTTCGACCTTGTCAGGAATATCAGGAATCGGTTTGCTTTCGCCTTTTTTCACAGTCAGTTTGCAACTGCTGGATAATTCTCCGCTGGTGCATGTGATTTCGCCGTCGTCTGCCATGTCGACCTTGTTAAAAACGAGATGGTGTTTGCCGCCGCCCAAATTTTTTATCTCGATACGATCGTTCGGCTCGATGGGTTTGCCATTGAAAAGCCATTCGGCGGATGCTGTTTGATCCTGGAGTTCAACGTCCAGGACCAATTTTTCGCGTTCCACGGCGACCGTGTCTTTGAGTTTTTTGTTGAAACGATTCGCATCTGAAAATATTCATTTTCGCTCGTTCAATTGTTCGCGTTACTTTGAAATTTTTTTATTCTGCAAAATGTTCATTTTTTGCATCGACTCACAGTTGATGACGATCTCGGCCTCGGTCTTGTCGGCGTTGCTCACGCAAGAATACTGCCCGGCATCGGTGACCTTGGCATCTTTAATGATTAATTTTCTCTTACGTCCTTCGACCTTGATTTGGACTCTGCAGAAAATTTCCCAAAATTCGTCACAATCCCAATGCAATTTTTTTGTTTTGTTTTTTCAAGGCATAAAATTAAGAAAAATCGTACCGTTTGTCGGCGGTTATTTCTTGGTCGCCCTTGAACCATTTGACCTCGCCCTTCTCGTCGTCAAGCTCGCACAGCATAGTCACAGTTTCTTTCTCCACAAGTTGTTGGGATTTAAGTACTTTGACGAATTTGTATGGGTACTCTGAAAATTCAATTTTTCAAAGATTGAATTTTGCTCAAAAACGAAGGATCAAGTTTTCGATCAACTTACGATGAAAATTCCGCAGTAATTAGCAGCAAAAACAAAATTTCAACGAGATTTCTTCATTTTTACAAATTAAATCAATTGTTTTTTTTTTTTTTCAACCGAAAATTCTATTGAAGTTTCTTGAATTTTTCAATCTCACCGATTATCGTGAGCACCGTCTCCGTCTTATCCGTCTGCTTGCTGATCTTGCACGAGTATTCTCCGCTGTCTTCGAGCTTGGCATTTTTGAAGGTCAATCGACAAATGCCGGACATGTCTTTCGAGATACCGTAAACGTCACCGTCCTGAAGAGCGGAAAGTGATTAAGAATACAGGAAATAATTCAAAGGCGCGATTTTTCAAGGATCAGACAAAAACGATCGAATCAACTTACTTCGAGTTTCGTTTTTCCTTTGTACCAGGAAACCTGCGCCATGTTCGAACTCACTGTGCACTCCATGTAGGCCTCGTGTTCGGCAAAGCCACTCGTCTTTTTTGACAATGGTTTCGTGAAAGTGTACGATGGATCGGGTTCTGAGTAAAAAGTAAAAGTTAAAACTTTGCTTCTCAAAAATTCAGAGCTTTACGTTCATAACATTATGCGGATGGATCTTTATTTTTCCGACTCCGTTTCCTGAGAATGATCCTGAAGTTTCCATCGTTGGAATGCAACGAAATTCCGTTATTTTTTCAGCAGAGCCAATAATTATTATTCAATATTTGGGCCGGCCAATAAAACGATTCTCTTTTGCGACCAAAAAACTCGATCGACTCGAAAAATTGCCACGATTTTCAAAATTCAATGAATATGATTAATTAATTAAATTAAATAAATAATAATAATAAATAATAAAATGATAAAATAATAATAATCATAAATAATAAAAAAATTAAAATTAATTAAATAAAATATGTTTTGCTTTGAATCTCAACGTTGCAAACTTCAGTCATTTCCTGAGAATCTTGAGAATCTTCCAAAATCCTACTCGTATTTTTTGGTGATTCAATTTCGGGGGAATTTAATGGATGAAAAATAATTGAAAAAATGGGCAAATTTACCATCGACCGTGAGAATAGCAGTGCTGGAAATTCCGCTAATTTCTATGGTGTATTTTCCAGCATCCTCGACCTTCGGCCCCAAGATTACCAGCTGATAATTGTCTTCCTCGTTTTTGAATTTGTATTTGGCCGATGGGAAGAGTTCCTGTACGAGAAAGTGAATTCTGTATTTTGTGAGCGCACATTCCGCATAAAATATGATTAACAACGAATATAATGAATAAAAATAATTAAAATTTTGGGAATAACGTTTTTTTTTTGTTATTTCGAGGCAAAAAAAGCGAATAATGCTCACGTCTTTGCGGAAGAACCATTTCGGTTTGCAGTTCGGTTTCGAGAAGATTGCTTCGAAAGTGACTTTTTTGTCCTTGCCCTCTTTGGCGTATTGGTCGATGAGCGGTTTTCCAAAGGCCTCGGCTTTCTGTCGTAGGCGAGGGACAAAAAAAGTGGAAAAAAAATGGAAATTAGTTGAAACGAAATTGAAAAAAATGTCAAACAACAACAAAAGTAGTGAATATCGCGTCGGATATTGGACGACCTCGTCAGGAGGAACGTTGAGAAAAACCCGAAGAAAAATCTGCACCTGTGTGGGCTGAAAAAAGGTGAAAAACAAAACGTAAAAAAGTGCGAAGTGTTTGGATCGCACGAACAAAAGAAATTTGTTCCCAAAATTCCACTTGGGCGTCATTATCGAGAAAACAAATGGTGGATCAATGCTGTCAAAAATAGTAGCTGCGAAAAATGTGGATAAAAAAATTCCTCGGGGGCAAAAACGCGGTCGAAAAAATCGCGAAAAATTCGAAAAGATGCATTTTCAAAAAAATAAAAAGGAAAAAGAAACAAAAAAAAACACGTGGCCGGTCGATCGAGTGGCTAAATGATCGAGGCGTCCTACGATACGCATGCTCGATGCTGTTAGACGAGAGCCAGAGTTTTAAAAGTTGGGTTTGAGGCTTTTTACGCGAACCAAAAAAACGTGAAAATGAAAGAGAAAAAATTGTTGCATGGACAGCGACAAGAAACTCTTCAAAATTGTCCCTGTCGTGTCCCAAAAATCAACGGATTCTCTTGGAGAAAAAATTTCATTATTTTTTTTCTTCTTTTACTGTGAAAACGAAATTTCGAAAAAAATAAAATAAAGTAATACAAAAAGGCATCGTGCGAGAAGCGGTTGCAACTTTAGATACAGGATGCGACACCTACGCGAGAAACGAGTGCCTACCAAGTACCAAGACCGGCAATCTTTCAGTAGGAAAATCAGAAAAAGAAGAACATCAGTAAAGAGCGAGAGGACACCGAGAAGAATTCTATTTTTGAGCAAATGCTTTTATATTCTTTTGTTCAATCTTCAAAAAACAATAATCAGCCGATGGTTATTAACCCTTCGTGGTCACTGTGCGTAGAATCCACCCAGTGACCAACTTGTGACGTAAATATCTCCTTGTTCCCGGTAATTAATGAGGCTGTGATCGTCATTTAACGACAGTTTGTAGTGTCCATTGCACGTTGGCGGCGAAAAATGTTACCGCCGCTAACGCTAAACTCTAAAATCTACTTTGAAATCAACCCACTTCCAATAACGAAATTAATATGTTTTTTCAAGCACGCGCTATCCTACTATTTTTTTCACAAAAGAACCAGATCTGATGAACATCAGATCCAAATTTGAGGCAAAAATATTGAAAATCCACAAAGTGACGATTATTTTAGTGAAAAAACTTTTTTTTCCCGTTTTTTTTCTTCATTTTGCATTTAAAAAAATATGTTAGCCTTAGATTTCTTTCAGGAAAGTTTTTCGTATCTAAACTTGAATGTCCAAGGGTTGTTCAGTAATTTTTTGAGAATTTTCAGGCCGATAGATTGGTCACAATACGGGTTCGAAAATGGACTGGGTAGAATCAACCCAGTGTGACCATCGAGATCGATGACGGAAGTGTGACCACGAAGGGTTAATGTGTGTCAAGTAAGTTTTGGTAAGAATCAAAGTTTCTGCTGTTCCAAAGTGTTTCAGTTGATTTTATTTCTCGAATTATGTTTTTTGAGTTCAATCGTTTCTTCTGCTCGGTGGAAACTTTTGTTAATTGGAGAAAATTCTGTTGGTGTCAATAGTTTCAACGAGAAACGTGCAACAACGAAGAAAAATCGACAAGCTCGAATATTATTAATTAATGTTGAAGATTTTTGTGACGTGCGCGATTTGTTTACGAGAGCTGCGAGACAGTGATTGATTTTTGAATATTTATACAGTGCATGTGTGTTATACATCCAACCTCCATCTTGACGAAGTGATGAAGAATCGGCCAGTCGGGTATTAACTCGGCAAGCGAGGGCCTACGAGATCCACTACTCTAGAAATAAGAAATCCGCACCATGTTGATTGCAGCTTGAAAAATTATTGCTCAACCTGTTGCTTGGTATTTGACGACATTTTTTCCAGTCGTTTGATGTTCTTATCAGAGTATTTTCGTCGAAATTTTCGACGAGAGCTTCGTCAAGTTGTGAGTGTGATTTTCCGGAGGGAATCGATGAGAGGCTGTCGACATGTGTGATCGGTTTTGTGTCCCATCGGCAAATTATTGCTCCCCGATCGTCGCGAACCATGAAAATTCAGTTTTCGACAGATTTTGCGTTTTCTTTTATAAATAACGTTTTGCTTCGGTGGATGGGTAAATGCGGAGAGGTTGAAATAAATAAACGAATTGCGCCCTCGTTCGAGGAGCCTCGAGATTGCATCGAGGCCTCGAGCAAGCGACGAGCAAGCAGCCTGAACCCGAACAGGTGTTTGGGGCCCAAAAATTCTGATACGAAAATAAAAAAATGGTGAAAAATTTGACTCGATTCAATCGTCTTTTTTGTTCTCACGGTGTCAAAGAAAAAAATTGAAAAAAAGCAAAAAAAATTGCTGTTCTTGGGCGTTTCCACTTTAATGCCTCTTTGTATCTGATTTATTTCGAACCTTCTCTTTCACTCGAACCACAAGAGTCGGCCAATCTTTTATCAACTCCTGCAAGCTCGGTCTTCGTTGTATCTCGAAAACGTCCTGCCCCGTGTCCAAAAGTCCCGGCGAACACGCGTACATAAAGATTCATACGTGATATTAATTATTACAAAAGAGAAGGAAAAGAATGATAAAAAAATCGTAAGGAACGAGGGAGAAAGAAAAAATATTTGACCGAAAATTCAAATAAATTGATCGATGGGTTGATGAGCCTCCGGAATTTTTTTATCGACATTTTCTCAACCGCGATTAATATCGAATTTTTCGTCTTTCCCTAATAATCAGATTTAAAAAAAAATAAAACAATTTTAAAAAATGGACGAATGTGTCGCAAGAACGACGCGATTGACGAAACTTCCCAAGGCACAATTCGCTGACGGTAAAAAATCATGTCTCTGTTTGTCAACGGGGTTGACCTCATGGCAAAAAAAATCTTGAGGGATTGTCGCTTGAATGAAAAGAAAAAAAACGTCACTGGTGCAAAGGTGATCGTGCGGAGGCGACGACGTCGAGTAACAAAATAAAATAAACAGACGAAAAAATTGGCACAAGGTAAACGGAGATGACAACGGAACGAAAATAGAACGAAAACACGATACATGGCGAACGGATAAAATAAAAGTCCACGAGTACAAATTGTAATTCAATCGTGCAACTTCTTCGATCATGCGAACGAAAAAATTTTGGAAATTTTGAAAAATCTGTGGCAGCCAAAAAAACCTGAATCTCCTAGAAATTCTATTATTCATTTCATCAAAGCCCGATCTCGTTCGGAGACTCATCGATCGAATATCGATAAAAAATGGTAAAAGTCACTTTTTTTCAGATAGATAAAAAAGTTTATGGAAAAGGGAAATTGTTCATTACAATCCAAGACCTTTAGCCAACTCCAATTAGCTGAGCCTTTCCTGCCTAAGGGAATACGACGATCAGCCTCACCCTCACTCAAGATGACAATCTCTTCGCCATCTTGATACCAGCTTTTCCCATGAAGTTCAAGACCCTCGGCACCCGAAGGCAAAGGCTACGAATTAACGTACGAGTCATGGATAAAAAATTGACAAAAAGTTGCCAAAAATGAAAAAGAATGAAAATTACTTGAAAAACTGAGAAAAATCTATTCTGAAAAGTAAAAAAAATTTTTAACGGAATGAATATTAATTAGAATCCTCCAATTAGAATGACTCTGAAGTTTGCAACGTTGAGATTCAACGAAAAAAATATTTTCTATTGATTATTGATTGAATTTTGAAAATCGTGGCAATTTTCCAGTCAATTGAGTTTTTTGGTCGCAAAACAGAATCGTTTTATTGGCCGGACCAAATATTCAATAATAATTATTGACTCTGCTGAAGAAATAACAGAATTTCGTTGCATTCCAACGATGGAAACTTCAGGATCGTCCGATTAGATCGATACCGGGAGGAGTCACGGATGTGCCACATTTTTCGATACAAACAATCAAGAAACGTGCCAAAAGTAACATTGACCAAAGTATTAGTCACGTTGGTTTGCCCTTTTCCCATAATTCTCTGAATCTTGTAGTGCGACCCAGTCGTTAATCACGTTGACGAATGACCCGACGAATAAATATCAAGACAAAACTCACAGGGACTATTGTTCGGAGACAATACGAAGGTGAGGACGCGATTTATAAGTGAACGAACGCGAGGATGACTCAAAGAAACAGGCTATTTTTGAATGGGGAAAAATTCAATGGATACGCACGAACAACGATAAATCCAACTCGGACATTGACACTTACTTGTCATTTGTAACTTACACACGCACGAGCAAAGTCTCGTTTTGTTTTTCGTTTATAATTATATTTATAATCGCGACAGACGTCCGAGTCGACGATGACCTGTTGGCTTTTGGTAATCAATTGAAACGAGAGACTCTCGGATTTGTAACTATAGAGTAAATCAATTTTTGGCAAGGAATTGTAAGAAAAAATAATCGGATACGTACTCTCTCGACTTTCTTGAGGGCGGGCATCGGTTTTTCCGTTTCTTTGAGATCGACCTTTGGCGCTTCGCTGTCGTCGCGTGCCCATTTTTGGTACTTTCGTTTTTTCAGCATCGCACGGAAGTCCATGCCACTGGCATCTGCAAAAATTTCAAATAATTTTACGTTCTCGATGACAGGAACTTTCGCCGGGGACTCGGAGAAAATTCCACGTACCGGAAACGTATAATTGCATTTCCGCTGAATCCTCGCCGTGAATGTTACTGACGACGATTTTGTAAGTGCCCTCATCGTTCGGCTTCGTCTTCCTCATGCAGAGGGTGATCGTGTTGGTCTCGGTGTCGGTGAGAAACTTGAATCTACCTCCCTCGATAATCTCTGTCATGCCCTTGTAGAATTTGAACGTCGGTGCTGGATTACCTTCGACCTGAACGGTGAGGTAAGCCGTCGAGTCTGAAGTCACGTAATAACAAAAATTCGATAAGTTTTACCGCCGCAAACGCTAAATCTCTAACATCCACTTTGAAATCAACCGACTTCCAATAACGGAATTAATATATTTTTTCAAACGCGCGCTGTCCTACTATTTTTTTCCCAAAAGAACCAGATTTGATGAATATCAGGTCCAAATTTTAGGCAAAAATTTTGAAAATCCACGAAGTTACGAATATTTTAGTGAAAAAACTTTTTTTCCCGTTTTTTTCTTCATTTTGCATTTAAAAAAATATGTTAGCCTTGGATTTCTTTCGGAAAAGTTTTTTGTATCCAAACTGGAATGTTCAAGGATTGTTCAGTAATTTTTTGAGAATTTTCGGGCCGATAGATTGGTCACAATATGGGTTCGAAAGTGGACTGGGTGGAATCAACCCAGTGTGACCACCGAGATCGGTGGCGGAAGTGTGACCACGAAGGGTTAAATTTATTATTGATTTTTATTTGGATATAAAAAAAGGTAAAAATGAAACGGTCGAAAAAGCAAAATTCCATGACTTTTTGTATAAATTTTCTAAATTTTTACCCTCGACCGCGGAGTAGGACTCCTGGACATCGACGATGGACGGTGGTCCTGCGGATCCGACATCTCGGAGTGGTGTGCTAGGCTGGTTGATCTTATTCTCAAGGTCCGCCACGCTGGGTCTCCTGACGTCCGTACTCGGACGACGTCGCTGCGCCAATCACCGAATAAAAATCATGATAGTTAATTAATCGTGAAACTCATTCCCACAAAAAATGAAAAAAAAAAGAGTCTGATATTTTCATTGATAGAATAAAAATATAAATATACATTTTTTTTCAAATTCTTTTCTTCAAAAGTGCGAAACGATGCAACGACTCTCAAATTTAATTCGAAGCTTACCTGCGAATCAATAAAAATTGATTGAAAAAATAAAAGAAACGACTCAATGCGACTAATTTACTTTATTTTATTTCTTTTAGACTCTGATTGCATCAAAATTTTCGTAATTCGAGACTAAAAATCGTCGCAATTCGAATTTACACCCATAAAATGTTAAAAATCACGTGCAATTAAGGGACAGTAACAAAACAAAAAACATAAATAATTGTTGAGTTGTTTTTACAGCGTTAGATGAGATAGGCCGTTAATGACATAGACAACGAGACATTTTGTATAGACATTTACGACAATTACAAATCACAGTAATTATTCACAACATTTAGTAACAAGGATTGCTTTTTTTTTTATCCAGCTTTATCACGATGGATTATGGAGTTGACACAAATTTCACCAGAGACAGCAGGAACAATTAGAAACGTTTACTTCCCTTATTATCGGTTTATCAGTATTCTGTAAATAGTGTAAGTTTCTTGGTGGTACATAGCGAAATCGTGATTAATATTTCGTTCGTAGATTTTTAGAGAATACATAAAACACGTTTGGTTCAAGATATTCATGTGGATGAAGCTCAAGAATTCGTTTTGCACGTCAATTGTCAACAAAATATTCATTTCCATCATTTTTCGTTGCAGCTTATAATGCAAAAAATTGCAAAGTTGCTAAAACGGACTGTGAAAAATTGAAAAGGTCGCAAAATTCCTGTCGGTCCACCGGACCACGTCGTGCGACATTTAATCATAATTGACATTAATTTATTTGTCAAATTTCAATGAAATTATTTCGAACTTTGCAGTTTCGATGAAAAATGAATTTCTGGCTGACAATGAACGAGTAAAACTCTTTAGAAATGAAAATGATGAACGTGTGACGTATTAAACATGAATAATGACATGAAAATGGTTTGTTTAACGAAAAGGCAAACGAGAGAATATTGAAGACACGAATAAATGGAATAGCGAAGGTGGGCGAGAGGGCACGAAATATCGAAGAATATGTACAGCAGAAAAATGTGATGAATTATACTGTTCCAACCAGTCGCATCCAATAAACTCGATGATTGTATTATGAAGACAGGAATGACAAATTTGAAGGTGTGTGGGTGCACGTGTGTCGTACGAACGTTTATCGTTAATAACGCAAATGAGCGACGTTTTAAATGCGAGAGTGAAAAAGACTGGCGCGAGAAGGCGTGAATTTGGGACAAAGTCCAAAAGAGTATAAGCGTTCGGGGTGTGAAAGTTAATCAAAAATTTCGATCCTCATATCTTGGCAATCTTTCAAACGCGTGACTGTCCCGAGGGCTTCGGAATTTCGTTTGATAAATCAATCTCACGTGGAATTCCGCTGCGTGCGTATTCCAATCATTTCGTTTTCCTCCTCGCAAAGAGCTTCGTATTTTCCATTTTTTTTTCTGCCTCATTTTACGAGCTGGTTGGAACAGTATTTCGTCGACTGTGAAAATAGAGCCTTAAGGCCGGGGACGAGAAAGTATCGAATTTCAAAACGGACGGGAATCGCTCAAAAATTTCAATTTTGGCCATTTTTTATTTTATTTTTTTCGAATTTAAAAAATTATGTTCCCCGTCAAGGAATATTTCGGAACTGAGTGAAAAGTCAAAATTAAAAGTGAATCGATAAAAAAAAAGATTTCAGACGAGTAATAAAAATAGCAACGATTAGTTACGGGTCGGAGGAATCCTCGGTGGATCGTTGATGCTGGCGATCAGGAGATGAGATAAAAAAATAATTAAATATATAAACAAAAAATCTGTACAAGGTTCGTCGACATCGATGAATTTTCATCCGGCTACTCTACGACATTGAATTATTAACATTGAAGATGATTCCCTTTTTTACGACGAGACGAATAAATATTTACAAAACTAGCGGACATGACGTCAAATAAAAAACCAAGGAAAAAAAATCTTCGTCTCCGACGGTTTTAACGACGTGGTGAATAAAAATTATGAGAGGATTGAAGAAAATTATTAAATCACGTCATGTCCCCAGTACAACCAACATTTTCAGCAATCGTAATTAATCTATTTATATATGTATATACAAATGTGAGCACGGTGTGTGTAAAAAAAAACGATGTATGTACAATATCAATTACAACTACTGTATGTACACGAGCCGCAATTTTTTTCCATTTTTATTCTATAATTATTGCAGTGGTTCGAAAAATCCATCAATTTTTATCTGAATTTATTACCAGCAGTTACATTTTTTAAATTCTTGATCCAAGCTCAAGATTCATTGAAATTCTTTTGACTTTATTCGCAAGCAGGATCATGAAATCTCCATCTAAAAATGTCTACACGCAGCGATAATTGTCGTGTGAATAATTAATTGAAAAATTGCAATAAATGACGATAAAAATTCGAACTGTTGTGGGAAAAATCAATTTTTTTTCTTACCAACCACTGCAACGATGCAAAAATGCGGCTCGAAATAAAACACAAAAATAGTGATCACGTGGTAGACACAAAAATGTAAATTGATTCCAAAACGTAGCCGAGAGTATTGAGAAAAAAAAACACGTGATAAAAACGATAAAAAAGTGTAACGAACGGATGTAACACGTTCGACAAGTGTCTAACCTGTTTGTCTTGCACCTCGCCAGGGCGACCGAGCCTAGTCTGCATAGCCACGAAGAACGTAAAAGAAAAAACAGAGAAAATCGTGAGATAAACCGAAATACCGAATGATCGTGTAGTCGATTTTGTGGGTGGCTTACGCGAAGTCCAAGTGAGAGAATGACATTCGTGATGAGAATGATAAATGAGTGATGATCAAAAGATAAATAATTATCAGGAAAATGGTTTCCAAAGTTTAAGGGGTAGAAAACCTTCATGGGTTTAGAATTACAGGTTTTTATAGTAAAATATAAATCGATAGGTTTATAGACGCATTTAGATGGTACGGATTATAGAAAATCGAGTGTTCGAGGTTCGGATGCTTTTGCACACATTTACCTCTCAAAAATCCATGCCCAATCGAAATTGTAACGATTAACCAAGTTCCATACGAATTTTAATGAATTTTTTTATCAAATTTCGACTTGGTAACACGTTTGATTGATAATTAATGTGCAAGTGAACATCCTTGAGATCAGAGACACATCGAGGAGAAGAAGAATTGTACACTGAAAATTCAATTTTATCAAAAAACGTCGATATTTTGTTGAATACAGCGAACTAAATATTTTGGGATAATTTCAAAATTTTCGTTGATTCGACAATATTTTTCATTTGTAATGGAACTTTGAGTAAAATTTACGATTGGAATGACAAAAATTTACTTTCCGAAAAGATTTTCCAGAATGTTTTTTGCTAAAATGACAAAATTTTCGTCATTTTTCGAAAAAACGTTTAGTTTAACGTATCCAACAAAATATCCATATTTTTCAACAACAATTCTCTTTTCAGTGTAGTAATAGCGAATAGCGGAGATAATGGTATGAGAAGAGAGTAGCAGCAGAGCAGCAGCAACAGCATCAGCATCAGCCTCGACAACGATTAGCTAAAAAATCGTAGAATTATTGATGATTATTCAAATGATTATTATTGTATGAGGAATAAAAAAAGGCAATAGAGTAATAAATCATTGATTAACGAGTATTATTGAATAATAATAAATAGTATCGGCCATTTTTCGACGATGCTTCGTCCATAAATGTTCATGTATTGAAGTATAAAGGGATGTAAAAAAAAAAGAAAATAAATGAATTGCAGACGATTTCGTTACGGTCATTGTCGCTGTCACCGATCATCGTGGCGTTTGTGCGTCATTGACGATGATGGATTCGCGTGTATCGCACATTTAGGGCTTTCGGAAGGGCGTAAAAAAATGATTGTCAAATAATAAAAGTGAAGAGAAAAAAAACGGGGCGAAAATGGTAACACGTAGAAAAAAATGGTAAATTCCTTTTTCTTGCTTTCACGATTATTCGTCATGGCGGAAATTTGATAGGTAAGCTTTGTGTTATTGGCGAACACAAATCTCACCTTTGCGTCGAAAACCTCGCCGGGTCGTAATTTTCCCGCCTGCAAAAAATTACAGAGACAGGCATGAGGTACCGGGACATTACTTTTATCAATTTTTCAACAGTTTTCTGCATTTACTTCTGAAAAACATTATCTTCGAGGCGGAGAAGGAAAAAAAATGATATCGCGCGACAAAAATCAAAATTTAATGGCGAAAATCGATCATCGAGGGTTATTCGCTGCGGGCACTGGCTAGAAAAACAATTAAGGACCATAAATCTTGCCACGAATCATCAAATTTCAAATTTTGGCTCCTCAGCCTCGATGCTTCCTTGCTTCGAACTAAATTCTCGTAGGATTAAAATGACAAAGACGGAAGTAAATCTAAATGGAACATTTTCCAAGAGACAGAAATTCGGACGAGCTGTCGAAACTGTTGAAAAAAATATTTCCCACGTCATTTTGACTCTGACAAGTTTGCTAATCTGCAGATTTGTCACTTTCCGGACGAGCGCGGTACACGCGTGCAAGCCAATCAATGCGACACGAGGAAATCAGTTCGGACGTCTTGTCAAAGAGTTAACACGAGTCGCAAGCCTCGTCACCGCGCGATTCCGAAAGCTGCACGATATTTTTCATGGCTCTAATGGCCCAGAAGACTCATCGCAAAGTTAACATCCCGCCCGTTCCCTCCGCGGCTACAGTCATTCTAATCGTATTAGTCTCTTCATGGTTCATTGTGCGACGAATAAAAGCTCAAGACACGCGTTCCCTGCCAAGCGTCGATCACAGACAGAAACAAGAGCTTTTCGACATTTGCCAAAAGGCTGTTAACGACCTGACACAAAAGATAGAGAAAGCAAGTGAGAGAAACTTCGTTGAGTTTACATTGCAAACGTATTCGGCGGGGTCCAAAATTTCTTCGATAAAAAAAAGGAAAAAAACGAGGGGAAAACAAGAAATTCAGGGCACGATAAATTTTCGAAATTTCCTCTTCAAAATTCCCAAGTTTTTCCACGAAGTACAGAATAAGCTTCAAAAAGATCCGCGAAAATCTGCGAGATCCATGAAATTTAACGTTCGAGGATAAATTGTCTCGTTATAAATGGCAATTAGAGTCGAACCGCAATGATAAATGATTCGTCACGTGATGCGAAAAAGCGCGGAGACTTACAATAGAATTTATTAGGCAAAGCGCGTGAGATTTGATGAGTGGGACGAAAATCGAAATACTCGAGAATCATCGGGCGAAAAGTGCCTCGAGAGAGAGAGAGAAGGGGGAGCGAGGGGGAGTTTCCTCGGGTCAGGAAAAAATGATTCACGAGTCACGTCGTTGAGTTAAAAAGGAGATCGACCTGCCAGATGTGCAACCTGGCAATCTCTCCTCCTCCTCTCTTTATCTTTTAATACCTATTGCTCTATCCGACTTGGTATATATTGCTGAGCTTGGTCGGGAGACTCTCTTTCGAACTATTTTCAGAAACTATATTTTAAGAATTAATTACGCTCCAAGGGTTTTGGCGGTTTGAAACAGCGAGGAGGAGACGTTCGTGGCCAATTCGCGCCTTTACTTGTCATTCTCTCTTCCTCTCACCTCTCTTCAATCTTTCATTCCTCTCGCACTCGAGACGAGATATTTCAAGAATAAACCTTTTCGACAGCTCGTCGTCGTACCTCCTGCAACCTCTCGATATTTCATTATCATCATCATCATCATCATCATCGTCATCGTCATCATTTTAGTCGACGTCGTCATCGTCGTCATTGTCGTCACTATATACACGAATACTTGACCACCTGATGGCTCTATGAATATGTAAACACAGACATATCATCGAACATGGCAAATAGTCAGGCCAACCATCATTTTTTCTGACCTCTACACGGCCCAATAATATCAATTCCATTTTTAATTATTTTCTACAATTCACATCGTTCGTACGTATCAATTCGTTCGTGACAACCGGACGATGACTGGGCAGGCAGAGAAAAGAGTAAAATCTAAATTTTTAACGTTTTTTTACCAAAATTCGCCACGTCAACGGAACTGAAATATTTTAATCAACATCGAGTCGAAAATTTAATGTTTTTTTTTAATAGAATTTTCTATGCGGGGAAAAACCGTACGATCGATGCGAACCGTTTGAATTTCGTGTACGAATCGTCCACAGGATCTTCCTTTTTTCACGTGCCATGTGCAAGTTGCAAATTATTATGATTATTTTCATTCGCTCGTAGAGACTGTGGCCAGGCTCGTTGGGAGAGAGAGCGAGCAGCGAGTTTCTCTCCGAGATATTTCATTTTTTTCGAGGCATTTTTTATCTCAATGTCGAACTAACTCATTCCTTCCATCAAACGAGGTGAGAACGACGTCTGGGTTAAACGAACCAGAGCCGTCGTCGCTGGTACGTGTGTCCTCACACTTGGAGCACGACGAGAGACCGAGATTTCCTCACTTTTCTCATCACCCTCTCGTTTATTAGCGAGCATGTATTCGTGTGTGTGTGGGGATGTGTGTCGGTCATAATATACCGAGGGAGAGAGAGAGAGAGGCCTGAAATGAGACGCTCATCTCGTTTAAAGCCCCGGCGATAAGGAGTAGGATGTTGAAACGATTATTAATATCTCTTCTCTATAGATGAGCGCTCGGGTGTCGCCTCGCGAAATTTTCGCTCCCAAATCCCAATTATGGGACACTCGACCGACATACCCACCACCACCACTTGAAATTGCATGCTCGACTATCGTAACAGTCTCTGACGTCCAATCATTTTTCTTTTCGGCTCAATATGCCACGAGCAAAAGTTGCGTCTCGTTGTTTCGACAGAGAAAAAACAAAACGAGAAAAATGACAATTTTTGCCTATTTCTTTTTCTTATTCAACGTTTTTCCCCTTGGAATCCCCTCCCGGACGTTCGTTCAACAGATTTTTCAAAAATCTCAATAAACCACGAAATATCTCGATCCTGGAGGCAGATAATTTGCTCTCGTGGATTTATAATTAGTGTGGAACGTTCTCTCTGACCCAACGCTCTGGCCACAGTGATTCGTTCGAGCCATACTGGAGTAGTAAAGTTACGAGCAGGCAAATCGTCACGTAAAAACGTTGAACCGTTGTCAGAAAAATATCGCGGCTCAAAACGCCTTAAAAATTGAAACCAAATTTCCAGAAATCTCTTTTGTTTTTCTATTTCCTGCTCGAATCAAAAGGTTTTTTTCGCGACGCCTGATTGACGTTTTTACGTAACGAACGTACCGTAAATAGTGTGCGTGCTTGCGTGTGCTTGTATTGTAAGAATGAGTAGAAACAAAAATAATATAATTTTGACCAATAAATGAACGAAAGTTTCGAAAGTTGGAGACAAAATTAATTTTTTCTATCGAATAACCGGAAGGATTTCCATTTAATTTTCATTTCTGTTCATTGCAATTGCCATGCTTGATAAACGAGGTTCATTAATTTTTGTCGTTAACTTTCGAAAGTTTCGAAGGATGGTCAAAAAATTAGATATCAGAAGAAGTCAATGAATTAAATTGAAAAGAGTGCGCTTGGTAGTCGATGATATTATAATTAATAATCGCAGCCATTCCCATTTCATTGTTTGTTTGTTTTTTTTGGTTCCTTCTGCTTGCCGACGACGTAATCTCACCTTGCGCTCGTCCAACACCTCGCCAGGTCGCAGCTTTCTATTCTCCTATGGACCAAATCGTTATTGTAGAATAATTGTCACGATATTGTTGCTCGTTTTTATTTAAATTTCATTTTCATTTCTATGGTCGAGTGTGTGAATATTGTTCGTGTTTTTTCTGTTCATGTGCATGTGTTACGAAATAAATGACGATAAATAATCAACATTTAAACCCGTAAAGTTGGATTTTTCATCGCAAATCGATACGATCGAACTTTACGAGATTTTTTAAACATTCTATTTTACGAACGCACGTCGTCTTCGCTCTCGAGCCTCGTTTGCCCGGCCCAACAATTAGCGATTACCTGTAAAAACCTCAAAAATTCGTTCCCCGGGGGCAGAATAATCAACAGTCCAAAAAAATCTTATTCGAAAATCATTTTCGTCTCAATTGCTGGGTGGAAATCGATACGAGGATGGAAACTACGAGTTTCTCGGACAGATGCGGAACTGGATTCAATACTTTTTACACAAGGACACAATGACACGGTTTTTCTTTCTAAAACTAAAACGTAATTCTCATCGCAATGTGCAAGATGCTTTCTAGTCTCTAAATAATAACAGAAAACAGAGAGAAAAAAGAAAATCAAAAGGTGGATAGATCGTAGATGGAAAAAAGACAAAAGTCAGACAGAGAGAAAGAAAGAAAGGCAGAGAGAGAGAGAGAGAGAGAGAGAAAGAAACAGAAACAAATGTCCAATGAAAAACTACGGAAAACCCAAGAAAACCTTGGCATCTTGATATCCAAAAATCTGTGCAAAAAAGACTCGAAATTCTATCGAAATAATAAAAAATAAACAATCAAAAACTATGAAAATCTACGTGAAAAAAAAAAAAATAAATACATTGAAAAAGACGAAAAATTGTGAATAAAAACCGCTCAAACGAGACCAAGTAAAACGAACTGCAAATAAACGCAGCAACGAGAATCTACTGACTTCTTGATCGGGCTTTTGACACATACAAATAAAAAATAACGTCAGGACTGCAAAAAAAAAAAACGAATTTGCTGGAATTTTCGAATTTGGTACGATTTTTGTTCTCATTTTCTGGCCTTTCGTTCGAATTTCACGAAAATGACATGAAAGTTGCAGCGAAAATTACGTCCAAATTCCGAGTTTCGTACTCCAGCAAACTCCATTTAAAAAAATGTAAAAAAAACTGAGGAAACGTAAGAAAAATGGTAAACTAGAAAAGGCAGTCAATATACCTCGAGGAAAAAAGAAAATCTCCTTGTAACATACCTCGTCGCTGATGATAAGACTGGGTCTACGTCCCAGTTCTTCGGGGGGTATGAGAGAGCCCCGTCGGCTGCTTCCACCACTTCCGGGTACGAGTGAGGGTCTGCGACTTCCAACTGGTGTCGATTCCCTGATGACTTCGATTTTGGGTGCCTCGGGTGCTTTGATTTCCGGTAGTTTGGGCTGCGATACGATCGAAGAAAAAGAGAATCACCCAAAAGCACAGATTAGCACAGAATTAAATAGCGATTTTTGTCGGGCAAAGCCCTTAACGATCGCGAAGCCTGAGGCTTACAAAACACAAGGGCGTTTGAAGAAAAAATAAAAATAAAAATTCCAGAATCAACGTTTATTGAATCGCGTCTGTCGAGCTTTTGCGACCGGATGTCTCGGATTATTGGGCTTGAAATCGATCACGGGAAAGCACCGAGCCCTCGACCTGACCGAAAATCCATGACTGACCACTTACGACCAGCCAACTGCCAGCAAAACTTTTCTCATACGTACAGATCGTTACATATATGAACATATATTTATGTACTTATATCGCTCCACCTTTATATACACATTATACCTGTCTCAGTGTCTCAATCTGCGTGTGTGCCTCGTATCAATGTAAGTGTGTGGACGTAATGATCCCCGAAAATAGAAAATGTCCCTGTTCTAAGAGGCTCTCGGACTTTTTGGACAGATCGAGAGTATGAGCGAGAGATTAACGGAGGGACAGAGAATTTGAGAGGGAGAGTGAGAGGCGAGAGTACCAAGGGGAGGCTGAAGTATCGTGGCGTATATGGGAGCAAAGAGGGCTGAAGAGCCGAGCAAAGAGAGAGAGAGAGGGAAGGACTGTCGATAGCTGCGGTGTAATAATTCGGCTCGTACGAGCGTTTTCGTTTGTGCGCCAGTCACCATTTTCAACGCATATCAAGAGACCACACACATTCATTTTACTTTGAAACACACACACACACATTGGGCCAACACACACGCAGAAAGATATGGCGAGGTTTTTGAATGCTAAAATAGTTTTCTACGCGTGGCATTCATCGCTTGCCAACCAAATCCCCGGAATAAGAATAATAAGAACTACTGTGTGAGATTGGAAATATAGACTCTGATTAATTGGAGGCTACAGGTGCTTTCCCCGGATATCGTGGGACCACGACCCAAAGCCTCTGCTACCAAAAGGCATCCCGAATATTACGGAAATCTCTCCAAATCATCCGCGAGCCTCAGGATTCAATGATCCTGAAGTTTCCATCGTTGGAATGCAAGGAAATTCTGTTATTTCTTCAGCAAAGCAAATAATTATTGAATATTTGGTCCAGCCAATAAAACTATTCTCTCTTGCGACCAAAAAACTCAATTGACTCAAAAAATTGCCACGATTTTCAAAATTGAATAAACAATCAATAGAAAAAATGTTTTTCGTTGAATCTCAACGTTGCAAACTTCAGAGTCATCAGGATTCAAACCCTTTTTCATTTTTGGCCTCAAAATCGTCAATTTTTATATCAACCAAAACGTCATTTGTTTAGAGATTTTGTTCAGAGAGCTGGGGGCGATTTGGAGAGCGATGGAAAAAACGTTGAGGACTGGAATTTTGATTTATCGATTTTTTTCAATGATTTTTCTCAAATAAAATTCGATGCTCACCTTCGACTCGATTTTCTGCAGGAACACATGAAAAAAAAAGAGAAAATTCACATTTTGATGAATTTGCAAAAAAAAATACCGGAAGGACTTGAAAAAGTTTATTTATTTTTTTATAGATGCGAGATTGTTGGGAAAAAAATGATTTTCTTACCTGACTAGCGGGTCTATCGAGTTTCGTTTTGTCGCGGGCAACGTGATCGCCGAAATCGAATTCCTGAGGTTTCTCCAGAACGGCGCGTTCGTAGTCTGGAATCTCAGGAAGCTCGTAACTCGCTTCCTTCGATGACTTGGCCGTCTTGCCTTTCTTGACTTCGAGCTTTTCTCCCTTTTCAGTTTTCTGTGGAGAAAGAATTTGCGTTATTTCCTTTTCTTTTTCGTTGGGAAATTCTGACGTGTAAATTTTTTTTTTCTGTCAGATCGAGCGTAGAAAAGCGAAAATTTCTCACTGTTAATGTGAGAAATGAATAAATATGTACAAATTTATTTTTTTTCACAGCCAAACACCAAGGGTTATCGTAGAGATTCAGCGAGAGTTGGTTTATCAAGAGTTCTCATTGGGTGATTTTTAAAATGCGATGCTGTCGAACGATCAACAGTTTTTGGTCAAATGGATTTAAATGAAAAATTAGTCGTCGTTTCGGTCGCAGTATTCCGATGATTGAGAATGATTAATTAACGATAATGAGATTTTTCCCTCACGATGACGATGACTAATTAGCGATGATTCATTAACCAATTAATTAATTAATTATTCATGACAATGAATTACGTGAGAGATTTTTTTTTCCTCGGTCGTTTCGGTCGCAGCATTTCGATGATTGAGAATGATTAATTAACGTCAATGAGTTTTTTCTCTCACGTTGACGATGAGTAATTAGCGATGATTAATTAACGAATTAATTAATTAATTATTCATGACAATGACGTGAGAGAGTTTTTTTTCCCCCTGGCGACGATGAGCACTGCATTCGTTTCTTTCAGTGGTTAAAAATCGATGAAAGTATTAAGCCTTCGAGTGCACACCCGGGTCAGTTTGACCCCAAGGCCTTTAATGGCCTCGAATCAATTTGGTTAACAGAAACGAATATCAAATGCCAAATGATCGGTGGACAAACTTGGTCGGGGTCAAAACGACCCAACTCGAAGGGTTAATTGATAATTTTTAATTATGATCGTTTCAGGTCTATGAACGTAAATGGGACGAAATTATTTACACGATGATTCGTCCACTTGTCAGAATGAGGCGATAAAAATGGTGAAAAGTCCTGGAAAGGCATGAAGAAAGAGAGAGACAGAAATAGACGTAGAACAGAGAGCCGGACGGCAAGAAATCCTTGGAATTATCGTCCAAAGAGCTGCAGTGCCTTCGACAGAAAAATTAAAGAGAAAAAGAGACAGGATCACTGAGAATCCAAATTTGGAGATTCAACGCGAAACAAGGGAATCAAATTAAATTCGTTGATCAAACAATTTCACGATGTTGAAGTTTGCATCGTTGGAATGCAACGAAATTCCGTTTTTTTTTTTAGCAGATCTCGAGATTCTCATTAAATATTTGATCAGGTCAATAAAACGATATTTTTTTAGGATCAAAAGCCAAAATCTCTACGAAAATCGTCATGGTTTTTGAAATTCAACGAAAAATTCTCAGAGCAAGTATTTTTCGTTGCAGCCCAACGTTGCAACGTCATACAATTTCATTCTCCGAGAGAGAAAATTATTTTCAGACGCCAAAGTTGTCGATCCCACAAATTCAGTTTCTCAGTGTAGCCACAAACGACCCAGTGGATTAAGTAACATTGTAGAAATATCAGGAAATAAGAAACAGTAGAAATTCGTGGTTGAGAGTAGCAGAAAAATATGAGACGGTAGACGACGCTAGAGATTTTATTATTTCGCGGATAGAAATCTGTGGAAATTTGTGTAGAAAATAGAGAGAAAGAGAAAAAAGGTGACACAGCGAGAAAGAAAAGACACTGAAAGAAAAAGAGACAGAGAGCGAGAAGAAAAGAATAAACGTAGAAAAATTTGTTCCAAAAGTCCCATATTTTCGGGCTACCTTAAGCTCAACCGTGCCATTTTCACCCTGTTCAGGCTTTTTAAGGGCCTTGGCAACGGGTTTGAGCTGAATTCCTTGAAACCCGCCAGTTTGAACTTCCTGCTTCGGAGGCGGAGGCTTACGGAGCTTCGGCTTCGTCTCTACTCCTTCTGTCGGCTGTAGCAACATTAATTTTCTTTTTTTTCTGTCCCTTTGCAATTTTTTATCCGAGTCTCGGCGCGTGACGCGATTTCCGATTTTTTTTTCTTATTTAAATAACGACGCGGCAACGGTAGTAAAAATAATAGTAAGAAGGATTGAAACTTGAAATTCTTACCTTAAGCTCGACCTTGTTCAGCGTCTTTTTCTCCTCCTCGGTCTGCAACCAAACGAATCCAACATTTTCGTTGTTATCACTCGTTTTTCTCGATAATTTGGATTAAATAAAAAATACGAATCGAGAGAACACTGACCTTGGTCACAGATTTCAGGCCAAACTTCCGGACGCCCTCTTCGGTCTGGAATGAAATAAAAAATCAAATTGTAATGAAAATTGTAGAAATTTTTGTGAAATTCATCATCTGCCATTCCTGTTAGGAAAAAATCTTGTTAAAATGAGTCAGCGAGCCTGCGATACAGTTTTAGTCAATTTTACGACATTTTTCATTGCAAATACTGAAAGTTACGAGCGTGTAGCGAAGTTTTTACGTGTTCCAATTATTTTTCAGTAATTTTCCCATAAGCCAATTATTTTGCAGTTTTTCAATTTGTAAACCAATGGGCGACCGGAAAATACGAGGATTTTGAAATTTACGTCCATTCAGAGACTTTGGCGAGTGCAAAACAAATTCTCACTGAACGTTTTTCAAAGAATACAAATTTTTTCATCGATTAATCAATCAGAATCGAATCTAATGAAGAAATTTCGTCGATTAATTAATCACAATCGAAAAATGTAGAAATTTTTGTGAACTTCATCGTCTGCCATTCCTGTTAGGAAAAAATCTTGTTAAAATGAGCCAGTGAGCCTGCGATACAGTTTTAGTAAATTTTACGACATTGTTTATGGCATTTACTGAAAGTTACGAGCGTGTAGCGAAGTTTTTACGTTTTCCAATTATTTTTCATTAATTTTCAAAGTTAATCAGAGCGTGTTGAATTTTATTATTTTTGTTCCTACGAGACAAAGACAAAAAGAATTATGTCGTTATGCGACTTTTCGTCGAGCGCCAAAAGCGAAGAGTGTGATTAAGTTTTTTTGAGCTTTGTCACGCGATTCACCTTTTCCGGTTCGGGTTTTCCGAGGGTGGATTTCGGTTTTGGTTCGTCTTTCTAAAAAATGATTTTTCAACGTTCGATTATACGAAGAAAATGCGATTTCGACGTTCCAAATTACGGAAATTATTTGTTATATTTCAAGGATTTTTCAAGGATCGTAATCGGTTTCGGGATTTTGATTTTGTGTGAGTAAAAATTGAGTGCGTGTTCAAGTTTTTTGTGTACCTCGGTCTCTTGGTCGGATTCGCCGCTCGAATAATTTGGGTGTGCATCGTTCTAAAAAATGTGTTGATTTGTTTACGTTCGAATGTTTGAGTGTTTGGTAAAAATGTAAGCCTAAAAAATGTCACGAATGCCAAAAGTATTTTTTGTCTGAGTACCTCGTCCTGCTCGAGCACGTCGAGATCAGATTTTTCTTTCGTGCCGAATTCCTTTCTCTAAAAACAATTTTCCACGTTACCCGAAAATTTGTGATAAAAATTTTGAAAATCGATATTCGTGCAGAGTTTTTTTTGTGTACCTTCTCCCATCCTAGTGTGCCGAGTGTCGATGTGTGTTTCGTGATTGGTTGTAAGTGTGTTTCGTGTACCTTTTCTGCTTTCGGTTTGGTGACAACATTTTTTTTAATCACCGATCGCAAGTCTCGCTAAAAACCATTTTTTTCCACATTATTTTCGTTTTTCTTAAATTTTTTGAAAATTCTCATGCTTTGGTCGATTCGAATGTGTTTTTCGTGTGTACCTTGTCGTCCTCATCGTAGCCGAGAGTCGAATTTAGAGTCGAAGACCGTTTATCGTTCTAAAAATGAATTTTAATCCAATTTTCATTATCCTTTGGCCAAAATTTTCGTCTCGCATCGAGATCAATTTTTTTTCGGACCGATAAAAATGTGTGTTTGTTATTAAATGTGTGTTGTGTGTACCTTTGCTTGACTCGAATCAATGACCATAAATTTGGGCTTTGGAATCAGACCAAAAATCAGCTAAAAATCATTTTGTTTTCGTTAAAGTCATAAATCGATCGAAAAATCATTCAATTTTTAATAAATAGTGTACGTGTTTGATTTAACGTGTTGTGTACCTTGGGCACCTCGGGTTCGTCGAGGTTCTTCTTTATTTTCTGATTGTATTTGTCCTTCTAAAAATGATTTTTTTTTTTTAATTTGATTTCCACAGATAAAGAAGAAAAAATGAAAAAATCCCGTTTGCAGAATGAAATCCTTCGATTCTCGTGAATTGTCACAGCTCATTATGTAAATTTTTGACCAAAAGAAAAAATGTCGAGCATCCGAACATTTTTCTTCGATTTTCATGAAAATTTACATATTGGGTCCAGAAAAATTCGATCAAAATTCAAGATTGCCCCTGGACTACATCCTGGGCGGGGATTTTTCGATTTGAATTCCTCCCGCATCGTGTCTAATCAATTAACAAACGTGACGATAATCCAGCGAGTGTAAAATGTTTGTGTTGTGTGTACCTTCGCGACATCGTGTTTGCCAAACGTGGATTTTTCTTTCGAGACCATTTCGTTGTTCTAAAAACGTTTTTTGTTGATTAAATTGTAAGGAATAAAGAGAATGTTATTGGAGGACTTGTAAGACGTTAAATTAGTTTGTTTATCGTGTACCTTCTCGTCTTCCGGTTTGCCGACTTGGGTTTTTGATTTGGAGACGTAGTCATTGTTCTAAAAATGAGTTTATCGAAATGTTTCAATTGATTAATCGAGTAATGGGAAATTTGCGAGATTTCGATGGTACCAAAGTTTTGTTTTTTATGTACCTTGAACTCTTGCGGTTTTCCGTTCGTGGATTGTGCTTCAGAGACGTGTTCATTCTTCTAAAATGTTATTTTCGTGTCATGTGTCAGTCGATCAAATTTATTTTAATGAAAAGTGTAGAAATTTGAATCAAAGTATTTGTGTTTTTGAGTACCTGATCCTCTTCCGGTTTGTCAATAATGGATTTTGCTTTGGAGACCTTTTCGTTGTTCTAAAAATATTTGCATCGTTTTAGAATTTCAAAGTGAACGAAAATTATGGGATTTGACAGTGTGAACGTGTTTTTTTTCAGTACCTGCGCCTCGTCGGGTGTGCTGAGTGTGGATTTTGGTTTCGGAACGATTTCATCCTTCTAGAAATGAGTTTAGTTCCATTTTAGTATTTTTGATGATTGTACAAACAAAAAAAATAAACATTGTCGTGTGATGATTTTGTTAGGGGCAGAAAAAAGTCATTGACGATCGAGTTCGCCGCGTTATTCGGAATTTTAATTGACGATTATTCATCGATTAAATATTAACGGGAAGCAAATTAATTCGTCAAGACCGTGACTTTTCTCCGTAAATAATACAAAAGTGTTTCGTGTACCTTGATCTCTTCGGGTTTGCCGAGAGTCGATTTAGGTTTGAGTTTTGGTTCGTCCTGCTAAAAATAATTCAGAGTTTTCAACGAATCTTTGCAAAAGTTTCATGAAAGTTTAACTGTTTCGTATTGTCGTGTACCTTTCCGGTCTCGGGTTTGGCAGGAGTGGTTTTTGCTTTCGGCGCTGGTTCGTCCTGCAATTGTGTCGATTATTTTTAATTATTTATTCTCGTGTCATTGCGAGAGGCTCGCGAATGTTTCGTTTTCATTTGATTGTGTGTACCTTTGATTTTTCGACTTTACCGTCGACTGATTTCGATTTGACTTGAACATTTTCCTAAAATAATGAAATTTTTTGTTTAATCCAACAATTTTTCAAGTTTCCCCCATTTTTTTTATCGCCCTGCTTCGATTTTACCTCTTCGTCTTTCTTTTGCTCCTCAACCTTCTTCTTTACGGACAAACGTTTCTGAAAATTCACATTTTTTACAGAATATCATTTTTTTCGGCTATTTCGTTGGGAAAAGTGTGTGAGTTTGTGATTTAGGTGTACCTTTGGCTCGGCAGTGTCTTCGACGGTTTGTTTCGGTTTAGAGACCAGTGTGTCCTAAAAAAACATGATCAATTTTGAATTACAGGAAATTTCAAGGGAATTTGGAACGTGACGAGGACTCGATCGTATTTTCTCGCGATGCCAAATCTTTTTACCTTCTTTTTGTCCTCGATTTTTTCCGCAGCTTTACCCTTTACCGAGGATTCCTTCTAAACGATTTTTCAACAAAGATTTTCGGTTTTTTAAAATACTCGAAAAGCCTGGAGATTTTCTATTTCACTGAAACTTTTTCTTTGAGTTTTCTCACCTTTTCAGCGACCGATGTTTTTCTCTCCATGATGGACGAACGTCGACTCTCGCTTCTGGACTCTTCTTCCATCTGACGAGAAAATAGAAAAGTAAAAAATTCAGCATTTTTCTAAAAATCGAATAATTTCTTCACAAAAATGTGATTAAAAAAAAATTCAATCTCTCGGGCATTTTCGAGGATCGCAAATTCTCTGTTCGTTTCTTTTTCTGGTACGTTCCGAGCCAATTGTGTTTGTTTTTTAATCCAGTTAATCAACAAAGTGTCGATTATCCTTGAAATTTGGAGCAAAATCATTTTTTTGATTTTTTGTACCGTTTGGATGGAACTTCGTCGACTGGAGACCGGACTCCCGTCCTCAGAGATCTGCGAGCGAGGAGTACAACAATTTTTATTTAAAAAAAAAATAAAAAAATGAAAAAACGGATAAAAATCTTGGTCCTGTGGAAAAAAATTCTTGAATTTACCGTTTCCTCGGTCGTGACGAGCGAACTTCGTCGACTTTCGACTTTAAGTTCCTCCACGCGGCTGACGGACGATTTTCGAGTTGCAATCGTTTTTTCCGGCTTCGGTGTAGTCTCGCGCGACACCTTCAAACAAATTTCGATTCATCGTCGTTAGACAATGTCAAAAAATCGATCAAAGTGCTCAAAACCATGGAAAATCTTGAAAAAATTGTTTTTTTTTTAAATAAACTTACGTCCTTCGACTCAGGCTCTTTCTTCTTCAACGATTTCCTCTGTAAATAAGAGAAAACCCCAAATTTCAAACACACGTCTAAGAAAAAAACTTGACGATCTTTTGTATTTCCAAAAATCGTGAGAATAAAAACTTTTTCCAACATGATCCTGAAGTTTTCATCGTTGAAATGCAACGAAATTCTGTTATTTCTTCAGCAGAGTCAATAATTATTATTGAATATTTGGTCCGGCCAATAAAACGATTGTCTCTTGCGACAAAAAAACTCAAACGACTCAAAAAATTGCCACGATTTTTAAAATTCAATAAATAATCAATGGAAAATATGTTTTTCGTTGCAAACTTCAGAGCCACTTTTTCAATTTTCTTATCCCCGTTAATTCAAATCCCAACTCACCCTTTCCGGTTCCTTCTTTTCTTCCGGTTTCTTCTCCTCAGTTTTCTTCTGCGTTGAACGAAAAAAAAATTGATTAAATGTCGAAAAAAATTGGCAGCCTGGTCGATAGATCGAGCGAAGAAATAATCAACGAAATGTTTACCTTGAGGGATTTTCGTTCCTCGACATTGTTGCTGATTTCTTCCTCCTTTTTCTACGTCGCGCGAATCAGAAAAATATCATTTAAAATACACAAATAATCAAATTCCGAATGATCCCAATCATTTATTAAGCAAAACGACATGCAGTGCAAGAAAAACCGAAACAATGAGTGAGGAAATAAAAAAAAAAAGTTGCCATGCAATTTGCCATTTTGATTTCATTACAAAATCAATTCTGCATGAGATTCATGACTTTTTTTACGATTTGCCTTGGGAAGCATCACGCGCCGCGTGACTACGACCACAAAATCCATTCGTTACGAGAAAATTATCGAATCATTTGCTGCCAGATGCTGCGCTGGAGGAAAAATTACAGAAAGCTTAAAAAATTAATAAATAAACAAAGCCATTATGAAAATGAGCAATCGATGAAAGCATAAAAATAGCGAGGGAGCATTAATGAGCCAATCGTCGCAAAAGATTAATTGGCTCCTTGGGCAGCCGATCGATTTTTCTCCAAACGTTTTCGACTAGAAAAAAAAAACAGAAAAATCGATCGTTCGTCTCAAGCGAGCCCAGCATCTTCGGAAAGCTCGACTCACCACGATCTCCGTTTTCTGAAACGAGAAAAACATTTTCTTCAAATAAACTGAAAATAATAAGCAAAATTTTTGTCTCCTTCATTAAAATTCGTCATTAAAATTATCCAAACGACATATTTGCGAAGCTCTGTCAAAATATCAAAGCCTCGGGGCCATAACTTTAAAAACTTGTTTCAACAGTAGGAAAATAATGCACAAGGATTCCAATTTTTTTAAAGTTTTCTCCCGAATTAAGGGCAACAATAATCATGGAAATTTAGTCAGGACTCCACAAAAATTCGCTCGCACTTTTGTCTGAATCGTGTATCGCCGCCAGTGTTTTTGTAGTTGAGATAAAAAAAAATAAAATAATGTGTTTTTCATGGTGTTACCTTTTTGAGTGCTGGTTTGTCGATACCGTTTGTTTTTGTGTCCGATTTTTCCTTAAAAAAAATCATAAGAACGTTTAAAAAAAAAAAAAACATAAATTTACGGAGTTTTTTTTCAATTGATTCACGTGAAAAAAATGTGAACAGAGAGAAAGAAGGAAAATTAGACGGAAAGAGAGAAAATTTGCAAAAAAATACGCGAATCTAGAAAAAAAATGTCGGAAAATCCTCCAAGTGTTTACACAACGATGGCGAAGGTTCAGCAATTGTTTTTGTTGTCGAGTGCGCAATGTTGTGAATAATTATGTACAGAATATCAATCGTGTAATCGTATTTATGTTGTTTTTTGTATGTTCGTGTACCTCGGCGAGTGAATTGTATTCGGATTTTGGTTCGTCGACAATGGGCTCGGCGATGCTAGATTCGACGACGCTCGTTGATTCATCGTCCGCATAGTCTTCGTCCTCGCTGTCGGTTTCCTCCTCGGAGTCCGAAACCGTTTCCTTTTTTTTCATTACGCAATCACAAAAATTCAATCAACCCCATAGGATTTTGGTTCAAACCCGTAAGCCAATTATTTTGCAGTTTTTCAATTTTTAAACTAATGGGCGACGGAAAAATACGAGAATTTTGGGATTTACGTCCATTCAGAGACTTTGGCGAGGGCAAAACAAATTCTCACTGAACGTTTTTCAAAGAATTCAAATTTTTTCATCGACTAATCAATCAGAATCGAATCTAATGAAGAAATTTCGTCGATTAATCGATCAAGATCGAAACTAATGATGAAGTTTCATCGATTAATCAATTAAAATCGAATCTAATGATAAAATTTCGTCGATTAATCAGTCAAAATCGAATCTAATAATGACATTTCGACGGTTAATTAATCAAAATCGAATCTAATGATGAAATTTCATCGATTAATCACTCAAAATCGAATCTAATGATGACAATTCGTCGATTGATTAATCAAAATCGAAACTAATGATGAAATTTCATCGATTCATCAATGAAAATCGAATCTAATGATGAAATTTCGTCGATTAATTAATCAAAATCGAATCTCATGGTTCTTCAAAGAATACGAATTTTTTCGCACGGTGTTCGCAGAGTAATTTCAAAAACCGAGTAATTTTTTACAGATTCGTGGCGTGAGTGTCGAGAGATTGTCTGTGTGTGTGTCTGTGTGCACGAGTGAGACCAGAAAGCATTTTACTAGGGACGACGATCGTTAGTGGGAACAAAAAATGAAAATTAATTGTAAACGGGTTTGCAATTTCACGAAAATGTCGGTTTTTTCTCTGCAGGATCAAGCGATGGTCGATCGACGTTGAAAATATATTTAAGATTCGGGAATCGACTGTTTTTACCTTCTTTTCTTCGACCTTTTCTTCGACCTCGATCTTCTCCTCTTTCTTCTCTTCCTTCTTTTCCACCGTCTTTTTCTTCTTTTCCTCCTCCTCCTTCTTCTTCTTTTCCAGGCGTTTCTGTAAGTCACGAGGATCAGGGAACATGCCAACGAGGGAATTCATTCGAGAATCATCACAATTTTGACAAAAATTAATCAATTTTATCACGGAGGATTCGATCTGAGGTAATAATTGTGTTAAAATACGGGGGACACGAATTTTTGATTCTTCCATACAGACCAGCGAGACTTTGGCTCGTATTGACAGAAAAATTCAGGTTTTCTTTACGAAAAATCCTCGTGACGTCGAACCAAACGCAGTCACCTATTTTTCTCAACGCTTAATCGATCAAATACCGTTTGATTTTTTGTATTTTTGAGAATCGATTCAATAATCGATAAAAATCGATTATTACTCGATTTATTAATTAGACTCACCTTGACCGTTAATTCAGCGGAAGATTCGTCCTTGCCCATTTCGTTGCTAACGACGACCTTGTACGTGCCAGTGAATTCCTCCGTAGTGTTGCTTATGACGAGTTTCATCTCGAGACCGTTGAACGAGATTTTGATGTCCTGGGTCGATTTGATAATCGTCGTGTTTCTGTGCAATTATTCGGAAAACGAAAAACATTAATTTTTGCGACCTACGAAGCTCAACTTGGGGGCAGAATTTTCTTTTGTTTCCGTTTAAAATGGATTTTCCGGATACGAGAAATTATTCAAAAAAAAAAGGGAATTACGTACTTGTACCACTCGACCGTGGCCTTTTTGTCGGTCTGAGACAACTTGGCCGTAAACTCAACGGTTTGACCTTCCTCGACGGTCTTGAGAAACAAAGCAAAAAGTTATTTCATCGTTTGAATAAATTTCATGCGACGAAATTCAGCGAAAAGCCACAAAATTTTGCAAATATTGAAAGAAATCCAAATTTTCCATAAAACTTACGACGGTCTTGAGTCCGGAAGCGATTTTCGGTTTCTCAACCTCTTCGGGCAGTTCCATGATCTCGACGACCTGAGAAGTAGCTTCGCCCTTTTCGTTTCTCGCAACCAATCGGTACTTGCCCTTGTCCGCTGTCGATATTTGCTCGATCTCGAGTTTGACAGCGAATTCTCCCTGAGCAGCAAAAAAATGGCGAATAAAAATCCAGAACTGGCCGATGATTTCGAAATGGGCGCCTCTTTGAGGTTAACAAGAAAATTTTATAAAACTGACCTCTTTGACTTTCTCGACGTGAACTTTGTGCCTGCCGTCCACACTGATCGCCTGAGCCTCCTTGAACCAAGTGCAATCCGGAGCGAATTTCGACATTACGTGACATTCCACGATAACCGTCTTTTTCTTCACGACCTTAATGACCTTGGGTTTCTCTTTGATCACCGGTATAACTTGAGGGGAAAAACATCAACAAATTAAGCAAAATTCATTAAAATTCAAGGAATTTCATCGATTAATCAGTCAAAATCGAATCTAATGATGAAATTTTGTCGATTAATTAATGGAAATCGAATCTAATGATGAAATTTCATCGATTAATCAATCAAAATCGAATCTAATGATGACATTTCGTCGATTAATCAATGAAAATCGAATCTAATGATAAAATTTCGTCGACTTATTAATCAAAATCGAAATTAATGATGAAATTTTATCGATTAATCAGTCAAAATCGAATCCAATGATGAAATTTCGTCGATTAATTAATCAAAATCGAATCTAATGATGAAATTTTGTCGATTAATCAATTAAAATCGAATCTAAAGATGAAATTTCGTCGATTAGTTGATCAAAATCGAATCTAATGATGAAATTTCATCGATTAATCAATTAAAATCGAATCTAATGATGAAATTTCGTCGATTAATCCATAAAAATCGAATCTAACAATGAAATTTCGTCGATTAATCAATCAAAATCAAATTTAATGATGAAATTTTATTCACTGTGAACCAAATCTTACTTTCAACGTTGAGGGTGAGATTCGCGTTGAGTTCTCCAAGAGCATTTTTGATGTTACACTTGTAAAGTCCAGAATCATCAGCTCCGGGGTCGTTGAGCGTGAGCTTGATGTAATAAACATCTTCTTGTTCTTTAACGACACTGATAGAAATTTTGGAAGATTCCTTGACGACATTGCCCGCGTGGGTCCAAACAATATCTGGTTTTGGTTTGGCTCTGACTCGGCAATCCATTATCACCAATTTTCCACCATCCTCCGACTGGATGTGAGGCTTTCCTACGAAAGTTGGACCCTCGCCTTCCGGCTCAGGCTCCGCCTCGATATTCAAATTCAAATTCGCGTTGCTCTCGCCAAATTCGTTCTTAACGTGACATCTGTACGTTCCACCATCCGGTCCGGTTGGATCCTGAACGCCACAGAAATGTTTAAAACAATTATTCAACGATCAAAATATTTTTCAAAAATCTGCGAAAATGCAACAATTTTTTTCTTCCACAAGATTTTCTCCAAAAAGTTCTGAATTTTTTGCATTTGAAGCGCTCGCTTTTACACTGGAAAATGGCGCGAGCTCACCTTGATCTCGAGAGTCAATTCGTAAACGTCTTCCTCCACGACTTTGGTTTTGATCGAAATTTTCGATGTTTCTTTGACGATCGTTGTGCCACGGAACCAGGTGACTTCCGGTTTCGGTTTGGCGCGACATTTGCACTTCATCGTAATGAGGGTGCCGCTCTCGTTCGGAATGATGCGCGGCTTTTCGACGAATGACGGCGCAAAGCCAGCCGCGTCTTCTGCATCTTGGAAAAAATCCACAATTAATCAACACAAATTCCCGAGTTAATAGCGTCGCCGAAAATCCTCATTTCACTTCCGCTCGGCGATCCGCAACGATCATTTTCTCTATTAATTAAAAACCAAATTTTTCGATGGAGAAAAATCATGAAGCTGTGATCGGGGACGCTGGCCAAACGGACCGAGGATTCTTCGGCTAATTGGAATAATTTCTCATCAAATTTTGATGACTCTGAAGTTTGCAACGTTGAGATTCAACGAAAAATATTGAATTTTATTGAAGATTCGTTCAATTTTCGATGTCATCCAAATTTTTCGAGCCGATATGCTTTTCGAATGACAAAAATGAATCATTTTATCATCGTAATTACATTCTGCATTTGAATTATTATTTTTGTCGAAAATAAAAATGAATTTCGTTGCATTCCAACGATGCAAACTTCAACATCATAATTTATTATGTTACGTTAGTTAAATCTCGTTTTTTTTTGTTAGCAAAGCGATTAGACATTTTGGTTGAACGCGATGGTAGCTGGAGAAATGTTAAATTTGTTATGTCGTTGTCGTGTTAAAGCGCGTTAAGGTATACTCACCGGAATGTAAAATTCATGAAAATACATAGAGCACGATGTTGTCCATAGTACGTAAAAGTATTTTGTTGTATCGCATACATCGAAAATTCATAATTTATGATACATGCTAAAAAACGAGCGCATTCAGTATAGAAATTGATATTTTTGTGTCAATTCGTGATCGACAGGGAAAGTAGAGACGACATAGATATTCGGAATACAGAAAACAGATGAGGGCGTTTGTGATTCGTGCGAATAAAAGGTGGCGCGGTATAGAATTGTTTGTTTTGCTGATTTTGTCATCGGTGATTCGTGACTTGCCTTGAAAATTGAGCGAGATGTTGGCGTTACTCTCGCCGTAGCTGTTAAAAGCGTTGCAACGATAATTTCCACCGTCCGCCTTGGTGGGATTCGAGATCTCGAGGGTCAGAAGATACGTGTCCTTGCCGGTAGACTTCCGGGACATTTTGATCCTTGAGCTGCCGTTGATTATTTTCGTTCCTTGATACCACGTTATGTCAGGCACCGGATGTGCCTCGAGGATACATTCCATTATCAAAAGATCGCCCTCTTGACGTATCGTTGGCTTCTTAGGGAAACGCGGTGCCTTGCCATCGGGAATTCTGTGCGTATATTTCGATTATTGCCAATTCTTCCTCTCCTCATGATTTTTTTTCATACTTTTCCGACAACAACTTTTTTTCGATATTTTCACGTTCCGGAGGATCTCTCCATGCTTGTAGATCACTCCGAAGATTCTCGAGCATGCTGTTTGTTATGAAGACAAAATCAAGAAGATTCGACGACGTGGCTCGCCCACAAACCATTTAAATAATTTTCAAAAATGAATAAAATAATGAAAAACCGAATAAAAATGCGAAATGTTGGTTCGAGGGAAATCGGACTCAAAGCCACGTCGCCGAAAAATTCGTTTACTCGCATCACGTGCAGTATTTTTAATTCTCGTTCCTTTTTTTTTTTTTTTGTTCACGTTGTCAAATGTTTTCTGTTTTGTTTTCTTATCGAAATGCAAAGAGTCCGCCCGTACTTTGGTTTCTCGCCACCTTCGAAGTTCAAATTGATCGTGGCCGTTCCCTGGCCGTGCTTGTTCTTGGCGATTGCTCTGTACTCTCCGCCGTCCGCTTTAGCCACGTTGCTGATCCGTAATCTTGCCAGATAATAGAGCTTCTGATCAATCTCAAGGGTCATGTTGAATCTTCCACCTTCCCTGATCTCGTCGTTACCGTGAAACCTGATATTCGCCATTTTCAATATCCATCACTCAAGTTTTTTTCCGATGATTTTCAAGTTTCATTCTTTTCTATCGAAATTGTTCGTTCAATTGCCACAAAAAAGTGAAAAAATTCCTCTGAATCCGAAAATTTTATGATCCTGAAGTTTCGATCGTTGGAATGCAACGAAATTCTTTTATTTCTTTCAATTATTATTGAATATTTGTTCCGTCCAATGAAACGATTGTCTCTTGCGACCAAAAAACTCAATCGACTCAAAAAATGGCCACGATTTTCAAAATTCAATAAATAATTAATAGAAAAAATGTTTTCCGTTGAATCTCAACGTTGCAAACTTCAGAGTCATGAAAATTTTTCATTTTCACACAGCAAAACAAGTCTCGACCATTTCTCGAACGTTTCGAGAAAAAAAAATGTAGAAAAAAATGAAAATAAATATGAAGATAAAAAAAAATGGCGTTGACGCGGACGTCGCGACGCCTTACCACTTGACACTCGGTTTAGGGTCGCCGGCGCATCTACATTCGAAGGTAATGGTGTTGCCGTCGTCGGACTGTCGAATCACGGGTCGTTCGGTGAATGTCGGTTTGATCCCGTCGTCAGGTACGGGCGCCTCGTCGCCTAATAATTATTGCACATACAAATCACGATTTCCCAGCACTCAATTATAATTCCGCCTATACTCGTTGCGATTCAACGTGAGCAACGTATCGATCGAACATGCTTGTCGCATTGTCAACATCATTTTTACCACTTGACAAAAAAAAAAACACGAAAACAAACCCAAACAATCGAGAGGGTCAATTTTCTGAAAAATGTGCGCCTAAAATTGATCGAGCTAAATCGCGTCGCCTGCACTTTCCTATACCAACTGGCGCACGAACGAAATCTCGCTCGGTGCACAAGAAAATCGCTTCGTGGTCGATTTTTATTGTCAATTATTCTGCGATCGTTCGATCCAGTGGAAAAATCGTTTTCTGTACAATTTCGGAGCCTCATTAATGACTAATTATGGTTGAGATCAAAGTCGCTGGAAACCTCGTAAGAGAAGTATGTACAGCGAGTTAGAAAATTGGCACACGAACAAAAGTAAATAAAGAGTAATAAAACACTATGAACAGTAAAGACAGTGTGATGAATTTCACTGCAGCAACCTAGTGAAGCGTCAGCGGTAAGGCCATTATGGACGATCGATTTCGTCACGTTCGGCGATCGAAAAATCAGTCGAAAAGAAATGCCGACTTTTGAGATCCCCGAAAGGATCATTTCGATGATGCTGAAGTTTGCAACGTTGGAATGCATCGAAAAATATTGAATTTTATTGAAGATTCGTTCAATTTTCAATGTCATCCGAATTTTTCGAGCCGATATGCTTTTCGAATGGCAAAAATCGATCAATTTATCATCGTAATTACATTCTGCATTTGAATAATTATTTTAGTCAAAGATAAAAATGAATTTCGTTGCATTGCAACGATGCAAACTTCAGTCATACTCATTTCGATCGACGAAGCTTGAGATTACGATCGAATTAATACGTCATTCAAGCAGCATTGGGTGTTGATTACGTTAATTTATCAATTTCTCGCGCTCTACCGTTAATTTCCACTATTTTTGGCTCTCTGTGTACGTGTTTGTTTAATTGTTTTTCAATTCTTTTAAATGATTCAAATTCAATTCGTGTTTTCCAAACTTTTTGTCAGTGTGCTCCGGCTGATCAGCCCGCGGGTTGTATATCGTGACGCCGCGTTTCATCCCCACCCCCCCTCCCTTGATCTTTCCTCTTTCACGCCCGCCCATCTTATTTCTCTTTCTTTTGATATTTCCCCACTGAAAAGAAAATTTTGTTGAAAAAGATGGATATTTTGTTGGATACGTTAAACTAAACGTTTTTTCGAAAAATGACGAAAATTTTGTCATTTCAGCAAAAATCATTCTGGAAAATCTTTTCGGAAAGTAAATTTTAGTCATTCCAATCATAAATTTTGCTGACAGTTCCGTTACAAATGAAAAATATTGTCGAAATAACGAAAATTTTGAAAATATCCCAAAATATTTAGTTCGCTGTATTCAACAAAATATCGACGTTTTTTGACAAAATTTAATTTTCAGTGCCGTCCTCGTAGACTCGTGATCGATACGTGCTCGTCGATAAAATTGAGTGCGCAAGTTGAACAATGAATAATACAAAATAAAGTGTACCGAGGGATTTTAGGTGAAATAATAAAAAATAAAAAATTCAAAACAACCCAAAAATCTTTGTGGATTTTCATTTTTTTTTTTTTACTCTACGAGAAACGAACTTTGAGGGTGAAAGGAAAAAATTATGAATAAACGAAATAATAAAATCGATACGGAAAAAAAATAATAGATAAAAGTTGAGGACGATGTCAAGGAAGTTCGGTGATCGATATACATCCCGAGTTAAAGGGCGTCGATTCGTAAATCTTTTTTTTTGTATTATCAAAGTGATGAGTGAGAACGAAATGTTAGAAAACTCCGAGTACTTACTGTCGAAATTCAGAGAGATCGTTGCGTTCGATTCGCCGAGCTCGTTCTTCGCCGTCACTTTATACTTTCCCGCATCCTCGACCGTCACGTTTTTTATCTCCAGAGTCGCAAAGTACGAGTGACCATCTTTGTCAACGGTCAACTGTCAAAAAAGTTCATATCATCAACAAAAATTGACACGCAATTTCTCAAAATTCGATTTTCTTTGAATTAACGAAACTTTTACGATCTTTGACTGTTCAAAATCCCAATTTTTCAAAATTCTCAAAATAATTTCTCAAAATTCGATTTTATTCGAATTTTCGAAACTTTTACAATCTTTGACGGTTCAAAATCCCGATCGGGACCATTTTTTTCGTCTTCACAGTTTTGTCTGGCCAGATTTTGACAAATTCGAAAATTGCAAACTTTTTTTGGGTGTTTTTCAAGATAATATGATGATACTTTGGTTTTTCTTGCATTACGAAACTGAAGCCTCGCGCAATCGATAGTTTGGTGAGAGAATTTTGGTTTTTTTGCGATTTTTGACGAACCTTGTGCCTCGGGGATTCCTTGACGACGTTGCCATCGTGAAACCAGGAGACTTTCGGCGTTGGATCGGCAGTAATACGACACTCGAATAGCAATCTTTTTCCATCGTCCTCCTGTCTGATCGCAGGCTTTTTCGCAAAAGTCGGTGCGATACCGTCGATTTGTCTGAAAATTCGTGCCTTTCATGAAAATGACTCAAAATTCATTACAAACGAAATAAAGTTTTTAAAAAACGTCAAATCCAGGGGTTAAAGGGTCACAGAACGAAAATCATTGACCGTAGATTGCTACCATTGATCCTGGGTCTTGTGGACCCGGGGAATTTGTTCAGAAGTAAAAAAGCGTCTGAATTTTTCGGGAAAAGAAGTTTTTAGACTGGGTCAAATTGACCCAACGGTAGCAACCTACGATTCGTGATAAAACAAAAAATTATACACGAAAATTCAAACGTCAAATAATTCTCGTGCAAAATTCTCAACGACCAGGTTTTGGAACATTTTTTCTCCTCTTTTAAAATCCATTCCTATCCATATAAACGATTTTCCTTGTGGAGCATCTCTCGTTCTGGTGCACCAGGCTCGTCTGGAAGATCGAAAGATTCTTCAACAAATATACGCTCCCTCGACCTCGCTAAGTTTAGAAAGAATAAGTAGGCTGCAGCTGTTTTCCTCGATTCTCGTGGCAGATATCGTTTCCACGGTAGTTGGTCCGAATCGCGATTATGAAAGCTCAAACTGCTCCTCCGGGGCGTCCAAATCAAGAGGCATTTATTTTATCGAAACCCGCACACCACGCGATCCTCGAAAGATATTTTCGAAATGTACGAAGAACCAGGAATAATGCGCCGATCAACGGACGCTCAAAATTCGTGCGTGCCATTTTTTCTGCGTCATTAAGAACAAGAAATTTTTTTTCTAATCAAAAAGCTCCAATTTCCAATTAAAATCGAAATGAATCAACGAATATTCAGTTTTTTACGTAACGGGCTTTCCTACACGAGCACAAATTTGGTCGCCCAAGATTTTTATCAAATTTCAGTTCGAATTGAATAAGAAGAAATTTTATTTGAAGAAATTTGGAAAATTAAAGCGAACGAGCACGAGGACATGATCCTGAAGTTTCAATCGTTGAAATGCAACGAAATTCTGTTATTTCTTCAGCAGAGCCAATAATTATTATTGAATATTTGCTCCGGCCAATAAAACGATTCTCTCTTGCGACCAAAAAACTCAATGGACTCAAAAAATTGACACGATTTTCAAAATTCAATGAATAATCAATAGAAAAAATGTTTTTCGTTGAATCTCAACGTTGCAAACTTCAGAGTCATCACGAGGAGCGCTTATCGGACATGAACGTCGGGAGCGCCGAGTTCCGTAAATAGCGGACATTCCGCGACGTTTATTTTCGTCAACGGTCGATCGACGTGCGGGGTCAAATCACGTTGTGGGCCCATTGTCATCCACAGTTCCATCGAACTCAACGACCACAACTTCGGTAATCGGTTACAGCAACGACGACGTGCATAATTGCCAATGGAACGAAAATCAAAAACGAGGACCGAAAAAAAAACACGAAAAAAAGGGAAATTTTCTTTCTCGTTGTTTCGTCAACAATAAAAATTGTAAACTCGTGAATTTTTGGAGTTGAACACGAATTCTGAGTTAAACGGATTTCACGATCAACGTTTTTTATTCACACGAGACAAAGTGTTAAAAAAGTCAACATCGAAATCTGAAAATCGCGCATTAAGCACTCACCGTCTCGAGGCTGGCTGGATAGCTAAAAACATAAAAGCGAGGGCGTGATAAGCGATGCAGTGAAAAACATGTAATCGCAAAGAGCCGCGGATTTCTTGTACTAACGTCAAAAAAAAAATGAAAAATTCACCAAATATTATTGCCAGAGAACAGGCGCGACGGAGATATTTATTTTTTGATCCAATCGTACACGGCGAGGATGAAAATCGAAAAATTATCATCGCGCAGCTCGCAACCAGCGAGGGAGCTTGAAATTTTTACTTGAAATTCAAGTTCGAAGAAATAGAAAAAGAATTTTCTGGAAAACTCAACGAAATTGCAAAAAATTTCAAGGTCGCCCTTCGATTTTTTTCTGCACCGATAATTTTTCGATCTCGAATCGCTATTGCGTCGCGAGTAAAAGCAGCTCCAAAAAAAAAAAAGCACAATCGTTAATCAACGAAAATTTCAGCTGTAAATGAACCAAGCAAAATCGTGCCTCGCGCCACTTTCAACAGCCTTTTCCGACTTACTTTTCTCTAGGCTCGTCCACGGCTGTAAAATATAACGACCGTTATAATCCCGAAGAATGGAAAACAAAAAATGCCGAAAATAATTGACGCTGCGAAGCTTTCGTAACGCGAGAGCCTCGAACATTTTTTTTCAGCAAAATACCGTTTGGATCTCGTCGCAATGGAGGCGAGAGATTTTTCAAACAAAAACACGAAAATATTGAATTTCGAAGTATTTACAGAAAAACAAAATGAAAAAATAAATTAAGACTTTGGAGCAAGTTGCTTTCAGAATATTCTGCTCTGTTTTTCAAAAACCCGAAACAATTTTTGACTTTTTTAAAAAAATATTCTCGTCCCAGTCGATCGTCGAGGCAAAACTTGATTCCCTCGAAAAATAACACACGCACGTGTGGTGCAACGAACATTCACAGAAAAAGCTGCTCCGATCGTTAAATTCTAACCACGCAGTTCCGTTTTTTTTTTTTTTTTTCATTAAATTTAGCACGCAGCCCGTAAAACGAAAAATTCAGTCAGATCTGGCGAATCTAAATATTTTTCTCGAATTTATTCGGAGCATTCGTCGAAATATTTGGAAAAAAGTTTACTGAGTTGATAAAATCAATTTAAAATCGACGACAAACAGTTTTTCGTGAGTGAGCAATTTTTTGGAATGAAAAAGCCGCCTATTGGCAGGTTTAATGAAAATTTGAAAAATGAACGATCGATGAATGGGGGAAAAGTGTGTTTGGTTGAGAAAAGGAAGAAAATTTGATGAATATGCGAAATGAACTTACGACTGAAGTTGAGGTTGATAGATGCGGCGACCTCGCCCATCTTGTTCTTGGCCTTGACCTTGTATAGGCCAGCGTCGGTCTCGATGACGTCATCGAGCTCAAGGACGACGAGAAATTTGTTGGTTGCAACGCTCTGGATCTTGAAGTTGGTTCGGGCATCTTCGCTCAGCTGTGTCTCGCCGCGAAACCATGAGATTTCGGGTTTGGGTGAGCTGACCAATTGGCATTCGAAGATGAGCCTGTTGCCCTCATCCTCCTGACGCAGCTGTGGCTTCTGCGTGAAGCTTGGCGCGAAATCATCGGCGACCCCCATCTTATTTGGGGTGCGCCTGATTTCCGATTCCCCTGATTTCCTCCGTTTCCAATCTCGATTTACAAATCACTCGATTTATACTTTTTTCCTATCGATTTTACCAATTAACCAAAAATCCATCCACCCGGATCTCCGCCCCTTTTAATTTCTCTCCTCCAATCTTTTCTTCTTTTTTTCCCTCCCTCGTTCTCGAGCTTTATTTCTTCTCGTTGATGATTTCTCCAACAGACGACACGAGAATTTTTCTAGCGACGAAATCCCCTGAAAAAAAAACAAAACACGAACGAACCAAAAATTATCAATCAAAGTCGGCACCGAATCATCAAATTTTCATTCATTCAATTTCCTAAATTCCCATTTACAAAAAAACCCTCATCGAATAATCTAAACACGAAATAGTATCAATTGCCAAGGAGCCTCGACCGAGCCTAGTCGTTCACCGATTCCACCAGAATCGCCCAGCAAAAATGACTCAGAAGTTTGCAACGTTGAGATTCGACAAAAAACATATTTTCTATTGATTATTTATTGAATTTTGAAAATCGTGGCAATTTTTTGAGTCGAATTGAGTTTTTTGGTCGCAAGAGACAATCATTTTATTGGCGGGACCAAAAATTCAATAATAATTATTGGCTCTGCTGAAGAAATAACAGAATTTCGTTGCATTCCAACGATGGAAACTTCAGGATCGTTCAAATAACAGAAAAAAGTGAAAAAGAGTCTCGAAATCCTGGGCGAGAAATGGCGACAATAGCGACCGAGAAAATTGGTTGATTCAGCATGAAAATATGTCGAGATCGCGAGTGTATCGAGAGCTTTAGTGCGGTAGCACGTTTAAATCTCGAGAAAATCGAGTATTGCGCAAAAAGTGCTATTATTGAAAATTCTTAGGGCTGAAAATAGAGGGCTGACTGGTTGCAACTCGGCAAAAAGTGAGTTATTAGTTAGAGAGCGTGGTGTGCGCGAGAGTGTGCAATAGTTATTTGTAACGAGGGAGAGCGATTATGTATGAGAATTCATGTACAAACGGGAGTACATAAAAGTGCATACGTAATTTATGTCTCAGGCGTAAAAACGAGACGACCGGAAGTTGAAGGGGATGACGTTTCGTCGATGAGTCTTTGAGCTCGAAATAATACATCGCTCTATACAAAACTGGCTCAATAATTTCGGAGATCACGAGCTAAAACTTTGCGAGCTTTGTACGAAGAATTGTACGTGTGTATAGTTCAAGATGGAAAAAGCTCGTGATCGCGTGTGCACGTGTAAGGGAGACAGAAAGAGAGAGCGAGAGGGGGGGGGGGGGAGAGTCTTGTGTGTGATACAACGAGATGGTAAGAGTTGGCAATCAGCCCCAAGAATACTCGAGATCGCTGCCCCTGCTCGTAATTGCATTTCACATTCTTTTCCCCCCGCAAAAAGCACAAAACGCACCCTTTTGCATGAAGAAGTTCGAGAGTTGGACTGAAACGTCATTTTTTGACACTTTATCGAAAAATTTGCGAATTGAGTGTTGGCGTAATGATTGTTGATCGATAATCAATTAAATTATCAATTTTCCATCATCTTTTATCGTAAAAAAGTATTTTTACGCGAGAAAAGATCGATTTAGGGGAAAATATTTTTTCCAAGGCAAAAGATTAGGAATCGCTGCGTTGGCGAGAATGAGAGACTTTCGCGGCAACACGGAAAGTATGTGAATTAAAGTTATTTATATAATTCGATATATTTAACTTGACCCGGCATCTAATTAAAGTTTGACAGTTGACCGAAAATCTTCACGGTTGCGAAGTGGACCGGTAGATATCAATCGTCAGGTCGTGAGAGGATACGATGCAGCAGCAGACCTCGAAATCGAATTGGCATGAGTTAAGGCGAGGCAAACTTTGTCCTACACTCCAAACACACGACAAATCTTGTCTGCTAATTGCTCGTTTATTTTCTTACAAATTCCTCCCTTGAATATCCAAATTGACTCGTTGACATCGAAAATACACCTTTTTTTCTATTATTAGACAAATTCGTCATCGTTAGTGACGTCATCGACCAATGGACCAGCGATTTCGACGTTTTTTGTGCGCAACTTTTTGCTCCGCTCCTTTTCATTTTTCTCCAAAATAGTCGAAATAATATTTTTGACGTTGTTTCGTACGATTTTTTCATTTCGTTAGTCGTTCCCCAATTTTTTATCCTTTTCCCAGATTCATTATCCGGCCTATTAATCATCCTCTTACGGTTCAAAGACTCGACACGATTGCCTCGTGCGGATTCGACGCTTTTTCGGATCGAATATCGAACTATAAATATATGACAGTTATAAAGTCTCGTCGTAGGCTCTTGGCAATCGTCATTCGTTAAGACACATTTGTTCCCATTACTAACTAACAATGATGCATTGTATACGAGGGTGAAAAAGCCCGAAAGACTCCAACGCCATTTGTTCTCCTTATAATACGTGCGACAATTGGCACTGCTCTTCTGAAATCAAGTCGCCAACGTGTATTTCGTTCGATCATTATCATCGTCACTGTACGTGTGTTCTTAAGGATGTTTTACACATTCGCGATCCTAAGCCAAAAATTTCATTCGATCACTATTTTCGTGCTTGGGCCGAATGAAAATTAAAATAAAAAACGCCCAATCCAATCATTCGCGTTTTTCTTGGGAAATAAGTTTTTCGATAAAGAAAAGTTGACGACGCGTCTATGGAAAATTGAAAATCAACGTTTCTTATTTATAAACGAGCGTCGATACACCGCGACGCAAGATTGGGCCGAATAAAAATTGAAATAGAAAACGCCCAATCCAATAATTCGCTTCCCATCGCATTTTCCTAAATGTTGAAAAACTTATTTCCCAAGAAAACGTATTCGATAACGAAAAGTTGACGACCAAGTGAGAAAATTGAAAACCAACGTTTATGTTTTATAAACGAGCGTCGATACATCGCAACGTCGAAATTTCATGAATTCTCTCGCTTTTTTTGAAGATTTACGAGCAACGCTTACCAAAAAGAATTTATCGGATACGAATCGAGATATATTCTCGGAATAATATGTTTATGAAACTCTAGCAAAAAATAAAAACTAAATATACTAAAAACTGTATTTAATCATCATTTTTATGAGGGCATAGATAAATGTGACGCGAAACTTTTTCAACATCCGGTTTACAGCGCAGGATTCCGAGTGCTGTATTTTTTAAGATTTTTCCATCGGAATTTGTGGTCTGACCGATTTCTCGTCTGATCAGTTAAGGACGCGGCTACTTGAATTTCGAGTCTACGCTCGATCGGAATTTTCCACTTGCCACAATGACGTAGAAGTTTGCATCGTTGGAATGCAAAGCGATTCTTCTATTTTTCGGGCAAAACTTATTATTAAAATGCAAAATTTAATTTCGATGATAAAACGATCGATTTTTCCGACCTCAAAAATGTCTCGGCCTAGAAAATTTAGGTGATTATGAAAATTAAACGAATAATCAATGAAAATAAATATTTTTCGTCGCGTTCGAGCGTTGCGAACTCATCTTGCCACAGAACCTCCTACCAAAACGCTATTTTCTACCAAAGAGTCAGCCAAAAAAAGAATTGCATGGCAGCGGGTTTTGAGTTTTGACAATTTATTGAAAAAACTTGTCATTTTCTTTTTCATTCACGATTTCGTTGCCGGCGAGTCTCGATATCGCGACTTTATCGTGACGATTGTCACGCGATCTCAACTTTTGAGATTTCACGTGACAGATTTGGTGGGTTCGTATTTTTTGAGACTTATTCGAAGAGGGTGGGATCGAGAATGATCGCAAAGTGGCGAGAAGACGAAAATGCGTGTGTACGTGGCGCGAATGGAAAGTCTGATGGTTATATAGAGATTATTTTTAAATCGCTGGTCCGAGCGAGAAACAAAATAAAAAGAGGAGCAGAGGGAGAGACAGAGAAGAAGAAATCCACAGCATTCGGAGAGTTTTTCGTGTGCCGAGTGAAGCAGAAGCAAATATATCGCGCCACCCACGTCCTGCTCCGATAATATATTCCCAAATTTTTGAGCTCGCGAACAGTTTTCTCGGCGAGTACACGCTTTCCGAATATATCGAATAGATCAGAGAGACAAAACGTGCATGCGGCGAGAAAGAGTTTGAGAAGATATAAAAACGCGAGGAAAAATCAGAGAAGACAAATTTTTAGAGCAGAAAAGGCGAGCGAGAAAAAACGAGAGAGAGAAACTCGACGGAATCGACGACGTCGACGACGATGAGGTCCGCGGCTCCTCCTCACGTTACGTTCTCTAAAAATACACGGACACCGAGCCTAGATACCTAGATAGTGCTCTACGAATAGTCCGCCAGAGTCAGGAGACTTTCCTCTCTCGCTGCTGAGTCTTATTCGCCAGGCGAGACGCCGAGACTCTACACTGAAAATTCAATTTTGTCAAATAACGTCGATATTTTGTTGGATATTGCAAACTAAATATTTTGGGATAATTAAAAAATTCTCGTTATTTCGACAATATTTTTCATTTGTAACGCAACTGTCAGCCAAATTTACGATTGGAATGACAAAAATTTACTTTTCGAAAAGATTTTCCAGAATGTTTTTTGCTGAAATGACAAAATTTTCGTCATTTTTCGAAAAAACGTTTAGTTGCTGAACGTATCCAACAAAATATCGATCTTTTTCAACAAAATTTTCTTTTCACTGTACTCAAGCCTTTTCACTCTTTCACTCGCTTCCTTTTCGCTCTCCCTCGATTTTCTTTGCCAATCAATTAAAGTTCTCCAAAAATCACATAAACGAAACAAATCTCCAATTTTTTTTGTCCAATTTTTCCAAAAAATTCAGCAAAATTGTCGCGCAGTCGATCAAAATTTTCTACTGAATCGTTTTTATCAATTCCACAAAATATTCACGCGATCCTTGTCTACGAAATCTCTCAAATTACCATTAAAAAAAAAAAAAATTGATCCCACAATCGCTTGTCAAAATCGATGCGTCTCTGGCTGGTCCCTCGATCAAAAAAGTCAGGAAAATGACGAAAAACTAATTAAAAAACAAAAGAATGAATAAAAATGATTTAATTCGATCATCTCGAATTTAATCCTCGATGGCAAAACGAACTGAATCAAAAATCCTACAGAATATCACACGAATAAGAAAAAAAACGAATTCCGGTAAAAATCGTAACGTTATAAAATGTAGAAATAATTTTTTTGTTGAATCGTTATCGGAACGAAATGCCAAGCCAGAAAAAGATGAAAATGATGCAACCAATAATTCGATTACAAAATAATAAAGTCGCAACGCGGCGCGAACAGGATGACGAAACGGACAAAAAGTCGTAATCGATTCAAATCTGATTGGTCGTGTCCTTGGCCTTCCGATAAGAGCGCGATCGAGAAAGCCTAAAAAACGGTCAAAAGAAAAACCGGAAGTTCGCGAAATCTACAGAAAGTCAACAGAAAAACGAAATTTTTAAATTCGACTCGAGGATCTGGATCGATTAACAAAATCGATAATAAACGATCCTCGATCGCGTGACCTCATCGACGAAGTGTACTTCGCCGCTTCAACTTTGCGCAATGTCGGCCTCGATCAAAAAGTGGATCAACGATAAATTAATTAATTAATCGACGAGCCAAAAAAATGGAGGAAAATGGAACGAAATTGAAATTAAAAGACACGAAAATCTCTGTCTCTCTCGCGCGAGTTCGTAAGTGGTTCATAGTTTGATAGGGAAGAGCTAGAGAACGATGATCGTTACGTAAGTAAGCTCGGGCTTCCTACACATTTATCTCAACGTCGATCATTCGCCCTCCTCGCTCTTCCCACTAGTCCAGCCCGCTCTGAGCCCTCGGAAGTAAAATAAACGCAAGAATTTCGCGCACTGAAAAGAAAATTTTGTTGAAAAAGATGGATATTTTGTTGGATACGTTAAACTAAACGTTTTTTCGAAAAATGACGAAAATTTTGTCATTTCAGCGCGAAACATTCTGGAAAATCATTTCGGAAAGTAAATTTTTGTCATTCCAATCGTAAATTCGGCTGACAGTTCCGTTACGAATGAAAAATATTGTCGAAATAAGGAAAATTTTGAAATTATGCCAAAATATTTAGTTCGCTGTATTCGACAAAATATCGACGTCGTTTTTTGACAAATTTCAATTTTCAGTGCGTTGATTCGTGAAGCGATGAATTTTGTTTTAAATTAAAATCATTTTTGCTGAACTTTTGGGCGACTGAGTGTAATCCTGACACCGGAAACGACACGTTTTGCTCGCACTTGTCTCATTAGCACTGCCTTTTTCTTGCTCTTTCCAAACGAGATGATGATTATTATCATTTATATTAATTATTCAGCACTTTCACAATAATTCACACCTGGAAAGTTCAAGCAATGGTCCAACAAATCTATCCATACACTTTGTACGAGTAAATATGTATATTCGTAAATTTAAGTGCGCAGCAATGCTCGACTTACTTGAAGGGTCGTTCGTCAAAATTTCCACGACGTCTACGGGCAAAAATTCGGCTCGGGAGTAAAACTCGACGAAATTGCTCCTCGTTTTGTTTTTTGTTTTTTTTTTTTGTTGTAATTTATTAATCAATAAATAATTTGGCGCACTCGGCGAAAAACACGATTTTTAGTCAACGATCGAAAATGTATTCGAAGGCGGAAGAAAGTTTCTCTCTCTGGTTTCTCTCTTCCACGATGAATAATCGATCGATAAGGTATTTCGTGCACTGGTACGATCAACAAACAACGCGATGAAAAGTGGCGAAAAAAACAAACGGAAAACTCGACGAGTATTTGTCGCGAACGCACCGAGAGGCTCGGAATTTCTTGATTTTATCGTTGGATGGTAAATTTCTCTCTCTCGAATAAAAATGAAGAAATCCTGTAGCTCGTTGGGTCGTTGCGCGATGATCGAACAGCAAAAAGCGATCGATCGAGTTTCCTTCGTCACTGATTCACACTGCGCAGCTCCTTTATACTCCGGAATCCGGAAAAAATCCTGTTTTTCCGGATTCTTACGCGCGTTTGTCTCGTCGCTGTTGTTTTTTTTTTTTAAATCTTTAGTTTTTCGTCGAAGTTTCAGGCTTTTATTTGCCTTCCGATAATTTTTTCTTTTTTGACGTGTTTTTTTTTTTATTTATTTTTTATTTCTTTGTCTTTTAAATTAAAAAATTATTATTTCGCTCTTTCGCATTCGTATTCTCGTGTCCGTCCGTCGTCTCTGTGCATTCGATCGGCCGTCCCAATCGCCGGGGCCCCGCGCGCGAACTAACCAAACTAAAAGCTCGATCTCAGTGGCTCAGGCTTTCAGTTTCTTTCACGTTACCACCGCTTGGCTCCGCGTCGTTAATTTTGTCTCTTAGTCTTCTTCCCCGAACTTGCCACCGGTACCATTAGCAGCAGCATCACCATCCGAGACTCTACCCCCACTCTCGTTTATTCATCCGCACGTTATACCCTCTCAACCTCTTCTTCTTCTTCTTCATCTTCTTCTTCGTCTTTTTCTACTTTCTTGACGCGGGGGTGCAATCTTTACAAAATTCTATATATACTCGACCATATAATCCGATGAAAAATGTCTCCGTTCACGAGCTGCCACGATCCGAGTTACCATTTTTTTTTTATCGCAACGAAAAACAATCTGCAGGCCGAGGGAAAAAATTTCGGCTAAAATCTCGTCTAATGTGCAAATCCAACAATTTTCTTTCGCCGAGTGGCAAATTTTTCGCATCATTCCACGAAAAAAAAATGACTGTGAAGTTTGCAATGTTGAGATTCAACGAAAAACATTTTTTCTATCGATTATTTATTGAATTTTGAAAATCGTGGCAATTTTTTGGGTCGATTGAGTTTTTTGGTCTCATGAGAGAATCGTTTTATTGGCCGGACCAAATATTGAATAATTATTATTTGCTCTATTGAAGAAATAACAGAATTTCGTTGCATTCCAACGATGCAAACTTCAGGATCATGAAAAAAATAGAAGAATTTCAGTTTAACGCGTTTTGGCGTATTTTTCGATTGAATCGCTCAACGCGTCGCAAGCTCTGCAATCATTTGGAACGTCCTAGAAATTTTGCCCCTGCTGTTGTAATTTTTTTCCATTTTTTTTTAGAAGAAAAGTGATTCGCGGTAGTTCGAGTGATTGAATTTCGGAAAAAATATCATCGTCGGCTCAATTATTTGAAATGTGACGAAAAAACAATCTGAGGAAATAATTATTTAACCCTCCCTAGACACACGTGGGTCTGGTACGTCCTTCCGTTTTTTCTCATACTTGTAGTCGTTCGAAAAATGTGAAAAAATTCAGGAAAGTAGTTTTGGATCTATAGAAAAAAAAGCCTGCACTGGGTGATCGATAAAAATGATTTTTTCGATATACGAGAAACGAGAAATTCACGCCATTCGCTGAATGGGCACGACAGACCCATGTGTGTCTGTGAAGGATTAAAAAATCAGACATCCGCGATGGACTGAATGATAAAAATAACGATGATGAATTGATTTCATTTGAATTCACATGATTTGGCGTCTATAGCGATGATAAAAATGTGTCATCCGGATTGAAAAGCAGAGTGGACTAAGTTTAGACTCGGAGAGTCATCGTTTTGTTATAACAAAGAGACTCGTCGGTGTGAAGAAGAAGGAACAATCGATTGGAGATGGATGAGTGGTGATTCAGAGAGTTTCGTTGTTATTGCACATTTAGCTCGAGTTGGCAAGCGCGATGGGACATGCATGAGCAATAGGGAGTTAGAGAAAATCCCACCCTGAGAGAGACGAAGGCGAGAGGGAACGAATGACCGCGGCGGGTGATGAGAATTGCGCGTGGCATCGTCATCGTTGGATGACGATGACCCGACGCGGCGAGATTTTCTCTCTCGCGGTGGTTCGTCTTTTTTTTTTCCTCTGCGCGGTTTCTCGTCGATATCGCGCGGCTTATTTCGGGGGCGGGAATGTTTGCGTATTTTTCGCGAGGGCGATTGTGAGGAGCGGGTGAAATTTGTCAACCCCGTCGAAAATAGAAATCGTCTTCGTTTCTCGCACAAGAAACAATCGGGCCAGCAAGCGAGAGGCGCGAGCAACGATATTTTCCGAGCAAACAGATTTGCATTTTATTTTTTCCTCATTTTTTTTTTCTTTTTTGCTCTTACAAGAGTCACACCTTTTGCCCGAGACACCAGAAGCGAAAAATAAACTCTCGCGGCGCGTATACACGCCCGCGGAATTTCGCTTTTCATTTATAGCGAGCCACGACGAGCCGCCGCGATATGCGCGAGAACACACCGAATTTCTCTCATCGTCTTTGGCTTCAATCGCATCTGGGTCGTCCAATCATCGGTAATTAAATCGCTAATGCCTCATTAATTCTTTATTCGATACGATGACTTACGAAAACTCGAAAAAAAAATAATCCAAGACAATCTTTTATTGCAAAATTATGATGCTGAAGTTTGCAGCGTTGGAATGCAACGAAAAATATTTTATTTTATTGAAGATTCGTTCAATTTTCAATTTCATCCAAATTTTCCGAGCCGATATGTTTTCGGGTGGCAAAAACTGATTATTTTATTTTTTGCCAAATATAAAAAAGAATTTCGTTTCATTCCAACGATGCAAACTTCAGAATCATGCAAAATTTCATCCAAAGTCGAGGAAAGCGTCTCAACGACGTTCGTTTATTTATTGAATTGTAAAAATCATTCAGAGCAAATATCGAACAATAATTACGAGCTCGGCCGAAGAAAAAACAGAATTTCGTTGCATTCCAACGATGCAAACTTCAAAAATATGTTTTTGCGTAAAAAGGAAAACGATTCGCTAGACTTTCAAGATTCTGCACGAAGATTATCGTCGCTTATTGTTATTATTGCTTAATAATAACATTTGGCTGAATTGATGGACGTGAAGATGAGTGGAGAAGAGAGGGCAGAGCTCGTCGAGCTTGAATATTCTTCGCCCACGTCGATTCTAATTACAATATCAACTGTAAGCAGCCAGAAATGTGCCGGCAAAGATCCCGATCATTTTCCCGCTCGTCTCTGTCCGCACTTAGCTCGGCAGATTTTCATAGGAATGCAAAACAAACTGCTGCATGTACCGAACGCCAGAAAAGCGTGATTCTGAAGTTTCCATCGTTGAGATTCAACGGAATAGTATTTTTTAGATCCATTATTTAGTGAATTTTGAAAATCGTGGCAATTTTTCGTGGCGATTGAGTTTTTGGGTCACGAGAGACAATTTTTATTGTCCAAGCCAAATACTGAATAATAATTATGAGTTTCCTTGCATTCCAACGATGTAAACTTCAGCGTCATAGAAAAGCGCATTCCTGCGAAATTTCAGCAATTCCTCTATCGATTTTCCCAGCATTTTTGTTTTTTCATTTCGTTCTCGATTGTTTATGAACGAATTTGCTTGCGTAACGAGCGCGGAGCTTGGGTGGATCCGAGTCAAACAGATCGCAGCGATTTGTCGTGCACGAATTAGAAGCTAAACGTGAATTTTGTTTTTCGTCAAAACTCTCGACGGCATTTTTTTCTGTCCCTTTTGAAATCTTCAGTTTTTTTAACTCGTGGACCTTCGTGGCAAAATGCGACTAACGATGAATGAAAAAAAAAAAAGTAGAAAAAATCGGAGCATCCTCGAAAACGTCACTCGACGCCTCCCCCTCGTTTCGTTAACTTTGTATCCTCGTCACACGCTCGCCCTCGCCTATAGGAATTCTCGATCCACTGCGTGTTTTTCCTCGAGAAAACTTTCGCGATCTTGACGCGCGGGGACGTTCCAATTTTTCGCGTTCTGTTTTTATCAAACGCCGAATTATAAAAATTGCCTCTCAATTTCTATCGCCATTACTTCAACCTTTTTTCTTTTTCTTCTTCTAAACGCACGTAAGTGAAAATTCTTCAGATTTATCGAGAAAAAAAAATAAATTAGTGTCGTGCGATCGCGTTGCAGAATTTTTCAGAGTGTCGAATCGTTTCCTCTCGAAATCTCGAGATTCTCATTAAATATTTGATCAGGTCAATGAAACGATATTTTTTTAGGATCAAAACCCAAAATCGCTACGAAAATCGTCGTGGTTTTTGAAATTCAACGATAAATTCATAGAGCAAGTATTTTTCGTTGCAGCCCAACGTTGCAAACTTCAGCGTCATTTTTTTAGCCCCGTCCGTACAAATTTCCGTAAAATATTTCTCGCGCGTTCGTTTATCCAGTTCATCGCCAATTTTTTTTACGCGATCGAAAAATGCATAAAAGATAACAAAATCCATTGAAATTTCTCTTCTCGTTGCTTTTCCCATAACGACAACAAAAAAAATATTTTTCATTCGTCATTTTTGATAATCATTGCACGTGCAATTTCTTTTTTTTATTAAATTCAGTTTCTTTAATGGCAAAAAAGGCTCTGGCACTATTTTTGACAAAAAAGTGTCCGAAAATTTTGCGCTCTGCTTGAAAAAAATAATCCACATCGTCAAAACGTTTTTTTTTTTTTGCTGACAATGAAAGTTGATGACGATAATAATGTCTGTACATCAAATCACGAAGGGTCCAACCATTCGAGATGGCGTGAAATTAGCGCGGGGGAGAAAATCACGTATACGAGAAAGAGAGAGAGAGAGAGAGCGAAAGAGAGCGAGAGAGAGATTTAGTGTTCTCGCTCTCTCACGAGAATACACAGCCGAAAGCTCGTTCGGTTAAGTCTCTCGGATCTGGCAAGCTGAGCACTTTTCTAAATATACTCGATCGCCCCTCACCGGTGAATCTATCTTTACGTATTAGAATCTATACCACAGAAAAGAGAAAGAGAGAGAGAGAGAGAGAGAAAGGAAGAGAGAAGTTTGCTATGCTCGTACACCTCGCAGCTGTCGTCGGAGAGCTGGATACAGTCTCGTTGCTGCGTGCGCCTGTATGTGTAAAAAGATTCTTCCAAAATTCGCGATCGTGTGAAAAAAATGCCAAAATTCTGCTGCAATGTTAAGCAATATTTTTTAAGAGCGTCGCGTGCATCATTTTATCAAGATTTCTGTACCTTTGGCCACCTGCGACAATGACACAAGTTGCATAGCAATTCATGAAGAAAAATGAACATGACTCTGAAGTTTGCAACGTTGAGATGCAACGAAAAACATTTTTTCTATTGATTATTTATTCAATTTTGAAAATCGTGGCAATTTTTCGAGTCGATTGAGTTTTTTGGTCGCAAGAGAGAATCGTTTTATTGGCCGTACCAAATATTCAATAATAATTATTGGCTCTGCTGAAGAAATAACAGAATTTCGTTCCATCCCAACGATGGAAACTTCAGGATCATAAAGGATCAACGAATTGAATAGAAATTTCAAAAAAGGATGAGACGTTCTCGAAATGACTATAACGTGGCAACAATAATGCCAAAATATGTTATTTGAGCTTGAAAGAAAATTTCTTTGCCAAACACTCGAGACTGATTTTGATAAGAAAAGATTTTTGCCAATTCATTGTTTATGATCGATCGAGCATTCGTCCATTCAGCCGGAACGTCTTCTTAAAAGACGAGCGTCGCTTGATCCGTTTTTTCCGATGATACTGAAGTTTGCATTGACGAATACAACGATTTCATTTTTTTAATCAATTATTTTGATAATCAATGCACTTTTTACAGTTTTTTGAAAAGTAAATTCAGTTTCCGAATGGCAACGAAGGCTGTCGCACGATTTTTCACAAATTCTGTATCAAAATTTTGCTCCCCGCTTTGAAAAATAATTTTCGTAACGAGAAAAACTCCAGATTTGGAAACATATGTTGAATTTGTATTCTCACGTATGGTTTCGTGTTTGTGTGCCCTCGTGGATGAATGTGAGAAGGAGCCACGATTAAAGCTCCTTTTGGATGGGTAAAAATAGTTGAAAAGCCCGAGGGAGTACTTTCTCGGTGTGAAAAGTCGAAAGAGAGGAAAGATCGTTGAGTCAGGTCATGGCTTTTAGCTCAGCCGAGCCCACATATGGTGGATTTTCATTCTCCAAGTTTCAAATCCATACGAGTGCAGTTTGATGGGGAAAAAAAAGATCGATGCGAACAAAACGTGAAAAAATGAAGAAAAATCGTTTGGGCCTGAAAACTCGTAGTCCACGAGCAAATGGCGGTGGGAAAAAATGTTTAAGTGAGTTCTCGTGATTGCTGCTTTAGCACCTCCGAGCCAATAACAATATTCTCAGAGTCTCGATGACTAAATCTCAAGAAAAAAAAAGCAATTAAGTGTCACATGGCAGACAAGCATAACCTCTGAAAATTCTCTCTCTCTCTCTCTCTCTCTTACGTACCAGGTTGGTTAAATTTAACCTTGTATATTTAACGGAGCGTGCCTACGCCTTTTCTCACGGGCCGGATTTAGATCGCTATTATTTTACAATCAAATTTAGGCGTGGACGTAACAAGACTTTAGCAAATATCTGATTCAACGATATTACACTCGAGCCCCTTACTGACGTTCGTGAATCTTTATTTAAAATGATCCTCAAGTTTCCATCGTTGGAATGCAACGAAATTCTGTTATTTCTTCAGCAGAGCCAATAATTATTATTCAATATTTGGTCCGGCCGATAAAACGATTCTCTCTTGCGACCAAGAAACTCAATCGACTCGAAAAATTGCCACGATTTTCAAAATTCAATAAATAATCAATAGAAAAAATGTTTTTCGTTGAATCTCAACGTCGCAAACTTCAGAGTCATCATTATTTAAATAGCTTTTCATTCGCGCGTGATATTCGCAGCACAAAATGACACTCGAATGCAAATTTTTCATTCAAAATTGAATTTTGACAATGGACTTGATAGCGGGCAATTGGAAAGCAAAAATTGAAACAAAAAATGACGATCGTGTATTTTCGTGCGAAACGATCGATTTTTTTAGCATTTTTCCAACACTCGTTTCGCTTGGAAAAATCTTTACGACTTTTTTGTTTCTACTCAATCACGCTCGAGCAAAGGAAACTCTATGGAGCAGTGTGAAGAAAAAATTGGATTGGTCGTTACTGATGACTGTTTCGGATTACTTTCTCGGACAAGTTACTCCTGGGCTTCTTCAGGCTATGTCACGATAATATTTTTAGGCCCAGCTCGTTTTTAGCCCTCCTCCACATCATCGGTGATGAAAGAAATCGCCGAGAATTCTTCTCGCGCTGTGCGAGACTCTCGAGCGAATAATAATGTTCAAGATTGTCATCTCGAACGAACAAACAAATGCATACGTGGGTAAATAATCGTAAAGATTAAGTATTTATCAGAAGAGCAACTAAAGACGCGGTCGTGCTCAAGATTTCAAAAAGCTCGAGATCTACACCATTTTTTATTTATCTTTGATGATCCTGAAGTTTGCATCGTTGGAATGCAACGAAATTCTGTTATTTCTTCAGCAGAGCCAATAATAATTATTGAATATTTGCTCCGGCCAATAAAACGATTCTCTCTTGCGACCAAAAAACTCAATCGACTCAAAAAATTGCCACAATTTTCAAAATTCAATAAATAATCAATAGAAAAAATGTTTTTCGGTGAATTTCAACGTTGCAAACTTCAGAGTCATTATTTTTGCACTATTCGCGTCCCCCCGAGGGAAAAACTTTTCTTTGCCCATGCGAGACCGTTAATTTATGAAAACACAGAGCCGCAAAAATTTGGCACGAGTAGGACGAGAACGAACCGAATCTTTTCCATTTTTAGCTGACAACGAGAAAAAAAGAAATTATTGGTTTCACGAAGAAATCGCTTCGTTCACCAAATTTTGAGGCGAAAAACTATCCGCCTTGTGCTCGTCAAATAAATGTCGAATTTAGAAAAAACTCTCATCGAAATTCAAGACGAAAATTAATCGAATCGATGGCGTGAATTTGTACAGCGTGCTGCGTCTCGTCAATCTCAATAAATATCAAAATTATCGGAATTATTAATTGACGAAAATTCAAAAGTTCAGAATTTCACATTCTCGGGAATTCCATCCGTAATTTTCAAGCGATTTCGACGCACCACGGCGCGTTCGATTCGTTGCAAGATTCTCTACGAACTCGCGAACTTAAATTTCTCCGAGCTCCGTCATTCCGGACGTTGCAGCCGACCGTGTAATTAGCAAAAATGAAATTTCCTCGGAAAACCGCCGTCATTTCAAAATCTACAAATAACTCGAGAAAAAATCAACTCGGTAAATTCGTAGAGAAACTCTCGAGGATCTGAACGAGCCGCCATACGTGAAAATCTCTTGAAAATTGCGAATTGGACACGCGAAAATAGCGAATCTGAGATTGTAATTAATTTTTATTAATTAGCCGACGTCCGTCAATTTTATCGTATTGTCTGCGCAAAATTACGTATCGAGAAGATCGAAAACCCATGATGCGACCAACCCGAGGCTCGGACTTGAACGTCGAAACAAAACACAGGATGAGAGGCTTAAGATTACATAAGTCCACTTTTGAAACGTCGAGAGCAAAGTGCCTGAAGAATTCTCCACGCGAAGCAAGAAAAAAAAAGAAGAATAAAGCATTGCATCAGTTTTAATGTTGCTCGTTCGAATTCCGAAAGCTCCACTTGGAGAAACTCAAAAGCAACCATGACCCCGAGAGAATTAACAGACAGCGAGAGCCAAGGGAGCAGCAGCAGAAACATTCGACAGTCAGGAAACTGTCAGAAGCAAGAAAAGAGATGTTTGAGTCAAACTGGGAAAAAAAATGCAAGAAATGCAAACAAGTTTTCGACGTATTTCGATCCGATTGCGAATTACCGAAATTGCAATGACTCTGGAGGTTGCAACGTTGAGATTTAACGAAAAACATTTTTTCTATTGATTATTTATTGAATTTTGAAAATCGTGGCAATTTTTCGAGTCGATTGAGTTTTTTGGTCGCAAGAGAGAATCGTTTTATTGGCCGGAGCAAATATTCAATAATAATTATTGGCTCTGCTGAAGAAATAACAGAATTTCATTGCATTCCAACGATGCAAACTTCAGGATCATGAAATTGCAACATTGTTTGATTCCAATCCCATAGCGAAGCGAATGAAAAATAGTGTCAAAGATATGATTCGGGAAATGGAGCAATAACGCCAGAAAGATTGCGAGCCAACAGTTTGGATCGGTTTGCCGACAACAAAGTTTATCGATATATTTTAAGCACGAATCAAAATAATCAAAAAAAAACACTTTAAATTTATTGAATTGCAGATTTTTTTTAGACGGTCCGCGTAATCGATTCTCGTGTGAAAAAAATATCGATTCTGAAGAAAAAATGAACTTTTTTCATCGAGCAACTCGTTGACTCGATAAAACGCTTGCATTTTCAGTTTCGAGGTACAAGTTCGTGTTGTTTGTCAAGCGTTTCATGCAAAAGTTGTATCGCATAATCGTGAAATGGAGCAACTCGCGAACGATATGTGTGTAGGAGGAGTCGACCCCCGGGATTTTCACGAGATTTGTGGAGAAGTTTCCACTTGTGCTCGTTGCTGCTTTCAGGAAATTGGAGCATCAGTGGAGCCCGCAGTGTCTCTCGTGTCTGTGACACCCTTGCAACATTTATCCGAATACACATAGCGAAGAATTGCCTCATCGTGTATTATTTATTGTAACATAGCGAGTCTCTTTCACGCTAGCATTATAAATTCGTTGTGTGTCGACTCGACCTTGCAGCGACTAACACAAAATTCGTGTACTACTAAAATTTAATTCAGATTCAACCAAACGAATTAATCATTTTTCCGCAGACAATTATTTTCGAAAATTCATTTTCCACGACAGACTCTCCCGTTTATTCTTTTCATTTTATTCAAAAACGAACCAACGAAAATTATAATTTGTTGATTAAAACGATTAAACGGGGTCTGAGAGACCCCAATTTTATTTTTCATCATAACACGATCTTCCTGCGTCGTAAAAAACTTTTATCACACACGATTCTCTTCGTTTTTTCATAACGAAGACAACGATCTACGATAAAATCGAATTCGATGCATTTTCAATCGCCAAAACTCGATAAAACGGAAAAAAGTTCGAAAGAATGAAAATAAAAAAAGTTTCACCAAAAATATAATTGATTTTTTGTATCGACATGATTTTTCGTATGAAACGAGTTTGATTCGATATTTTTTCATTGAATCTCGATGTCAATGACAAAATTATTCGATTAAATCAAACGATATCGAGATCGTGGTTTTTCACGATGACCCAGCAATGGCCAGGACAAGATACAAGCAGTTGGAAAGCATTTGTGTGTGTTACAGTTGTGAGATCGTTGGCTCGATAATTCCGAGGAAAATGGAGCGTAACGAGGCACCCCAGTTCCTCGGTCAACCCTGTCGGTCGCGATGAATATATAAAGTCCAAGTGTAGCTTACATAAATATAAATATATCGCGAGATGCACAGAAGCATTGGCCAAAATCAAAATCGCGACGAAATTTACTCGAAAATTTTCATTTCCACGAAAAATTTTAATTTCTCGATCTAATTTCGTAAATTCCGATTAAACTTCGAGTCTGGCTACGAATTTTTCAATAAAAACGTCGTAAAAAAAGGGGGAAACGCGATCGTAACGAAATGAATTGAAAAACAAAGACAAATTTTGCAAATTTCGTTACTAAAATTCAGGGTAAAAAAAAATTAAGAAATTTGGGTAGAAAGGAAATTGGAGAATGGAAAAAAAAATGGGAAATGATAAACAATTAAATTTCTCGTAATAATATGACATAGAAAAATATAGGTAGAGGTTGAATCGAAGAAAAGCGAATAGAAGGAACCCGAGAAATACATGCAGCGGAGGAAAAGGTACGAGCAAGAGTGGGCGATTCTACTAGCACAAGTATATGGAACGCACCGTCTAAAATTAAACGTTGGACGGTTCTGGAAATAGATGTTATGAGTGCGCGAGGACAGGACGAGACACCGGTCCATTATTATGTTAGCCAGCATGCATGTACCAAATTTTTCTCTCCTCCTCCCTCATAATTCCATTGGACAACAAGGTTAAGTTTTCTTCGAAGCAACAACCAGAAAAACAAAAAAAAATTACGAGCGCCCTGTCCTGCCGCGTAATTAACGCGCTCATTCGTTTGTTTATCGAATTACCCGCAAAAAAAAACAATCACAAACACGAATTCCCACGTCAAAACAGCGAATTAAAGAAAAAACGAAAAAACCCCTGTTTTCGAAATTCATCGAAATAACGGACTAGGGAGGTCAATTTTTGTTCCGAAGTAATTGCACCGTGAAATCTATCAATTTTTTAATTATAGTGACCTCCATTTAGTGAATTCAATTTAAAAGACTCGTTTGCCCTGCCCTGCCGTGTAATTAACGCGCTAGTTCGTTTGTTTATCGAATTACCACTGAAAAAACAATCACAAACACGAATTCCCACGTCAAAACAGCGAATTAAAGAAAAAAACGAAAAAACCCCTGTTTTCGAAATTCATCGAAATAACGGACTAGGGAGGTCAATTTTCGTTCCGAAGTAATTGCACCGTGAAATCTATTAATTTTTGAACCCGTGTCGTCATCAATAATTGCCCAAATCAATGAGACTTGCTGACGATACGATAGTGACCTCCATTTAGTAAATTCAATAAAAAAAACTCATTTGCCCTGCCCTGCCGCGTAATTAGAGCGCTAGTTCGTTTATTTATCGAACTACCACTGAAAACACAATCGCAAACATTAATTCTCACCACGAATTATCGAATTAGAGAAAAAAAGAAAAAACCCCTGTTATCGAAATTCATCGAAATAACGCACTAGGGAGGTCAATTTTCATTCCGAAGCAACAGCATTATGTAGTCTGTTGATTTCTGCATCGAAATGTCGTAATCGATTAATTTTGAAAAATGTGTGTGGGCCAAATTCTTATCATGGACTGTACATGAGTGGGCGTGAAATTGTGTGTTTTCGGCAAGTGCTCAGTGTCGAAGCACCAAAGTATTATCCGCAGTGTGAGAATGTGGAAATGTTCTCATTCAAAATACTCAGGCACTTCCCTAAGAGCTTCGATTTTCTTTCATTATTACAAGCTCTCGCCCCCTCCCTCTCCCTCCCTCCCTCTCTGTTATTCTCCTCCGCGTACTTGTTTGAAGCTTTCGTGGCAAAAGCAGCGCCTCGGTAAGTGCTGAGGAATTTGTGTTGTGAGAGCTCAACTGTTCGAATCATTGAAAGAGGTTCGATGATCTCGTTCACTGAATAGTCCCAAGTGTTGGAAAAGAAAGCCTTAAAAAAACGCTTGCGTGAATATTTATTTGAGTCGATTTGTTGTCGCTCGAAATTCTAGGAAAATTTTCATCGTTTTCACGACTCAATTAATTCGGTGCTCTTGTTGCTTTTTTTTTCTTTTATAATTTTCGTATGCGAGCCAACAATGACGATGGAAAAAGATTAAACGAGCAAAGATCGCGAAGAGAATTCCAGAGAACGAGAAATCCCCGATAATCTCGAAATAACGGCAGCCCCTCTCTCTCTCGCTCTTTAAAACGCTCTCGAGAGCCATTATCCGCGATATATCCGAGAGTTTCCATCGCGTTCCCGCGGGTCGTGCCAATGTTTGATATTTTTGGTAGCGAGAACGAACTAAGCAACGAATCTCACGATTTTCCTTATTTCAATGAAAATTCAACAGCGCAATTGGGCCGCGTTCGGTTCATTGTGCCTCATTCTTTAAAAAACAATGCAAAGTCCCAAAAATTCATGTATTTTTGACTCGTAGATCGAAAACGCCGAGAAAAAGTGAAAAAAGTCGATTTCGGGCGGGCAAAACATCGAGAAATCGATGTGCGAAAAAAAAACGAAGGAAATGATGGAGCGAGAAAGAGAAAAAAGAAGGGATAGGAAAAGGTTTAGTGCCGACGAGATCAGAGGAAAAAGAGGATGAGAACGCTGAGAGTACATGGACCGTGCAATCCCCAAGAGAGAATTCGGGAGTGGCGGTTCTGTATAACGCGGCACAACATCATCGTGAGACGGTTTGTGCCGCGCGAGCGTAACCTGAGCCTGCTCGTCGGAGCTCCCGACCATATATGTCCGCGGAACAATCTCCGTCTCCCTCGCACTCGCGTCCCCACTCTCTGTGGTTGTCTCGCTCAAATACACCAACAACTTTCCGATCTCACTCTTTCATACACATATTTACGTCTGTAAATATATGACGACGAGTCGCAAAGTGTAAAAGCACAAAACTGTGTAAAAAAAGCACCAACTAAAGCGAGTCGCCATCTTGTTTGTCAAAATCCGCGAATTTGCCGGACATTTTTTTCGTTTCCTATCCAAAAATGTCAAACCGTTACAGATAAGGACGAAGAAAAGCTCGCACGATGGTGGCGCTTGCGCCCAACGAACTGCTTCGTCCTCTTCGCCCTTTCCCATCGACAAGACTTTTCACGATTCAAGATATTCCTATTATCGTTACTCTGACACTTTACAACGTCGATCACCCTCGAATTTCCTGTTTGGTCTCCTCAAATCCCTACGGGATCGTTCTCTAACTATTTTCACGTAAAAACACTCACCTTCTCGAACTGCCGAACGTCCTCACTCCATCGCGAACAGGGGCCCAGAGTTCCTTCATCGTTTTCATTCGATTAATTGTTGATTCTTCTGCAGGAGGAATTCTCGACGAGGATGCTGAATAAATTCATGCACGTTTCGACATTTACAGCGTTGTTTTTGTAAATAATTTTCCGGCTACAGCCGACAATATTTTTTATTGTACTGTGTGGGGGCGATTGTTCGTATCGAGGGTTTCGTAAATCGTCGAAGGTCCAAGCGACTTTCTTTCGAAAAAGACACGCAGGATTACCATCGATGCTCAGATCGAACAGATCACCAAAAATGTTTCAAGATGACGCCACCATGCGGCATAAAAAAAAAACGATTCGAAACGGCATGACCGACCGATGGTAAGACGAACAACTTTTTTTTTCGTTCAGCTTTTATCCACCGAGTACTCCGTGCAAAAATATAGCTATATAAACAATTGGCCGCCTGTCTTCGACTTTTGCCATTTTTTAAATTTGTAACGGTGGTTTCGTTAATTAAAACTTTTGTTCGATAATGAATATTATTGTGCTGAAAAGAAAACGACGCGAAACTTGAACATTTGGAAACCGCTTTTTTTTTGTCGTGTCTCTTGCAATCACACAGAATCGCGTATAAGTAATACGTTTCCTCGAAAATCCTCGATATTTCAAGAATACGAAAAGTTCCGCGAAACTTGTATTAATTCTTGGAACATCGGGCGACTGAACGTTACAATGGAAAACTTGATTGTGATCGTTTTTAGGATGAACAGTAGAAATCGAGCAACATTGTGACATCCCTAAACAAACCGAAACAATTTGATGCATTTTTACTCACTCTTGGATGCTCGTTCCCATGATCCAGCATAGAATAGCGTCATACGTTGCAAAACCTCTCGAGACTGCATTTTTGAACCGACCGCCGCCACACAATAATCACTTTTCACTTCATTTAATTAGATTCGCTGAGATTTAGCTTGAACATTCAAACCGGTAATTCACTGTTCCATTTCACATTTGTACACGAAAAGATCGTTAATTCGTTTCACGCACTTGTTTTTATCGTTAGCAGACAACTATGGAGACGCGCACCATAAGCGTTATTTTCGAAATTGAATTTTACAATTTATGCCGGTGTATTTTATTACGATAGCAAGATTCACTCGATATTAACGGTTTAACCAAAAATCTCATAGAAAAACGATCGCAATTGCTGCTCTCAGGCAACCAAAGTTGTTTTTTCGTTCGGACAATGGACAAAATATTTCGATACTGAGCGACAGCCAGTGAAACGATTTCTGTAAAACATCGTCATGGAGAAACGTAGCGACATACACGGCTTAGCCATGTATCCGTACGAAAATTCATCGACAACGATTCAACATTTTCCCGAAAAAGAAAAAAAAATTATCTAATTTATTTTTGAGATCGTTTTTCTATATGATTTTGTTGCAGACGGAATAAAAAATTTATCGCTGTTCAAGAAATAATAATAATATCAATATTATTCATTATTATTGCATAATGTTTATAGATTTGATCAAGGTTTTTATTCATACTGAATATTTAAAATCTTATTTTTGTTCGATTAAAGAATAAATTAAACACCCGATAAGATTATTTAGTTCGCCGCTTTATTCACCGAAGATCGAGCAGAATTCTTCTCGCTTCAAGCATTCCGTTCACTTATTCACACTCGGCACTCGCGCGTCGACGAACGATAAAAAGACGCATCGAGCTGTCCAACCGACGCGCACGTGGCGCTCTGCACGCGGGCCGGCGCCTGACTGATTTTCCGATAAGCTCCGTCCCCCGTCCGCTCGCCCCTCTCTGCCGCGGTGACTAGCGCGCCCCACCACCGCGCCTCTCCCGAACGGCCCGCCAGTCAGGCCAGCGCCCCCCCTCCCCTTCGCCCTACGGAGAGCGAGCGATCGCGTCGAATACTCAAGCCCGCAGGGAATGTAAACAAACCGATCGGAAACGCGTAGAACGCGAACAAAACAAACGATTTACGCCAAATGAATATTCCCCAAAATATTCAATAAATATCTAATGAATATTGAAAATAAATGCCAGCAGAAATCGATTGATAAAATTTCATTCGTTTTAAATTCAATTGACTCAGTTATTTGTCCATCAAAATTCTCTCATTTTTTTCGCAACCCCGTAAATTTGACGTTTCTTATTTTTTGTTGTACACAAAATTCGAGAAAATGAATTTCCTGATATTGTAAATACTTACAGTGCACACTAGGTCATTTCGACCCGAACAATTTCCGTCCCCGATCGTTTGGCATAGAAAAAATATAAAATCAGGCCCTTAAAATATGGAAAATTGACTGCAAAAAACGTCTCGACAAAAAAAAAACAAAAAATGTGTATTTACCGGAATACAACGATTTGACAAACGCCTCGGGTCAGATTGACCCGACATGCGCTCCCGCGCACGAATTTATTTAAAAACCAGAAACTGAAATTCATGAGCGAGCGAAAAGAAAAACGAATCAGCATTCGACGTTTTTCGAGAAAAAAAAACGCGATTCCACGACGAAGGGGGAAAAAAGGACATAAAATCGAAATTGGCTTATTCAATATTTATATATTTAAACACGTTTCAATTTCAATAACATTACACACTCTCGAACAAAAAAAAAGAAATAATGCTCACTTAAATAATTACTTAATACGTGTATGTAACATTTGATGTGAATGTTTGTCCGCGCAGTGATGTATTTCAGTGTTAATTGAATGTTGGTCTGTAAATCGCGCATGAAATCGCGCGGTGTTTCCGATAAAAATAAAATTTCATTGTTTCTTCGTTAGAACGCTTTTCTGTCTGTAGTTTTATTATTTTCTTACAAATACTGTAGACAATCGTATGCACACGAACACAGGCATATATGAGTAAATATGCGAGAGTTCCAAGTCAATGGTTTATGTACATTTCAGAATGAGCGGTAAAAAATTTCGTTTCGTTACAATTTCGTCGGAAAATTGTCGTCTGCCAAAAATTTGATGATTTTCGTTGATTTTTTGCTTTTTTCAAATTGCCATCGCATCAGATTTTCGTGTACGCACGTTGCAACTTGGTAACGAGAAATAACACGATCTCGAAGTTCCTATCGTTGAAATGCAACGAAAACTCGTAATTTTTTAAAGCAATGCGCAACATTTTCGTACAGCGTTTGTTAGAAACAGTGCGACAGCTTTCTGTGCCATTCAAAAACCGAATTTACTCCAAAAAAATAATAAAAAGTTCATTGATTGGCAAAATGATTAATCATTTAAAAAAAATTTCGTTTCGTTACGATTTCGTCGGAAAATCGTCGTCTACTAAAAATTTGATGGTTTTTGTTGAGTTTTTTAAACTGCCATCGCATCGGATTTTCGTTTACGCACGTTGCAACTTGGTAACGAGAAATAACACGATCTCGAAGTTCGTATCGTCGAAATGCAACGAAAACTCATAATTTTTCGTACAGCATTTGTTAGAAACAGTGCGACAGCTTTCCGTGCCATTCGAAAGCCGAATTTAATTGAAACAAATAATAAAAAATTCAGTAATTGCCAAAATGATTAATAATTTTAAAAAAATTTCGCCTGATTCCAATGATGCAAACTTCGGTATCGTAGAATAATAGTAGGAGAAGGGTGGAGAATTGTGTCATCTCGTTTGATGTGTGTAATCGTTCACGTGAGCCCGAACGCGTAATCGCAACACACGAAGGAGTCCATAATTGTAAATTGCATAAGACTCACGAGAGAACATCGACGATTCACTGTGAAGATGTGGCGTCGTTAAATTTTGCATTTCCTCTCTCTCTGGCTCTCTTAACAATCTTTTCCCATTAAATTTTAACGAGGAAGCCAAGCCGGAAAATTCAGAATCGTGCAAAACGATTTTGACGTTGGAAATATTTAGTTCCATTGAATTTTAATTAACAGGCGTTTGTCATTTCATTGCAGAATTTTGTCGACTTTTGCCCAACGTCGTGCGTCGACAATTTTTTCCGTTGGCCCAATTAAATTATGCACAACGTGGACGCAAAATAAAAGTGAAAAATGCAGCCGAAACGAATGAAAAAAACGATTTTTTCGCAAAGGAAATAAAATCACTTGCGGCCAGCTAAGGAAATGGCCTTGGCTCATTTTTTTTCTTCTTCTTCGCGATCCTTGAGAATCAAAGATTTGATATCGAGCGTATGTTCACCGAGCGTGACGAAATCAAGATGTGAGAGAAGAGAGGACAAACATAATTGAGCGGTAAAACAAAATAATAGAGTTTATCGCGTTGACTCGATGCAACGAGACGAAAACGGAAAGAAAAAACAAGAAAAACCAAAAAACGATGAATTGGGACGAATTTTGATAAATTTTTCACAAAATCGACATTTAGACCGATAAATATTAAGAGAAAACTCAAAAGAGAGAGAAAAAGAAATAAAAAATGTCCAATTTTCGACGATATTGCAGACTCGACAAGTTTTTGTACTGAAAATCGAAAAAAAAACAGCTTTTTGAGCGAAAAAAAAATAGTTTGCGGACCGACGATAATTTTTGATCGTCATAAATGAACGGAGCGATAGATCGAAATTTGAGAAATCAGAAGGTCGTGAGAGACGAATTTTTTAAGTACATCGATAGCGCGTGATCGATCGATTAACAATTATTTTTTTTTCTGCATCGTCGCACAAGCCGCGAACGATTGTGATTATTTTGTGTGTGTGTGTGTTTGTGTATGTGTGTGTTTTTTTACAATTGTCGAATTTTCTCTTGAGAAATTACAATTTTTGGACGATATCGAATTTGTCTTTGAAACCGATCGACTCTTTTTTCGGGTCGTATTTCTTGCGCGCTGCCAATCTCGCACGAAGCTCCTTCGCGCTCATTTTCAAATTAAGGCCGTTGCTGTTCTGATTGGAATTCTCGTTGAGATTTCCGTTGCCGTGGTGCTGCGACGTCGTGTCGTCGCTGTTCTCACTCGCCTGGGAATCGTTGTTCGTCTCGTGAGTTACGCTGTTGTTGGTACGGCCATTCTCACGGCTCGTCTCATCACTCGAGTTCGCCTCGTCGTTCGTCGGTGTCGCCGTTGCAGCTGCTGTGCTCCCGCTGTTCGACGACGTGTCGTTCGACCCGATCGACTTGTGTATATTCTGAAAAAAATCCCAATCAATTAATGCAATTGAATTAAATCATCGAAGCAAATTAGTTAAGGGAAAATGACACTGAAGTTCGCAACGTTGAGATCCAACGAAAAATACGTTTTTATCTTTATTTTTTGTTGAATTTAAAAAACAACAACAATTTTCGTATCGATTTTGTGTTGAAATCATAAAAACCGATCGTTTTATTATCCTGATTAAAAATCGAATGAGAATCGTGAGCTGTGCTCAAGAAGAAACAGAATTTTGTTGCATTCCAACGATGCAAACTTCAACATCGTAAAAGAAAGAAAAAAGATTTCTATTTGAAAAAAAATGCCAAGCAAATGGAACAGAAACAAATAATGATCCTGAAGTTTCCATCGTTGAAATGCAACGAAATTCTGTTATTTCTTCAGCACAGCCAATAATTATTATTCAATATTTGATCCGGCCAATAAAACGATTCTCTCTTGCGACCAAAAAACTCAATCGAGTCGAAAATTTGCCAGGATTTTCGAAATTCAATAAATAATTAATAGAAATTATGTTTTTCGTTGAATCTCAAGGTTGCAAACTTCAGAGTCATAACAAATAAGAATTATGCTAAATAGAAACAATTTGTTTCATCTGTACGAGAATCACGTTTCTGACACGAAAGTACACATTTCTCGTGTGCCAGGACGGATCGAGGGCATTATGAGAATTGCAATTGCACTCGTAATGAAAAATTCACGAGTTTTTTTTCTTTTTTTTCTTTTTATCGAGGCCTCTCGGACGCCTCGGTTTGAAAAACCGGAAATTTCCATTTTTCGAGAAGATTTTTAACTCATTCGTAACATTTTTTCAGAAAACTGGAAAAAATTTCAGTCTTTCCAAAAATTTTGGGAAAATCATGGATTTTCGATTTTTTAAGATTTTTATTTCAGTGTGTCGAACTTTTAAAGTTTTTTTTTTGGTAACAGTGCGAGAAAAATTTTGTTTTCGTTCGAAATTCGCACTGCAATTTTTTCGGGATTAAAAAAATAATCGAAAGTCTCAATTTTTTAGCTCTTCGAGCTCTTGATGCATATTTAATTCCCATTTTGTCGGGTCTTAAAGAATTTGTTCTCTCCGCTAATGAGAAAATACTAATTTGTAGCACAAACGAGGTTTTTTTTCTTGTGTGGCCCTCGTTCGTTGGTTCATCTCGAAAGAATGTATTGGTTGTTGAAGTGAGAGGTAAGCAATGGTGTAATTCTCTTGTCGAAAGGAGGCAGGAGGGGTGAAGCGGAGTGAAGAGAAGGCTCGTGACGAGCGTACGAGATATTATCGTTGCCGGACAATTCGCTCGGGACAACTGATAGTTCGTCACAATTCCGAGAGACAGATGTAGAAAAAATGCACAAACTTGCAGCTGTGTAGTCGAGAGGAGCAAAAAATGGAACCAAAAATAAAATAAAACAAGAGAAAACAAGAAACTCTCAAGGTGCGTCGATAAGGCAAGAAAATATTCACATTAATTCGTGACTAATGAAGTTTCCCCTTATATCATGAAATTTATGATCGAGTCACAAACTGTTGTCGATACTTTTTTTCCCTCGAGCCTGAATGAACGAAAATGACTAATGAAAAATAATTGGCCACGGATAAGCTCGCGATGATGCTGAAGTTTTCACTTCGTTGGAATGCAACGAAATATATTTGATTTTGTTGATGATTCATGCGATTTTCAATGTCATCCAAATATTTCGACCCGATATGCTTTTCGGATGGTAAAAATCGATCATTTCATCATCGTAATCACATTTTCCATTAAAATAATCATTTTTGATGATCCTGAAGTTTCCATCGTTGGAATGCAACGAAATTCTGTTATTTCGTCAGCAGAGCCAATAATTATTATTCAATATTTGGTTCGGCCAATAAAACGATTCTCTCTTGCGACCAAAAAACTCAATCGACTCAAAAAATTGCCACGATTTTCAAAATTCAATAAATAATCAATAGAAAAAATGTTTTTCGTTGAATCTCAACGTTGCAAACTTCAGAGTCATTTATTTTTGCCAAAGATAAAAAACGAATTCCGTTGCATTCCAACGATGCAAACTTCAGAGTCATAACCCGAGTCATCTTGCGATGAAAATTCTTAAAATCCAAAATTGCCACGACGAAATAGAAAGAAAAGAAAATTTCGCAAGCTCGGCGCAAAATTTGATATTTTTCTCACGATAATTCGCTCTCGCCACTCGTTTCTCTTTCCAAATCGAAATTTTAAACAAGATGAAAAAATGAACATTTGTTATTGCCTCAAGGACGATATTCTTTTTGCTCGGTCGATACGTTTCTCCAGAACAATTGCATCATCGTTTTTTCTCGTATTATCTCCAATCTAGTTTCATAACGGAAATGGCTCCCCCGCGATCGTTAAAATGGTAGAAAAAAAACTAAAATTTTGCAAATTGCTATAACGAACATTGATTGCAGATGCTGCGTTTGAAAATAGTCGATGATTCATCAAGGAATTATGCAGAAAATACGTAAGAATATGAACCAACGTTTCAATAGAATTTCGCAATTTATATTACAAAATTGCAATTCATTTTGCTTTCGACCGTTCAACGAAGAATCTTCATTTATATTGCCATTTAAAACAACAACAACAAAATTCGCAAATAACGGAAGTTTCGTTGAGAATCGTTTGACATTAAATTCGAAATAAATAAGACATTGGAAAATTTGAGGTAAAGAGAAAAAAAGTGGAGCGTTTACAAGGCACGATCGACCTTGGTACGCGACGTGCATCTCTATGTCTCTCCCTCTCTCTTTCTCTTCTACACATGTTTCTTTCGTTGCATGTGGGTCACGCGGACGGCGATGGATTCTTCGACGACAACCTGCCAACGTCTCGCTCGAACTTTTCACTTGATCATCTCTATCGAATTATTCAGCGATTAAAAAAATTGCTGCATTGGCAAAGTGACACTTGGTGACTTGAAAATTCGGATCAATTGCTCATTGACCATTGAATCAATTGATTGAATTATTACAGACGCAGCTTGTACGACGCGAACACGTGTCCATCGGGTCATAAGGAACGATGACCTTTCACTCGATCAACGAACCAAGAAAAACAGCTTTCACATACTTGTTTTTTGTTTCTCACTACTTTTGTGGAATTTATAAATTCCCGTTTTTATTTCTATCTCTCTCCCCTGCAACGGGGAATTATCGAAAACAAGAAAACCAGTTCGATCGACTTCGTTTCGACGAATTTGATGAGCCACTGCCGAAAATCATTAATTAATAATAAATCCCCCATAAAAAATCAACGAAAAATCGTGAATATTTTTTCCTGTCCATTTTTTTTTTTTTTTGCAAATGAAATTTTTCGAATAATCTTGAGTCTGGAATTGAAAAATTATTCTCCAAAGCTCCAGGCGAGAAATAAATTGATGAATTATTTGCTCGAATTTTGTAGGTGAAATTCGATAAAATTCGATAAACTTGCAAGTTTAGATAATAATGAAGAAGCTCCGACGAGCTCTGGAGATCGCAGCCAAGTTTCGTCTGCCGCGATGTTGTTCGTTGGGATGCTGCATGGAAAAACCGGTTCCTCTCATACTGAATCGTCGGTGCGGTTACAAAGTCTGTTGGCTCATTGAGGGGAACTCAAACCTGCGGGCTCGTATAGTGCGCCCAGCGTTTCTTTCAAAACGACCACGTGGTTAGCAGAAGAAGAATCTTATCTGTTTTTCTTATCGTTCTATCACAGCCGATAATCGAACGATCTGCACGAAGCAAATCGCAAACAATCGTTATGATCTCCAAAGATGCTAAACCCACTGGACAAAATGTCAAAAATCGCCAAAAAAAACTTTTGTTTTCTAATGAAAACTGTAGATCGATAACGAAAAATTTCAAACAAATCAATTTTCTATGATCCTGAAGTTCGCATCGTTGGAAAGCAACGAAATTCTGTTATTTCTTCAGCAGAGCCAATAATTTTTATTGAATATTTGGTCCGGCCAATAAAACGATTCTTTCTTGCGACCAAAAAACTTAATCGACTCGAAAAATTGCCACGATTTTCAAAATTCAATAAATAATCAATAGAAAAAATGTTTTTCGTTGAATCTCAACGTTGCAAACTTCAGATTTATAATTTTCTCAACAGTCTGGAAAATTGGGAACTCAAAATCTGCCATTCGGAACGATTTTTCAAAAGTCAATTGTTTTTTCTTTGAAACGATCGAGAAACACGAGACGAAAGTCCGGAACGCGTTTTAGGTTCGCCATGTCGCGCGATATAATTCGAGTGTCAATGAAGCGAGCGCAGAAATGATTTAAAAAAAAGGGAAGTAGAGTGAAAGTGTTCCGCGTGTAGCGCAAAATAAGTCGAAGGAGAGTAGGTCGTCGAGGCGGCGCGTGTAACGGAGGTTCTCGTCAAACGTTATATCATCGTGCAAGTTACTACGAGAGCCATAGGAGAATGTGATGACTCTGAAGTTTGCAACGTTGAGATTCAACGAAAAACATTTTTTCTATTGATTATTTATTGAATTTTGAAAATCGTGGCAATTTTCTGAGTCGATTGAGTTTTTTGGTCGCAAGAGACAATCGTTTTACTGGCCGGACCAAATATTCAATAATAATAATTGGCTCTGCTGAAGGAATAACAAAATTTCGTTGCATTACAACGATGGAAACTTCAGGATCATGAGAATGTGTGGTTTTCGTATATTGTTGAGCCTCATCGGAACGGAGTGAAAAAAAGTGGCGGCTGGTGGCGACGAGACACGAAAGATACTGTCGCGAGGAGATGAGGACAGGAAGCGGGAAGATCGAGACGGGCCGGACGAGACAAGCAACGATAAATCGTGACAAATCATCCGGAAGCTGACGTTTCGATTAATAAAAACTTTCCGTTTCATTTCTTCACTAATATCGTCAGGATTTTTATTGAAAAACTTAAATTAATCAAAAAGCAATTAAAATCATTCGTCTTGGTTATTAAAATGATTAATATTCGCAGGTATATTTGCATCGATTTATATCTCGTTGATGATTTTACGTAAGTCCGCGCGGAAGCCGTCGAGGCGGATGTTTGAGGAGTTACGTCCTTCATCTCTGTCTCTCGTTTGTTTTCGTTTTTTTTTTTCTAGTCTTATGGGAAATGAAGCTGCTCTCGGTTGCGTGAAACAACTTCCGATTGGTTCGAGCCACGTTTCCGAAGGACGCAGTCCGTCCGGTCTTCGCTTGATTTTTTATGCAACCAGAATAGCTGATAATAAAGAGAAATAAACAAATGCATGAAGGGAATGAAAAATTCGAAAAATCGTTCCACAGCGCGAGAGATAATGGAATTAAAATGTTTGGAATGCTTCAAACGGAGTTATTGACTTTGAGGAATGCATCAACGGCGGATAAAAATTATTAAAAAAATAAACAATTATTATGAAACCATATTCAACGTTTTTTTTCAGTGTCGTTATTGTTTAGTGTTGAAATTCCGGCCCTGCGAGTCCCAGACACGACGTTGACGTTTGCATCGTTGGAATTCAACGAAATTCCGTTTTTTATTTCAGGAACCAAAACCGGTAAGAAAATTGATGACTCTGAAGTTTGCAACGTTGAGATTCAACGAAAAACATTTTTTCTATTGATTATTTATTGAATTACGAAAATCGTGGCAATTTTTTGAGTCAATTGAATTTTTTGGTCGCAAGAGAGAATTGTTTTATTGGCTGGACCAAATATTGAATAATAATTAATGGCTCTGCTGAAGAAATAACAGAATTTCGTTGCATTCCAACGATGGAAACTTCAGGATCATGAAAATTGTCATGGTTTTTGAAATTGGACACACAATCGATTCGCAAAGATGAAGAAACGTCTTAAAAAAAATAGAAATCAACGATTGGATCAATCAGAGTTTCTTCCCGTGCTCAATCGTCGTTAAGAATTGAATCGATCGTGTCGTTTGGAAACGAACACAGATGGGCTCGATAGAGCAAAACGATGTACGACTTTTTTTTCTCTTTTTTGCCTCTTCATGCTCCTGTATATCGTGCACTTGAAGATTATTAGCGCGATTGTGCGAAACAAAATAACTCAATTGACACGAAGGATAATTATATTGATACGGATTAGCCGAGGTTCGCGAGACTGAACTTTGCACGTAACGCGTTCAGAAGTTTCCGCATCCGTCCACGAGGATTCAAATCCTCCGAGACAAAAAGTCTCGTGCGTGTGTCTTTCAGGATTTTTATTCGCGATATTCGAGACTCGAATATTTCGAATGTGTAGCCAACTATATGGGACGTAGTAGACGGATTAGATTAGATATCGATCGAGCGCTCAATTTTTTATCACCGCTCGTGTGCCTTCTTCATACATGTCAAAAAATATATAGTCGCTTTATGTTAAACGAATCGGGTGGAGAGAAAAATCCTGACGAATCGTCGAACGTCGCCGAATTTTGTTTTTTTTTCAGCGAATTTCGATGAATTTTATAGAAACTTTTTCGTTACTGAAAAAAACCGAAACGCGGTGAATGAAATTGGCGAGAAATCGATAAACACGTGGAGCATCGATTGAGATTTGAAAATCGTCAATAAAATCGATTTTATTCACGAATTTTCAAGAATAGAATTTTTTTCTCTCCGCGCTCGTCGATTCAGAGCGAAAAATTCACGATAAATTCGAACTTTGTCTCATTTTTAATGCAAATTTCCTTTTTATAATTACGATAAATGGCTCGCGGTCTATGCGGGTTCGGAGCCTCGTTACTCTCCGCGATTCTCATACGCACTTAACACACGTAACACACGTGTAATTGCGAGAGATAAATAAGTTTCTCGCGATGTAACCGAATAACTTTCGCGCTGGTGATTGTAAAAAGGAGAGAAATAAAAAAGGCTCGTTTGTTTGTCGCGTGCATGGGAAAATCGAGAGTCGAGCTCGGCGAACAATCGGGGCCAATGCGATAAGATTTTTTCCTCTTCTGTCCTGCTCTCGCAACGCTCAATTTTTACGACACAATGAAATAATACGAGAAAATGAAAAAACACAAAAAAAAATGCGACTGGTTTGAGATTTATTAATAAATAAAATGTGGCATTCGAGAAACTATGCCATGAATCAATAAAAAAATCAGGATCTGCGTAAAAAACCGATAAAACGAATGCATCCGGAGACGATGATCTAACGATGTGAAAATTCAAGTGAGATAATTCTCTTTACGTTTGTTTTTGTTACTCTTGCATGCACGTACGGCTGGATCCCCTGATTTTTTTCTCCAACGCACACGAACACACGATTCTGAAGTTTCCATGAAACTGAAGTTCGCAACGTTGAGTTGCAACGAAAAATACATTTACTGTGAATTTTTGGTTTAAATTCAAAATCCATGACATTTTTTGTACCGATTTTGTGTTTGGATTGGAAAAAAAGATCCATTTATTGTACGGACGAAATATTGAATAAGAATCTTGAGCTCTGTTCAAGAAAAAATCATTTCGTTGCATTCCAACGATGGAAACATCAACATCGTGACGTTTGCATTGTTGGAATGCAACAAAATTCTCTTTTGCGACCAAAAAACTCAATCGACTCAAAAAATTGCCACGATTTTCAAAATTCAATAAATAATCAATAGAAAAAATGTTTTTCGTTGAATCTCAACGTTGCAAACTACACGTTCTCTTTGATGTGCTTTGGGGAATTTTTAAGGCCCGTTTGGTGAGAGTAAAACACAATCTTGCCACTAGTGTCGTTTACGACTAGTCGGGCCGTTCAGAAGCGAACAATGTCTCTCTTTCTCTCTCTCTCTGCTCGGGGAGAAAGACGATTGTGTGTGTGTGGCTTTTGCCAACACTCGGAATAAATCTCGTGCACAATCGGCCAGAGCCAACTACTCTTATCTCTGACTCGCGGCAATCTCTCCTCCTTTTATTTCCATTTCACTCTCTCCTTTAATTCTCTAAACTTTCAGGATTTCGCTGGCTCGCGCTATTCTCAAAATCCCGAGCTCGCAACCTCGAATTTTTCATCAAAAGGAAAATTGATCGCGCTCGGTTTTATCGACTTTTCCTCAAAAACAAAATTGCCGAATTCAGATTCGCTCGAAAAATTGAATTTATTGTGTTTTTTTTTTTTTTCGTTCATATTGACAAAACGTGTCGAAATTATGATAAAAATTTATTCTGGAATTCTTGAATTCAGGGAGAAAATTGTTGCGATGAATTTTTCATCGCGTCCCTGCTGGCAATTCGGTTCGAATTGTTTCGTTTTAATCCTCGTGTCGCCAACACGGCGCCTCCTCGTTCTCTCTACAACATTATTTCGTCGTTTTGTGCCTCCCGCTCTCTCTCTCTTTTCTGTGTTTCTCTGCATGAGAATGATAATCGTTGTGTAGTCATTGTCGCGGCGTCACGAACAAACACAGATGTTTGGCAAACTTTTCGAGCGTGCGTAATCTTCATAAATAAATGAATCCTCGTTAAGGAATACGAAATGGCTGTGTATTTTCGTTTTTTCTATTCCCACTCATTTTTCAAGCAATTTATCGTTTTTTTCAACTTGCGAGCGTCAATTTTTGGAAAAATCATTCAGCAGCCAATTTTCAGGGGCCGAATCGATGAACGAAGGGAAAAAAGTTCGATTTTCCACTACGAGGAAAATGATTCAACCGAAAATTACGTAAAGTTGAATTTTTTTCTTCTCTATTTCCTGCACGTTGATTATGACGTATTTGGGAAAACATTGCTCGTTGGTCAATTACGTTCCCGGAGCAGCAGGCGGATAATTCACGCGGTGAATACGAAGAAGCGCGCAAATAATTCGCACACGAGAATTATTCTTGCTCGTTACCGGAATATTAGTTCGCGATATTAGCGTGTCTCGAGCATAACCATAAGGCAAAAATGTCTCTTTTCTCTCCTTCTTCTCGTTCTCTCCTTCTCGCAAAGTCTAGACGGGGATCAGCGACAGCAGGTCGGACTTTTATGCATGATTGGTTTATCGTTTCCTCAGGTATGTGCTCCGCAACTTGCGACGTCTCGGTCCCGCACAAATTCTCGCGGGTCCCAGCAAATCGCTTGTTCGAACCGACGATCAAAAAACATCGATTTTTCCCAATAAAATGAATTTTTTCGTTTTTTTTTCCTTAACTTACGATCGGTGGGTCGATGCAACGAAATTTTGGGTGTCAAAATATTTTTTTTTTCGAACGAAATAAAAATAGCAATGGCAATTTAAAAAATTGAATTTCTCTGATTAAAATTCGTACAAAATTCTTCGATTTTCGAGGTTCGAAACAACAAGAAAAAAAACAGATTTTTTTTCGTTTTAATTTTAAAAAAATGGAGGCGATTGGAAAATTTGTTGGTTTTTTGAGATAAATTTGCAGTTTCCTGGGTGTGGAAAGAAAAAAATACGAAAATATCGCTTTTTTCTCTGCATTTCCGATCGACCTTGAGGCCGACGATGACAGGCGCGTAAAGACTTACGCGAAGTAAGATTCGTTCGACAATTTCTTCGTGTTTTATGCGCGGGAGAGACACGAGGGAGCACGTGGCATTAAGCGATCTCGTGGAAACCGGTCGAAAGATTTTCTCTCGTATGAATTCTTGAGCCTCGCGTTTGCTCGTCGCGTTCTATCGCGCGTGAGCGACCACCGCACCGGAAACGCGTGCATCAATTTATCTCTCATGTTGGTAATTCCATTAAATCGAGAATAATGGGACAACGAGAAAGCGAAAGAGCGCAGAGTCACGTGTTATCGCGTAACAAAACGTTCAACTTTATTGATAAGGGACTGAAAGTGAATTCCAAAGGCTGGCTGACACACATTTCATTTATTTCTCCCAACCAAAGACTCGAACGACCTTATTCCGTTATTTGAAAATCTGACGAAACGTCGAAACTCAATGGAGAACACTAATTTCTCGTTTACGAGCCAACTCAAATTTTTGAAAATCTTATTTTCATCCAATCATCGTTGATTATGCGGTCGATCGAATGATTTTGAAAATCAATCAAATCGACGATAATCAAAGAATTTATTTCGATTTTTTATAGCCATCTCGAGCGTTTATCGATTTTTTGTGTTTGCACTGAAAAAACGAGATCAATTTGGACGTCTACAAGAAATTGTGGAAAAAATCCTCGCGGAAATATTTCGAACACGAGCGAAATTTCGAAATTTATTCGAAAAAATCAACGACCCGTTTTTTCTCCAGATTTTTTATTCGATTTCTGAAAAATTGTGTAAAAAAAAACCGATGCAGGCTCGAGCTTTTTTCACCGGACGAACAAAATGGTTTTCTGAGATTTTCGATCGAGAAATCGAGCAAAAAAGAGAGAGAGAAAAAATTATTGCACATGTGTGCGTCGGTCTCGTTTTTATAAAGCAAAACGCGCGGGGGACATGGCAGGAGAAGGTATCGCAGGTAAAGGGTGAGGGGCGTGCGAGGAAAAAGAGTCAAGAGGGGGGGAAGGGGAAGAAATGCGTTAATTTAACGATAGCGAAACGACTGGTTTCGCAACCAACCTGATCTGTAGCGCGCGGCACGAGCGAAATGTAACCGGATGGAATGCGTTCAATATGCCATACGTGTATAATGCATGCCATGCACAATTTTATGTGTGCTTTGGTGAGCAGTGTAAATATTTTTCTCGACGTTCGTCATACGCTAAATGTTGATAACAAATTCGTCAATTTATTCCCTCCAACATCCATTTTCAACGCTCTTCAAGTTCGCATCGTTGAAATGCAACGAAAACTCATTATTTTCCAAAACAACCGAACGATTTTCATACGGTATTTTTATTAAAAATCGTGGCATGTCCTTTATTGCGATTCGAAAACGAAATTTACTTTAAAAAAATAGAAAACGTGCATTAATTATGAAAATAATTAATAAAAAATCAATTTTTCGTTGTTTTCCAATAAGCAAATTTCAAAATCATACGAAAACGATGTTGAAGTTGGCATCGTCGATCGGCAACGAAAACTGATCATTTTTCAAAGCAAAGCGAACGATTTTCATCCAGTATTTCCATTAAAAATCGTGGCACGGACTTTATTGCCATTCAAAAATCAAGTTTACTTAGAAAAAATGGAAAACATGAATTAATTATCAAAGTAATCAATAAAAAATCAATTTTTCGGTGTATTTCAATTAACCAAACTCCAAAATGATACGGAAAACGATGTTAAAGTTGGGATTTTTGAAATCGTCGATCGGCAACGAAAACTGATTACTTTTTAAGGCAGGGCTCCAATTTTCATACACAATACGTACAAAATAGTGGCACAACTTTTTTTGTCATTCGAAAACCGAAAAAAATAATAAAAAATGGGAAAAAGTGGCTTAATTGTGAAAATATATAATTAATAAAAAATCGGTATCATAATCTTGAACTTTTTGACTCGTTCTTCCTCGACCTTTCGCATTGTTTTCGACTTCGAATCCATTTATTTCGACGTTTTACCCAATTATTCATTTGCTTAGAAAAAGAAAACAGAAAATCTTGAAAAAGATAAACAGTTTCGTGAGCTCGTCCCAATGATGTTAACTCAATTCTAATTTTAACTCAATTCTAACTCATAAAAAACTCAATCGACTCAAAAAATTGCCACGATTTTCAAAATTCAATAAATAATCAATAGAAAAAATGTTTTTCGTTGAATCTCAACGTTGCAAACTTCAGAGTCATAAATATCGGTGGTGTGACTGTTTCGAATAAAAGGCGGAGAGCAGCAAATAATTTGTAGAGCGACGAATTTTCTATTCGAACGTCATGCTCATCGAGGAAAAACTTAAAAAAATGGAGAATATCGCGTCGAAGCTCGCGTGGCTCAATCACTCTTTTTGATACTCCGGTACGAATCGCACAATAATAATTTATTACAAGGACGAGAGACTGCTGGAAGTATCACCGAAAAAGCGTAAAAACTGATGAGTCATCGGTGACTTGGTAAAAATTCTCGTTGAGTAACGAAGATCGTACCGAAAATTGTTTTTGAGGCTGGTTAATGCCGATATACCGGGTAATAATACACGTAAATGCATTGCTCGATATGCACGAGTGTGCACGCATGCGTGCAGATTCGCGTTGAGTTGGTTAAAAAGATTGCGATTCTTTTTATCGTTTTTCCCCCATATTTTTCTTCTCCTTTTCCTGCCTTTTTCTTCAAATTTGTTTTTTCATAATTATTTATTCACTTGGACAAAAATAATAATAATTAAACGATGTCGATGATTCATCGAGTGATTGTGCGGCCTTCGTTCAAGCAGCAATAAGATTCTCCAACCGAGTCCTTAACGACGAATCGTTAGAACAAGAAAAAGAATATTGTGTTATCGAACCCACTAAAAATTTCGCTCCATCGTTACGACGATTCTCAACGTCACTGATTTTCTTCACTGAGCTTCGTGGAAACTTTCCATCTAGTTCGATAAAGCGACCGAAAAAATATTCAACAAATCGCTTCGTTGATTTCGACTCTCTTTTTTCCATCAGTTTCGTTTTCGATCGATTAACATTTATCCTCGTTATTCTAATTATTCGAAAACATTATTTTTCATTTTTGAACGCTCCAAGTACACACTGGGTCATTTTGACCCGCACAATTTTTCGTCTCACCTATTTTTTGGCGTTTAATTATTAAATCACATTTAAGTTAATTATTTAATCATATTTTATTTATCAATTATTAATTATTTATTAATTATCAATTATTTTTAATGATCGATTAATTACTTGATTATATTTTATTAAAATGGATTATTTAATTATAAAAAAATAAATTTAGGACCGGAATACAACGATTTGAAAAAACAGCTTGGGTCAAATTGACCCAGTATGTATTAATAGGACGTGTGGACGTCGAGGAATTAATAAAAACATGAAAAAATTGAGAATTTCCCCGAATTTGTGGAATGTGCACAATTTTTTTCTAAAAAATTTAGAGTTTTTCGATCGAAATCGATTTCCTGATTATCTCTAAATGTCGAAGTCATTTGAATTTCGTGTATCGAGAAATTGTCCCATTTTTGTGGATTGAGAGGTTAAGTTCGTGTCGCATTATTGGAATGCAACGATAATTGTTTTTTAAAATGGATTCGGAATGCGATTAGCAGACACGAGACATCGTTAAGTTTTCGATTGGGACGGGAAGAAATGAGATTTTGAAAAGGCATTAGTGGAGGTTTGATAATTATGTGAAAAAACGGTCGTGTCATTCCGAGGCAATCGTCAAAGATCACGAGCTTTCGATTCTCCGAACTGTCAGACTTTCGATAGTTTTTACCGAGAAACGCGACCCCCCGTGGTCGAGGTTTGCATCGAGCGAAACTATTGTTTGTTTACCATCGAGCCTCAGGAGACAAAAAAATGGCCGAAAAAGCAGCGAAGGAAGAGAAAGATAGGAAAAAATGAGGAAAAAAAAGTTTGCTCACATCATCGATCGAGCTGACGCTTCCATCGGATCTGGCCTCGTGCTCGAGACTCGCTGGATTCCTCTCCGGGGTCTTGATCACCTTGACGTTAGTCATTGTGCCCTTGATAATAACGTTGTTGGCCTTGAAATAATCGTCGGCTTCTTGATCGACGACCAGCAATTTGGTTTCATTGGGAAATGCCTTAATTCGATCAACCACCTGTTTGTGTGTCTCGTTCGATATATTTATTTCGTTAACTTCAATAATACGATCGCCCTGACGTAAGCCAGCGGCTTGACTCGGTGAGCCATCGTCAACTTTGCCGATGAACTGACCGGTTTTGCCACGTTCCGCGTGCAGATTGAAACCGTAACCGTCGAAATCGTCCCACTTGACAATGTGGCAAAGACGAGCGTTAACCACTTTATCCCCTTTCAGGGACGACATTTTTTCACACGGATTTTTACTCGAAAACTCGTGTCAAGTAAATAGAAACAATTTATTTCGCGTTTTTACGCCGAACGCCACCAAAACAAACGACCAAAATGCACCAACAATAAACACGAGCCTTTTCTATTTTCTGCTACGATCACGGATCCCACACACTTTTTGTTTTCTCCGCTCTCGCTTCACGTGTTACGGGAGCGCGAAATTCCAAAAATATAAACGCAACACAGACAAATACGACAGCTCCACGCTTTCGAACGATCCTCAAATGATTTACTGTCGATACTGCACGTAATTTCTCGATTATTTCGATCAAAAAGCTTTTCGCTAGATTTCTGCTGCTGCTCACGCGCGCGCACGGCTCGCGATCGAACCGACAACTCTGCGAGCAACGAGCTTGCTTGCCCGATTCCACCGATCGCGTGCACACCGTGCGCGCGAGCGCTCGCGCCACCAGCGAAACCGACGACGAGGGAGGCATGCGCAGCAACCGACCAATTTAACGCGACGAACGCGCCGGCACCGGTGATAATATTGTTCCCTGCGTGTATACATATACATTTATGGTCTTATATACACAGTGTCCTCAATTCCCGCAACTCTGACGAATCATGAAAATTACGATCCAGGGAAAATTCGTTAATAATGCGAAATAACCGACCTTTCGGAGTTTCATTGAATTTTTAACTCGCAGTCAGTCGCGCGACAGAGAAAAATCTACATGATTAAAAACAACGCGATGGATATTCTCGCACATGAGAATATATTCCCATGCGTTTTGTCCCGCGATTCTCTTCACATACAATTCCTTCGAGCCCTAATCGTTGCTCGTCTGGGTCTGTGAGACCCCAAAACTAACATTTCATTCCAGAATTCGACCCTGTGACTTTTGGAACACTCTGTATACATGTAAAGGAAGAAATCTGCGCGCGAGCCACTTTACAAAATTTCACCTGTAAAAGAAATCCCCCACCCAGCGCTCTCGCCAGCTGTCTCCATTACTATCTTTTCCCCCACCCCGTTGCTGGCTCTTACTCTTTCTAGCACTTTCTGCTTCTATCCACCGAAACGCTTGCAGTGCGAAAGTTTGACCATCAAGAAAAATTGCCGAATTGCCGCAATTTCTACGAGCGGAAAAATCAGTCACTCATTTTTTTTCGAATGATTGAAAACTTCATGTTTTACCAAACGCCAATTGTCGAATTCCAAAAAAAAACTAGCGATTTGGAGAAACGAGCAAAGTCTCGTGTGTGGATGCGATTTTCTGTCATTCGCGACCACGAACAGGACAGCGGTCAGTGGGCCTGTGTGTGCGATCTGCTCATCCTAAGCACTGGTGCAGAATTTGAAATCGTAACACGAAACACCTGTCGCTCAACGAGATTGTGGAAACCACGCAACGCAGCCGTCTGCGGCGTCCACGGGGAGCGCGCAACTCGCGCTTATATCTACAGTCGATCAATGCGGTGTCGCCTTGACCGACCGCCACCGGCTCAGCGTAGCCCGGGCGACGCCACTTTCTCGTTTTTGTACACTTTGTTTTTTTTTTTTAATGTAGCGGGAAGATTAGAAAAGTTTTTATTTAGTTATCGCGGGTCAATCAGAATTCCTCACACATGCAAAGGAATTTTCCGTTAATTTCGACGAACGATCGAACGTTTTTCATTTTCGCTACGGGATTTTCGTTAATTGTTTTTACTCTCCTCGGACGAGATGAGGAAAATGATCAAAGTCGTGCAATCAAATTACACGTAGTTTTATTATATTTTGTACACTTTCGGCAAAATCGTAGACGTTAAGCAAATTTGAGAACCATTTCGCGATAGTTGAAGTTTGTGCAGACGTCGAGATTGTTGCTGGATCCTGCAATGCTGAGCAATTTTATGGGCGTCTCGCGGAAAATAATGCTGTACACTGTGCTCGAGGACGTTGGAACTTTGGCCAATATCTCGCCCTGATAAGTCAGATGGAAAGTATCGGACATGGCTCCTCCAGCGATAACTCTCTCCTCATAAATCTCCGCGACGTGAATTCCCTTGTCGGGAAGATCGAATATCATGGCAGCTTCCATCGTTCGTAAATGCCAAAGCGATAAACTCGGTCCACCTCCGCACAACTTTTAAAACGATTGATAAAAAAGAAAACAACAAATTTGAATGTGATTTTGTAGAATTCAGCAAATACGAGGAAATTGGGGAGTTTCTTGTGGGGAAAATAAAGTTTTTCTCACCAGCCAATCGTCCGTGAAATCCACCGCTCCGATCCATTTTCCGAGGTGAGGTCTCGCCACTTTCGCATTCAAATGCGGCGTCAAAATATTCGTATTTTCCGATGTTCTCAAATCCCACAATCTCACCGTTCCATCTTCGCTGGACGAGGCTAAGCCGTCGTTTCTTCATTCCAGAACAGAAAAGAAGAGAAAATTCGTTACGAATGGAAATTAAAAACAAACGAAGAATTCTCATTTATTTCATCATTTCTTAAACTTTAATCGTAGCTCAAGAATCTCTGACATGAAAACAATCCCATAACGATTTTTTATTTCGTTCTCCAAGGTGAAATGACTGCTTTACGCTGGTCGAACGAGCTTTGAAGATCTTCAATAGTTAGCAACGAGATTAAACGCAATTCTGAATAAAATTGAAATGCAAAACTCAAAAATTTATATTCATTTGTTCATAATTTTGCAAATTCGTCGTTATTGATTTTTTTCGACGTTTTCGTCGTACGGACAACTTCCTGGGCTAACACGAAGCAAAAATTTTACTTTGAACTTGAATTTCAATATTTCAGTTGTTTCCTGTATTTATTTTGATGCTCCAAAGTCAAATTCCACTGTCTAGAGTCAAGAATCTTCGACCCATGAAAAAGTCTGATTTCATTCATTTATTTTGTGTTTGAAATACTCACACGCGGGCTATGCTGTGTATATAATCTTTGTGGCCAGATAATTGTCTCACGATCCTCCCGTCTTCGAGATGCACGACGTAGATTTTGTTGTCTCCGCAACCCAAGTACAAAATCTGGGTTTCATTGCAAAATACCATACAATTGACGTCCGGTTTCTCGAAACTATCTCTGTTGAACAAAACTTTGATGTAAAATTGTTTCATACAAAGAAATTCGTTTTGAAATTTGCGATAAAAAGTAGCGGAATTTTCTCACTTGTCGGCGGGAATTTGCACGGTCCATGACGCTTTGGCCTTTGACGCTTTGTTCGACAAAATTATGTTCCAATCCCATCCGGCAATTTCGCCCGTCGTACCAGTGACAAGAAAATTGTCGGTGGCGACCATACTTTGTACTTGAGAATCGGGATGCGCTGAGAAACTATAAGTCGGCCCGGCCAATTCATTGTCGTTGTCCGTTTGTCTGGGACCGAGCACTTTTGGCGAACTTTGGAAACAAGTTTTTGAGAAATTGTGACATGAGATGTGAGGAAATTGAAATATTCGAGTGGACTGAGAAATTGATGGAATTACGAATCGAATAAGCTTCGTCTTTATTTTTGCTAAATTGCACGTGAAATTTAGGACTAGAATTAAAAAACTCCGGGATTTCAAGAGGATTCGTTTGATTCCATGTTACTGCGATTGTTTCTGACGATTTTTCAAAATTTATATGATTTTTTCAAAGAGAATTCGAGCAAATTCATCAAGAAAGCACGAAATTCAACATAACCTAACTTTTCCGTCTTTTATTCGAATAACAATGAAACTCCAACAATCGGGATCGATTAATTATAATTCGAAGGAACTCACTTATATATAGAGACATCGCCATAAATATTGCCTGCGAGAAGAAAATTTCCCGTTGGCGAAAAAGTTTGACACAAAACTGTGTTGTAGTACAATTTTTCGTTTAAATTTTCCGGCATCTTCACTCGGATGTTTGGCCTTGATGACATAAATCACATGAAGATTTGTAGGGAAGACTGACAGCTCTACGAAGAGATAAAAAGTACGACTCTTTTATACTATTTTCAACAGTATGTGGCGCTACGTGCTAATTCTTGAGAATCCTTTGCAGATGAGTTCATTTTGCAGTAAATGAACGTTTCCTCGCATCTCGAATTCTATCAATTTTTTTCGTACAAGACGACGATGCATTATTCATTTTCTATAATTATAATTGAGCTGCAAAAATTTGTTATTTTACACAATTGTGGCGCGCAAATTCGATGTATGGGGTGAAGATGGCGCGACAATCGACAAATAGATCGATATAATAGGAAATCTTTGAGCTCAGATAAAAAAAGGCAGTATATATCGTATACATTTATACGTACATACATGTATATACATGTATATTAAAGTTTCACTCAACAAAATAAAACAGCAGGTTGCGAGGAGGCGAGCTCGCACGCGTGTTGCACTGATCAAGCCACAGTGGAATATATATATATTTATACGTACATAAAAAAAAACGATCGAGGCCACACGTCGAACGAAGGCTTTTCCGCCCCCTTGTTTTCTCTCGTATTACATTCGCACCAATTTCAATTCGTATTTTATAACCAAATTGATGGATTGACAGTCGCATTATAAGTTAATTGTGAAATTATCCTAAATACGTGATTTTGAACGTGTAGTGAAAAATACAGTGTACCACAATCTTGAACTTTCGACGATCATCAACATTGAGTTTCATCGCTATTTATTGTCTCTCTACGAATTGCGCAGTGTTTCCAGTGTTTGTGCTTTGTTTTTGTTTCTCTTCGAATTCTGACAATTGTCAAATCACGCCAATGACTTCACTTCCGTACCTTTGCGCTACAAAAATTCGCAAACAAGGATGACGCGATCGTTTCCTCGATAATAATCCACGAAATCTCCCCCGTTATTGTCTCTATTTACCTTCGCTACTGTAGACAACAATATTCTGGTTCACACTCATGGTAAGTACGTCTTTTGACATTTTTATCATTCCCTTTTTTCGCTTCCGGAAATCCTGACTCGATCTTATCACTTCAGGATGACACGATAATGACTTCTAAATATTAAAGAATTCGCGAACAGGAAATGATAAAATTGTCTCATTTATGCGCCTGCATGAATCATTTTTACTGCACAAACTTTTTCATCATTTCTACGCTGTAATAAACATTACGTTCGTACTAAAGTTCTTTCCTATCAAAAGTTTAAACTATTCACGAAATATATCGAAAGAAATCATTGGGAGGTTTTCGCTTGCCGTATTTTCCCACAATTTCATGTATTTTAAATATTTCCAAGTTCAAAATTTGTCTATTCCGTAATTTTTAACGTCATTTTGTCAGTTTTCTATTGGTCGACAAATTACGAGGTCTAATTTCCATTTTTTGCAAACCAACATGAAAAAATTTGCTTGTCCAATCAACGTTTAAAATGAATAATTAAAAAACGAAATTCGACCAACAACGATAAAATTTTCATCCGTTTTTCCTTCATTTCAATTCTGCCAACAGCTGACGGAATTTATTTTTCTAATTTCTCAAGCGCATGGCCGGGGAATGAAAATATTCAATCAAATGCAAATCTGGGTCGATTATTTTTCCAGGCGCTTCGCATAATGTCAGCGATTGTGCCAGGGACGCAAAATCTGAGCGAGGCGGAACAGGAAAGGAATCACATAACGGACAGGCAAAAATTGCAAGAGGAACTTTTGGGAGCTGCCAAACTTTGTCACATCAGATACGGAGGGCGAGCCGAATTGGCTACGGAATCGGATCAATGCGTCTCTAGACTCTGCTATGCTTTCGAGGCAATTTTTCGACACGGGCTGCGATCGAATCGAATGGAAAAACTGAATTCTGCTCTCAGGTAAAGTTTCTCCATTTTCTCTATAAAAAATGAAAAAATTACGTCATCGTTACTCGTCGTAAACAATGGCGATTGTATTCAAATGTGACAATTTGATAAAAATCAGTTTTTTTCGAATGCAAGACAGATTTTCACTCGAGAACAGTCAAAAAATCTGTAATGCCAATTAACAAAATGAAGAAACAAAATAATGGGAATATATTTTTTAGACACGTCTCGGACTTGGTTTCCGGTGGAAGTTCGCGAAACGGGACGACACTCGACATAGCATTTTGGCCGTGTATTCGAGAGCAATTAACGTGGCACGAACAGGATCGATTCAGCGTTTTGAGAAAAGTCAATAGCGATCTTGGTCGCGGTAGAGCTTGGTTACGAGCTGCATTGAACGAGCGTTCTTTGGAGCGTCATTTACACGCAGTCATCGACGCTGATGCTCTCAGTCCGTATTACGAAGAATGGGCTTTCCTTCGCGATCAAGAACGAAGCTCCGTTCTTCCGAACGTTGCTGCAGGTAACGAAAAGTCGATCGAATGAGCTGTGAGATGTAAAAAAGAAGCAGGAAAAGCTCAACGATGATTATTCTGGCGTTTTTTTTTTCGAATAATTCACATTTTTCTGCTCGATTCTCGGACAGGTCTGGGAACAATTCTCTTCGCTATCAGAATAGACAACGAGGAACTCGATGACAAATCCGCGAGTAGCGAAATAGCCAAATGCCGAGTTTCCCAATCGGAGCCCATTATCTCAACGGTTATAACAGGTAAAAATACAGAGAATTAGAAATAATTTATGACTCTGAAGTTTGCAACGTTGAGACTCAACGAAAAACATTTTTTCTATTGATTATTTATTGAATTTTGAAAATTGTGGCAATTTTTCGAGTCGATCGAGTTTTTTGGTCGCGAGAGAGAATCGTTTTATTGGCCGGGCCAAATATTCAATAATAATTATTGGCTCTGCTGAAGAAATAACGGAATTTCGTTGCATTCCAACGACGGAAACTTCAGGATCATAATAATTTAAATTCTTGTAAAAAAAACTGCTTGCTCGCGGAGCCGCGCGACATTTTTCGTAGAAATCCTCGTCACGAACAGAAATTCCTCCAAAATTCTTCATCGTTACATTGTTCTTTGCAGAAAGTTCGGGTATGAATCGAGAGAGAAGAAAAAAAGTGCCCACTCACATTATTTCGTTTGACAACGACGAAGATGACGATGAGGACGAAAGTTACAACGGTTCAACAACGATATCAGCGAGTGCACCACCAACCTGTTTAAACTCGCCGACCTCGTTGACTCTTTCAAAAGATTCAGCACTTCCGGAGAACCCGTCGCCGAGGAATGCCGACGAGCAGCGGAAAAGGGAACCTGACAATGCGGTGCTGGACATCAAGACAGTCGGCTGGGAAAGAAGGTGAAAATTATTTTCGACTTTCGCTTATTTAAATGACTCTGAAGTTTGCAACGTTGAGATTCAACGAAAAACATTTTTTCTATTGATTATTTATTGAATTTTGAAAATCGTGCCAATTTTTTGGGTCGATTGATTTTTTTGGCCACAAGAGAGAATCGGTTTCTTGCCCGGATCAAAAATTCAATAATAATTATTGGCTCTGCTGAAGAATAAACAGAATTTCGTTGCATTCCAACGATCGAAACTTCAGGATCATTTATTTAATACGTTTAGATTTCACTGATTTTCCATCTCAGTTTCCGTTGATATTTGAAAATACGAGAATGAAATGATGAATTTTGCTCCCCAGCGATTCTTTGGAAGACGAAAAAGTATTGACTCCGGTTACGGACACTGGAAACATGGGAGGCCTCGTGCCAGTCTCTCCGTTAGACCAGACACTCGATGACATGCTCGTTACTTTGCCGAGTTATATGGACGTAAGTTTCAGCAAATAAAAATGATCAAACACGATTTCCAAATCGATAAAAACCCGAAAAAAACGCGCCTTACGATTATCAATAAAAATAATTCAATCCTGAATGTCGAAAACGGGATTGAAAGCTCATAAAGAAGTCATGAAAAAAAAAAATGAGTCTCAAAATCTGTTTTTTCTCTTTTTCCACGATAATGAACGTTGGAAAATCATGGAAACTTTTCAGGACGCTAGCGAAGTAACGGAAGCAGCGGTGGAAGCGACCGAACCTTTGGTTGGTTTGGACATGCATCTGGATGCCGAGAATCTCGACATAAATGCACTCCGAACGCGTTTGATCGCGATGAGCGAAGTTCTCGAACAAGCTCGCGACGACGCCGTTACGAGCCGATCCCAATTGGCACGATTTCAACGCCAACATCAAAATCACATCGAGCGTCACGAGCTACAGGTTCAAGCGTTGAATCGCGAGAACGAATTGTTGCGACAACAATTGCGAAAATACGTCACTGCTGTTCAAATGCTCAGAAGAGATTCCGACTCGACTACTGTTTCCGAAGAAGATCCAACTTCCCTTAATTATCACGATGAGGCTCAACAGTATCAGGAAAAATTAATTCAAGTCGCCGAAATGCACGCTGAACTCATGGAATTCAATGCTCGACTCACTATGCAACTCACCAATAGGCAAGTCTTAACATCATCGCTCGTAGATTGAGCAATTCTAAGTGATGGAAAAAGTCTCTCTGCGCGTACTCGTAGTGAGTTCTAGTTTTTAACGTTCCCGGAAAAATTTTCAACGAGCATTAAAAAAAAACTTGACCCGCACGAATAAAACGACAAAAATGCCTGTTGGTCGCCAACTTTTTAGACGGGGAGCAAGTGATTTCCTTGATAATCGTCGAAATATTTAGCGAGACATATTTGTCGCAATTAATTCAAAATCAATTTTATTTTTGAAGGGATCGATTAGTGAAACTTCTTCAAGCCGAATTGGAATGTCTGCGTGGACCACTGAACGAGGATGATTTGCCGACAGAGCCACCGTGTCTCATACACATTTGGATCCCATCAGCCTTCCTGACGGGTCAAAATTCGGACGTGCATCACGTGTATCAGGTACTTTTGAAAAAAAAGTCATTAAAATCGAAAAAAGTATGATGCTGAAGTTTGCAACGTTGGAATGAAACAAAAAATATTTAATTTTATTGAAGATTCGTTCAATTTTCAATGTCATCCAAATTTTTCGAGCTGATATGCCTTTCGAACGGCAAAAATTGATCATTTTATCATCGTAATTACATTCTGCATTTGAATTATTGTTTTTGTCGAAAATAAAAATGAATTTTGTTGCATTCCAGTGATGCAAAATTCAGAGTCATAAAAAAGTTTCGATTTTTAGAAAAATCGTAAAACTTGTAAAGTTGAAGAAAAATAATTGATTTTTCTGTTTCTTTCAGATTCACGTGAGAATCAGAGACAACGAGTGGAACATTTATCGTCGTTACGCTCAATTTCACTCCTTGCATCGAGAATTAAAGAAACACGACGCGATCGTAACAACTTTTGAATTTCCGCCCAAGAAAACTCTTGGAAACAAAGTAAATAAAAACGAATGGGAATTCGCAACGACCATAAAATATTATATAAAGTAAACTTTTTTTTTCTTTTCTTTCAGGATGCGAAATTCGTGGAGGACAGAAGACAAAAGTTGCAACAATGGTTGAGAAGAGTTGTCGGGAGACTGGCTCAATGTTCGCCAGCATTCGCTTCCAGACCGAGTCGACAAACGCTCGTATCGTTGATGCCGTTTTTCGGGTAAGATGCAAAACCGACTTAAATCGATAATGGCAAGAAAACGAGAGATTTCCATGCGCTCGAATCGCGTGGCATGAGAATTCGACATCCAACAACGAAAGCCCCGAAAATAAAGCCCTAAAAATGCCATTTGTTTTCAGTGACTTGCCCAGCAACGAAGATTCGAGAAAAAATAATACAGCTCGAAACGCGTTTTCATCTTCGCCTCAATACATGGGTTTATAACTATTAAACAATTTTCTTTCATAGTGAAATTGTGTATATACATAACGAAAATAATCATAACGACATAAACTAACGTTAATTGAATGTGTATATATAAATACAAAACAAGGGAAATGGTGATGCCTCAGGCATGTCGGGAATTCCACAAAGATCAAAAGTACGCAAAGAAATTCGACGCTGGAACCAATTTGTGCAAATTTAGTCGAATTTTTAAACGAAAAACATAAAAACAAGCAAATTTGCCTACTATTGACCTGAGAGTTGTACAAAAATGTATCATTTCAGCCTGGTATTGTAGTGACTGACGAAAAAGTCCCGGGGATTTTGTGACGTGAGTCATGGCCGAAAAACGTGCGAAATCGTACGATCCTGAAGTTTCCATCGTTGGAATGCAACGAAATTCTGTTATTTCTTTAGCAGAGCCAATAATTATTATTTAATATTTGGTCCGGCCAATAAAACGATTCTCGCTTGCGGCCAAAAAACTCAATCGATTCAAAAAATTGCCACGATTTTCTAAATTCAATAAATAATCAATAGAAAAAATGTTTTTCGTTGAACGTCAACGTTGCAAACTTCAGAGTCATCGAAATCGTATCCAGTGACAAAATTCTGGGAGCTCGTGTAGCGAAAGAAATAACAAGCAGGATTTATAAATAATAATTCTAATAGGAATGCATGCATACATTAGCGAACTGCCGTACTCGAAATGCATTCCAAGTCTGATGTGCTACTTAACGTGACGTTAAATACAAAGAATAGTATTTTTTTTTGGTCACGAATACGTAAAAGTAATAGCAAAGATTTCATTGATCGAGCGAGATGATTAAAACGAAGATAAACTGATTATTATTGTTAAAAGCTGGCCTTTTATACCGATGAAGGAGATTATATTGCCACTTGAACTGTCCACTCGAATTTAGCCAATGACCCTCGAAACAATCGGATTCCCAAACTGCTCAAACGTCTTGAGAGTCGAGACGACGAGGGATAACACAGAGATTCGAAAAATCTATTTTTCTAATTACTTTTGCCCCTTCCCCACACCCAACCAATGATATTAAGAATCCTGCGAACTTTGAGCATTTCGAAACCGAAATTTTATCATAATAATTCATGTCTCAGATCTGAATCGGAAAATTTTGTGATATTAAAAAAAAAACATCACGAGAATAAATTCAATGATAATAAAATCATTTCACAATCGACTTTAGTTTTCAATAGTCGAAACGCCGATCGGCAGCACTTTTTTTTTTACAAAACCAAAGCTTTGTCGAATTTTCAAATTTATCGCACGACCGAATTCAATTCCGTTGCAAAATGTTTCGAATAATTTTCCCAACATTAGGAAAACTGAAGTTTTCGCTTTGACCAACACGAAATGAATTGAACGACGATTCGTTGAGTCATTTTTGCTCAACCTCTCGGACGTAGCTCCAAATTGACGAAATCTCATTATTTAATAAGTTCGATAATAAATCCATGTACATAGAAATTAGAAGAATAGATTTAGCCTGTTGAAATCCGGCTGGCCGATCGGGTGGTGCAGGGTTAATAAAAATCGAGTAGCGAACAAAGGGAAAAAGAATATTCAAACTAATTTACCATGTAACGCGATTAACAGTTGAATTAGACGATAAATAAAAAATTGATCATTTATACATTGTGATCGAAATAAAAACGAATGAAATAATTGGTCGTCAGAATTGGTCATAATTATCCTCACATTTTCCGCGTGGCATTCCGTTACTCCTCTCTATGAAAAAAAATGAAAAAGTACAGGATTGTAATACGATTTATTACAAAACAAAATAAGAGTTAATAAAAGTTGCATTTTATTGTATTATTTTTTTTTCTCAGCGGGTGTATAAAAAACTTCCAGTTTTGGATATTTACTTTATCCGACATACAAATTGTTCTTTTTGTTTCATTATTTTTCGCATTCGAGAGTTTAATTCTCTCATACTCACTCTTTCAAACTTTCTTTCTCTCTCTCTCCCTCTCTTTCTCTCTCTCTCTCTCGTTCCGAGCATCTTACAAATTACAATGTCATTATCCGTCATCGAGTTAAATTCATCATCGCACTCTTGAATAGTAACGAGTACAGTGTCCCTTATTAATCGTTTTTCATTTTTCATATTTGTTGTTCGTTATCTCGTGTTTCGTTTTAAGGTGCAACTTTTTTCTTTGTTTTCTTCGTTTAATTATTATTGATTTTCGAACAAAAACGTTTGCAACTATACAGTTTACATATAGTTTCATAGGTATGCGCGTCTGGACAGTCCTAAGGTTTGTTCTTTAATGTTCATTTGTATTTTTTCTCTTCTCCTTCTTTATCTTCTTCTTGTCTAAAATGAGAATGCTTATAATTGACATAATCACTCTTGTCATTCTGAAACCGGCTCAGATTGTTCTTTACCATTGTTTTATCATTGTTACCATTTTTTTTGAACCCTTTGTATCATTTTCTTTTTTCTTTTCTTCTTTTTGTTTAAGAGATATGTTGAGAGCGTGTGTGTTTTGTTTATTATGGTGTACTGTGGTACACCGAACGGTAAACGCTTGTTCCATTTTTAATCGAAGCTTTCGTCAGTTGTCACGAGAATAATGAGAGTCGCTTTTCAATGTACGTGTGTCTGCGTGTATGTGTGTAAAACGTATGTCCTTTTTAACTTTCTTCCAAATAGTTAATATTAAAATACCCAAATCCGACGATTCACATCGCGTATAATTCATGATCAACGAAAACTTTACAATTTTTCTTTTTTTTCAATTACTTTTCAAAGATATCCATCCAAACAGTATAACAGGTAATTTTGTTTCAATTTTTTTTCCTAAAATATTCTTAATAAATTCAATTGGGCAGTCTATCGCCGCGGTCGCGATTTGCTTTTTCTTTCTTTTTTTTTATTTGTAACTTTTTGTTCCTTCTCTCAGTCCCCTCTCTTTACACGTTTTCTCCGGTTCGCTGTGGCACGACGAGAAAAGCCTAACAACGAATAACACATTACAAACGCGAATAAAAACTTGTTTGTTTATTTTTTTTTTTACACTTTTAATCCCCAGGACTCATCGCATCGATAAATTGCGTTTGTATCAGCGTCAGACTGTCCAGACTCTGGAAAAAGACTATATTTCTTCACTTCTGACCGATCCTCCTTCTCTCACTGGTCTCACACACATTTTCTTTTACAAAATTCTCACGTATTCGTGTGTATACGAGAGTGCTTTATTAATGAGTTTTCTTTACGCTCGACATTGCTCGTTTCGAGCAAAACATGACGTCGAAATGAGAAAACAAAAATTGCTTGCAATCATTTCAGATTTAGAAAAACAAGGACAAGTTTTAACTTTGGAAAAAGTTTGAAAATGATATTCATGAGAGCTGATCGAATTTTTGTTAATATTCCGAAAATTTCATCCACAAATTTCGATTTTTTACATTTTTTTCTTCTCGATCCTCGTTGTTTTTTGTGCCGGATCACGTCGAAGGAAAAAAAAACTCAAAGTAAAGCCACCCTGCAATATACCAATATATATATTTATATGTATATACATATTTATTTTTAAAAAACGTGAATGTACTTCAATATATATAAATGCTCGTTTTTTTCTTCAACCTCTTGACGAGAGTCGTGTTAGCAATTAAATCGTATGTACGTCTGTCTCGTTTTCTCAGTGTTTTATTTTTTCCCCCGATCCTACAGTCGACTAAACGTTTTTCCTTGTGTATAAATGGTTTAGCACACTACGTCACGCATCCTAAGGCATGAATTCATTTCTTATTTTGTTTTTAAACCGTTAAAGTTTCATCGGATTTCATTAATTATACTTGACCACGTATGTTCGTCCCATTACGCTTTTCTCCCTTTTCTCTTCCCTCCGCTCTTTCATCTTCATTTTTCGTCTCTCTCTCTCTCTCTCTCTGCCTCTTACTCCCTCCCTCTTTCGTCCTGCTTTCTCGTGAGCATTGAATAGTAAAGAAAAAATGGAAAAAATAAAACAAACAGAGAGCATAGACCAGTGTGCCAGGTACTTGTGTGTTACCGTTTCTCCTTTGCGACTAGCTAGTAGAAGTACATAGCTAGCTATTTTATTTCACTTATAGTTGATTAAAAAAACTTGTTTTCTCACTTATTCTTCTTTCTCTCTCTCGCTCACACTTTCTCTCGCATCCAAAAGCCGAAAATGCAGTAACGAAAACCGTTTTTTTCCACACTCCCCTAAGAGGCTCGTCGTACGTTGAAAAATCCCAGGGAAACTCCAAAAATTAGTGAAATTTACTTGATTCTGTGCGAATATTTAGGAAACCTAAATTCTATCAAGTTCGAATGTCGATAAGGAAAAAGAAAAACGACGAGTCGATATCAAAATGAATTTAATGAAAAAAGGCGATTTGTCTTAATAATTAAAATCAATGAGGGGGCGGGGGGGTCAACCGTTGAAACGAAGAGTCCGAAACACATCGACATGGTAAATAAAAAAATACCGCTAAGCGCCATTTGCTCTTAATCGTCTAAACCGAGGGTCAAATTGAACGAGAAAAAAAATGAAAAAGAAGAAGAATAATAAACAAAAGAGTTAGAAAATAAAATTCGAGAGATCACAATCGATCGCAGTATCCTCAATTATTCATAAAATCATCGTCGCACATTTCAATCAATATTTTTTCTTTTTTTTTGTTATATAATATTGTCAGTTTTGTTCATATTTTCATGTTTGCGTTCTGACAATTCTAAAAATCGTCGTCATTAATCAGTCCTTCCTGCCCAAATTCCTCGGGTCTGGCCTTCGTCTTTTAAATTATTTCAAACTCCTCCATTCACAAGAACGTTCGCGCGCGCTCACACACACACACAAACAGCCAAAACTCGTCAAATTCTCAGTCACACTAGAACTTTGCACGTTATTTCTTCGTCGCCCAAATATCCGCGGTAATTTCGCACGTTGTGTCTATTTCATTCGGTTGTACATATTCAGTTTTGTATCCATAACGTAAAACCCGCACGTGAAGGGTTTCGCACCGAACAAATTCCCGTGAGCCCGCCCCACATTTTCTTATTTTTCATTACTTTTCTGCGTCCGTGTTTGTGTGTGTGTCGGTGTGTACGAGTTATACGTGACGGAATAAAAACGAATGATTCTGAAGTTTGCAACGTTGAGATTCAACGAAAAACACATTTTCCATGAATTATTTATTGAATTTTGAAAATCGTGGCCATTTTTTGAGTCGATTGAGTTTTTTGGTCGCAGAGAATTTCGTTGCATTCCAACGGTGGAAACTTCAGGATCATTAAAAACGAAGAAAGCCACAAAATAAAAGTTTCCAACGACCAAGAAGGGGGGGGAAACAAAATTGAAGAAAAATGAAAAGATAAAATGAAGAACGATCGAAGGGTAAGAACGTCAATCCGCGAGCTCCTCGTGACCTTAACTACATAATAATATTATTAATAATAATAACAATAATAATAATATAATTATCGAATATTTTATGATAAAAATAATAATACAAAACGATACAAAAAAGAAGATTCTAACGAGAGTTTTATCCTTTCGTGTCAATATAATATACATATATATATATATGTTTGTGTGTGTGTGTTTTTGTGTGTTTTTTATACACGTAAATGTTTATATATCAATGTAAATGAACATTTGTATATAAATATTTACGTTTATATTAATATAAGGATTAATTATTTCAAGAGGTGTGATAAAAGTCTTAACGAGGAAATAAAACACTTACATTTTGGGTCACCTATGTACATTACATATAGGCATACGTACCCCGCGTCCCCCTTCCCCTCCTACGAATCCTCTCAACTCTCGTTATTAATGTTGATCTTGTAAAAATCGTCGCTCTCCTCAAGACATTACCGCGAAATGAAATAGCTTTTACGTAGTTCTTACTAAATCATTTTTGTTCACAATTGTTGACGGTCCCGTTGAAAATTTTTCAAGATTTAATACTTTTATCTTTATTATTATTATTATTATTATTTTGCTTATTTCCCCTTTTGAAACGGTGAACATTCGAATGTGGCGGGTTGGTGAATGTTTGCTTGTTTGTTCTGTGTTCTTCAATCCTTCGCCTCTCTCAGCCTCTCACTCCCTTTCGCCCTCTCGATTCTCTCATCAAACCCCCTCACGACTTTTGTATACAAAACTAAAGTTGCTTAGCACGATTATTCTTGTCGCTGCTAAATTTAGAATACACAATTTTTCCATTTAGTCTTTGTGTTCGTTTTTTCGCGCTTTCTTCCTCATTCGCTCATTTTCTTCGTTTTGCTTTGTTTGTTTTGTTGTTGTCCTGCAAGAACACAGTGTTTTATTTATTTTTTTTACCTAAACGTTGTTTATCAGTTATCACAAATTATTGTTCCTCGTTTTTTATTTTCTTGTCGCTATTTCGCGTTTGTTTTGTTTTCTTGTGTTTTTCTTCTTCTATGTTTCTCACGCTTTTGCCATTTGTCATTGTTGGATTTTTTTTCGATCGACGTCCACTGAACTTTACAGTTTTTCTGCCTCCAAGTTTCCCCCTTTTACTGCAAATTTATCGGTACACACACACATACACGCTAGTCACACGTAGACATTCGATTTTTTGCTTTTTATTTCATTTCAATCGTACGAGAATCTTCGAGGTGACGACGCTACGCCGGAGACGATGACGACAACGAACTTGCGAGGGCTTTTGCACCGGGAAATAGACATTGTCGTATCTGCTTTAATCTTTATCGAATCTGCTCGCTCGCTCTCTCTCTCTGTTACTTTTTGTTTTGCTGTATCAATACCCATCGTTGTCTCGTTATGGATTCGGGTAACTTTACAATCGTGCGAAGATAATGCGAATGAACCGTTAATGACGAAGATAATCGTGATCGATAATCGTCGAAAATTGGTGTATCGCTTAATGATCATCGCTCGTTGGGACTCGCGTATGATTTTTAATTCGACAAACCACGAGATTATTTGAATTTTCGTATATTTACGATGATGTATCGAAATTTAACGATTTATCGTCATAATAAATGAGTCACGCTGTGCGAAGACGAAGACTCAACGACGACGATGATAATGGTAATGATAGTAATGATGATGATGATGATGTTGTTGATAATGATAATGATAATGCTGGTAATGTTGATGATGATGATGTTGTTGATGATGATGATGTCGAAGGCGCGATTAAGGTACGAATTCGTGAACGACGAGGAGAACGACGATTACCACCAAACAGCCCAAGATCGGACTATGGATTTGGCGGCGGTGTGGCTGATGTCGTGTGCGAGGATGTCGACATACTCGCTGCTGCTGCTGCCGCCGCTGCCGCTGCTGCTGCTGCTGCCGCCGCCGCTATCATCGTTGGACTCGCCGGTTGTTGTAATGGCAGGAACGCTGATCCCAAGCTTGGCTTCAGCTGGAATGCTACGCACGGCTTTGGACAATAATCCAACTTGCTCAGGTCAATCATCGGTCGCCTTTTATGTAAAAAAAAAAAAAACCCAAACAACGATAAAATATTAGTCAACATTTTTTACATTGATCACTTTGCTTCACTTTGTTTTTTCATGGCACTGAAGTTTGCAACGTTGAGGTGCAACGAAAAATACGTTTTTCTATCAATTGGTTGTTTCAATAACAAAAACCACGAAATTTTTCGAGCTGATTTTGTCTTTGGATCCTAAAAAAAGTCGTTTTATTATCCTAACAAAATATTCAATAAGAATCACGAGCTCTGCTCAAGGAAAACCCGAATTTCGTTGCATTCCAACGATGCAAACTTCAGCATCGTGTTTTTTCAAGCATGAAATACTCTCAAAAAGGTATCGGCGACCTGAGATCAAATTTCATCCTAAAATACAACAACCGTCGGATATTGACATGATTCTGAAGTTTCCATCGTTGAGATTCAACGGAATAGTATTTGTTTAGATCCATCATTTAGTGAATTTTGAAAATCATGGCAATTTTTCGTGGCAATTGAGTTTTTGGGCCACGAGAGAGAATTTTTATTGTCCAGGCCAAATACTGAATCATAATTATGAGTTCTGCTCAAGAAAAAATGGAATTTCGTTGCATTCTAACGATGTAAACTTCAGCGTCATGATATTGACATGAAAACCTCGAAATTTTTTTCAACCGTGCAGTTTTTTCATATGATTCTTTTTTCTGATTTCTTCTGCGTCGATTTGGTGATTTTTTTCTTTCTCTGAAGTAACAATTTGCCTGGAATTGATTTTATTTTCAAATCTGACCAATTTCATTTTCATAAAGTGGCAATTATTATTATTTCAACGAAATCGCTCCAAGTTCAATAGTAAATCGGCAAAACGAACGTTGCATTTCCGCGAGCAATGATTCGATACAGAAAATTGATATTTTTCAGGTTCGGTTGAACGGTTTTTGCCTCTTTATCGCGATTCGGACTAGAAACGTATTTCGGCGATAAGGTTCGTCCTCCAGTACCGCAAGAGAATGATCAGGGGATTTTTAACTTTTGAGAAAGTCTTTTTTTAGGAAATGCGTGACAATAATATGATCCTGAAGTTTCCATCGTTGGAATGCAACGAAATTCTGTTATTTCTTCAGTAGAGCAATTAATTATTATCGAATATTCGGTCCGGCCAATAAAACGATTCTCTCTTGCAACCAAAAAACTCAATCGACTCAAAAAATTGCCACGATTCAAAAAAATCAATAAATAATCAATAGAAAAAATATTTTTCGTTGAATCTCAACGTTGCAAACTTCAGAGTCATAAAAAAATGCACAAATTTTTTCCAAGCCTCAATATCCATCACTTTTAACTCGATAATATAGTTCAAAGGCACTCTGGGCGTTTTGAGCCCATGTAGCTTTCGCGTCACTACAGAGACGTGCCCGTTTTGTGAGTTTAAAGAGGGGAGACACGAACGTCCGGAAAAATAGTAATTAATTTATCAATTTTCTTTGACTCTTTCGCATAAGTAAATTTCAATTAAGGGGATAAAGTTTTCGAGAGAGTTTTACAAAGAAGTTTAGATTGAATTTACGTTTGACGGATTAATAATCGATTGAAATGTTTTTTTAATCACCTGGCTTCCTCGACAAACTTCAGATTAACTTTCTCGCAACCATCCGGAGGTTCTCTCGCCAGGAACCTATTGATATGGGGAGATGTTCCGAGACGTCCTTCTCGCTCCTGTTCCGGCGTCGATCCGCGACTTCCACCTTTGATTTGCATTGTTTTTTTGTTTTCTTTTGTTTTCAATTATGACAACGACAATGGTAATTGATGAAGAAAATAATACGATTAAAAAATATAACAAAAATGAAGAGTTGGTCAGATCAAGCCGATAAATTCATGCATTTTCAATTCAGCGGGTTGGTTTCTTTCCCGAAGCGAGAAAAATGGAAAAACGAGAGACACAAGCGCAGAGGAAAATTCAAGGCCATAAAAAATCCATCAATGTATAAAGAATTTCTAAAAAAAACACAAAAAAAACTCGTTTTCGATAAAAAAATCGTAACGTTTTTGATTATTCAAACGTGCCAGTGGATTCGTTTTTACGTTACTTCGTAGAGTTTGATTTTTTTAACGTGAAAATCGAAATTTTGCAAAAACGCTAATGTCATCGGATTCGAACGACACGAACTTTGGTGTTCGGAAAAAAAATTGTACAAATGGAACGAGCACGACGATTTTGTTCTCACGCAAACTCTTAATTTTGCAAATATGAAAAGCACACGTCAAAACAATGAAAAGACTAATAAAACGTATGGCAAAGCAGAGAAAGTAGAAATTGCGTTTTGCAGCGATTGTGAGCCAACCTTGTGGGAGATCGCTAGGCGGACGGGAAGTATCCATAACACCTGGGATCAGCGGAGATTCGGAATTCCTAGACGGAGGTCCTGTGGTTTTTTTAGACACAGGCATTCTCATTAATTTCAATTTTTGTTTGTCTAGCGCCCTGGTTAGTGTAATACTCGATAGAAAAAACAATATATGCAAAATCTTTGGAGTAAAAAGTCGAAAACAGTGAAAATGTTTGAAAAATACTTTTTTTTATGCTGAAAAATTGATTTTACGGGATTTGAATTTCGATGTATGGAAATGATGAGCTTGCACATATTTTTTTTCGGATAGAATCTTCACGATAATTAATTCCCTTTAGATTTTATGGAATTTTAGTTTCACATGCAATACTTTTGTCGCTCGGACGAAATTTGACACTTGGAACGAGAAATTGGCGCAGAAAGTCCCCAGAAAATAGTGGACAGAGTTTGAGAAAAAAGGTACATAAAGTAGCGAAAGAATATTGCGTTAAAAACTCACCCGACGAGTATGAACTGGAGGGGAGATCCGTCGCCGGCGTTTGGGTGTTTACGCTTCGCGTCGCTCTCAAGAGATCTGCCAGGGGTGCTCTGTGTCCTTCCGGTGTCATTTGTTCACGATATTTCGCGTACTGTACAATATCAAATTACATTTACTTCGGATTCTTGGCCATTTCGCTGAATATTGATGACTCTGAAGTTTGCAACGTTGAGATTCAACGAAAAACATTTTTTCTATTGATTGTTTATTGAATTTTGAAAATCGTGGCAATTTTTTGAGTCGATTGAGGTTTTTGGCCGCAAGAGAGAATCGTTTTATTGGCCGGACCAAATATTCAATAATAATTATTGGCTTTGCTGAGGAAATAACAGAATTTCGTTGCATTCCAAAGATGCAAACTTCAGGATCATGAATATTGACGCTTTCGATAAAATCGTTTAAAATTTCTGTGCAACAAATTGTTCGATGTTTAGAAACTTGTGGAAATTTTTGCATCAAATCGACGTAAAATTTTGACGTGTCGAAACGAAATTCTCGGAAAAAATTGAATCTTGAATCAATCGAAGAAAATCAATCACCTTGTCTTCCGTGGAATGATCCGGATCGTTTGTGTTGACAGCAGATTTGAGCACGAGACCCTCGATCTCCTGATTGAGTCCCTCGATCGACGATCGCATTGGCGGCCTCATCGATTTCACAGGGATGTTCATCGGGCTCGCTTTTGTACTCAGGTTGAATTGGTTGTCTGCATTCAACAAAATAAAATTAAGATTTCCGAGGAATTCATCGAACGACTGTGAAAAACGCGACGGTACCCGATACGAGGCAAAAAATAGCTCGAAAATGGTTCAGATTCAGATAAATAGAAAAGCACGAGAAATTGAATGAACAACAAAATCAATTTGAAACAAAAAATATAAAATTTTTTCACCAATTCAAGTTTTCCTCATCGTAATTTTCGAATTGAAGGCCAAATTTAATTTAATTCGATTCAATTCAATTTGAATAATAAATAAATCAAATAAAATTTGATGGATCAAGATTTTTCTATTTTGAGCATTGAAAATTGTGGGTAATCGAGTGTTCCGCGCAGATATTTGGGAAAATTGGCGAACGTTTTTCGCGCAGATTCCAATGTCTATGGTTTTGGATTAAAATTTTTTCACCAATTCAAGTTTTCCTCGTCGCAATTTTCGAATTGAATGCAAAATTTAATTTAATTCGATTCAATTTAATTAATATAATAAATAAATCAAATAAAATTCAATGGATCGAGTTTTTTCGCTTTTTAGTATTGAAAATTGTGGATAATCGAGGGTACCGCGAAGAAATTTAGGGAAATTGACGAACGTTTTTCGTACAGCTCTCAATGTCTATGATTTTGGATTTATGATGATAGTTAATGAGTCTGAAGTTTGCAACGTTGAGATTCAACGAAAAACATATTTTCTATTGATTATTTATTGAATTTTGAAAATCGTGGCAATTTTTTGAGTCGATTGAGTTTTTTGGTCTCAAGAGAGAATCGTTTTATTGGCCGGACCAAATATTCAATAATAATTATTGACTCTGCTGAAGAAATAACAGAATTTCGTTGCATTCCAACGATGCAAACTTCAGGATCATTGGTAGTTATTGAAATAATACTAACGCATCGATGTTTGCGATGCAATACTGGGCAATAGTACGGTATGATCGCCTGGCAATGCAGGCGGTGGTCCCCCGGGCATAATGAGACCGAAAGCTGCTGTTCTACTACTCGTGCTCTCCTTGTTCCGTTGCAATCTCTGCCTTATGTATTTGTCCTTCAATTTTTCGTCTGTCGTAGTGTTTTGTTCGGGCGGATGTCGCGCTAATAATTTTCGCGGTTCGCTCGATGACCATTCGTCGGTCTGTAATCAAATACGATTATTAGCAATCGAGCAAATAAATCATAAACACAGCGAATCGAAAAGTTAATTACGAGGGCTCAATTATTTTTAAACAATTATTAAATAAATGATGACCCGCGATTATTCATTTCAAAATTACAACGAGCAACCAATAAACTATCAATAAAATATAGAAACATAATTGAGGCGTCACAATCACTCGAAAGAGCAATAAAAATCGATTTTTCATTAACAATTTTCTTCCATAGCGTCAGAATCCGAAAATATTTTACAAAAAAGTTACAACCATTGACGAAATCATGTAAAGAATGAATTTAAACTGTCGACAGCAATTTCAAAGTGTTACAAAATTCCAACGCATTCTCCCAAAACGCTGAATTGAAATGCATTTCGTTAAGAAACGTTCCAATTGATTCAATCAGTTCTCTGCCTTTTCGAGGAATGTAAATTTGAAAGAAATCGGTAATTGAAAAGCCTTTTTTTTCTCCCAGCTCCGAGAAAACGAATTTATTCAATTTTTCAGTTATCCCTTCACGAGATCATTTTTTTTTTTTTAATTCGGCAATCAAAATTGACGGTTTCTCCATTTTTCGAAGAAAAATCAAGAGGATGAAAAAATTTTATGCAATTTTTAAATATTCTCGGCAGATTTCGCGTTCGTGAGCGAATTCTCAATTTCGTTGTCCACTGTAATTACCTAATGAGCTTATTAATTGCTATTTTGGATTTGTCGAATGAACAGTAAACTTTATTTCAAATTTATTAAAGTCCCAGGGACCGTGCAGGAGCGGAAATCTCCGATATTTTTTGTTCCAGCGGTTGAGTAATAAAAATTCGAAAAGCCACCGAAGTTGAGGTGCAAAAAACTGTTTGCTTTCATGATTTAATTTTTAAATACTACGGACAACAAATATTTTCGTGAAATATACCGGAAATGGTTTTCGCGAAAAAAAAAACAAGTTTTTCGTGCTCTTTCACTGGAAATTGTAAATTCTCGTTAGAAGTATTGACAAGAAAAGGTCAAAATTCAATAATCGATCAAAGTTGTTCGAATAGCGACTAGATTTGAGCTTGTGAGTGAGAATGGATTAAAATTACCTGAGTTGCTTTGTCCACGAGCAAAAGACTCGTATGAAGGTAGTAAGAATCTCGTGGCCATTGTCCTTTCAGATAAATAGTGTCCAAAGAAGCGGTTCTACGAATGTTTTGACTGCCACTGAGTCCGTCACTGCAACGACCGCTCAGTGTCTTTGACTTGGCTGAAAAATCACAATCCGAATCCAACGATTATTAACCCAAACACATCAACATTTCTGTTGGCGCAATCATCAATTACGATCGATAGTAAATAAGGAAAACAAGAAACCGGACCAAAAATTATATTCGGTTTCCGAATCCACATATTTTATCGCACAATCAAAATGTTAACGCTTCGGTCCTCGTGCGTTGCTGAAAACTGCCGGAGTATCGATTCGAAACTTCCTAATCAAAAATAATGAGAAAACTCTTTTCAAGGGAAAAATACACTTTGCCGCAGCGAAAACTTCAAGAGCACGATACAAAAAAATCTTCTTTGCCGTCAAAAGTCCAACGAATCAGTTTTGTTAACAAAAAATAATTAGAAATCTCGCACTTTGGATAATTTGCAGAGGAAGAGCGACTGAAAATTTGACGGCCAATTTTCGACCGAATTAAAAAACAAACATTGACTCCGCGGAAGTTAAACTTGGGCTGAAACTCTGCGTGGACGGTAAACTATTTACAAGCGACGCACATGAATTTTTCACAACTGGCCGGTGTCTCTACAAGTCACGAGTTAAGGTGAGCAACGATGAAACTAAAAATCGTAATTGTACGTTTTTTTTTCATACTTTTCAACGTATTTTAGAAAATGGTCGAAATTTATTTAATGGCAATGAATTTTTGATGGAAATCAATGGATACCCGTAAGTTTGCGGACCATGGCACTGGGAAATTTATAATTCTGCGAAAACAAAGAGAAATTTGTATGTTTCAACGATGCCAGCTCGACGGATGGACAACGGTCTGCGGTAAAAGATGCGCAGAGTCGATTTGCTTGATAATACAAACTTAATTGATGTAAGAATTAAAAGAAATGCGTAACGAAAACAAAATGTCAACAGCGTGAACGAGATCGATGTTTTTTTGTTATGAAAAAAGTGACAATAGCGAAATAATGAGGAGGGAGCGATAGTTTGTAAGGACGAGAAGAAAAATGAAAGAAAATGTTGAGTATCGGAGTCGAGGGTTGAAAAAAGACGCGGGGTACCTTTGTAAGACAAGGAGCCGGGGCTTCGTTGTCCGGACGATGAGGACGATGTCTCCGGTGAGTTGCGTGACGCTCGCCACGCGTTAGCGTTTGTGGGTGAGACAGTAGGACTGTTGCTGTTGCTTTTTCGTAAGCTGGTGCCTTGTCTGCTCTGTCGTAATAAGGAGCTGACGGGTAATGTAGCACGCATAGGTCCTTGCTTGGTGGTCGAGCATGGCGAGGACTTTCGCATACGCTGCGATCCCGACATTTTGTCATGTGTGGTGGCAAAAGTCGAGACAGCACACGCGCGCACGAACACGGCGTTTCTCACGTATATAGGCACGGACGAACGCACGCACGCGAGAGAACACCACGCACGAGTACAAACACGTTCGCGCACAGACGCACACACAGCGAGAGACACGGAAACAGGGTTAAATTCGCGGCACTTACGACGACGAAGATCGAGGAATAGTAATGCCGAATGGGATATATATGGTATATTGAAAAAATAGGAGAAAGGAGAAAATGTCAGAAAAAATACAAGGAGCGGTCTTTGACTGATGAATTAAAACACACGAAAAGCACTGTTGTAATAAAAAGAAGCGCAAGTATTGGAAAATATTATTTCCGACGCTTCGTCTCCCGCTCAATAATATGTATATATATAATCTGAATATATATATATATTTATTTATATGAATATATATTAAATATATTAAAAAAACACTACACTTTACGATGCGTCGCTCGGTTGGCGTTGGGGCTTCTCTCTCCCTTTGCTCTTTCTCACTCTCTCACGTATGTATGTGCTTCACAATCGCGCGTCTTTTTTATTCCAAGCAGCAGCTTTTGTCTGTCGTCTCTGTCTATCGGGCACTCACGCGTTTTGCCTGACGCAAAATATTACAAACGCGAACGAATAAAATATATATACGCGACTGTAGATATACGTTTTTTTTTTTTTTTTTCGATGATTATGTTATATATTTACGGAAAGGTTAAAAATTACGATGCTGTATGCTGGCGATCCTAAATGCGATCGCGGGAGAAACAAAAATAATAATGATAATGTTAAAAAAGCAAGAAAAAAGGAAAACGTCGAGAAGAAGCCGCGCTCTGCTCTCTCTCTGGGCTTTTGCTGCTGGCTGCTGGCGGCTGCTGCTGCGTCTCTTCACTTCGTGGGCCCCGCGAGAGACGACGCTCCCTCGTGTTTGCGTGTGTCTTTGTGTAGGTGTAAGTATTTCCCGTCCTCGCTCCGTACACTTTTTTCACATATACACTTCCCTCTCTCTCTCTCTCTCTCTCACTCTCTCACTGGCTCTCTCTCTCTCCCTTTTTCCGTCTCTCTCGCACTCAGTCACTTGTTTTTTCTTCTTTTTGTTCACTGTATGTACCAAAGCCTAGCTCCGGTTTAACATATATATCTTGCTCAAAACTATGTATATCCTCTCGTTTTACATCGCACACGTTCCGCGCGGTGGGGGAAATTACGCTATAATATATAAATATATGTATGTCTATATCTATACATATGTAGTATATAGTAGAAAATACTATACAGTACACTACACGCCGCTTCTACTACGAAGCGATTCACGCTCGTACACGCTCACCATACTTTCTTCTCTCTTTTTCTTTCTCTCTCTCTCTCTCTCGCTCACTCCGCGGTCCTCGTGAAATCTTTCACGCTCGTTGCTCCCCTCCCCCTTTCCCTTGGAACGTCGTTTTCCCCCACCCTCGTTTTTCAATGTTTTACGTTCCTTTATCACCGGCACTTTTATTTTTTTTCAATATATTTCCTTTCGAAAAAAAAATACGAAATAAACGAACATCACTCTTTTTCTTTGTGGTGGATCGGCGCTCGCGGAGAGTGTTGCTCGTACGGAGATTCCGGCAAAACCGCAATACACTCGCGAACCTTTTTTCCTTTTCTTTCAATACTTTTTACGTTATTATTTTTTTGGTCAGTCAAATATTCCGGTTGAAGGGATGACACCAAAGTATTTTCACACGATTCCAATTACAAGCGGAGACGGGGAATGCCGTAATGTTGAAAAAAACGACGACAAAAAACACTCGGCCTGGGGCAGGAGGGGATTTACTACTACTACTACTCCAAGTGGTAGTGGTCAGGATAATGTGTGGAAATGAACGATCGTAGTATAGTTTTTTTACACACAGCACACTGTGATTTTATTTTTTCGGTTTACTCTAGCACACAAACGTTCGTGACGTAGAGAAAAAGAGAGAGAGAGCGGGACAGAAGGAGCGAGAGAGGAATTGGTAGTTAAAATGTCAAGGAAATGCAGGACAAAGGGTGTCCAAAACTTTTCGGTATTTTCAAGCTCTTTCGCGTTCCGGGAGCGGGTATTTTATAGTTCGTATCTTTATTATTTTTTTTTTAATACATGTATGGATACTCCGGAGCTCCGCGGGGCTCTCTGCCAGTAACGCGTCTTGTCATTTGCAATGTTCTGCTGGTTCAACACGCACGTCACGTGATCGCCGGTAGAAAGCCTCTCATTGGTCGCGAGCGCGGACACCGGAGGTGGCACCGCCTCACGGCGAATAAAGCAAGTTGTGTTACGTGTACTTTAGTATACATAGGTCGATCGCTGCGCCACATAAAGGCGTATTTTCAAGGTTTTCGCTCGCGATGTACGACTCTTTGCCGAATAACACTCAATATATGTAAGATTACGTTTTGATACTACTAGTGAAAAGTATGGTAGTACGCGGGACGCGTCTCGCGTTCCATTCACTACTACAGATCAAGGCTCTCGCGAGTTTATACGAGAGGGGCAAGGAAATTGACGGCGAACTACGGGCGATCGGAGGGCGTGAGGGACCGACAAAGATAGAAGAGCGACGGGGTGACGGGGGGGGGGGGGAGGCACGGTGGCCATGTTGTGCGAGGGAAAGGAAGCGTACTCTAGCGTCCTATCGTTCTCTCTCTCAATCTCGTACTTTTTTACGTTTATGTATAAATATTTCCGTCTCTTTCTTTGTTTTCTTTCTCGCTACGACGTTCTAACCCTTCGGTTCTACTTTCGGACTTGGTACTAGTCATATTTTCACCTATTCACCAATACATCGATGTGCATATTATGTATATTGGATTTGTATACACTTGGTCTCACGATCGCCAAGACGCGATGCTTTTCTTTCACCAGTGACGCTCAATGCTCAAGATATAAGCCGACGTAAAATGTTACGGCATTCATAGTGCCACAATTACGCTATAGTATGTGCGCTTGTAGTACTATCATTGCCTACGTATATTTATATATGTATATGTATACTCAATGCTCAACGGGGGGTCAAGGAAGTCTACCGACCATTTCTCACAAGCATTCGAATATTTTATGGACCGGTGACGAATAAAATCTCGTATTATCATCCACCGCTTCTCCATCCACTACCAATTAATTTGTTAATAAAATTATTTCACACCTTCTTGCCTTTTACTGTTCTGCCTTTTTTATATTCATCGCAACAACCGTTTTTCCGTTTATATTGTCGACCAACAGCCATTTTTATTTCATAAAACTAATTTATGGTTTTTTTTATTTATTGTCCACGTCTCTTGGACGTTTTTATACTCGTGCCTGATATTCTTCGGTTTTTATTGTCACAGATTTTATGAAGTACGACAATCGTGGAAACACCAATAAACCGAGTAAAAACTAGCTCGAATCTAATACTAATAATTTTGTGATGCATTGTGAATAGACAAATTGGCTAAAAATATCTGCTCAACGTTTAATTCTTCGGAAATCGGTAAAATTGTGCAATCGGCAACAACCAACAATGACGAAATGTTTTTTTCAACCCATTTTATTCTTTATCTAATAATATTGATCTGGGGATAGAATTTTGTGACGATCCTTTTCCATATTCAGAATTCGATTTGTTCGCGCCAAAAGCTCGCAGCGCCGTGGCCACTTCGGCAACTAGTACGCGCACGCGTAATAGCCGAATGGCACGACGACACGCGACTCGCGTAGTCGCTTGTTGTATTTCGAAGCTGAGATGGCGCTAGCGATCGGCGCTCGTCCTTTTTGATAACAAATCCAAAGTTCCTCGAACGGAGACAAAAAATCGTGTATAAAAATCGGTTTATCATATGAAAAAGTGTCGCCGTTCATCGGTTTTGTAATCGTGCTGAAAAATTCAAGTTTTTTAAATCGTTTTTTCTTCGAGTTTTCGGTCCCTGCGAATTCGTAAACACACACGAAAGACTTCGATCCCTTTTGATTGTTTTTGGTACTCTCCTCCAATCGACCTTCAAACACCGGTCGAATACTTGCGAAAAAATGGAGGAACTCGGTAAAAGAAAAGTCGATGATTCGAAAAAACATGATAACGCCGAGGCGTCTACTTCGCGACAAAACAAAGTGAGGAAACTCAACCATCCACCGGAAGCTCCGCAAGACAGTGTCACACAAATCTTGTCTTGCGATGGACCCAAAGGATCCAATCTCACCGAGAGATTGGTCTCCATGTGGCTCGGTGGCACTCAAGGTCATGATTCTCTACTCACTCAAGAGGTAACGATCTTTGATTATGTCACTTCGGATCCCAAATTTCTTTCCAATTTCAATTTCCGTTATTTTTTAAATAATATAAATATCCAATTCTAATTCCCTTCATTTTCATCGTTTTCGTTATCATTTCATTGAAAAAAAAACTTTAGATCGTAAAAGAAAAACTTCGTATTCGAAACTTTCCAATTTTTCCGAAAAATAATTCCCAATTCGTGCTGTGGATGAGGGAAAATGTTGACGTAAATTCACGACGGACCTTCAGTCGCGACAGAAAATAGAATTCCCGGATTTTCGTACTCCAAAAAAAGATCTAAAATATCTTGAAAACGCCAGAATTTCCAAATTTTGTGTGAATCTACGAAAATAGCTGTAGCTTTTTGGTTATTTGGCAATAGAACAGCCACCGCTCGTTTTTTTCGATATTTTTTTCGAATTATTTAAAAATTAGCAACTCGAAAATTCGAGCGAATATTCTCGTGCAATATTCTCATGGCAACTGATCCACAGTCTCGGTGAAGCGATCTTCACTGAGAATTGCCAAGAATCGAGTACGATTATCGTGAAAAACACTCGTGCATATTTGTCACTCGCCTTTTCACTGAAAAACATGAATTTCTATCCTGTCGAATCGAACCGAAAAAACCATGAAATACGCGACAAATCGATTGATTCGAAAATTTCATTACAAGGTTCGAGAGAGTATCGCTCTCAGGGAGAGTCAGCAAAGATGTAAAGAGGCTGAATATCTGCTTGAAAAAATTCAGCAGAAGGTACAAACTGCCGAGACACACATAAACGATTTGACCAAAGATCTCAAATTAGAAAAACAAACAAATACCGAATTGATAGACAAGTAAGTCACGAGTTGTTGCTAATTAATGTTTTTTGGTCTTCAACTTTGGGTGCAGATGATTTTTCACTCGTTTTTCAATAATTTCGATCTCTTGACCTTGAAATTCATTAAAAACCAATTCTCGCTCATTAAATTACTCGTCAAGTTCTTTACGAAAGCTGTAATGAAAATTCATGACGAGTAATTAACCCTTCGAGTCCATACGGGGTCATTTTAACCCCGAAAATTCCCTTTTATCGATTGTTTCGCATTTTATTTTCGTCATTGTCAAAAAACCAATCCAAAGCCATAAAAAATGGATAATTAACTATAAAAAGACGTCGAGACAAAAAAATGCATATTTACCGGAATAAAACGATTGGAAAAACGTCTTGGGTCAGATTGACCCAATATGCACTTAGAAGTGCACTCGAAGGGTCAATAAATCAAAGAGTCAGACGAAAACGCCATTTTTCATGCATTATTTTATAAATAGAATAAACTCAACTGCGGAAATGGTGACAATGATAACAGAGCATATTAATTACGCGATCGACACGTTGGAAAGATGTCGACAGCAAAAAGATCATTTGAACAATCTTTACGACAATGTGATCCTGCGACAACGAGCAGATTTGGGAAATATAAAGAATCGCGAAGAATCCTTGAACAGTCGAATCTCGGAGCTCGAGGCTGAAGCTCTTTCGTTAAACAATAAAATCCATGACATTCAAATTTGCTGTGAAAACAAATTAAAGCAGGTAATTAAATTGACAACGAGAAAGAATTATCGTTTAGGAACGAAACGTCAGGATTCGTGTTTTTGCAGAAAGACACAGAACTCGGAAACGTCGTTGCACAGTGTCAAGTCGTCCAAAAACAACTGGAAAGAGCCATCGAAGAGAAAGAAGAAATATCACGCACAATGTCGATGAGAGAAAATCGTAATTTCGATTTTGAAAAAAAAATCTCACTCTACGAGTACGATCAACATTTTTTAAAATTGTTTTATCCGGCAGCATGCTGTTTCATTCAAATTTATCATTATCACTGATAAAAAGGCGATTTAACACGAAAATATAATTTTATAAATAAAAGTTTATTTACCGTTGGATAAGAATTTAATTTTTTGCAGAAATGAAGTAAAAAATCTCTCCAACGAATTGGCCCAAGTGTCCGCCACTCTGGATATCGTGAACGAGCAAAATTCGCAGTTAAAAAATGAGTTGGAATCAAAAAAGAAGGAGGCAAGCTCTTTTTTTTATTTCCCATCCAAATATTATTTACAAATGTGTAATTAAAAAAATGAGGACTGGGAAAATTGCAACAAAACAACTAGAAATAGAAAAATTGCTGATTTCTTGATTTTCCAGACTTTGAAACTCGTGGACGATCTCAATTCTGCCAAAACCAAACACGAGCAAGAAATATCGTCAATGAAAAACATGAATCTCGAGCTTGAGGGAAAACTCGATCGCGAGTACGGCGAGAGGGACGGACTGAAACAGAAACTGGACGAATCTAATGAAACTGCGAACGAGCTTGTTCGACAACTGGAAAAATTGAGGGAAGACACGTCCCTTGATATCGAAGAAATGAAAAAAAGACTCGCTGATGCGGAAAATGAAAAATCACGAATACTCGAAGAGGATAAAAAACTTATGGATGTGAGTCACGATTTTTTTAGCTAATCGAAAAAAAAACAAACAGCGTTTGGTTTTTTATTTATTTGCTGCAATAATTTCGATCCCTCGAAAAATGTTCACGAGAAATTTCAGTTTTTGAAATTCTGTTCAATTTTTTTCTATTTTCGTTTATTCAATGTTGATTTTTTTTGGGGATTAGGAAATGGAGAAAAAATACGAAGCTCATGTAGAAAAATACGAGCTTTTACTCGCAGAAATGAAGTCCCTGGAAAATGATCATCAGAATGAATTGTCACGAGTGAACCAGTCCTCGACCACAGCGATTTCGAGCGCGAACGTCGACGTCTTGCGTCTGGAGAAACAAATCGATACATTGAGGCGCGAAAAAGAAGAGCAAGAGATCGAATTGCGACGTGTCGAGGATTTGCTCATGAGACATACCAAATCGGAGATGCAATTAAAACGAAAAGCCCAACAGTACAAGGACGAAGCCGCTGCACTTGCGGTCACAATCACTGCGGCTTCCGAGCAAAAGAAAAATCAGGAAGCCCTCAATGAGGAAAACCTGCAAAAGATTAATAATCTTGAGAAGGAATTGATCAAATTACAATTCCAACAACCAAAAAACAAGCAAACTGAAACAATTGACGATATCGATCAAAAAGTAGAGATTTCGTTCAATTTAAACTTATTTTTTCGGGTTTTTATTGCCATTTCCCTAAATTTGGCTTCCCGACATTTTTATTATTTTTTAAAGAAATTTATCGAGCAGGAAATATTCGTCTGTTTTTTTTTCACTAAATTTTCAGTTCAAATTTAATTTCAGAGACTTATTTTAAAAATCTGTGGGAGATCGATAAAGAATATTAATTTGTTCCTGTTTTTATGAGTTTTTAAGCAAATGCACGGAGTGAATATTCAATGACTTTCAATTTTTCGCATTTTCATCGTGCAAACTTTGTTCATATGTGGAAAAAATCGATTTTTCGAACGTTTATTCAGTTTTATGGGAATTTCTTGGAATACTTCCGATCGGAAACTTCAGAATGCGATCGAAAACGAGCCCAATCTTCTCTACAGCATAAACTTTTTCTCTGACCCAGTCAGATTAACGACAGAAGTTTCGAAAAGCATGAAAAAGTTGTTACTACCGAGCATTGAGCTCGTTTTCTTGCAAGTTTAGGGACGTGAGCTTGAAAAAACAGCTTTGTTGATGCGAGAATAATTTTAGGACAAAGACTCAGCCACGAGGAAGAGACAAGGAACTTCGACTTATCAAAAATCGATTTTGAAACGTGGACCAAAAGCACGAAGAACTCGTTCTTCACCACCGTCGCCGATTCTGCCGTTGAGTAATAAAAAAATCACTTTTTTGGATGTGAATTCCTCGTCCGACACGAGTCCCGTCAAATTGACCAATACGGAAAATATTAATACGGTAAGTAGCCAAAATCCGAAACGAACGACATAAAAAACCGGTTTTTTTAATCAAAATTCAATGAATAACTCGACGTTATTGGATTTTCAGTTCTTGAACGATGACGAGGATGTGTACGATGCACTTGCGGACATTCAAAAAACTGCGTCCCAACCGTTGCGACTCTCACAACCGAAATCACAAAATTTTTCACAAGCAAGTCGATCGTATTTTTTTCTCACTTTCATTGTTTTTCTCCATACGCATTTCCTTATCGTTATTTTTATTTTTCAGTCTCAAACTGGCGGCAGAAAATTCTTCAAGTCTCGTGTCAGTGGACCGAAGTAAAGTCCACGAAAAAAAAAAAGATTACGATGTTACAACGTATCGTTAATCGACAATCATCGAGAAAATAAATGAGTAAGAAGTGGGAAAGGATTTTTCAGAGTTTTCCCTTCTCAACTGATGAATAAATTTGTTGAAAAACGTTTTTTCTATGCTGTCGAGTGTTTATTTGTATACTTTATCGTTAAATATAGTAGTACATGTAAAATCCAGAAAAGGCAACGATAATCATTAAATTCTCGTGACACTTGGACGCGAAAGTTCGATCGTTTTTTTACATCGAGATTTAATCCAACATCGAGAGTTTTTTTTTCTTCGTAACGTGTTGCGAAGATTTTTCAGTGGATTTTATTCGTTTTGTATATTCAGGCAACATGAATTTATAAGGCGAAATCGACAGTGCACAAAATATTGTCGATTTTATGTTTCTGTTTCGTTCTTTTCGACCCTGATCCTCTGGATTTCGATATATTGGAATTTTCGTTGTTGGAGTAGAGCCAAAAATTAGGGCATTCGAGGGAATGATTTTTATTTGAAAAATATACTGGACTCCAAAGACCCAGAGTGGACTTTGCGAGTTTGATAAAAATCCCACGAGATCAGAGTCAAATTCTACTTTCATTATGATTCGCCAATCATCATCGCTTTACGTATATATTTTGGTTGCGGTGCGTACGAAGAGACCAAAAATCACAGAAACGTCATCAACAAGAAACTGACGTTATAAATATTTTCCTTTCGTATTTCTCAATTTCAAGCCTTTACGTGATTCTTCAGGGTCGACTGTTCATATCGTAGAAATGGATTTTGAGGACGGAACGGATTTAGTAGTCTGTCGAATCGAACTGTGTAATTATTCGATGTGCAACTATGAAATTGTATTTGGTTTTTCGGCTGTTTTTTTCTGACCACACTGAAAATTCAATTTTGTCAAAAAACGTCGATATTTTGTTGAATACAGCGAACTAAATATTTTGGCATAATTTCAAAATTTTCCTTATTTCGACAATATTTTCCATTTGTAATGGAACTTTGAGCTAAATTTACGATTGGAATGACAGAAATTTACTTTCCGAAAAGATTTTCCACAATGTTTTTTGCTGAAATGACAAAATTTTCGTGATTTTTCGAAAAAACGTTTAGTTCAACGTATCCAACAAAATATCGATCTTTTTCAACAAAATTTTCTTTTCAGTGCAATAATTAGCCTCAAAGTCGAAATCCTTACGACCCGCGTTACACGCTTTTACATTTATCCGTAACAATCAAAAAACGATGGAATAAATTTGGTATTTGAATCCCTAGACTAATGAATTTTACATCGTCTTTATCTAATTAATTTCCACACCGATAGCGAAGCCAAGAGAATGCCCAGAACGACACGAAACTTTGGAAATAATAAATTTCCAGCAATAAAAAAAATCGGAATAGGGAACTGAAAGCAGAAATGAAAATTTTCGAGAAAAACAAGGGCAGAAGTTGAAAAAAATGTAAATGACGAAAAAAAGTTGCCTCGATAGACAAAACTCAACTAAACCTGTCGTAGAAATCTATTCACTCAAGCGATAGGGCATTCACACGCTTAAATTTATATAACACATTAAGCAGCAAAATAAATGTACAAAAGTGACTCGGAAAGAACGAAAAATACAATTTTCCTTAGTATCCCCGAGACAGAGAGAAACTGCGAGTAAGAAAGAGTTGCGTGGCATCTTAAAAAACAAAAAATTACGACCACAAATTTCATTGTTCCTTAATTCTTTATTCGCTAAAATCCGGACAGCCCATACGTCTCGGTACGGGCAAACGAAACAGAATAATTTTTCTTCTCTCAAACACGAAGAAAAAAACCAGTAAAAATATTTGCAATCATGTGTTCCCTCCAGGAAATTGAAATTTGCACGAAAGTGCAACGAAAACGATGTTTCAACGAATAAATTTCAAATTTTCTTGATCATTTGGTTTTGAAATAATTCCATCGATCGAAAACTGCGAATCATTACGTTTTGCTAAAAATTGAAGAAATTTCGTTGCACTTCGACAATGCGAACTGCAAAATCATATTTTCCTTTTCTCCTGACATGATTTTCTTTGAAAAATACATAATAAAAACCTCGATCTTGACGTCACGTGCAAAATGCACGATTTACCAATACACAAGATTTTTCATACTCTTAAGAATACAAAAATAAATTATAATAACGATCGCGTATCTCTTGACTTAATTCACATACAAATGAATACTATAATGTTATACAGGTATATATATATATTTAATAATAATATGTATATATAAATATACTTTAACGTACGTGTATGGTTTCCTTAAATGTAAATCTTGACAGAGATGAAAATAAAAAAGAAACATTCCTTTCTCTCGTTTTTCTTTTGCTCAAATATGAAATATGTTCTCCTCTAGCAAATTAATGGCACACCTAGGAGGGCATATTGAATCGGCTTTTTCTTCACATATATATATCAATGAATGAAACACACTCACGTTTACAAAGGATGACTCTGAAGTTTGCATCGTTGGAACGCAACGAAATTCATTTTTATTTTCGACAAAAATAATTATTCAAATGCAGAATGTAATTGCGATGATAAAATGATCCATTTCTGTCATTCGAAAAGCATATCGGCTCGAAAAATTTGGATGACATTGAAAATCGAACGAATCTTCAATAAAATTCAATATTTTTCAATGCATTGCAACGTTGCAAACTTCAGCATCATTACAAAGGCACCTTATTGAAATCTTATAGTGTTTCGAAAATAGTTTCGTGTATATATTAAAATAAAATCCATAAAACACCTCAATTCTTTAATTCGTCGAATTCCATTTATGTTTTTTTAGCCTCGATGCATTTCAGCGGTAAGCTGAAAAGACAGGGGGAGGAAAAATCACGAAATTTTTCAAGAGACAGTGAATATTTTCGAGAACATTCGTAATGCCAATTTAGTGGGTTTATGGCTGAACGATTTGATGTAAAAATGAGACTAGTATAGCGGGGCGTATGGAAGCATCGGAAATATTTTGTACAACGTATTCAAAATTTGTGATTTGCAGCTTTTTTTGTTTTCTTACTGGCAACGAAACTTTTGAGCTTGTACCAATGATTAGTTTGTTGTTTGTGTTACTTTTTCGTGGTATTAATAACTAATGAACGATGGAATCGTACCCGGACGTTTTACAGAACATTCACTCCATATTTTGTATGTTTTTATTTTTTTTTTTACTATACTCGTAGATTTTATTTCGTCTGTTTTAATGTTAAAGACACCATTGGATTTCTAGGCACTTTCTCGCGCAAGAAAGTCGAGGCTTATTGTGTGTTTTATTTTTTCACACCCTCAGAAGCACACGAAGAAATAAATGGCGTACCCTCGAAACTAAACACCCGGCTGTCCATTTTTTTTCATCTTTTCTCTCTCTCTCACACGACCAATTTCTTTTCGATGGAATTTTTCGGCTTTTTTTATCCAAATTCTCCGGAAAATATGCTCACGCATATCCTCGGGAACATCCGGTCTTCCTAACGATTTTTCCTTCCAATTAACATCGCTTGGCACGACATAAAAATTTGCCTCAAGTCAATCCCGTTGGAAGGTCCCATCGTTTTTCCTTCTCGGAACAATTTCTCCTCACGTCCATCGTATCCTTGATGTCTGCTGGTGTACGCTTTGGCTGCAGCAAATTACCTGAAGCCACAAACAGACTCATCAACTAAAATCATTGCCCATCGCTAAAAAATCACGATTTATTCATTTTTTATTGATCGATCAAAATAAAGTTTCTAATAAGAGAAAAATTCGAGTTCCTGATTGGCCCCAGACGTTCAAAAACTATTGTTCCAAACGCCAACTCAACGAAAACGGCATAAAACGCTCGAAAGACGCTTTTCGTTACGAAAAATCAAATTTTATGAGCATCCAAGCGTCAAAACGAGAAAAGATCCGAAAAAATCTCAGAAACAAGTTCTTTACTCGAAAAATCCACGTCGTTTTCGATCCTGATGTCTAGATCTGGAGTCGATAACAAAAAATGCTTTCGGATCCCGTTGCAATGAATTCGTGTTTTCCTTACCTATGTATAATAAAGTAATTAATGAATTACAGGTAGTTGGACTGATAAGACGAAACGAGAAGCGCGAGGAAACTGGCCAATGCAAAAAGTGGTTGGGTCGTTGCACTCCCTGAGCCTTTGGAACCTGAAAAATATGAATAATGATGAACATTCGCCAAAAATCCCATCATCTGTACCAAAATGTCATAGTTCTGGGAATTCGTTGGAAAAAATGGTTGAAATTTGTCTTACCGACTTGTTGCCTGTCTTCCAAAGCGTATTCTGAAAAAAACCAAATGAAAGTATTTTTTATTATTAAGTTTGTCAATTTTTTCGATTACGCCGATCGTTTCGAATGTTTTGCGAATTTCTAGACCATTTTTTATTGTTTAATGTCGGCGTAATTAGGGAGAGAAGGAAAAATTCGTACCTATTCTGAACGTGTGAACGCCCGAGAATGGGGACCATCCGTATTCGTTTTTGGCCATGAGTTTCGCTTCGTAGGAACCAGGTTGAAGATCTGTCAGGGCTTGTTCAGCAGTGAATTGATTGCCTCGTCCATTATTGACACGTGGACTGAGTGATTTCCATGTCGAATCACCCTCCGTACGATATTCCAACTGGGATTCAAAAAAGTTTCAATAATTAACAGTGCCATTCAAATTTTCCCCTTTTTTTTCATTTTCTACAACAGCAGCCTCTTTGCACGTGACACGAATAATAAAAAAACTCACTTTGTACTCGGTTATTGGTGCGTAACTCTCAACGTGCCATTTCAGAGTAAAGGTCCACTGATCTTCGTCGAATTCGCCACCGTGAAATCTTGGTTTGGATGGTGTTCCTGCAAGATACAAAATTCCATATGAAAAATACAAATAAAAAATGTTTCCGGAGCGATTTTCATTGTTTTTTTGATATTTTTCATTTCGATCAACGATTGAAAATATTTGGCGACGAATTTGAAAGAGTTTCAACAGTTTTTGAGACTGCGAAAAGTCTTTTCAAATTCTGATTGAAAAAAACTTGCTTTGCATTTTTAATTACGAGCAATTAATTACCTGACAGTTCGATCATTCGACTCGCCTCTCCAAGAGGATTTTTCGCCATGCAATAATACTGTCCAAAATCGTGTTGCGTCGTGTGTTCAATAACAAGAGTGTGTCGTGATCCATCGACGATGGACGATTTCCGGGTGTTCTTTTCGTTTATTGCTTTTTGATTTTTGTGCCACGTTACTTTGGCACGAGGATGCGCATGGACGATGCACGTCAGTGACGATTTCAATCCAGTTCCCGTATGCACGGTTTCGTGTTCCCTTTCGATCACGGGTTTGTCTAAAGAAGAATTCAAAAACAATCGTTATCCCTAATTCACTTTTTATTTGTTTCTACTTTTTCTTTTTCTCGGATCCTTACAGTTGACAACAACTTCGACCGCATGGTGAGCCAACTTTTCTGAGCCGTTGTCAACGAGACATTGATAAAGACCAGCGTGGTGTCTCGTCACTTTTTTTATCGTCACGTTGTTGCCTCCTGCTTCAATCATCTCGCCATTGTGCAGCCTTTCGCCCTGAAGGAGAATAAATTCAATTTTGTAATTAAGAAATAATTCGCTCGAGTGCGAATATTTATTTTTTCTAATTAAATTCACGAATGTTGATATTTTTGGAATTCTTATTGCTCTTGACGATTTTGTCCAGTGTCAAGTTCGTGTTAATGATTTCTTAAATTATTTTTCAACAGAAATTATTTTCATCCATTATTTCGAGCCCATGGGAATTTCGAGAATCCAGGGTACGAATCGATCGCGCAGTGAAATAACATTGCAGCATAATTTTGCGGTAGTTAAACTGAAAAGAGAATTCTGTTGAAAAAGGTGGATATTTTGTTGGATACGTTAAACTAAACGTTTTTTCGAAAAATCATGAAAATTTTGTCATTTCAGCAAAAAACATTCTGGAAAATCTTTTTGGAAAGTAATTTTTGTCATTCCAATCGTAAATTTTGCTGAAAGTTCCGTTACAAATGAAAAATATTGGAGAAATAACGAAAATTTTGAAATTATCCCAAAATATTTAGTTCGCTGTATTCAACAAAATATCGACGTTTTTGACAAAATTGAATTTTCAGTGTATTGAGCGATCGGGGTCAATTATTCCGATTGATTATTCGGTATCCATAGAAAATTTCCATTAATCAATTAGTGGATCATGAAAGGAATTATTTGATGAGTCTCCTTTCCAATTACGGAGAAAATATGACGAATAATTCTGATCGATTGATTGGAACTAATGAAAATTTGCACTAATTAATTATTAGAAGCCAATTAGCGTGTTTTTAATAAAATTCTCAATTAATTATCGAGTAACGAGCAAAAAATCTCCAGGATTATAAAAAATTATGAAAATTTCGATGGTTCAGAATAAAAATGAGCGTGAGGTCGATTGAAAAAAGTGGAAAATCACCTTGTGCGACCAGATGACGTGGGGTTTGAGTTTGAGGTCCGTGTCGCACGCGAAATTAGCATCGTCGCCTTCGTTGACTTCGATACGTTCGGCAGGTTTAACATGCATAACGTTCAATGGTTCCCGTGGTTGGTCGACAACGTGCAATTTGTGAAAAATGTTGATGGGCGGCCTGACGAGGATCTGGCAACGATACTCGTACTTGGCATCCTCCAGCTCGACGTTACGAAGTATCAGACTGAAATTCGCAGCACGACTGAACCGTGGGTTGCCGTCGGCAATCATTGAATCTTCGTTTACGAATATTAATTCATTATCACGAGACCAGCTGATTACGGTGTCCTCTGGAAAAACCACGAAAAAAATACGTAGTCAATAAAAATGATGAACAAAACATTTTTATCGAAAAAAACTCTAGAACGTGAATCCAAATTTCGTTTCGTGGCAAAAAGATCGTAATAACGAGATCACATGACGGAGAAACGTAAATTTCCCACAATCTCTTAATTAATCAGCCTGGCAATGAAATTAATCAGTGGAAAAAAAATGCTCCAAAGTTTTTCACACTAAAAACATTTCTGAAGGAAAAAGATTTTCGTTTCTTTTTTTAGCTTTCATGATAAATTTTGACTGGAGAATTCGTGCTTACCTGCGTTATCCACGACGCAAGGAAATTCAACGGTGTCGCCAGGCCGGACCGTGAATGTGGCATTTTTTGATCTCACATGAACAGGACCAGTTGGCCCAGCATCAGCTGGAATCGGATCGTCATCATCATTGCCGATCGTTGAGTCCTCGTCGTATTCACCATCCTCCGGATAATCATCACGTTTGTCGTCTTTGTTGGGCATACAGTGAGCTGTAACGGAGAGTAAAGAGAAAAAACTCGTTAATGAAAGGAAATAAATGTAGAGAGAAGATTTTTATTGGTTGAAAAAACAAAATTATAACTATCAAATTGACTGGAACGTTTTCAAGGTCTCAAGGAGAAAAATTGTCTTCGTCACGAGGAATTTGGAGAGGAAAAAAAATCGATAAGCAACTACGCGTCGACGACAATTCGTTCAAGAACAATGTTCCGAGGTCAGGATGCAATCGTGGTAATTGAACAAGTAAATATTCGGGGCGTTGGGAGCTTGCAAGACGATGATTTAAAATCAATTGAATAGCGATTTGAAATCAGGCCATTTTGCCACACCTCGTTGTATTACAAAGACACACAATCAGTTTTGTGATTAGAGATCAAATAAGGCTGATTTATGTTTAAGCCAATAATCCCACCAACGAGAGTTCCGTTCGTTCGAAGAGGGAGATTCAAAAGGGGGATGAGTTTGAAGAAAAGGGATTCTAAAGGGGGATGACAACGCTGAAACTCAAATAAAAAACCAAGCCCATGCGTGACCATGTCACCTTCGAGCTTTCGTTATTTTCTTCTTCTCTTTTTTATTCTCGTTTTCGCGATCATCTGCGTGCCAATGATCTATTGTTTAATACCTCCGCGGGCTCATGGCCACTCCCTTCGTAATGTGGGTCAAGCAAACGTTGCTTCCCGCCAAGAAATAGGGTGCTACTCGTTTCTATGTCCTGACGTTCTTCGATCTACTTCAATATCTCCAAAGATCCATATGACGTTTCGTAACTCTAGATAATTATGTCAGTGTCATTGGGTGCAGTTCCCCGAGCAAGTTATCTGAATTGCTTCTGAATAAGCGATCGTTTTCAAACAACTCCAATAAAATTGATGCCACGATCGAGGCTCGTAATGAATTGAGAAAATAACGAGAACAAAAAACTACATCATTATCAATTAATTTAAATTTAATCACGTTGAAATCGTTCCAAGTTTCTTCATGACGTTTTAATTCTCCATTCGGCGGTGGTTTTGTTCGATTTTCAAAACGACAGAGATTTTCGAAATCGTTCCCTGGATAAAAACAAATTTCTGGACTTGTCAATTTTTTTTCTTCGCGAGATTCTCTATTTGAAGAATTCGTGATAAATCTCTCAAGAAATAAATCAATTTCGATGTTTTAAATTTATTGATTTGATGGTTTTATCGTGAAATTTGTTATCGAAAATAGGAAAATTCATTTCATCCAGTTTCGTTGACAAATAAAAAAGGATTTTCGTATAAATTTATTGAACATACGTCGAAGGGAAAAGAAACAAGCGTTGCGGAGGCTTTGGAGGCGTTTAAACTGCACAAGTGAAATATGTGATTAACCGAGAGGATTGACGGTTGGGGAATTTAGGTTAATGGTAGTCCAGCTACGTGCAGGCATCCCTCTTAATGTTAGCGCGCATAGTTGGAGCTTTCTATAAGCCGGGAAGTATATATTTTATGGGCGCCCTTAGCAACGGTCCATTCCGGATGTTACGAACAGCCGAGGGCGCCACTGTTCCCCCATAGCCAAGTAACTGCACCCACGAGTTTGCACGAGCCCACGACCCCTTGTTTCGCCTCACCCACTACCCTTTATATATATTCGTCCGGGAATAGAATCATCCATTTATTATTTCCTCAGACCGTGCTAGAAAATTTGATGTATTTATTTGCTCCAGGAAATGTCTAATATTGACTAAATTCTTGCCCTGGATTTTACACATGCTTTCCTTTTTTCGATCCTTTGAAACAATCACGCTTCTTTACCACCAATTATGGCAAATATTTTCCTTCAAAAATGAACCGACATGAGTTTTTACAAAATCCCGAAGTCCGGTAAACTTCTCTTGTTTTTTTTTCTATATTCTGAATCCTCTGGAAGGGAAAAAAAAATTGAAAAAGTTGGTAATTTTATGATTTTCTTCATTGTCAACAATTTTTTTCGTACGTTTTGTTTTTTCTAGACTTCTTATGTTTTTTTTTCATATTCTGAATCCTTTGGAACGAAAAAATATTTAAAAAGTTGGAAATTTTATGATTTTCATCATTGCCAACAATTTTTTACAATTTTTTTTGTACATTTTGTTTTTGTCGGAAACGAAACGTATTTTTTTGGCTTTTTAAAAATGATTTTAATGGAATGGTATTGAATTTTTTGAAAATATATTTTTACTGATGCTTTTTTGGGAAACTTGGTTGTAAAGAAAATTCCATATGGTAGAGGCGTTTGGAAAAATGCTATAAATCTGGGCAGGCATGGTTCTGGGAATTCTTATCGTGGCTCGCATGAACAAAAGTGCTTTGTGCGAGAGTGAGTTTAAAACGAGCGTGTTTTAACCGCTTGTAGGAACATATAAATTCTACTGAGGGGATCACGACGACGTACATGATTTTTCAGGTTGTATGCAGGAGTCAGAAATTGGCAGAAGGTTCGTCTTTTAGTAGTTACATCCGTGGGCACACCCAGAAATGTATTCGTTATTCTATTCTTACGACGGGCATACGTAACGAGACTGCCCTAGTAGGTATGGCCTGTGTCACGAAATCACGGTTTCTTCACTCCATTCTGTATCATAGAACAAATCCGATCGATACACATTTTAATCTGCTTAAAATTCTCTGCTTTTCAGATTGCCCACATTTTCATCTTTTCCATTCATTCAAATTGTACATTCCTCGAAAAACTGCGCTTTAAATCTTCAATTACATTTCTAATTAAGTGAAAATCCGTGAAAATCTTAATTCGTCAATCTCTGGACGATTAATATTTCGATTTTCCACGATCCTGAAGTTTCCATCGTTGGAATGCAACGAAATTCTGTCATTTCGTTAGCAGAGCCAATAATTGTTATTGAATATTTGGTCCGGCCAATAAAACGATTCTCTCTTGCGACCAGAAAACTCAATCGACTCAAAAACCTGCCACCATTTTTAAAATTCAATAAATAATCAATAGAAAAAAACGTTTTTCGTTGATTCTCAAAGTTGCAAACTTCAGAGTCATAATTGCGAATTCAGTCCATTATTTTTTCATCCAGTATATAAAAATTTTATCAATTATAGATCGTCAAAAAAACTTGATCCACTTGTAGAAATATCTGAAAAGTTTAGACAAGTTCTACGATGTTTTCATCAATAGGAATCACTGTTACGGTTAATCGTCTGAATAACAATGATGCTTATTGCATAGATCGCGATATTGTTTGAAATGTGATTGCAAATTTATTCAAATCGTTCCTCGACCCAGCATACAAGAAAGCTTGGTCCGTATTGTCGGTAGAATTCTCGATGTCCTTGGCTAGAAATCGCAACAGAGTGCAGCATAATGGGAAATAATGCAAAGTGTGTGATTGGTTGCAGACAAGAATAGACGGATGACATGGAAGGCTCGCGAGAATGAGAGAAGCATCGAAAATGATTGGGAACGTGATTACATTTGCAGTGTGGCGGGTATTTTGGATATTCGGCGAAAGATGAAAGGAACTGGTCAAAAATGGCAACTGCATGTCGAAGCCAAAAAGCGAATGGCCATCGGTGTCCGAAAATAGTTTTGGTGCAATGAAAATTTCATCACCGTTTGAAAAAGCCGAGTGTCGCGCTTTGGTACGCGGAAGGACGACGACATTGCTCGCTGGTGTACGTGTCCGATATTGCGAATGGCGGACACTGACTAAGAATATGAATGTAAACATATGAAGTCATGGAATGATTGCCATAGTGCAAAAATAATGCTGCGACATATCGGCGATAAAAAATGAGACGAGAAATAAAATTGCGGATGCGTCGCGTCACCCATTTCGCCTTAAAAGTCCTGCCGAATTGTCGATTTATAACGGACGCTCATGCTCCTCCTTCGCCATTTGTTCAGTCTCGTTTATTTCTTCGTATACTTGTCCCGCAAATCTATTTCGAATTATATGCACGTCGCTGTATTTAGGTGCGTGTATGATGTCAGCCACGTGTCATCGTCACCGAAAAAACATATGACCGCGATGTCACATATAAGACCACACCATGAGACGAGGGGAATTTTATTTTAGCCTGGCAATGCTGCATGTGTGACTTCATCAGCGGGATTAGCCGCACGTACACGCGTGAATTAGGATCCTGAGGAATAATTTGGAAACCGTTTATTACAATATGCAATTGGGAATGTTGGCGACGCATCGAGAGTCTTAAGGAGGTTCCGTTAGTAGAGCGATAATTAGATTTAAATCTGAAAACGAAATATCTTGTTATTTAGGCAGCAAACTTCAATCTCTTTCAAAATTATGACGTTGAAGTTTGCATCGTTGCAATGCAACGAAATTCATTCATTTTGTGGCAAAACTCTTGATAAAAATGTACAATGTTATTACAATGATAAAACGATCCATTTTTGCGGCCCAACAAGTATATAAACTCGAAAAATTTCGATGTTTTATAAAATTTAACAAATTATCAATAAAAATAAGTATTTTTCGTTGCATTCCAACGTTCCGAACTTCAACCTCATTCAAAATCATCCTAGGTCAACCAAGTTTTACTCCATATTTTCCAAGTCGAAAGTCACTTGATTCAACATTGGCTTTACGCAAATTTCTCACACTTATGAAATCAGAAAAATATTAAAAATACTTCCCGATTAGATATAAAACGCGTATTAAAATCTCAATTTACAAAAAAAACTCCAAGGGTTCCGAATCAATAAAAAAATAGTGGGGTCAACGAATGTTTGGAGAAGATATTTCTAGTTAAAATCGACAGAATGCTCGAAACATCTCATTTTTTAGGAGTTTGGCAACGAATCGCTTGCTAAACGAGAGCAGATCGTAATTTTTTTTGGGAATTGTGCCTAACTTCATTCGTTATTCCCTGCGCCATAACGGAACCTCCTTAACGCAGCACTCGTGAACTCAAAACGGAGTAAAAGAAAAAAACGCGATGTCGAAGTTCGCAAAGTTGGAATGTAACGAGTTCCTAGTTCCAGAGAAATCCACGTTATAAATTTTGCTTAATTCGTCAGCTGATAAATGAAAAATTTGAAAAAGTAGGCACGTAATCTCCGGAGCTGTAAAAAAATGGAGTTCTTGTCTATTGTAAAGAAAATATATTCATTTTTGCAGGATTAGAGATAAGCCTATCATCTTGTGGAGTCCAAACTTTACGACTTTTTAACCCCCCCACCATAAACGAAACGAGGCTCCCAGAGATTATTATGTATTTTTATTTCCAACCAAGCCTTATGGTCTTCGGAGATTATTCTACTAGCTGTAAAAAGCATTAAAAAAAGGTATGAAGAAATTTATGCACCGTGTACTCTTGGTCGGTGCGTCAAACGGTGAATGATTTATAGGAGCAAACCCCTTAAATCGTTTTCTGAAAAACACACCAACAATTTGATTTAAAAAAAAAAGATACATTTACGATGACGAGGAATCGATCCTGCTCTTCGTTTTCCATGGCACTGAAGTTTGCAACGTTGAGGTGCAACGAAAAATACGATTTTCTATTAATTGTTTGTTTCAATAACAAAAACCATGAAAATTTTTGTGCCGATTTTGTTTTTAGATCCTAAAAAAATCGTTTCAGTGTCCTAACAAAATATTGAATAAGAATCACGAGCTCTGCTCAAGAAAAAACCGAATTTCGTTGCATTCCAACGATGCAAACTTCGTCGTTTTCCTCGAACATTTTCCAACAGCATTTTAACGTCTTTCGAGAAATATTAATCATCGAGGAATCATTGTTTATTCAACCAGAGGAATGTATAAACATCATTCAAACAGGAAACCACTTTATTATCCATTTAATTGTCTAATGACGCATCATCAAGTGCTGCACATTTTGAAAAACTGTTCTACACATTCGTAACGTTAAAAAACTGTGTCACGTCGAAAATTTCATCAATTTTTATTGTTCCTCCCCCACGTGTAAATTAATACCTAGGGAAAAAGAAAAAATTGGCGTTTTTGATTGGTCGTAACGAGAAGCTCGGAATAATTGTCGTGGAAATCAAAATTCCTCAGTGTTTACTGATGCTGAAGTTTGCAACGTTGGAATGCATCGAAAAATATCGAATTTTATTGAAGATTCGTTCAATTTTCAATGTCGTCCAAATTTTTCGAGCCGATATGCTTTTAGAATGGCAAAAATGGATCATTTTATCATCGTAATTACATTCTGCATTTGGATAATTATTTTTGTCGATAATAAAAATGAATTTCGTTGCATTCCAACGATGCAAACTTCAGAGTCATCAGTATTTATACGAATCTTTCGTCCCTCGCGACGAAGAATTGGTGCTGGACAAAAACCATGAGCAATCTTATATTTTTCTAGTGCCATGCACACGTATATAAGGACGTCCTTGATACTTATCGATCGTATCTTTCGTCAGCACATTATCGTACTCGAAGAGATTCGTCCAAGTATTGTATATACGAATATTCGTAGTTATGTGTGTGAAAAAAAAAATATGAGCACGTCAATGCATCTTGTGACAAGTTTTGGGGGAGGAAGCTGGGCGGCGTCGGGTTTTCTGTTATACACAAATGTCTCTGGTGTGGCGGAGCATTAGGTCATCAATCTGAAATATTTCTCATGGTCTTGCTCACTCGTGTACGTTGCAATGTGTGTTTCTGTATGGAACGTATACACAAAAGCCATAAGATGGATGAAACTAAGAGGAAAAAGGGGTCGAAGCCTCGTACAAGTTTCCGCTTTGGATCATTCGGTTATGCCCTTAAGCCTGTAACGAGTTGATATACAGCGTGACGAATAACGAATAAAAGAAAGAAAGGAGCGAGAAAGAGAGAGAAAAAATGACGTCATGTCTCGCATTCTCTCACGCGTTAAGGGTTATTATTGCCAGGCTGGACGCGCACTCTTATTCCCGAAGCTTCTCGTCGTGCAGGCTCGTCGTAAGACGAGACGTGCGCGTTTCGTTGTATTTCTCGCGAGCTGCATATATATACAGAGTCCTAAAAGTCAAGATCGACGTTCAGAGGGTCGAAAGATCCCGTCAAGTTCCGAAGAGTCTTTCGATATTGATCTTTCCGTTCAGCCGTTGATGAGTTATTGATTAATTAGGCAATAGCCAAACTTTTGCGATACGTCTGCCACGCCTATTTTTTCTTTTTGCACGCAACTCATTGGCTCGCGCTAATAAATTAAGGATCTCGGCAACGGTGTGGCTCCGAGGAAATCGCTCGAGGAATTCTTCTTCTCGATATTTCATGAGGCTGAAGTTTGCAACATTGGAATGTAACGGAAATTATGTATTTTTATTGATAATTTGTTTAATTTGATAAAACATCGAAATCTTTCGAGTTTATATACTTGCTAGGCCGCAAAAATCGATCGCCTTATCATTGTAATAACATTGTACATTTTTGTTAAGAGTTTTGTCACAAAATGAATGAATTTCGTTGCATTCCAACGATGCAAACTTCAATGTCATGATATTTCGAGATATGCGATTATTCGAAGCTGCGGATGAATGTTTGGGGCAAACCGTATTTTTTCGATACAAAATCAAACCCTTTTGATGATCCTGAAGTTTGCATCGTTGGAATGCAACGAAATTCTGTTATTTCTTCAGCAGAGCCAATAATTATTATTGAATATTTGCTCCGGCCAATAAAACGATTCTCTCTTGCGACCTAAAAACTCAATCGACTCAAAAATTGCTACGATCTTCAAAATTCAATAAATAATCAACAGAAAAATGTTTTTCGGTGAATCTCAACGTTGCCAGAATGACGATGAACTGCAATGAAAAATCCATGCTCTATGAATATTTCCTTGAACTTCAAAAACCATGACGATTTTCGTAGCGATTTTGGGTTTTGGTCCTGAAAAAATATCGTTTTATTGACCTGATCAAATATTTAATGAGAATCTCGAGATCTGCTGAAGAAAAAACGGAATTTCGTTGCATTCCAACGATGCAAACTTCAACATCGTACTTCAGAGTCATCCCTTTTGTCCTTCGGAATCTCGCTGTACCCTGTCAATTCTTATTCTTTTGCACTGAAGTGTGGGCGTTGGGCATAGCGAGAAAGGCGTACGCGTAATCATCGCTCGCGTCCGTAACAATAACGAGAGCGAACCTCAGACTGTGGGAGTGCCATTGACCGAATCGACCCGAACGAGACGCAACACACCCTAAAAAACGCTCCATGCACTCTCTCTCTCGTTTTCTTTTTATTCTTCTCTTCGATATGTACTTTCGTGAAGTTGCTGCGTTTAATTCTTGCACCGCGTGTATCGCGTTTCAAATGGCAACTCGAAAGGGAATGCGACAACTGGTGTTCCCGAGGATAAACATCCGAGTACATGGAATGGCGGAACCCGCAAGTATATACGGGCATCTGGATTCACGTGACTCGGTGGTTTGCACAAAATTTTATTTTTTATTTCAAATGAAACGAAGGCAAACGAATCTGCAATGTGCATCGGGCACTTTTTTTTCTTCTGATTCTTATCTTTCATTTTGAATTCAACTATTCGCGGTTCTCGAGTTAAGAAAATTCTTTTGGCATTAGAAAGTATCGTATCCAAGATTATCTTCCCTCGAGTTCGCGTTTTTACTCCTTTTGCCTTACACCGCGCGAGATCTCCGAAACAGAGAGTCGAGGGGAGAAGGTTTCCTCTGAGTCATGCCAATTTCGCTGGAATCACATTTGTCCCGTTGTTTCAAAAAGAAATGGTGTCGAGCTTAGTCGCCAGATTTACTATTTTTATCAATCTCGTTCGATTCGCTCGATTACACGCGATCGAACAAACGTCATTGGAAAAACAAACTGTCCGTTATTTCTATAACGATCGATGGTGCGAAAATAAATTTCGAAAAATACTCAGCAGGTTTCCTTTGATGTTGCAAATATTTTTGAAAATCACGAGGATCATTGGCAAACCGCAGAAATTGTTATTCCGAATGATCTATTATTGAGGCGGTTTACATGTGCGAAAATAACTGCGAAAACGAGAGGGACACAGCCCAAAGGGAATAACTAAGAAAATGACGAGAGATGAGCATTGGCAGAGTGCCAAACGAGTGTGAACTAACTTGGAACTTGCAAGAGTTCCTACTCCAGTTGAAAACATGGAAACTGTAACCAACCTGATCCAAGTATTTCATCCCTGCGCCAATATAACGCAAAAAGTTTTCATTTCAAACGACAAAATCATCGAAAATTCAGCATCAGGAAAAATTTTTCCATTATTTTTTAAAACGATCGTTATTCCAATTAAAATAAAAAGTTCATTCTTTGAATTGTTCTATTTATATTAATATTTTATAATATTAATATATTATATATTACATTATAATTAAATTAATTAATTAATAATAATATAATTAATTAATATAATATTAATATGAATTTATTTAAAAAATAAAAATAAAAATGAAATGAAAACAAAAAAAATATCTAAAAAATAAAAATAAAAAAGCCCTTCTTCTAAATAATTACCAGATAAAACGTAAATGAAGAAAATTGAAACTCAAAATTTCGATTTATAGCTGCAAATAATCAATAAGTGATTCACGGAGTCAAGAAACTTTGTAAATATACGCGATAATTATTCACGGAGGTGATTAGCACGAAATCATTCATAATGACGATTCGTTCGAACTTTTACTCGAGGCTAACGATCAATTGGTCGTAACGAGCGAACGTTGCGGCTGTTTCGAGTGGTTAGAGTCACGCAGCTTGTAATATCAAATCAATTCGATTCTGAGAGAGAGAAAAAGGGTAGTAAAAAAAAATGGAAACGGTAAAAATGAGTGAGGATGAATGGAGAATAAATGAGGCGTTTACAATTACAAACGGTTATGTCGGACAAGTGGTAGCAACTCGACAATGTGTGTGATGTTTTTTTCACAAAGTGTCCTGAGAAGGAGTCGACGAAGCTACCGGTTCATATGCAAGTCTTACATCGTCCTCTTACTATCGGAGAACAATGAACCTGCCTGGAAAAACTGTTCGTGCTAACCGGTCACGTACCCATTTAACCCCATCCACGTACCGCATGGGGGATCTAATACGATGCCTTCTTTGGGGACAATGATTCTAAGAAGGTGAAAAAAAGAAAAAATGTATTCTCCTGGCCACCGAGAAACAGATATGCATCCGAAATATCCTCCGTCTTTTTCTTCTCAATCGCATTCCGACAGGAAACTGCTGCAAATTTTTATTCTCCTCGAAATTTCACAAAAACCCATGACTCGTGGTTCGAAATATTTTTCGCGTCAAACTCCTCGACACATTTTCCAAATCGTCCAATACAATCGTTAATCTTTCTTTTCTCAATGATCGTCACAAATTAATTATAGACAATCGTTGCATCGATGATCAATGACGAGCAATTAAAGAATTTATGATCCTGAAGTTTGCATCGTTGGAATGCAACGAAATTCTGTTATTTCTCCAGCAGAGCCAATAATTATTATTCAATATTTGGTCTGGCCACTAAAACGATTCTCTCTTGCGACCAAAAAACTCAATCGACTCAAAAAATTGCCACGATTTTCACAATTCAATAAATAATCAATAGAAAAAATGTTTTTCGGTGAATCTCAACGTTGCAAACTTCAGAGTCATAAGAATTTAATCATTCCATGAAAAACCAAAGAGAATACAATTTCCTTTGAAGGAAATACGAACTTGAAATGATCGCACATTCGGATGACCTCCACTGATTATTTCTTCCCCTTCTATTCAATCGTTCTGCGGCTTTGTAATTTTAATTGAATTCTATTATTCATTGATCGTTAACTCTTACAAATGATTTTCTATGGATGTTATGGGAGGCTCGACACGTGTCTTATAATTTTATGATCGATCTTTAGGGACTGGCGAGCGAATAACATTGAACAAGAGAAAACATTTCCTCGTCTTAATATAAAAGAAGTTCATGCTGAAATAAAAATAAAAAATAAAAAATTACTTGAATCGAAAACGTGAGATTTTCTTTCGGGGTCAGCGCGTAAGTAATAAAAGTTCTCGTAAGTAATAATCGAGTGCTTTTGTCCGGGAACTCGATACGCCAGCGTCCGAGACGCTGGAGCATAACCATGACGTGGTTGTTGTACTTAATTGTATAAACAACGGTGCGCGGTGTGACGATGAAAAAGGTTCCGAGAAACGTGTATGAAATCTACCAGGAGAAACGTTATAATCGTGAGATTTGTTTATTCCATTGGGCAAAACGTTTTCGGGGAAGAAAAAAAGTGTAAAAGAATTTTCCAGCTGCATTGCAACGTTGCAAGAAGTTTGCAACGTTGAGGTGCAACGAAAAATACGTTTTTGTATTAATTGTTGGTTTCAACAACAAAAATCATGAAAATTTTCGAGCTGATTTTGTCTTTGGATCCTAAAAAAGTCGTTTTATTATCCTAACAAAATATTGAATAAGAATCACGAGCTGTGCTCAAGGAAAAACCGAATTTCGTTGCACTCGAACGATGCAATCTTCAGCATCGTGTTGGCAAAGAATGTTTTCAATGCTAAATTGAAACGACCGTGGAATTCTTGAATGTATTGTGAAAGTCGGTGTCATTGATATTCTCCATTCTGCGTCATTGATGTCCACGCGGAGTTAGCAACTCGCAAAGAGAGAAAATATAAATTGAAAGAAAAACAAGAAAACAGCAAGCTGGTGTGGTTGGAATCATCCACGAGCATTTTATTGTCACGACTGAATTATTGCCTCAATTGATGAGTCACTGCTGGTGTATACGACGCGACTGCTTTGAGCTCGAACGAGCCTCCCTTCGTTCCACAAGTCGGTCAAACACACAAGACCGAACAGCTCCGGTGGTCGTGAATAGAATTAATTGAAGAATACGGTGTATGTATACAGGGTTGCTCCGAAAGTCGCTTCGGAGCCTCGAGGAATCGTTGAATTTCGAGATTCCGAAGAGAAAAGTTCTTGAGCAATTTTCTCCGGGACGCATCGTTCTCCGAGAAATTAATTCATCAACAAGGACCAATCAGACGCGTCGATGAGTGTAATTGGGCGTGACAAGCCCTCGCGCAAGCCGGTAGACTGAGCGCGAGAACCGTCGGAGCTTTCCCCACTTCATGATCATTCGTCAGTCCTCTAGATTAATCGCCACCAATTAATTAATATCTCATCGACGTTTCGCCCACAAGAAAATCGCTCGAGATGATTCTCTCCAAAAATACATCGATCCTCGACCCTCCAAGACTTCAGGATACGATTTTCAGGACCCTCGCTATATTTACTCTCGTATTAATACGGAACTTTCGTGACACTGAGATATTTCCAAGTGGCACGTGCAGAAAGGAGCACGGTAACCCTTCGTCTTTGTAATAAATACAATGCTCCCGAAAAAAGGTGTCGAGTACCTACACAGCCTTTTTTACGGCTTCGGTAACGAAGGATTTCTTTCCTTTTTTTTATTTTGTAATATATACAACTAACTGTTTAGTCTGCTAGAAGAAACGAGATCCATAACGCTGTCACGGGATACTTTCTACAAAGAATGTAACGAGAGGGCGGCCAAACATCTAAAAAGCCCGGTCAAACGTGAAACTCTGATTCTTCGTGCCCTGAGCTTTGTAAAATACACGCGAGTAATACGCGAATGAGGTTTTGTTTCTCAAAAACATAAAATGAAGATGAAGAAATTGAAATTTCACGATATTGAAGTTTGCATCGTTGGAGTCGAACGAAAAATATTCGATGCATTCACAATTTTTAAGGTTTTCGGAATCTCCTCAATTTTTTTTTGGAAATTCAGTTTTTCCTGTGCAAATAATCGTCACAGACGGACATCGCATGAAAATTGTTGGGATTGCTTCAAAAAATGAGTCTGAAGTTTGCAACGTTGAGATTCAACGAAAAACATTTTTTCTGTCGATTATTTATTGAATTTTGAAAATCGTGGCAATTTTTTAAGTCGATTGAGTTTTTTGGTCGCAAGAGAGAATCGTTTTATTGGCCGGACCAGATTTTCAATAATAATTATCGGCTCTGCTGGAGAAATAACAGAATTTCGTTGCATTCCAACGATGGAAACTTCAACGTCATGAAATTTCTACGATCACAAAGAATTACGCTGATCGCGTGACAATGAAACTACAACAAAAAATCTTTGAAGAATAAATTACCGTTAAACGGATAACATTACCGGTTTGGATATCGTAATGTACCCTGAGCTGGTGCCCTTAGCCGTAATACGACACTCCGAGAGCGCGAAGACCCTGCTCCGAGTGAGAGATTTCGCGTAATCAAATATTTGATCGATTTTTCAAATTTTTCCAATCAAAGATTATCAATTTATAATTAATTACTAATTCGCACCAGAAAATTGATGAATAATGGATCATTTTTGGAAACATCCCAATGGGCAGATGACTTTGTAGAATTTTTGTCCTGCTCGCGTACAAAAAGTGTATACGTCGTTCATTCAATTATTTGCCCTGACTGACAAACCGACCGAATTGAAATGTTCCATTCGTTGAAGATAATTGGAGCTCGTAATTGCTCGTCAAATATTATTCTGTGAGTCACATGGACAAAGAGCGAACGAAAGTACGCTCAATTCGTCAATTGAATTGCATCTCTTTAATGCGCGTACAGCAATGATGACGCTTGCATTCGTAATGCTGAACTCCCCGAGTATACGGAGAGACCAGGAGCTTCGACGATTCGTTACGTAAGTGAAAAAAAAGCCGTGTGTGTTGTTTGTAAAACGAGGATTCTTGACCACTCATTTTCACGACGTCTATATCTTTGGCTGTGATGTCATCGTTGTATCATTTAAGGTCGCTAACTTATGGTTAACGTTAATTGCAACATCACGTACTTCATTTGCATCAGTAATTAATACTCCTACAAAAGTTATGAGGATATTTGTTCCCCCATCACTATTTCCCATACGTAATCATTCCACCCGCTGATCAATAATTGTTATGAATTATTCTCCATTATCCAGTTATTCTCGCGTTTCTCAGTCCAGTGTGATTTTCAGAAAATCGATAAACAACAATTATGAATGTGCTCTCAATTGCTCAATGATTGCAACTCCCATTTCGATTTTTTTCTCCAATCAATTTACGAATAAATTAGAATTAATCAATTAAAACAAATTAATAAAATTAAAAATTGAATTAAATTTAATTTAATTAAAAAATTTAATTAAAAAACAAATTAATGAAATTAAAAATCGATGAACAACAATTATGAATGCTCTCAATTGCTAAATGATTGCAACTCCCATTTCGATTTTTTTCTCCAATCAATTTACGAACAAATTAAATTAAAAAAAATAAAAATAACAAAAAAATTCATAATTCAAATGAATTAAAATAGATAAATAGAATGACTTTGAAGTTTGCAACGTTGAGATTCAACGAAAAACATTTTTTCTATTGATTATTTATTGAATTTTGAAAGTCGTGACAATTTTTTGAGCCGATTGAGTTTTTTGGTCGCAAGAGAGAATCGTTTTATTGGCCGGACCAAATATTGAATAATAATTATTGGCTCTGCCGAAGGAATAACAGAATTTCGTTGCATTCCAACGATGGAAACTTCAGGATCATGAAATAGAAAGAAAAACTCAACCTCACGAAACTCACGGGAATATTTTTCGATATATTCATCGAAACTTGTTCTTTTTCTCTTTTAATCGTTCTTTTTGTTTCCTTGTAGGAAGAATTATTAATTTTGAGCACAACTGCTATTTTTAGGAGGGGAAATTACCCACAGACATTTTTCCCAGGTTCGACTATTGTACGGGGTAATAAAACTATTACACGAGCCACTGCTCCAAGCCAGACGCGACCATAAACGTAACCCGACTAACTGGTCACTCAATTCTCACAAGTATATACACACGGAAGCTCAGATCGTTCGATGGAACGATGGAGTTCGAAGTATCAAAGGATTGTCAGTACGAAATGCCAGAGCAAAGTCGTTGTACCGTTGTTGACGAAGAAATCGACACTCGATCTTTTATTTATTCTTTTTCATCCGTGACCTATTGCAACGCAGATCGCAATAATTTAAGGATCTTTCACACACACTCAAATCCCTCAAACCCATAAAACTTTCTCGTCGCTAAGTCGGCGATGAAAAATTAAGAGAGCTATCGAATTACGTGACAGATTCATCACTCGATTTTATTACTCTTCACGTTTTTTATCGGGTCGGAAAACGCTTTGAAATTTTCACAATTTTTATTCTCGTTTCGGCGTTATGGGGACAAATGCCATGGAAAAATGTCCCATAAAATTTTAATATTTTTCTATTTCGAGAAAAATCGTCGTTTTTTTTTATTTTTCAAATAATTATGAAAAAAAACCTGAAAACGCATCGAGTTTTCATTCGAGTCAACGACCGAATTGCGATTTTTTTTCTCCCATTCTCATTAGCGTTTTCTTCACTCATACGATCAACCATTGGCTCAAATTGACAAAACGACGGTCGTGCCTAGTTCGTCTATATATATACATTCAAATGAGACTCGTCTGATTTGAAATCTGTGTATTTCGAACTTTGCTTGACCCCGAGTTTCGGGTTTCAGGAAGCTCGTCATTAATCATATGAAAACTCAGACCTTTTTACAAAACGATATCTTTTTTTCATCACCCCATCGTGACACGATGTAGTGACACGATAAACGTCCAACAAAATCGAATCTTTTTAATGTCAACTGTCTGGAAGTCAATTAATTTTGATAAACGATCATTTTTAAACAGAAAAATATTAATAGTTACTTTTCACACGTTCAAACTTGACGTTATTGATTATCAAAAATAATTAGATTGATTAATTATCATCGATTTTCCAAAGCCACGAGCTTATTTGTTGCATTTCATGATTTATGATGCTGAAGCTTGCAACGTTGGAATGCATCGAAAAATATTTAATTTTATTGAAGATTCGTTCAATTTTCAATGACATCCAAATTTTTCGAGACGATATGCTTTTCGAATGGCAAAAATTGATCATTTTATCATCGTAATTACATTCTGCATTTGAATAAATATTTTTGTCAAAGATAAAAATGAATTCCGTTGCATTCCAACGATGCAAACTTCAGAGTGATTATGATTCGAAATAATCGTATGAAAATCCCGAGCCAATTTATCGATTAACAAAAATCAGTAACGATGCGCAATAACCATAAAATAATCGGCAAAACGGCCATAAAATATCGAACTTTGTAGCCTCGACATTTGATACGAGAGCTAATAGATCGAGGTGCTAATTGAAATTCGTAATAAACTGATGAAATTTACTATTTACTAATTAAGCTGGTGGCGAATGATGAGGGAAGAGAAAATCGTGGGATTTTTTGATCAAATAATTTAAATCTTTTTGGCCGAACTCAATTATGCAATTTTCTCTATTTTATAGAAAGAAAAAAAGAAGAAAATGGACCGGTAATTATTTCTCAAGCGTTTACGTATTCGTTTGCACATGACACGAAGGGATTCCGGTAGTTTAATTAATAGTTTCCGCTAGTTGCGTTGAAAATGTTCCATTGTCACGGGAAACGTTATTGCGAAAGAAAAAACGAGATAGAGAGCGAGAGGGAAGAGAGCCGTTGAATGACCGTGATGACAAAATGACTCTATGATCATTGTGCGCGCTTTGCGCTAATTCAACCGCAGGAGGAAGTTGCCCTTTCATTTGTACAATAGAAAAGCGCTCGCGTTCGAGTGCTCTTAAATAGTTTTGAGACACGGCTCGTTACACGAACAAACAGTAGCTGAAATAGCACTTGCGTTTCGTCGAGAAATGACGATATTAATTCGCAAAAAAATTAATCGCGGAGGCCTCGTAATTTCTGTTGCAAAATAATAAAAAAAAACGAATTTTTATTCACTAAATAATTCAATTCCAACTTCACGACGTTTCTTCGAACTTCCAAAATGGTCCAGTGACTTTTTTTATTTTGAAATGACCAAAAAAAATGACTCTGAAGTTTGCAACGTTGAAATTCAACGAAAAACATTTTTTCTATTGATTATTTATTGAATTTTGAAAATCGTGGCAATTTTTCGAGTCGATTGAGTTTTTTGGTCGCGAGAGAGAATCGTTTTATTGGCCGGACCAAATATTCAATAATAATTATTGGCTCTGCTGAAGAAATAACAGAATTTCGTTGCATTCCAACGATGGAAACTTCAGGATCATAAAAAAAATCGTCGAAATCAGCCTCGAAATAATTTCGGATTGCCAAAAATGACGAATCGTGATTTTCACCACGCGAAACTATTCGTCGTCGCTCCCAATTACGTTAGTCATATTATTCAGATTCAAAATAAAATGTTTGCTTCATCCTCGACTGGTAATACACGTGTAAACCGTACCATGATTTTATGCTAACTCGCGAGCGACAAATATTTACTGAAGAATGACGTTTCTTGAGCAAGCTTTGCTCATTGACTCGTGTTTTCGGGGGAACGCGTCTTGCCAAAAACGGCGCGACTGTTTGACGAAATTGGAGAGCTGATTAAATAATATGTATTTAAAGAAGAATGAGCAAAAAAAAGGAATATGGCAGTGAGTGTGAGTCAACCATTTTATTGGCACAATTGTAGTGCTTCGCGCGCGGAATGGTCAAGGCGAATAATCGTTTCGAGAGAAGGAATGCACAGCGATGATCACATCATTGTCCTCTGACCACATGGCCAACTTTCGCTTATTTTGCTCCCCTTCAACGTCTCTCCTTTGCATCTCGCCATCCGATTTATTTCAATGTCAATTTTTCCGAACTTTCCAAGTTCCCAGAAATTAGAACGAATAATCGAAATTGATGAACCGGAAATTATGAATTCGAAACCCAAAATTTCCGGAAATTATGAATTGAAAATCTAAAATTTCCGGCTACGGACTCGTTAAGATTCGAGGTAAATTCTCCAACTGAGGGAAAACTCTTGATCGAAAAGGGCAGCAACCCTGAGTTTGCATCGTTGAAATGCAACGAAATTCATTTTTATCTTTGACAAAAATAACTATTCAAATGCAGACTGTAATTACGATGATAAAATGATCAATTTTTGCCATTCGAAAAGCATATCGGCTCGAAAAATTTGGATGACATTGAGAATTGAACGAATCTTCAATAAAATCAAATATTTTTCGATGCATTCCCAACGTTGCAAACTTCAGCATCATAAATCATGAAATGCATCAATTAAACTCGTGGTTTTGGAAAATCGATGATAATTAATCAATCTACAACCTGACGACGATCTTTATAGAACCTGGTCAATCTCTGCGCTGGTCGCGATCTTTTGATTTCGCAGCTGAAACCGATTTGAAATAAGCGAACAAAATCAATTCGAGAGTTTACAAAGTCTTTGCTTTCACCTGTGACCCTTTGGTCGTGAGTTGAATAATTCAATTTATATTTGTTGCTATTGCACAACATTTTTATCATCGTAGGCATTGGTGCGCTGACGTAATCGTTTCAGTCGACTGGGTGACGTTATCTATGGACTTGTTGGTCGGCGGAATTGCCACCTAAGTAAACTTTCAATATGTCAAGACTTTCCGCAGCGTGAGCCGCTTTTCGTGGCGTTTCTTTCCTCCCGATATCCGGTAGAAAGGAAAGAATTTTGTTGAGTACAGCATGAAATGGTTGTTTAACAAATTACAAGGCTCACTATAAATGTCGTAAACAATTAACAGCCTCAGCCGATCGATCATCGAGACAAATTTGAAGAAATTTCGTAACACGCCGTGTTCGTCAATTTGTTTTTTATTTCCCGAATCAATTTGAACGAATTAACAAACAAAAAATGTGACAAGGAAAAAAAAAGATTCGTCTTACACGTGTGGATTTTAAAGAAAAGGAACGTCGAACTCGTAGTGCTTAATATTTCAAATAATCAATCATAAGTAGTCAGAATTGAGAATAGAAAATTCGTTTTCTCTCGGAACGTATACAGAATATGTTCACGTTGCTTTATTACAAGGAGTGAAACTCTCTCGAGGCTGGGAGCATCGGAGTTTCTTGTATAAATACTTGAGTACTCGAGGAACCCGCGCCGGATCTCATCTTGACTACAGATTAGAGAGAAGGCCTGTGTTAAAGTTTTGGGCCGCCCACGAGTTTTTATTTTCTTCGTCACTCGGCCTAATAGAATTATTTTTTAGGCTGTTTGAGCCTGTTGTGTTTTTCTTTCTGCCGGTGATATTGGCTGCGAGTGTTTTTCTATTCAGGGACGTTAAACACTGCAAATACGGTTTGTTTAAAAAAAAAAGCATAATTGAAAACGAGAATATGGAAAATTACGTGAAAATCGAGTTTTTGACCATGTTGGATTTTTTTTTTTTAAATCCATGAAAATTTTCGTAAAGATGAAAAATTGTGATGCTGTTTGAATTTTATTTCATTGATTTTTATGACTCTGAAGTTTGCAACGTTGAGATTCACCGAAAAACATTTTTTCTATTGATTATTTATTGAATTTTAAAAATCGTGGCAATTTTTTGAGTCGATTGAGTTTTTTGGTCGAAAGAGAGAATCGTTTTATTGGCCGGACCAAATATTTAATAATAATTATTGGCTCTGCTGAAGAAATAACAGAATTTCGTTGCATTCCAACGATGGAAACTTCAGGATCTTGATTTTTATGATGGGAGTATTTTCTGAAATATTCTTCGGGGATTTTATTGGTTGCCAAGTCGCAGCGACATTCCTATGCACTCGGAGGTGCTTTGGCATTATTCACGAAAGAAATATTAAAATCTTGAAAAAGTACCAACATGTGGCGTTTAAGGGCGATAAATTCCCATAAGGGACGATGGGTTTAACCTTGAGAGTGCATGGTGACGTTTGCGAAGGGGAAACTGTCCGGATAACCCTCAACAAAATGACCATATTTTTTTGATGTTGAAATAAAAGGCGGAATAAAGCTGACGAGGCTTGGAGAGCACATGGATCAGCAAATTCTTCGGATTCGAGTATATAATTGTTTCTTTAAAGTTGTCACACAAATTCTCGAGTGGTTGATCGATGAATTGCTTGAGAAATACGTGGGAACTTATTCATTGTCCGCAGCAGGGACAAGATTCTCTCTTTGTCGTTGCATCGCTTTCTCCTTCTCTCTGCGAGGAATCTGCACGTTCCGGGAGAGTTGCACGAGACTAGGATCCGCGGCATCGATATGCGTGACTTGTACAAAGTGATTCAAAAATTGGGACCGCGGGCTTGGAAAGATCGTGACATTCCGGAGAGAAAAGTTCTTTGTCGTTTTTTTCTATGATGCATCGTTCGGGCGGTACCGAGGAGCGAAGTTGCGGCCAATGCGGCGCGGCCCTTGCCACGCCCATCTGTCCGCACCAGCCCTGCACATTGGTCCATCGCTAATGACGGAATATCTCATCAACGCTGCGTCCTAGACGAAAATTCCCGGAGACATTTCTCTTCGAAATGGGACAATTTAACTAGCTCCGGGAGTGCCGATCGGTTTTGAGACGTTCTGTACGTATTGAGGGACGTATCGACGACAAATATCGTCACGGAGTCGTCGTCGCGACGCTTTTCATGCTCCTCGTGCGTTTGCCGGTGCTGCTGATGCTGCTACGAGCCGAGACACGAGCTATAAGTTCCTAATACACATACATCTATATGCGCGCCTGCATCTCGTACACTCGTACGAGAGAGAGAGTTCATTGACCGCCAACGACGCCGGACCTCCGTGAGGAACAAAGTCTCGTGTTCAAAGCCTCGCCTAATCCAGTGGGCGTTTAGCTTTTTTTCCTCTTTCCACTTTTTCACGTGAAAACGGACGCACAATATATTTCTATATACTGTGCTCGCCAGAGACACTTGTCCCATATTGAAAGCCTGAAACGGAACTATGCTCCGCTCGACGAATTAATTCTACAGCCTTGCTATTTAAAACACTGGAGTAGCTCAAGGTAGTATGTATATAAAGTTTATATACCCCAGTCAGCGACGCCGGAAGGTTGTGCACACTCAGAGAAATTTTTGGTTCAGATTACCATATTTAGGTGACAATAATACAATTAAATTATTATACAAATACAGTATAGTATAATCAACTATAATATAGTTGTGCTGACAATTTTTTATGGTAAATTTCACCATAGAGCGTCTAATAATACGTGTATTGTATCGAGAACCAGTGTCTTTTCTCTCAGTGCAATCATCCACGGAAGCATATTAACTCAGCGATCAGCTTTTTTATGACTCTGAAGTTTGCAACGTTGAGATTCAACGAAAAACATATTTTCTATTAATTATTTATTGAATTTTGAAAGTCGTAACAATTTTTTGAGTCGATTGAGTTTTTTGGTCCCAAGAGAGAATCTGCTGAAGAAAAAACAGAATTTCGTTGCATTCCAACGATGCAAACTTCAGGATTATGCTTTTTTGTCTTTCGTTATTTCAGGCTACTCGAGAATTTCGTTCATCGGACTTTTTTTTTCCTCCGAACATTAGCACCGATTTCATTCAATTTTTATGATTTTTTAATTTCACTTTCAATCATTTTTCTGCAAACGGAACGCGAAAAGATCGAAAATTGTCAGTGCGTTTTGTTTTTAGGCGACATTTTTTGAAATTCGGTATTTTTTTCCTTCTCGGTATGTTTTAGGAACGACGAAACCGCATCGGACAAAGTGCATAGGGAAAAATTATTATTAGATCACGATGGAATTCATCACAAAGGGAAAGCACGTATTCCCAGCCCACTGACTCCTCAAAAAGTCTCTCTCTCCTCCGTAGACTCTCTCCGAGTGTGTGAAACGCTCTCGTTTACCAAAATAGCGTCCGCGCATTTACGTGTGACGAGCGCGAGACTCCAAGATTTTCGTATATTTGCTCTATGCACGCGCGGCAGATGTGTTCTTCGCTAACGTGTATACACAGTCGGTATGAATCCTCGGATTGTTCACGCACTGCCCTATTTAATTTGAAAAAATGCAAACACACGACCGCAAAAGAAACAAATTTCCAAATCCACGACTGAAAATAGAATTTTTCTCGTTTTCGCCTTCCAATCGATCGTCCTAATTGAATATTTATGATCCTGAAGTTTGCATCGTTGGAATGTAACGAAATTCTGTTATTTCTTCAGCAGAGCCAATAATTATTATTCAATATTTGGTCGGGCCAATAAAACGATTCTCTCTTACGACCAAAAAACTCAATCGACTCAAAAAATTGCCACGATTTTCAAAATGCAATAAATAATTAATAGAAAAAATGTTTTTCGTTGAATCTCAACGTTGCAAACTTCAAAGTCATGAATATTTTCCATTCTGCTTTTCAGATAAACAAAATTGAAGCTTGTTTTGACCGAGACGAAATTCACACAGCCCAACAAATTTTCCGGCCGCCTACGTCATCGTGAGAAGCGTTTTATATATCCGCGAGCAAACGAGTGCATCTACGTAAATTATGCGGTGCACTTAGACCTTTAGGCGATAATGTAAATGGGAACATGTGAGTCTCTTACGACGAGGTCTCGTGTTACTCTCTCTCTTATGGACATTGACACATTTATTTCACTTTTTATGTGGGCAGAGATCGTCCACAAAGATGCGAGAAGCACGAGTAAAAATTGCACAACGATTCCAAGAAAAGCCAAAAAAAAACTCGATAAAATTCAATTGAATAAAATTTAAAAAACGTGGAAAATACTTCCATTCGAAATCCAAAGAAGATTTTAAACAAATCGACTCGCGTGGTTTTTCCGAATTTTTCGGCGATCCTCAAACGGGAAAATCATAAAAATGAATTGTCTGAAAAACCAAAGAGTTCCATCGACGAATGAAACGTTTTTATTGACTGTCGTATTGAATGCAGGTGCGCGGCACGTGTTGCCGGAAGTAAAGAAACAGCTTCGATGTCTGGTTTGGCTTTGAGCTTCGACTCCGTGCGCTCAAAACCTTAGAAATAATTTAACGATGGAAAAAAAAAGTGGATTCGTCCTTTAGGCAGCTGTGGCCTAATTTCTGATTGTTCGTAAGTGTAGGGCGCGCTCGTGTGGAGAAACGAGTATGTTTTTTGGCTTGAGTACTTCTATAAATATAACACACGTTGGTATATTTATTGAGTCGAGACTCGAGAGTATTCACGAGTGAAAATTCATCAATTAATCAAAATGTTATATTTATATGTACGTGAATTTTTGTATCCACTCTGCAGCATCCAAACTCTCTCATTCAGCTGTCCAATCAACAAATACCAATGAGTCTGAAGTTTGCAACGTTGAAATTCAGCGAAAAACAGAGAGAATCGTTTTATTGGCCGGACCAAATAATCAATAATAATTATTGGCTCTGCTGAAGAAATAACAGAATTTCGTTGCACTCCAACGATGCAATCTTCAGGATCATTAAATACCAACGACTTCATCAATGAAGCTTCAGTTATTTATTCATACGATTGTTTATTTATTTGTTTATTTTTATTTATCGGCGAGTGTTATCGCGAGACAACTTATCACACCCAGGAGGCGGTAGCGCGTCAGGGTTTCAATCATATAAATTATGCTCTTACGGGGTTACTTAACGCGATAATGATATACACGAGAAGGCCATCCGGTTTTTCATGGGCTGATCCAGAGCGTTCAAATATGTAGGCGTTTTCAAATAGAAATCGTAATGGCAATTTTCACTATCATTTGCATTTTTCAACATCGACTTTCGATATCGAAAAAGCGAAGAATTTTCGAGAAATTGAATTTTTTTCCTCATATTTACAGAAAGGAAGGAAAAAATATGATCCTGAAGTTTCCATCGTTGGAATGCAACGAAATTCTGTTATTTCTTCAGCAGAGCCAATAATTATTATTCAATATTTGATCCGGCCAATAAAACAATTCTCTCTTGCGACCAAAAAACTCAATCGACTCAAAAAATTGCCACGATTTTGAAAATTCAGTAAATAATCAATAGAAAAAATGTTTTTCGTTGAATCTCAACGTTGCAAACTTCAGAGTCATGGAAAAAATTGGATTTTCTTAAGGAAGTACTGTCGATACTGCAAGAGTCAAAGGGACACAACGTCATGTTTGACTCACGTAGTATTTAGAATAATCAACGTTGCGATGGAATGAGAGAGACAGAGGTTGTCTGTTTCACTCGAAAGGTGCGCAAAAGCTATGCGCAAAGACTGCCGGGTGACGGGTGCAAGTTTTTGGTTATGTGCGAATTGAAATGGAAAACGTTCAACAATAACAACACCACAAGATAATAACCAAATTTACCACTGGAAGGGAGAATGAGTGACGGGAAAAATGTACATTCTATTTTTTATACAAAATACAGCCAAAATATGCGATTCCATGTTTCTTCCATTTTCAAAGTTCGCGCGCATTGTAACCTTTCCGCGACGTTGGCACGTTACACTAATCTACGATATGAAAGTACATTTAGGATAGTTTTTTTGTTAATTACTATTGTCACATGCTCTCAACCTGCATTTTTAAGGATTCAAAATGTTCCTTATAATATTTCCTCTGATTCCACGCTTTTTTATTGAATTCTGAACGGTACTTTTTGTGAAATAATATGAAAACTGAGATTTCTCATAAGGCGCAACGTTAAATGTATGAAACTACCGATGCGAATATCTTTTTTCTGGTTCTCTGTGGCCTTTTGAAAATTGGACCGAGTCTTTTTCTTATCATAATCTACTACTGTACTAAATTTTATTTAATTCTGAACGGTAATTCTAAAACCGACAGTACTACCTTAATTCGACGATTTGGCAGTCAAATCCAATTTTCTAGAAGTGATTTTCCCCGGATGCGGTAGAAACACGAAAAATTTTATCATTTTGTTTCTATGATACGAAACTCGTGACTGTTTTATCTTGAAATAGTTGAATAGAGATATTGAAGAGCTGGGAATCTGATCGATGAGTTTTTCGTCACGTAAACACCTTTATGAGTTCGATGTGGAATAAAAAAAAAAAAACGAGGAACGAGTTTTATTCGTTGCTGACATAATTTCTCCTGACCCAGAAGCTAAACTGAAATATTCGATGAGTCGATTCGCTCCGAAACGTGCCTGCAGGCGATCAAAGTGGGAAGTTGCTTGTTTTCGTTTTTTTTTCTTTTATTCAAATAATCTGAGTGAATCACCGATGCGAGTGAAGAAAAAAACGAAAATTCGGAAGGCGACTAGGTCAAAAGATATTTCTGACGACACAAAATATTCGTAAAAATTGCCGCGACGTTCAATGCCTCGAAGTAACAAAAACCGAAAAAAAGATTCGCTCAAAAAATCAATATTTTTTTATTGTCCCTGGTAAATTACTCGAAAACAAAAAAAAACGTCTCTGAACATAAAATTTATGAAGTAAAGTGCAATAAACAATAATTTAGAAATAATTATTTACAATATTTCGGAAAGTGACCGAAAATTATTTGCCACATGAGAAAAAAACTTGAAAAATCTCAACAGAACGAAGCAAGAGATCTGCGGGACCTTTGTCCGATGCTTTGTGGATCGCGATGTGGATGTTAAATTTCTCTTTGAAGAACTGAATGAATATGAGCTGTGTGCCTCAGCAAGTTTCGTATGTGTGTGATGTATAAAGTTATGTACGATCGTGTCTTGTATGGCATTGAATGAACCGGTCTTGCTGCGATGTCCAGGCCTCGCAGGAATGCAAGTTATGAGATATCGAACTGCAATTTTTCTGCATCCGAGCGTGTATCAAAGCGATTTTCGATAAATGGATTTTTCAGTTCTAAACGATCGAAATTTGTGAGAAACCCGAATGCGATTCACATAAAATTGAATAATTATGACACTGAAGTTCGCAACGTTGAGATCCAGCGAAAAATACGTTTTTATCTTTATTTTTTGTTCAATTTAAAAAACAACAACAATTTTCGTATCGATTTTGTGTTGAAATCCCAAAAATCGATCGTTTTATTGTCCCGATTAAAAATCGAATGAGAATCGTGAGCTCTGCTCAAGAAGAAACAGAATTTCGTTGCATTCCAACGATGCAAATTTCAACATCGTTAAATAATTGATTGACTCGTCGCAGTTTTTGACGGAATCGAGACTTTGGAATTGCGGAGAAGAAACTTTTAAGCAATTCGGGATAATTTAAGAAAACGTAGCAATTTATTGAGGCGCGAGAATTACGTGCGTTGGCAAGTAATTGTTGATGACAATGGTATGACGAAAATGTATATTTTCATTCATGCCAACCAAGGTTTGGCTCACGCCTTAGTTTTAATTTATGGGGCACCCCATTGCGGTCATTTGGGTGCACGCTTCGTGAGCTGCGATATTGAGGTGAAAGAAAAACCAGGCAACAAAGAGAAAAAAGGTGCTGAGCCTTCACGCTCCTTGATCAGTCTCTATAGATATATAAAAACATGGAAAAAAAATAACAAAAAATATATGCCTGGCACACGATTACGGTAGTTTCGTAATATTTAGTGACTGGGGCAATATTAAGCGCTTGAATAACTTGTGCGATTAAAGTTTACCGAGGACCCTCTCGATGTCAAGCCTCGAGGGAATACGCCCGCCTTTTTTGTGCGTCTAAAAATTGCTCTATAAACTTTTTTCGCCTCCCCTTTGTTTTTTTTTTACCGTTACGCTGACCCCCTGACGGGCTGACTTCCGTTTAATAAATTTTCGGAACTTTCAGGCTTTTTTTTCTACTCCCAACAACGAAGGACTTTGTCCCCGAGAGACTCTTCGGGGCTTAGTGAGTTTTTTTCAACACAAATGCGAAATAGAAATAACGTAATTGCAATGTATAATCATGGGAGGAACTGAAAATTATTTCGAGGCAGAATTTTCAACATTATTGCGTCTGATGATCATCGTAAATTGTTAAAATTATTGGGCAATTTATTTGAGGAATGTTTAAGGAGGTTCGGCTATGGCGCAAGGGAATAACGAATGAAGTGAGACACAATTCCCAAAAAAATGATGAGCTGCTTTTCGTTTGGCAAGCGATCCGTTGCCAAACTCCTAAAAAATGAGATTTTCCGAGGATTCTGTCGATTTTAACTAGAAATTTCTCCTCCAAACATTCGTTGACCCCACTATTTGTTGATTGATTCGGAACCCTTGGAGTTTTTTGTATAAATTGAGATTTTAATGCGCGATTTATCTAATCGGGATGTATTTTTAATATTTTTCTGATTTCATAAGGGTAAGAAATTTGTGTAAAGCCAATGTTGAATCAAGTGACTTTCGACTTGGAAAATATGGAGTAAAACTTCGTTGACCTGGGATAATTTTGAATGAGGCTGAAGTTCGCAACGTTGGAATGCAACGAAAAATACTTATTTTTATTGATAATTTGTTAAATTTTATAAAACATCGAAATTTTTCGCGTTTATATACTTGTTGGGCCGCAAAAATCGATCGTTTTATCATTGTAATAACATTGTACATTTTTATCAAAAGTTTCGCCACAAAATGAATGAATTCCGTTGCATTGCAACGATGCAAACTTCAACGTCATAATTTTGAAAGAGATTGAAGTTTGCTGCCTAAATAACAACATATTTCGTTTTTAGATTTTAATCTAATTATCGCTCTACCAAGGGAACCTGCTTAAGATGAAAAAAAAACGAGGAAAGGTCGTTGGTGGATTTTCATTAAATTTGGAGACGCATCGGGAAAGAGTTTCGGTCCAGAACGGATTGGGAACCGATGCAGACGAGGAGTCGGTGAAAAAATTCCTTAGCATCGAATTTGAATATTCAGAGATTAAAAAGCGTTGAAAGAGCGATAGGAGGAGCGATAAAAATTGGAAGATACTCGAGCGGATAGGAGCGCCGATTTCATTCAATGTTCCAGAGCCTCGTGATGTCGTAATTGGGTTAAAAAAAAACTGAAAGAAAAACGAGATGGAATAGCGGGGCAGACAGCGACGAAAAGTCTGCCTCGTATATGGAACTGAAGGAAAACACGCGTGCGTGCGTTTCATTGCGTCGACGCGTGCGCCGTGGCGAACAAACGAAAGCATTAAGGAATGCCGCGGGCGGTTCAACGCCCTCTGGCATCTCCGTGATCCAACTTTGTGTCGCGATTTTCCTCTGCTTCGTCTTCCGGTCTCGCAATCATCATCAACCCTGCCAAGTTTTTCGCCAACTTCGTCGCGCGCTCGAAACTTCGCGTATTTCGTCATTTCAAAGTTTAACGACACTCCTCGTCGCGCGATTCAAGGCGAAAACGGCTCGACAGAGATAAACGAATCAACCAATTGGAGGACAAGTCCAAAGGGAAACGAATCGCGGAGCAGGAAGAAAGCAGCGAATTCAAGAGGGTTCGCCAGTTATAAAAATAAAATGGCCGCGCGCAAGATAATTCAGCAAATCTCACTGCCGCAATAACTCTTCGACTCTCAGCAATTAAGGGCATTAAGGGACAAAGAAACATTGTACTCGCAGTCTCGCTCGTACACATCGACATATTCAATATATTCTTATGTGTTTTTTCGCTTTTGCACACACGCCTGAACTCAATGCCACTCTTATCCGACAGCTATTCATTTTTATATCCCGGCAATCTACTCAAATGGTCAAATGCAGCGAATTTGCTAAGAAAATTGAATCTCAATATGCTGGCAGTTTTTTAAAATTATTTTATTCGTTAAATCTTCTCCGGACTCACAGATCCAGAACGAAACTTCCAGTTCGTTTTGGGTTCGTTATTTCTACCGTGAAAATTCTCTTTAGTTGTTTTCTACCAACAAAAAAAATTTTACAACAAATATCACGAAAATTAAACGAAATTAACGATAAAATTTGTATCCGATTCTCAGCATTTGTTAACATTCCCATGACGTGGATCCGCAATAATAAATTTCCTAGATTTATCCGATTCTAACAGCAAGATTTTTGGTTGGATGAAAAAACAATTTCAAGGATTTCAATAGATCTCGATTAATCATTTTTCCGAGTGGATTTGCCCGTAACAATGCATCATCATTTTTGTAAGAGCGAGAGTTGGCTCGATTGGAGTAAAAAATGAAAATAAATGTGTTGCTTTAATTTTAGGCTCGAAAAAGTTTTTTTTTTCGACGCGTTGTGAGAAAACGACGAGATGGAGTGAAATTATTTAGTTATCGTTGGTAATTGTGAAGGGACGTGAATTCGGGAGTGGAAAGAAAATATTTTGGAATGATTAATAAGAAAATAATGGAGAACAATCGTGCGAGCCCAGAAACTAACAATTAAGTGTCTCTCCGCAAGTTTTTCATATGCCACAAAAAAAAACAAATAAACTACAAACTACAATTCTCTGTTTCTGAATTGTCCATTGTTGTTATTCGGTCTCGACTATAATTACTTTTTTTTCATTACACAAAATAGTTTTTACAGCGGCCATGATTAATCACAATCGTATCAATCGTGTGCTCGTCAATTTGTAACGGTGAGGCTCAATTAACTCGGTAAATATGACTCATCGTAATAAATTGAGGATTCGACTCGAACGATACAATCGAAAGGATGACGTGCCGAGAATTGGACACTAGACCCAAAAATCTACCACGAAAGAGAAGAGTCTAAAAATAAAAGAGACTTTTGATGCTGGAGAATGAGAACGATTTGATTGTTAATCCTCGGAGGAGATAAAAAATGTCTTTCGATCGGTCGTTTAATCTTTTGGGATCGCAAATTCCATCGGACGAGCTAGGGGAACATTGATAAAGAATAATCCCGCGTTTTTAAGTCCCCGAATCGGTTCGCCTCGATGAAACGTGCGGGAGAGCTCGTTTTTTGTCAAGATTCAACTGCAAAGTCTGAAAATCGATCGTTTACAGAAGAATCAGGGCGTTCGGCCAAACCACATTCCGCAGAAAGTCCGGATATCCTGTCAGAGCATTACGTAACGAATGCATGCAAAACTACGAGCGAGCAACGATAGTGCAGACGCTTTTTTTTCTTGTCCGCGTCGACGCCGGAATATTCGATGACGAGTCGAAGAACAAGGCAAAAAAAACTAATACAGATGCGCACAGACACTTAGAGAACAACGTGACAAAGTTTCATCGAAGCGAATAAAAGCCTTGGCGTATTATTCATGGTGAGCAATTTCCATACGCCGTTATGGACGCGTTCTCGAACGTGATGATAATTTATAAGAAGACACGCTGGGCCAAAGGTATACTCGTTATTGTCGCAGTCTCTCTTGTGTGCCTGGCTGCGACAAAATGTAACGGGGACTTTTTTTTCACGTTGAGACGAAGCACGGATTAGAAATACGAATGGATCGATTTGAATAAACTAATCCTTCGACAGGCGCAGTGAACTGGAAACTCCTTCGATTTCATCCTGAAGAAAAAATCATGAAAAACTAGAAATAAAAACGATGCTCAAGTTTGCATCGTTGGAATGCAACGAAATTCGATTTTTCCTTGAGCAGAGCTCGTGATTCTTATTCAATATTTTGTTAAGACAATAAAACGATTTATTCATGACTCTGGAGTTTGCATCGTTGGAATGCAACGAAATTCATTTTTATTTTCGACAAAAATAACTATTCAAATGCAGAATGTAATTACGATGATAAAATGATCAATTTTTGCCATTCGAAAAGCATATCGGCTCGAAAAATTTGGATGACATTGAAAATTGAACGAATCTTCGATAAAATTCAATATTTTTCGTTGGAATGCAACGAAATTCGATGTTTCCTTGAGCAGAGTTCGTGATTCTTATTAAATATTTTGTTAAGACAATAAAACGATTTTTTTTAGGACCCAAAGACAAAATGAGCCCGAAAATTTTCATGGTTTTTGTTATTGAAACGAACAATTAATATAGAAAACCGTATTTTTCGTTGCACCTCAACGTTGCAAACTTCAGGGCCGTGAAATAAAAGTTGATTAAAAAACACAGGGACGAATCGCATGCGCCGCGATCAATTGCCAAGAGCTACTGAGCTTTCCCCATTATTCCGGAAACGAGAGAAAAGCGTGGTCGTCCGTACCCTCAATTTTTCATGTGTACTGAGTAAATAAGCCCACACTGTGCGACAAAGAGAGAACGAGGGAGACCATGAGAGGGTTTTTCATGTTTTTTGCTTCCACTTCCGGCCAGCCGTTTTAATAGTGAGCCCCTTGTTCCGTTCGTTAAACAAAAACGTTCTTTGTATACCTGGGATCGCGGGGCACATGTCGCGACCGATAACAAGGCGTCAGGTGCCATTTTTAAATGTAAGCGGATCAAGAATCTCCCTCTCTTGTTGAAATTTCATTAAAAAACCGCAATTACTCGTTAATTATCGACTCTTGAATGTTTTTTCATCTTCTCCAGAGATCCCACACGACCGTTTGGCCGTCCAGCGAGTCAATTACGCAACAGAAACGTTGAGAAAAAAACTCGAGCCTCCCGAGCTCGTTTGCATTCGTGCATTTCGTGTTATCTCAAAAAATAAACTCAATCTTAACGCATGCAAAGAAAACAAAACTTTTTGCATATCGCATTGGGTCACAACGAGGCGCATAAAGTTAGAAAAAAATGTCTTTCGCAATCGCGACAAGATTTATTCTTCCCGGACGTTCGAATTAGGTGGGCGGCTTCAATCATTGGAATTTTAATGTTACTTAATACACGATGATACCGCGTTTGTAATAATTAACTGCAGTTCTTTATGGATACGGAGGCAAACGAGTTTTCTCGTTGACAGCGACAATTCGAGCTCTCTCGTGTACATATTTATACACAGCCGAGACACCGAATCTCTGGAACGTTATCGTTCGACACACGTTTTTCCATATTCGTAAGAAACATCGTCTCCCTCCTCGACTTTTCATTGCCATCTGGTCCGCACAGTTCCTGCTCCACAATTGGTCTTGACACCCTCGTATAAATATTATTCTTACCACCATCGATATATTTTTTGTTTCCTATAATCCTTGAAATATTATGATCCTCGGGATCACAATATTTATGAGTTTCTGTGTAAATAGTCAACGTTTCAAACAAACAAGAATTTCCATCAAATTCTTTATTGAATTGTGAATTTTTTAATCAAAATTAGACACGTAGAAAGTTTTTTTCTATGATCCTGAAGTTTCCATCGTTGGAATGCAACGAAATTCTGATATTTCTTCAGCAGAGCCAATAATTATCATTCAATATTTGGTCCGGCCAATAAAACGTTCTCTCTGGCGACCAAAAAACTCGAACGACTCAAAAAATTGCCACGATTTTGAAAATTCAATAAATAATCAATAGAAAAAATGTTTTTCGTTGAATCTCAACGTTGCAAACTTCAGAGTCATTTTTTTTTTTTACAAATCTCTCTTTTAAAAACAGTAAATATCTGAAATTTATTAAAATTATTCTTTTCAGTGTCTCATTTTGTCGATTTTGTTTTTTCGATTGAATTTTTAGTCAGGAATTTCGAAAAATAAGATCATATTTCAACAATCTAGAATTCCGATGGAATATTCATGGAAATTTCGATAAATAAAAAGCGGGAAAACGTCGTCTTTGTACAGTGGACGCTCCTGCGTGAATTAATTCAATTAATTATGCAACATTGACTCTGATTAAGAGGAGTTATGGACCATAAATAAAAACTAGATTAAGGGCTCACGGGTGAGAACTTTCGAGGAATGCAAATGGATAGTCCGATTATATGGAAATGCATCGCGAGGCTTTGGGGCAAGAATATGAATGAAAACGAAATGTGGGTCATATTCGAGGCACGGAGAGAAAGGAAGACGACCCGGAATTCACATTTGAAATGAGGATTCTTCGCGGGGATTCCCACGCCTTAAAATCCCCTCGGGATCTGTTATACGTTGCATAACTGCGCGAGGCTCTTAAAAATTTCCCATGTTTCCGTAAAAGTGCAACAAAAATCATACGTCGCGATGATGTAACGAAAAAATAAAGAAAAACCCAAAATTTAAAAGGGAAGAAAATCGAAATGGAATGTGGCGAAAAAAAAATGAGGAAGTTCGAAAAACTTTGAAGTCTCGAAACTTTGTGTTGGCTGAGACAAGAAAAATAATCTCAAAAACAGCTGCTCGTGAGAAAAAAAATTATACGGGGGCGACAAACGATTTCTTGAGCTTTCCTTTTTTTATCGTGTTAAATAAATGTGAACAAAACTCGCGAACGAGCCAGGCGCGAATTGGTTACGTGCCAAAGACAGCCAACAGGCGTTTCCGCTGCGATCGCAACATCCAATCTTACGAAATAGATAATCGTTTTATGATTCGCTGAAAAAAAAACGAAGCAAGTAAGAAAATTACGCGAAACTAAAATTAGCACAAGCTTGTACGATAAAATGACGAAATCGCGGTCGTTAAATGTGTGTCCGAGATACGAACGAATTTCCTCATGCAAAATTACTTCATCAACTTTCCATCAATCACTTTTGAGCTCCAACAGAAAATTCTTATCGTTTCATTGACTAGAATTTAAAGCAAAACGAAAGTCTGATCTCCGATTATAAAAATTCGCTCATTTTATTTGTCGTTTCGTGAAATTAGTCGAACGATCGTGAATAATTTGAAAAAGCGTGAAACGTTTTGTCGTATTTCAAAAGAAACGACGAATCTTATGACTCTGAAGTTTGCAACGTTGAGATTCAACGAAAAACATTTTTCTATTGATTATTTATTGAATTTTGAAAATCGTGGCAATTTTTTGAGTCGATTGAGTTTTTTGGTCGCAAGAGAGAATCGTTTTATTGGCCGGACCAAATATTGAATAATAATTATTGGCTCTGCTGAAGAAATAACAGAATTTCGTTGCATTCCAACGATGCAAACTTCAGGATCATACGAATCATCTTTATGACCCGAATACGCGGGAATATTTTCGAGTAAACAAATTGAAGCTTCGTGAATCGGTCGGAAGAAATGTTAAAACTGACGAACCATGCGAGTCGCAAGGCGTGGTCACGTGTGCGTATGAATGTGCGCGCATCAACAGCAAGCTGCAGATGTTAAAAATAATGCATCGCGGGCTTTGAACCCATGCACGATGAAATGATTAAGAACTTCCGGGGCGCGAGTGTTCGCTTATTCGTCTCAGAGTTTTTTTGGGGCAATATCACGAATAATGCGTGGAAGCGCGCGTTAATCTCGGCTACTGAGTATCCTCTACATATATATCTATCAAATATGGAACGTTCTATCCCAAGTGGACCAGCCTTGCCTAAGAATTTCAATGGGCTCCCGCGGCTTTAAGCCAAAAAAGACATTTTTCTTCATCCGAATCTCAAAACCAATCGTGAAAGAAAAAAAAATTAACAAGAAATTTTGTTCAGCCGCCTCAAAGGCCGAAAATACAAACAACTGTGCAACGAAAATTGAAAATTATCTCGTTGCATAATTCACGCTAACCGAAAGGCCGAAAACTCACGATTTTTTTTTTCGAATTTTGAATAAATTTTCAGTTTTGAAAAAAAATCGCAAACCATTGACAAGGAGGTTGAAAAAACATTCCGCAATTATTCGCAGACTGGAAATTCCACGTACATGATTTAGTTCCGCGCTTCGAATCGTTTCGACTCGTGTTAATCGGTCGATTGAATTTTTTTCTGTGCCAACGGTAACAAATAACACGTCTGGCAATGTAGGAGTTAACGATAACGGAGCAACAGATGTCGATAATGCGAGAGGGCCTTTTCGATACAAGAAAATAAACGATTGCAAACCCTTTTTTCTGTGCGTGTCTGTGCCAATTGGCGAGTCGATGGAATCCACGAGCATGCACATGGAATCGAATTGACTCTGCGGCAATATAACGGGAAAAAGTTGGTTTAAAAATGGATCAATCGCGATTTTAAACATTTTTTCGACTCTTCAAACCCAACAAATAATCAGGCCAACAATCTCTATAAAATTATGATCCTGAAGTTTGCATCGTTGGAATGCAACGAAATTCTGTTATTTCTTCAGCAGAGCCAATAATTATTATTCAATATTTAATCCGGCCAATGAAACGATTCTCTCTTGCGACCAAAAAACTCAATCGACTCAAAAAATTGCCACGATTTTCAAAATTTAATAAATAATCAATAGAAAATATGTTTTTCGTTGAATCTCAACGTTGCAAACTTCAGAGTCATATAAAATTGCTCGCAGCATTGGCAACAAAAATCGTTATAATTATTATTGTTATAGAATTCACGCATCAAATGAAATTTTAGATTTACGTGATGACTCTGAAATTTGCAACGTTGAGACTCAACGAAAAACGTTTTTTCTATTGATTATTTATTGAATTTTGAAAATCGTGGCAATTTTTCGAGTCGATTGAGTTTTTTGGTCGCGAGAGAGAATGATTTTAGTGGCCGGACCAAATATTGAATAATAATTATTGGCTCTGCTGAAGAAATAACAGAATTTCGTTGTATTCCAACGATGGAAACTTCAGGATCATGTTTTAAGCAGAATCGAACGTATAAGGCTTTGAGAAATTGTAATAAGGTGGCCAAGTGTGGTAAATTTACCCTATAATGCCTTCTCTGTTGCTTTCTCAGTTGGTGCCCCGACACTTATACCCCATAAAGATAAAACTTCTGGGAGATGACGCACGGACTGAAAATGCTTTCTTAGCTCTCCGCCCTTAACGTCGACGGCGCCAAACATTTGGTAACTTCCAGAATCACAGATAACTCAGCAATGCATATGTTTTATCAAGACGCGCACATGCATGCGCATTTCGTAGCCGCCACAGTTTACATACATAATCACATTAATATTAACGTGCGTGTCGTTTAGTTTTTATTTGAAAGCCTCGCAAGTATAAATACAGAGATATTTTAACATCGTCTGCTGGGAGAATAGAGTTTCTATTGTAATTTTCATGATCCCATTGAGTCTCGACTCACAAAGTGATTACGTTAGTCACTCGCAATTGAAGCAGCACTCAAACTTGAAAGAGAGAGAGTGAAAAGAAAAGACGATCGTTATTTTATCGTCGAGTGATTGAACTGTAAATATATAGTCTGATTCACTGTAACTAACTGGGTGGTAAATATATATCGTTACGTTTTATCGAACACCATCGATCATACATCATATAAATAAACGTACGTATAGCCTCATTAGCCATAGCAAACTGAGATATGCACTGTAATAAAAGTCCAAAGAAACGAGGATTAATCAACGATGTCGTATACATAATTAATCTCGACAAACGATCGTGTATCGTTCAGGAATTTATTAAATGCAAATAAAATCGAAATGATCCTGAAGTTTCCATCGTTGGAATGCAACGAAATTCTGTTATTTCTTCAGCAGAGCCAATTATTATTATTGAACATTTGGTCCGGCCAATAAAACGATTCTTTCTTCCAAAAATCTCAATCGACTTAAAAAATTGCCACGATTTCCAAAATTCAATGAATAATCAATATAAAATATTTTTTTCGTTGAATCCCAACGTTGCAAACTTCAGAGTCATAAAATCGAATTCCAATGCATTTCTGTTCGATATTTCGACTCGAAAAATCGCTGCATAATGAATTTTTATTCGAAAGAGTGCAAAAAATTGAAATAACTTTGGAATTCGAATTAATTTTCAGTTTCGATTGTTCTTAAGCGACGAAAAAATTCATTTTTTCTTTCTAGAGAAAATCGTGAGTGAGCGAATATCTTTGCATTGCGATACAAACTTCCACATCGCCGAGATGAAAAGTCTCGCGCGCGGAAAACATGCCGAGAAACTGCAAAGTGAGTGTGCAATTTTCAACAAGAGGTGAGATCGAGGTGACGCCTTGGAATTCCTCGTGATTACTGTAATTTTTCGTGGTCGGGCAACACATCTCCGACCACGTTTCTTTGCGTAGCATGATGTGTGGTTTGTAAATAAGATTTTCTCATGGTTTATGCGACGTTCGTGTTCGTATTGATCCATGATTCCGAGTTAATGCGACAAATCTTTTTTTTCTTAACCCATTTCGATCAGAAAACCAATAAAGATCGAAAACATGATAAAACGAAAAATGTCCAATGCAATTAACGTAATTAATTTCCTTCAATTTACCAAATCTTAGCAAATTTGAAAAACTTTTGAAAGCTTTTGGAAAAAAAGGAAAAGAAAATCGAAAACATGGTAAAATTAAAAATTTCCAGTGCAATTAATGTAATTAATTTCCTTCAATTTACGATGTTGAAGTTTGCATCGTTGGAATGCAGCGAAATTCTGTTTCTTCTTGAGCAGAGCTCACGATTCTCATTCGATTTTTAATCAGGACAATGAAACGATCGGTTTTTAGGATTTGAACACAAAATCGATACGAAAATTGTTGTTGTTTTTAAAATTGAACAAAAAATAAAGATAAAAACGTATTTTTCGTTGGATCTCAACGTCGCGAACTTCAGTGTCATTTGAATTTGCCAAAACTTAGCAAATTCACAAAACTTTTGAAAGGTAGTGTATTTTTTAACGAACGTACAGAAAAAGCAGAAGAGAAGGGAGAAAAGAGTACCTAAAAGGCTTTTAAGGTCGTTTTACTTTATTTCTAAAACTTGACCACAAATCGCCGAGCTCATACGAAATAGCCCTCATAAATATACGCGAGTATAAAATGCATGAGGTTATCCATGAGGAACGAGTGTTTTTCGGAGGACAGAATTTGCGGAGTAATTTAATGGTTAGGGTCGACCGAAATGCGACGTGGAATAAAAGAGAAACGTGAAAAGCACAGATTCAAGAGTTTTTTTTTTTGAAGGGACATTTGTTGACTGATTAGGAGACTCCGACGAAATCCCTCGGCTAAATACCTCACCGTTTCCATCCGGAATCCCCCATATACGTGGATTCAAATGTGTGAGCATTATAAATACGTGTGGTTACATGCGGCTATGGGAAATGGGAAGAAGGTACAAGTTCTGGAGACGAGTAAAAAAAAGAGCATACAAAAAATACAAAACAGTGAGAGGGTAAAGAGAAGAAGAAAAAAGAGTACGATATGTCGACGGCGGCGAGGTTGCCAAGCCGTATTTACAAGTTCGTACCAACTCCTCTCACGCGTTTATCCCTTTTGCTTCCCTCTCCACAATTCTGGACCATTTTACATCTCTTTCTCATTTTCCTCGCTCTCATTTGCTCGTTTTTTCTGGCTCTCTCTCTTTTTACCATATTTGTCTTCTGTATACAAGACTCAAGAGCAATATTTAAAAAAAGAGATTTGCGACAAGTGGCGAGAGATAAAGATCGAGAGGGAACAAGTGGACTGCTCGTCGTGTAGTGCAGCTTCTCTATATCATTCGAAAGTATATGATTTCTCCTCTTCCTACGAGACTCTACTGAACGACTCACTTTGCGATAAACATCTGAAGAAATGATTATGAAAATGCTTGTGTTTCTTCGAGCCAAAGGTTTATCGATGTTGAAACATTTTAAAATGCAAATTATGATAGAGATTGCATGCTTGCAACGTAATCACAAAACTTGCAGTGTCAATGACTTCGAATTGCATGACTCTGAAGTTTGCAACGTTGAGATTCAACGAAAAACATTTTTTCTATTGATTATTTATTGAATTTTTTCAATTATTTATTGAACGTTTTTCAACTAACGATTCAACAATTTAATCAAATTTTAGGGGCACAATTGGAATTTAAAACGATCCTCGTGTCAATTTCTTTACATTCTGCAAGTCAGAAATCATTTTTCTTGCCTCTCTCCTTATTTTTATTCCTCGCAACTTTGTGAATATCTTGCAGAGATAATTAGCCAATAACATGGAGCAATACTTTCCGTTTCGCTTGAACGATTAATTGGCCATGGTACACCCGTAAATGACACAAATTCCACGAGTGCAGTAAACCAATATTCCTGCTTTTACGTGTACACGAACAGAGTCACGAGCCAAGATTACTTCGCCAAGATCTCGAGCTAATGAAATTCCAATATTATAGCGAACAACAAAGTATTCAGTGTAGGAGATAAAATATCGTTGCGAGTCTCGAAACATTCATGAAAAAAACACACTGCGAAATAAATGTTACGTCGGTGGTGAAGGAATTTTTAAAAAGAAAAAAAAAACACTTGGCGAGAATTAAACGATCGCAACGTTCTGTTAATTCCCCAGCTTTGGAATGGCTCAGCGTTTATTGTGTTCCGCATAACGAAGCGATATCCTGCACTCAATTATTCACTTTATGGTCCTTCGTGCCTTCACGAATGTTGTGTTAATAAAAATTTGTAGGCTCATGTTGGAAATAATGAATTCTCATGTTTATTTCATAATTATTTAATCATCAACCGATTACTCTGAAGTTTGCAACGTTGAGATTCAACGAAAAACATTTTTTCTATTGATTATTTATTGAATTTTGAAAATCGTGACAATTTTTCGAGTCGATTGAGTTTTTTGGTCGCAAGAGAGAATCGTTTTATTGGCCGGACCAAATATTCAATAATAATTATTGGCTCTGCTGAAGAAATAACAGAATTTCGTTGCATTCCAACGATGGAAACTTCAGGATCATATCAACTGAAACGATCAACTTAATCGCACTCGTGACCAATCGCACTCGTTGCAATTGCAAGATCGAAAAACTTGAATGAACAAAAGAGTATCAAACTTTTGGAGAAAGATGTGACATTAAATTTTAATTCATTGATTCATTAACGACAGACTTTGTGTAAAAAATTTTTTCTCGTTTTATCGTCCACTGATCCACATTTTTCATGAGACACAGTCATAATCGTTTTCTACAACGGTGAAACTATTCAAATTTGTATTAAAATATTGTTTCTTTATTTAAGGGGCAAAAAGAGCGTGTGAAACGACACGGCTCATTGGGTATATAAATCTTTGTAAACTGCCACGACTTTAGGGTTATCTCCTTATGCTCGGCCATTGTGTAAATAATATACACGACAAAAGTACATTCTCTCTCTCTCTCTCTCTCTCTCTCTTTCTCTTTCGTGTCCCTCTTCACGCAACTTTAAGATAATGTCGCGACGTCTCTGATCTCGGGGAGTTGATAGTTGTCTGGATTCAAAGTCGACGACCAAGAGACAACATCCACTACATGGAAATTTAGAAGCGAAAGCCACGAGTTTCGCCAAATCTCAAAGATTTCGGAACTAAAACGAAAACTTACTCGAAGTAACGTGTTTTATTTGTTAAATCAAAATGATGCTGAAGTTTGCAACGTTGGAATGCATCGAAAAATATTTAATTTTATTGAAGATTCGTTCAATTTTCAATGGCATCCAAATTTTTCGAGCCGATATGCTTTTCGAATGGCAAAAATTGATCGTTTTATCATCGTAATTACAATCTGCATTTGAATAATTATTTTTGTCGAAAATAAAAATGAATTTTGTTGCATTCCAACGATGCAAACTCCAGAGTCATAAATAAAAATTCCATATTTTTAGTAATTGGAAAACGTCTTTTTCGTACGATGATCAAAACTTGATTTTCTTAATTACGAAAAAAAAAAACTTTTAATTGAGAATAAAAATCGCACAATCGCATGAGTTTCTTCTCTGTTTTTTTTTTCTTTTTGAGACGTCGTTGAATTTTGGTAGTGGCGGTAAATTTTCCGAAAAGTTTGCAAACGAGAGATAATTTTTGTGCTTGGCAATAAGCAATTGAATTTGTAGACGTTTCGTTTTATCAAGTGGCGCGAAAACGAAACGAAAGTGCTTTCAATTGACTTTTTATTCTTTTGACCTGCTTTAAATCGAGAAATCTCAAGGCCTGGATTGATTCACCGATCTTACTCAAAGTGTACGATGTAAAATAACCTTCGCAGATTGTGTACATACACGTGGATCTATATAGTGAGTTAAATACAAGGAGCAATTTATACGTAATTAGTGAGAGTGAAAGAAAAAAGATGTTAAGTAAACAGTGGTCGTCTGTGCAAGGGAAAAGCATCTGGTGGCTGGTGATGTGGAGATAAGACTCAAATCGCCAAGCGAAATTATGAGTTTCGTCGTTGAAGGGCGTTGTGATCGAATATACGCTCGCCGGAAATGCCAAAAGTTTGCACTTTTCTTTATTCTTCGTTACGACGCCGAAGGCATTGAAAATGTGAAAATAAAAACTCTGAATATTTTTTCGTTCCACTTTTACTTGATCAAATGATTCTCCCCAAATCAACCCAATTTTTGGACGATGAATCCTCGAAATTTACACCGTGCAGTGTGAAGAAAAATGTAATTAATATTTTTAAAAAACAGGTTTCTCTCAATTTACACAAATTAATTGCGATTCACGACTCTTGATTCTTTAATCATGAAAATTGACGTATTTACAAATTACTGGAAAAGACAGTGACGTAAATTAAATATTTTGAATTGAGATTCTATGATCCTGAAGTTTCCATCATTGGAATGCAACAAAATTCTGTTATTCCTTCAGCAGAGCCAATAATTATGACTGAATATTTGTTCCGGCCAGTAAAACGATTCTCTCTTGCGACCAAAAAACTCAATCGACTCAAAAAATTGCCACGATTTTCAAAATTCAATAAATAATCAATAGAAAAAATGTTTTTCGTCGAATCTCAACGTTACAAACTTCAGAGTCATTTTTTTATTTATAAATCTCTCTCTTAAAAACAGTAAATATCTGAAATTTATTAAAATTATTCTTTTCAGTTTCTCATTTTGTCGATTTTGTTTTTTCGAATGAATTTTTAGTCAGGAATTCCGAAAAATAGGATCGTATTTCAAAAATCTAGAATTCCGATGGAATATTCATGGAAATTTCGATAAATAAAAAGTGGGAAAACGTCGTCTTTGTACAGTGAACGCTCCTGCGTAAATTAATTCAATTATTTATGCAGCATTGACTCTGATTAAGAGGAATTATGGACCATAAATAAAAACTAGATTAAGGGCTCACGGGTGAAAACTTTCGAGGAATGCAAAGGGATAGTCCGATTATAATCAATAAATAATAAATAGATCGATATTGATCATAAATATAATCAATAGGAAAAATGTTTTTCGTTGAATCTCAACGTTGCAAACTTCAGAGTCATTTCAAATCTGGGAAATTGTCGATAACGCGAGCGGGAGACGATCTCTGCTCTCTGAAGGAGTGAAATTGCATTCGCGGATGCAAATATGAACGATGACGTTATTGGAGCTCGACGAGACACGATCGAGCTAACTTGAGCGCGATTTCATTTCATATCGAGCGATTAGCTCGTAGGATTCACTTTCGTCGAGACAATTCTGACGTAACGTTTACATGGATCGTTAATCAATTAGAAACAGAAAAAATAACGTTCGATACAGTTTTACAAGGTTGAATATTTTTGTTCGTCGTCTTGAAAGATTCTCAACGTTTTATTCTATTTTTTCAAATGATTTCTGGTCCGTTTGACATTCCGAGTGACCGGAAATAAAGTCAATTAGAGAAATCGAGTCTGGCTTCAAAGCTGCAGTTTTAAAAAATCTTTTTCGTCGTACTATTTATTGATAAACGTCCAACCCACTCAGCGTTCCCATCGTTGACGTTTGTCAATGCCATAATTCCTAATTATAGCATCAGAAATTGAGTTTTATGAGAGTCAATCTGTAATTTTCTATCAGAAATAATAAACAGAACTTTTTTTTTGGAGGAAATTGTTTGTTTTTTCATCGCTCAATGGCGATTGGCCAAATTCATTCGCCATAAACACCTTCGGGAGCTTTTTCCTAGACGCACGGAGCTTTCTCGTATTTTTTTTTCATTCAAGAAACGTAAATAAACGTTTGACAATGTTGGAAATTGTTTATTTCGCAAATTTTAAACGCGCCATGCCAAAAAAATGATCCGGGACGATTTTCACGTCCGCGGTCAGCATTTCCGGCCAATTGGTCGATTTTGAAAATATTTGGTGCAAATTTTTTTCGTTTTTCCGGCCAGAGGAAAAAGGAAATATGAAATTCCAGGATGAAATTCCATTTCTATGAAATTTCGTATTCCGATGCGGAAACGACGCGATGTGTAAAAATATTGACGTTAAAAATCGATGGGGATCGGGATAAAGAGCGATGGAGCGAAAGAAACTCTAGAAGTTGTTCGATGACGTAATTCGAGTCGTCTGGACAAGAGCGTTTTCTTCGGGATTTAACGGATCCATTAAGTTCGGAATTGGAGCTATTGGGGATTATTACGGTAATTTCGGGAGCTATATTTACGAAATGACCGCGGTCCAGAGCGCGGCGGGTCTGCGAACTATATATCGAATATGCTGGTCGGTGCTGGTTGCTTTTTGCTCGCGGTCGTGCGGGATCGAAACGATATATGCGCGTATATAGGAAACTCAGGGCTCCGCGGAGAAACGTATAACGTATTTATAGATGTGAGTTTCTCCGAAGACCGGAGTGAATCCCCGTCGCGAGTGGATCAACGCGAGCAACAGATGAATTTCAACAAATATTTTCGCCCTCTCCAAACACAAATTTATCCGCGAATAAGGTCTACGCGATATTATGATTAAAAACAGCAAATTAAGAGGCAGCCGAGCAATGAAAATTGCACACAAAAATCATCCACACAGAAGTGCTCGTCAAAAAATAAAAATGAAGAACTTTTCAGCCGCACGGGGAACGTGAAAACTCAAAATTTCTTCTAGAAACTCAAAAAATCGATTTTTTTCAATTCTTTGGCCTCGACCAACGAATCAATATCAATAAATATCGTTTCTTGCGCAAAAATCAGATGAAAATTACGAAATTTTTGATAACGACAGAAATTTTTGTAAATAGAATCGAAAAATGTTGAAATTTCATCCTCATTTATGATCCTGAAGTTTCCATCGTTGAAATGCAACGAAATTCTGTTATTTCTTTAGCATTATTATTATTATTAGTTATTATTCTTCATTATTATCAATTATTAATAATAATTATTGATAATAATTAATAATGCATCATTAATTATTAGTGGCCAGACCAAATATTAAATAATTATTATTAATAATTAATAATCAATAATTAATTATTATTATTATTATTATTTATTAATTATAATAATTAATAATTAATTATTATTAATCGTTTTAATCGATTTTCTCTTGCGACCAAAAAACTGAATCGACTCGAAAAATTTGCAGGATTTTCAAAATCCAATAACTAATTAATAGAAAATATGTATTTCGTTGAATCTCAACGTTGCAAACTTCAGAGTCATTCCTCATTTTTCTTCCAACTTCCCAAAGACCTTGTTGGGCAATTGCAGCCATGCGACGACCGGAAATTTCGTAACCCGAAAAGAAATAAAACACCTGCCTTGACGAGAGACCGGAGAGACAATTTTTCAAAAAGAAGAATCTCGAGTTTTCATTGAAGAAGATAATAGGAAATGGCTGGGGGATTAAAATGTCGTTAAGAATGAAGAAAACGAAGTGACGCAATGGGGCCAGCATAAGAACGGAGCAAATGGCACGAAAGGTGTGTGCAAACGTCAACGCGTTTGTACTTTAAACTCTCTCGCGTGGTTCATGAAAAGTAAGAGTTCCGTAGAGACTTTTTCACGTGTGTCTTACGAGACGCGATAATGTTCGATGTGGCAAGGCTCTTAATTGATTCACTACAAACGAAGGTTGAAAAAAAAAAGAAAAAAATTTCTTCTTCAGTTAAAAAGATGCTCGATGCTCCATTGAGTCTAGATTCATCGACATATGTGCATGAATATTCACTGGCACACACGCCAGCTATAAATATATGTGTCTGATACTAATTGTGATGATTTTCATTCATTGAAACGTCGAGAGGCGTCCACAGGCATTTATGTCATCCGCACGCGTGCTCATTCAATGATCCCAAGAACTTTTTTCCATATGAATTGTCGTGTCAAATAAGTCACTCACTTATTGCTGATGACATGAAAAAAAAACACACTCGCACTCGGGAATCGATTGAATTTTTTGTATAGAGACCAGGAACGAAAATAAATAACAGTCAATTAGTTTTCACGTTAATCCACCCATTTAAATCGATGAAAAAACGATTTATGTGATTTTTATTCAATAATTAAATCGTTTCCATTGGGAGAATCAGAATTTCTGGCTTTTCTTAGAAGAGAAATTTCGTCAAGTCTTATGGAAGCCGCAGGGCCGCGTTTTTTTTCGAGTGACATTGACATTTGTCTAGAAAATTCGTAGCATCTACGAATATAGTGAAAAGTTGTTCATTTAATATTCAAATATTCAAGAGCCATTGACATTTTCCGAAGATATTTGGAAATTAGAAAATCGGTCCTATGTTTACGATTCTACGAGGTTCACGCTTTTTTTTTCAAGAAACTTTAACGTATTCGCTCGAGCAACGAAACGTCACACGACTCTTTCGAATTGTGCATTCAACACGTTCTCGCTCCTCGCTAATGACAAATGACTCTGAAGTTTGCAGCGTTGAGATTCACCGAAAAACATTTTTTCTATTGATTGTTTATTAAAAAGGGGCAAAATACAGCATGAATGCTGTAAAAAAACCTGAGACAAGTACATTTATGCCATCCGAATAGTCGTTTCTGTTGGAAATATTGAACTGATAAGTTGAACTGATACTTCACAAAAAGTTACTAAATAAACCGAAATCTACTGAAACGTACATGGCCAAGCACATGTTTTTTCAAATTTTATTGAAAATTCCAATCCTCGCCAAATCGGGATCTTCACCAAATGCTACCGTGGGACAGCTCGGCAAAGGTCGTTCGATACCATCCATATTCAACAGAGCATAACCCGCGAAAAAAATCTTGAGCGGATACGCACAGAGTACTTGTCCGGCCCGACAAATTTTCTGTTCTACATGTGGACTGCAAATATTTTCTGTTTTTCACAATCAATACATGTACATATCACCTCTAGACCGGACTCAATAATTTCTGTGCATTCCCGACGTTTATATGAGGTTGGTGTCCAGAGTTACAGAAGTTCTGCGTGATTTTCTTCATTAATTAATAACTTGAAATTTGATTAAAAGATCTAGTTAAACTAGTTAAGTTCCGGTTTGCGTTTCAAATAAATGGGCATGAATGATGGAAATTATTTTTAAGATCACGAACTTCGACTACTTCCATCTTTCACTTATGAGAGAGCTTCCACCAAAATTTTTCGGGACAGGGTTCTTATTGAAAAATTTGTGGGGCCGGACAAGTACTCTGTGCGTATCCGCTCAAGATTTTTTTCGCGGGTTATGCTCTGTTGAATATGGATGGTATCGAACGACCTTTGCCGAGCTGTCCCACGGTAGCATTTGGTGAAGATCCCGATTTGGCGAGGATTGGAATTTTCAATAAAATTTGAAAAAACATGTGCTTGGCCATGTACGTTTCAGTAGATTTCGGTTTATTTAGTAACTTTTTGTGAAGTATCAGTTCAACTTATCAGTTCAATATTTCCAACAGAAACGACTATTCGGATGGCATAAATGTACTTGTCTCAGGTTTTTTTACAGCATTCATGCTGTATTTTGCCCCTTATTTAGCGACTTTTTGTGAACTCTCGACTTGAAATGTGACAAGTATTCAATAATCGTAGTTCTTGTAGCTACTAGCAATAACGCGGGCGCTATATACGCGCTCGCAGAATTTTTTTGTAACGTTCATTTTCCCTTATTTCTCTCTTTATTAAATCACTTATTGTATCATATTATTGCGCTTCTATAGAGCTGCGAAAAATGGGAGGATCTTGTAATTGAAAAAAAAAACGGCCAACTTCCCAGTCGACAAATATCCGAGAAAGGTTGAAAATTCAAAATTTGTAACCGCTAAATGCAACCGCTTCCTTTGAGCTTTGCGAAATTGAACGATCATGTGTTTAAAAAAAAATATATGTGGAACTATATTTGATATAATATAAGGAATAGACTATCAAATAAGACCGATAATTTTTTTTTGCATAACACAATCTTAAACTTTCTTTGAATATAAAAAAAATATTCTCGCAAAACACGGGGCCAGACTTCCAAAATTTAGAGGTGCCTCATCGGACTTCCGTTTTTTTTTTTTATTTGGTTAATCCATAAATAACGGATTTCCATGAATGGAATAAACATTTTTCGTGTTCTAAAATGATGAATTATTCCGTGCTTATGTATAAATACTGAACATACTATAAAAAAACGATCTTGGTTATTGCAGCAACAATTATCGGTCAATATATACACTCCGAAATTTTCAGCCTCGTTATATATTCTGTATCTCGGTGGAAAAAAAATCATAAGAGAATTTAATAAGCACCGTTTTCAAGGGGACAGTTTTCGCTTCGATTTGACACCCGGAAAAGAAAATTAGAACTTTTTTTATAGCCCCCACGCGCTTTTGAATACGGCTGTTTTCTGAAAATTTTTCGAGCTTCGGAGATGGGCTGCCCGTCTACTAGAAAAAGTTTCTCATAGTTTAATTTATCATGATTCCAAAGGGGATATCAAACGCTTCATTTTCGTTTTTAAAAAAGTATAGTGCGATTTTTTTCCGTAAAAATATTCAAATTTTCGACGAAAATTGACAACTTTATTAAATTTGGCGTATTTTGGAAACGGCGGGTGATTGGAGAAAATATCAGTAGGGTGGAATGTTGCAAGAGTTTATGATGGGCCTGTTAGAATTATTTCAGAATTTCTTTTCGACATTTTTTTTCCCACTTTCGGAGTAAAATTTATTTCCATTTCCGCATGGTACTTTTTTTTAGAGGGGCTTAAATTTCGTTCTGTCATCATCTTCGTATAATTTCATTTAAAAACTAAATTTTCAATAATTTAGTTTTTTTGACGAAAAAATCGTGTAAAAGAAAGTAAGACATTTTATTTTCAATTAAAATGACATGGAGATAATGACAGAAAAAAAATGAATGCCTTGCCCCCCTAAAAAAAATGCCATGAGGAAATTGAAATAAATTTTACTCCGAAAGTGGGGGAAAAAGTGTCGAAAAGAAATTCTGAAATAGTTCTAACAGGTCCATCATAAACTTCTGCAACTTTTCAATTTCTTGACATTTTCTCAAATCACCTGCCGATTTCTAAATACGCCAAATGTACTAAAATTGGCAATATTCGTTAAAAATTTGAATATTTTTGCAAAAAAGAATCGCATGGTACTTTTTTAAAAACAAAAATGTAGCGTTTGATATCCTCTTTGGAATGATGATAAATGGAATTATGAGAAAAATATTTTAGTAGCCCATCTCCGAAGCTCGAAAAATGGTCAGAAAACGGCCGTATTCAAAAGGGCGTGGGGCTATAAAAAAAATTCTAATTTTCTTTTCCGGGTGTCAAATCGAAGCGAAAACTGTCCCCTTGAAAACAATGCTTATTAAATTCTCTTATGATTTTTTTTTCACCGAGATACAGAATTAATAACGAGGCTGAAAATTTCGGAGTGTAATATTGACCGATAATTGTTGCTGCAATACCCAAGACCGTTTTTTTATAGTATATTCAGTATTTATACATAAAAACAGAATAATTCATCATTTTAGAACACGAAAAATGTTTATTCCATTCATGGAAATCCGTTATTGACGGATTAACCAAATAAAAAAGACGGAAGTCCGATGAGGCACCTCTAAATTTTGAACGTCTGGCCCCATCTTTCGGGAGAATTATTTTTCTATATAAAAGTAAAGTTTAAGATTGTGTTAGGCTGAAAAAAAAATTATCGAATTGATTTGATACAGTCTAATAAGGAATAATAATTCATAAATGAATGATATTCTATTAATAATATATTGCATTGTAATGTAATATAATATTATTGATATTATACCAAATAACTTATTGCCAGGATCTTCGATGATCGTCATTAATATTTGCCGCGAACAGTCTTGGAACGAACTTGTCTCTAAGTCGCTATCGCGACTCTGTTCGCACCATGCATTGATCCGACTCGCGATCTTTATAACCTTCTGACAGTTATTTCACCAGTTGTCATTGGTACAACTACGAAAAGGAACAAATGAGCATCGGAAATGTGTGCGAAAAAATCTGTGCGAAAAAAAATGTGCGATTTTTTGATGCAACGAAAAAGAAAAATATTCGTATCTGCAAAACGGAATAAGCTACAGAGTCCGAAATAGTCGCAGTCGAAAGAGAAAAAAAAATAAAAAATACTCGACACTGGAACATTTTCCATAACGGTGTAATCATCGAGATATAGCAGAAACAATTTTCGAAAATTTTCGAAAACAGTTGGAATCGCGGTCCTTGCTGTAAAGAGTCCTGGAGCGACTCGCCTTTTAAATGTACTTGTCTCCGAGTCGCTACCGCGACTCTAGATTTTTTAAATCGTGGCAATTTTTTGAGTCGATTGAGTTTTTTGGTCGCAAGAGACAATCATTTTATTAGCGGGACCAAAAATTCAATAATAATTATTGGCTCTGCCGAAGAAATAACAGAAGTTCGTTACATTCCAACGATGGCAACTTCAGGATTATTAATGAAAATCACACCAACGATAATAATCGAGTTGCAAAGTTTCGAGGATAAAAGAAAAACTTTAAAACTGTGTCACGTTTCCAAGATCCTCGAGTCCAATGACAAACGTATGGAAATAAGTTTTATAGAGTTTCGCGACTGCGAAATGCTGTTTTGCTGATTCTTGTGGTTATTTTCATTCGAGCTAAGTGTAAAACGTCTCGAAGTTGGGCTCGCGATTATTTATTTTTATAATAATTTCGTCCTTGTCTTGAAAATCGTGAATATAATGGATGACATCATCTTTCTCCCTCTGTCACTCTCTTCCTCCCCCTCTCTCACGCTCCCTCTCTCTTTCCTTGGCTCGCTTTCGTTCGCGCTCATTAATATCCTGCGAGCCCACGTGGTCCCTTCACCGGTATACTTGTCCATCATGGTTTCTATATACCGAATGTTTCCCATTTGTGACATCATCGAACCCGAGGGGAAAAGAGGGAGAGAGAGCGAGAGAGACGAGACCCTCCACTGTACATTAAACTTGTGGCCTGTTATACGGACCCAGCCCGGATAGACATATGTCGGTTCGAAAATGAATTGAAAGTGATTTCAGTGCTCCCATTATTTTAGTGTCAGCATACCCAATTTTTTTACGGTCATCCTACCGACGGTATTTAACGGGTGTCCCGAAAATCGGTCCATCCAAATTCGCAGATTCTTCAAAAACATCGAAATCCCATGACTCTGAAGTTTGCAACGTTGAGATTCAACGAAAAACATTTTTTCTATTGATTATTTATTGAATTTTGAAAATCCTGGCAATTTTTCCAGTCGATTGAGTTTTTCGGTCGCAAGAGAGAATCGTTTTATTGGCCGGATCAAATATTCAATAATAATTATTGGCTCTGCTGAAGAAATAACAGAATTTCGTTGCGTTCCAACGATGCAAACTTCAGGATCATCGAAATCCCGAGGAAAACGATTCCTCAGTCATTTCTGGCAGTTGCTTCGTCCGTTAAACTTTAAAAAAAACGCAACAAAATGCTATTTCCGTTGGTGACGTGAAAAAAAAACGATCCGCAGGAAATTACGATCGAAATTAGAAAACGGAGAAGCTCCGCAGATGCACAAAAAGGTAAATCCCCGAGTTGATCGATTTTCAAAGTTTTTTTTAGCGAATTCAGTTTTACAAATCGAAATTATCGTGAGCAAACGTTTTTCGTGTATACGCCAACTATGTGAACACGGATATAATGGCCACGCCCACTTCTATTTACCGATGCACGCCATTGGCTCCCCTCGATACGTCAATGTGTCTTGAACAATTTATAGCGCAATTAACGACATAATTCAACTACAATTACAATTTAATTTGACAATAAATTTTCTCCAGATCTCACGACGAACTGCCCTACGAACATTACGAAATGTTTTCTCCGCAAATAACGCAGTCTCCTGTGATAGAATTTTTTCTCGCTGTTATTAAACTGATACGAATTTTGACAAGACAGAAATATCGTTTTGCAACACGTGTGCCAAATGTAAGATCCATTAACGTAGCCTCTGGCGAATTACGAAACGTTTATTCTCGGTGGCCACAAATTCAACTGGATCAGATTTTGTTTTTGAGCTCGATTTTCTGATTGATGCGTTTTTAATTCGCCCCGTTATAAATACATCCATGAAAAGATACGAAAAATAAAAAAATAGAAAACCAAACAAATCGTGGCGAAATGAAGACGAAAAAAAACCGGAAAAGTGACTAAAAAAACATGATCCTGAAGTTTCCATCGTTGGAATGCAACGAAATTCTGTTATTTCTTCAGAAGAGCCAATAATTATTATTCAATATTTGGTCCGACCAATAAAAACCGGAAAAGTGACTAAAAAAAATGATACTGAAATTCGCAACGTTGAGATCCAACGAAAAATACGTTTTTATCTTTATTTTTTGTTCAATTTCAAAAACAACAACAATTTTCGTATCGATTTTGTGTTCAAATCCTAAAAACCGATCGTTTTATTGTCCTGGTTAAAAATCGAATGAGAATCGTGCGCTCTGCTCAAGGAGACACAGAATTTCGCTGCATTCCAACGATGCAAAAACTCTTCAACATCGTCTAAAAAAACTCAATTATTACACGAAGAGAATATTACATTAAAAATTACTACATGGTATTATAATTCCCTGGTACATGATGCTGAAGTTTGCAACGTTGGAATGCATCGAAAAATATTTAATTTTAGCAAAAACATAGTAAATTTTCATTCAAAAGGGCGAAAAATGTCATAATTTTCGGGATTTCGATAGAAAAAAAATGAAAAATTACTATGTTTTTGCTCAAATTTCTCAGAGGGACAACTCGGTACCAGAGAACTATAAAAACATGGTAAATTTTGATGTAATATTCTCTCCGTGCAGGTAAAAAAAAAAGAATATTGAGTGTGAGCGAACTGTTCAGATCAAGGATGATAAAAATCCGGCCAATAAGTCATGCTGATCGTTTGGCTCGAGCGATCAATTCAGCAGAGCGAAATTCTCTAAATTTCCAACCCCCTGGTCGTTCTGGTGAATGAATCTAGAGCTTGTTCTCCCCATCATAGCAAAATCATCGGACGGTTAGGCTCACGTGACAGTGACGTCAGTTATTCACCATCTGCCCGCGACTTTGGATCGTCGTTTTTTCTTTTATTTTATTTTTTGTTTTTTATTATTATTTTTTTTTTATTTTCTCGTCCCGCCTCTACGGTCACATCACATTTTCAGGGTGAATTCTTTTACGAGACGAAAGAACGCGTTTCGGCGCTCTGGAGCAAGATGATGGATAAAAAAAACTCTATGCGCGCGGTGCTTGAAGCACGAAGCACGCTTTCTGCTTACCAGACCAACGCCACGACCACGATTATGTGAGACTTTTTGAATTTTTACGTACTCTTTAAATTCCAACATACGGTCTTCTCTCCCCGCACAACCAGCGGACTATCGAACGACTTTAATGTGCCAAGGGTTACACACACACATGTGAATGAATTTATACACATTTATGCGCACGAGTATGTGTTTATATGGGCCTTTGATCCTTCAGAATCGAAATTTTCAGTGTAACTCGTAAAACTCTTGGAATTTTCGCTCCTTGTTATATTTTTTTCATGAAAACTCGTCAATGTCGTTAATTAGATGAATTAACGTCACTGTAATAATTAATACAAGAAAATTTTTTTCGTTTTCTTCTCATTTGTTTTCATGCCGTCAAAATACGACGAGAATTTTCACGCTCGCTCGTTTTTAGATTTGGAAAAATATAAAGTAGAATTTTCGTGAAGGAGAAACTTTGAAAAAAAATTTCGAAATTATTCTCGAATGTACGTTTCGTCGGTTAAACAAAAAATGAATTACCAAACGTGTTTTTTTTGCTTTTGATTTTAATGACTGTGACTTTGTATTTTTGTCGAATTTCATCTCGTTTTTGGGTAAACAATTGTGGGAGTTGAAGTTCATTGATGACAAAATTGTTTTGGGGCATGAGTCATTATTCTTTACGTACTCGGAGGCTTCTCGGATTTCGTTATCGGCGATGGTATATAGTGTAAAACCGCGAATTACGAGTCACGAAGTTTCAGCTGGCCTGAATACAAATTCGGACGGTGAGTGCGTGGTCCCATTTCCCCCTTTCTTTCCTTCCTCTCTCATCCTCTTTTTCTCCTCTTTCCCTCGTTCGCGATGGTCTCCTTGTTGCGCGCGAGCTCTCGGAATAAACGCATTCGTTCTATCAACTATCCGAAATATAACGCCTGCTCGACAACTAAACTCGATGAGCTCTCTCTCTGCGGCCTCCCTCGCGACGGTTCAACATCAAAAGAATTTCGAGGGCCCCCCATTCATTTTTTTCTCCGTTCCCCATACTCCGCAAAGAGTTAAAAATCTATGGGCCTTTCCATCAACAGTTGTCGTTATTAAAATTATCACGAGCCCTTTCCAAACCTAATCGATCGATTGAAAATAGAAAAAATGAAAAAAAAAAACACTTTTAATTTCAAAAAATGAATTAAAAACTGGAAATCATTCAATTTCGACAAAATAAAATCCGAATATTCGAGTCAAACGCAGAATTTGAGTGACTCAAGTAAAAATCAATGAAATAAATGAATAAAATGTTGCAAAAAAATTTAATGTTAATAAAAATAATCACAAACTCAATGAACGTTCGAAAAATTTTGTAAATAAATGAAAATTGAATTAAAATAATTGAATATTGAATAAATTAATGAGAAAAATATAATAAAATTGACAGGTTTTTTTATTTTTACTTTTTCCTTGTTGCAAATAGTGCACTGAAGTTCGCAACGTTGAGGTGCAACGAAAAATACGTTTCCCTATTAATTGTTCGTTTCAACAACAAAAACCTTGAAAATTTTTGAGCTGATTTTGTCTTTGGATCCCGAAAAAGTCGTTTTATGATCCTAACAAAATATTGAATACGAATCACGAACTCTGCTCAAGGAAAAACCGAATTTCGATGATCCTGAGGTTTGCATCGTTGGAATGCAACGAAATTCAGTTATTCCTTCAGTCGAGCCAATAATTATTATTCAATATTTGGTGCGGCCAATAAAACGATTCTCTCTTGCGACCAAAAAACTCAATCGACTCAAATAATTTTCACTATTTTCAAAATTCAATAAATAATCAATAGAAAAAATGTTTTTCGTTGAATCTCAACATCGCAAACTTCAGAGTCATGAATTTCGTTGCATTCCAACGATGCAAACTTCAGCATCGTTTGCAAATATCTTGAAGAATCGAAACAAGGCTGATTGTAACGTGTAAATTGATGAAAAATCGATGTCGATCGAAGATTTGCAGTTGGATAGAAAGGTCGAGAGAAAAGGAATGAAATAAAACTGCGAAGCGATCCTGTCTGGATGATTGAAAAGTAATGATAGCCGCGAGGATCCCTCGTATTTACGAATCGAATAAAAAAAAGTTATTACAGTCGGGAAAACACGTAGTGGGCAGTACACGGAATAATATCTAGTTGCACAATCCAATGTTGATTTCGTAACGGATACTTATCAGAAATCTACGAAGAGACACCGCGAAGCCAAAGGCTGCTCGTGCTGGAGAGATGAACGAACACAAAAAAATGTAAAACGAAAATAAAAAGCTTTTGGTGTTTATCGTCGGTTTCGAAACTCTTACGAACGTTCTATTTTATTACGAGATTCTCGATTGTAAGATGCGCGTGTGTACCGTTACATTTCTCTCTTTCCGCATATTCTTCCATCTCGTATTTCACTCCAGACACAAGAAAAAGCTCGTTTGGATCTTTCTCGCTCCCACAATCTTTATCTCCGTTAATTCATACAAAAATATGAATATTTTGTGTTTACGCGAGCTCGTGTGTGTTTCTGTGTCTGCGGATTACGACACCACAGTTTTTAATGAACAATTAGTCGTGTGCTAATTTTACCAAGTCGTTGGCACGAACGATTAATAAACTCCGGTACATATTTTCGTATATACGCATACGAACGAGTGTATACGAGTCCGTACACACGGACTGATAAATTTCCATCGTCTCCATAGTGCAAATATACATTTTATCTATCGTCTCCTCAGTTGACCCGGTAAAAGACTGTCGATAATTCTCTTCGCGTATTTTCGAGTCTACAGCGTCGTTCAAAGTTGACGAAATATTTTTACTCGGTCGCAAATAATTCTCTGGCTCGCTGGCGAGTTTTTTTTTTGACACAATCGTGGGCGAGCATTGAAATGAACTTTTTAAAGTATAAATTTTCAAAATGAATTTAAGAAAATCAAAAATCTTCGAAATTTCTGCGTTTTGATTTTTTTCCGACGAAAAATAGCGAGTAAAAAATTCCGAAAAAATTCTCAACCATTTTTTGGACTGTGTCGAGGTCGTGAAAAAATTGCGATCAAATTTTCCATCCCAGATCCGCGGAAAATACATTTTTCATGAAAAAAAAAACGAATTTGGGTTTTTTTTGCGATTTTTATAGACAATTAACGAATTTTTTGTGGTTTTTCGAACGTCGTGGGGATCGTGGACGAACGGAAAATCCAGAATTTCTTGCCAGAAAAGATGAAGGTTGAAAAAATTAGATTATTGCGCCAAGTTTATGACTCTGAAGTTTGCAACGTTAAGATTCAACGAAAATCATTTTTTCTATTGATTATTTATTGAATTTTGAAAATCGTGGCAAATTTTTGAGTCGATTGAGTTTTTTGGTCGCAAGAGAGAATCGTTTTATTGGCCGGACCAAATATTCAATAATAATTATTGGCTCTGCTGAAGAAATAACAGAATTTCGTTGCGTTCCAACGATGCAAACTTGAGGATCATCCAAGTTTTGCGGGAGGGAAATTTTTGTGCGTGAGTGTACAATCGTCGAAGTCAATTGAGAATTGAATAATCGGTGGCGCTATGGAATAAACGAAATATCGAATTGGAGGTGATTAATTGTTTATTTATCATTCGATTAATTCTCCTCGTGTCTCCGATTTCCATAATGCTGGTAAGCGCGATGCAGGCACAACAAACGATAAGTTTTAACCGAGTTCTCATCGTAAAATCGACAACGAAATAACCAAAAGAGAGAGAGTTTGTTTTTTTCTCATGCGGGTCGACGGTTGCAGCCTCGTCACGAAGTTTTTCCTGTCGAAAGGAAACCCCGCTATAACTCAATTAATTAATCACGAGGGTCAAAAAAACTCGGAACAAAGTTAAGGGCGTGGGCGTTTGAACTTGCTCTCGTAAATATTCACAGCAATTTTCCGATAAACAAAAACTCGTGAACGAAAATGTCTCTCGAATTTTGCAGATACGCTCGCAGGGCCTTTTTTCCGGAGATAATCAACGTGAAATTGTTCGTTGCCACAACTGGCCCAGTCACCTTGACAAAAACCACACTATCTATAGGAAAAAAAGCCTCCCACTGTGGAACCTTCGGTACAAAATACTTTGACGTATTCTGTATTGTTGAACGCGCGAGGATCGAATGTGGTTGGAATTCCTGACTGACCATAGTGTCCAGTTGTTCATTCTGAAAGTACCATCTGCGCGGGGCTCTTTCCGTCTTTCCGAATGGAGAAAGAAAGGAAGAAGGAACGGAGAGAGAATGAGAGAACGTGCGGAGGAGAGAGACGGACTGTGGACTACCTGAACTCTTCACCTGGTCGATCCCTTCCTCTCGTCTCTCCATTCGCGCTCTCTTTCTCTCTTTCTTTCTGCGTGTACCATCGCGCCACTCTCCTCGTGTTACTTTCGCTTTTTTATCTCGTTTTTCTCGCAAGCATTCACGCTGCTACTGGTCCAAATCGCTAAACGATCTCCGCGTGGGTTCAAAAATCCTCTGCCCTTAGGACCGTGTCTCAATTCCCCGAACCCCGAAGCCCTCAAAGTGCGCTTAATTTTTTTACAACCTTACGTTTCTTGGCCTTTCTTTTGTCAGATCAAGCGTGTGATTTAAATTCCTCTCACTCGCTCAAAGAAATAGAAAACAAAGGGAAAGTATAATCGCGCGGGCTTGTCATTGAGGATTTACACTGTTGATTTTCTTCCGCAAGCTTCCCCGAACCGAAAGAATGCGCCGCGACGAATTCTTGGAAACGCGCAACTTTTCGCGAAAGCAGCAAAACGACAATGCGGTTTTTTGTTTTCTTCGTGGCTCGTATTATCGGGATGAATTTTATACGCTATTTTTTGCTAGTTCGAGAAAAACAGTGACAAAAATATTCTGACGGTTTGTTATCGCGAATATAAATTTATCGAGCGTTTGAAAACGCCGGACAAAATAATTTCAGTTATTTTTGTCGACAAACGGGGTCGCGTCTTGCAACGAACGGCAATTGCAATTCGTAAATAATACGGGTCACTTGGATTTTCTCGAGTGTGAAATGAGATACGAGATTTTTATGGGGAAATTCGATCCGGAAGTGACACATTATCGTCTATCGACGCACTGAAAAGTCATGCGCTTCGATCTATCGATAAAAAGCGGATTTGCATGTTAAACAAACGAAAAAGCGAGGAACGCGAATCGAGAATATTTCCTGATGATGAATTTTTCCATCTGGATGACGCGGATCAGTTTTTCAATAGACCGAAATGAAAATTGTGAAATATTATGTCGCCTCGAATATCAACAGGTGTTTGCTGATCGATTTGGGACTCGAATGGAATGCAAACGCACGAGTACACATTTACAAGTGTCGTTCGAACGTAATTCCCAAAAAAGAGCAGGTATGCTAAGCTCGACGGCATAAAACTATCAGTGAAGATAATCACGGGGGTATTTATCGGGTTTCGATCGGGAAATCATTCCTTTTGGAGGTTCGTAAAAATATTGAAATATTGGTGGAAAATGAACTTACCGAATGATAAAAAGACGATCGCGATGATCGATGCAATCCGAAGTGATCCGAAAGGGCGCATTTTGAAGTGAAATAAATAAATATATAGTTTCGTGTATAAATAAAATTGAAAGCACTGAATCCCCGAAAAAAAGGGACGATTAGTCAAACGATTCCAACGATTCACGCACTTTCCACCACTTTGTTATAAATTTACACGCTTTTTTATGACACACGAGAATACGAGCTCGATTAAAATCCTGTCACGAAAGCGTTGCACGTTCGAGTTTAATTAACGAGAAAACTAACAAAAATTCAATCGAGATTGAGAGTCCTGGAGACCGCGACGCTCTTGCGTGTGCACTGTACGACGATGCGAGTCGCGACTGTGCGAGATTAATACACCCACCGGCTTTAACGTGGGAGAGCTAAATACACACTGAACCGAGTGTCTACCGGGCGAGCGTGCTCTCCAGGCGAAAAGCCCTTCTCCTTCGGAAAGACTCACGTGTGTGAGAGAGACGCGCGGGGAGGGGGCTTCTACCGCCAGGGGAGTTGCGCCGACCGCGATGCGCAATCGACGTTTTTCCTCTCACCGCGCAACGTAATCGTCCGACTAATATCAGTTTTATCAGATTTTTAAAAAAAGCCCGCGACTCGTAGTTACCGCAAGAGACGCCAGACTGCGCTCGATCTCGATTCGACAATTTTTTAAAAATCTCAAAGCCGTTGTTTTTGCGCGGGAAAAAAAGTTTAATAAAAAATCTTTTTACGTTTCGGAAAAAATATAGAAATGGCGACAGTCGCTGTTCATATTTAAGGGGGTCCGAGGTCTTGAGCGGAAACCTGGAACGCGGAAATATTTTTTTTTTCCGAAATGTTATGAAAAAATTGTTCAAAAAATTATTGAATGAAAAAAGTATTTTTATTGTTTCAAGGACGTTGACGTTGCCCTAATTCCGAATGGAAATCGATACAAAAAATATACACAGATACATAAAAATTGCATCGAGTGAAAAAGTGAACAATTTTTTCAATTTAGCGCGTTCTCTTCTTCTTTTTTCCCTTCTTTTTGCCAGGAGTTATCGGGGCGGTAGTTTCCTCCTCGTTGTCGTCGACTTTTCTCTTAGAAAGTTCGGTCATCGGGACTTTGCTCGCGGCGTTTGCAGCCGGAACACTAAATCCTGGGATCTGTGAAATAAAAAAAGTAGCGACAAGCATTTGTGAGAAGAAATTTGAAAAATGAATAAAAATTATCGTTTCATTCGAATTTTTCTTGATTAGAGTTTTTGAATTATTGTTCTACCTCAGGCTTGACCATTTTGAACACGAGTTTTTCGTGTTGAACGTTGGAGCGATCCAAACTGAGTTGCACGACGACGGGATCAAAAGAGTGGAAAACTATGTCGCCGCAGCTTTGAGTTTGTTCTTCCTCGTCGTAGACAAACGTCGCTGGACCAACTTCGCCCTTTTTGCTCAAATAAATCGTCCCCTCGAGGCCGTATTTCGGGATCAAAATCTGGAGAGCATTCTTGCGAACGAAAAGAATGTAACCGGATTCGTCCTCGACTTTTTCCCGGAAAAACAACTGTGAAGCGTCAATGAGCAATTAAAAACCGACAAAATTTAGCATAAATCTGAGTCATAATTCCGATGACCGTTCCCATCGTTTTAATCACTCATGAAAATAACTTTGCGTGTAATTCGACTCGATGAAACGTCTGGAGGGGAAAAAACGTACGTGAGTGTTCAACGCGACGGAAGCACGTGCGGCGTACTGAGCCATACGATTCCGATAATTGAGATTGTGACAAAGAGCGTGACTCTTCTTCTTGTCCAACAAATCGGGATATGTCGCGTCAGCGCCTATACACACGGCCAGTAAACGATGAACTATTATGTCAGCGTATCTGTAAATAGAATTCTCTTGAATTTATTTGAGTAAGTTAGAATTTTTCTCTTTTTTCTCATCGGAAAAATCTTTAATCACTTTTTTCAATAATTTTGTATCAAAATCTGTATTTTTAACGGGCCAAGTGACAGTAACGATCGGAAGCTGGACAAATAAACGTTCCAGGCATCGGATTATCTGTATAGTTCAGTTTTTTTCAGTCAAATATCGATTTTTCGTACTTTTAACAATAACTTGAAAAAATTCGAATCGTGCACATTCGTTATTTGTGGTTGAAAAGGGATTGAAAACTGTCGTTCATGATTCTTTCTCAAATTCGAAGCAAAAAATTGATCGTTGGCCATTTTTCGTGAGATATTTGATCGGTTTTGTACATGATCCCGAAGTTTCCATCGTTGGAATGCAACGAAATTCTGCTATTTCTTCAGCAGAGCCAATAATTATTATGGAATATTTGGTCCGGCCAATAAAACGATTCTCTCTTGCGACTAAAAAACTTCATCGATCAAAAAATTGCCAGAATTTTCAAAATTCAATAAATAATAATTAGCAAAAAGGTTTTTCGTTGAATCTCAACGTTGCAAACTCCAGAGTCATATTAGAATCTCATTTATTCATAATTTTCTGCACATTTCATCGATCGATAATTTCTCGTTGTTCTTATGGGAAAACGAATCGCCGTTCGGGCTAATCAAAAATTATTCGATAGTAAAATTTGATTTCGATTGAAAAATCGTGAAATTCAAACCGGAAATGACTTTAAATAAAAAACATTCAATTTAGTTTCCTGCAAAATTTCCAGTAGCAACGATATTTGCGTCTTCAATATTTTTAGAATTGACGATCCGAAAAAATAGTGAATAAATAGGCGAAGAAATGATGAAGTTTGTATTTTTGAAGGTCAACGATTTACCTCCGAATTGGCGAAGTAAAATGCGTGTAGATTGGACAAGCCAAACCATAATGGAAGAATTCTGCGGGTTGTAACATTCCGGAAACGAAATAAACTGCTTGCATCATGCAACGGGTTGCCAAAATTTTTAACATGGTATTGAAAAAGGGATTGTCGTCTTTGTGGGCTTCCTCCAACGAACGTGCCAGTTCTTTGCCCGTAGTCGTTTTTATGTCAAAACCCTGTAATCAAAAAATCCAGATTTTCTTATCAGAACTGCTTTTGTGTTAGAAAATTAAGAAGAAAAAAGTTCCAACGAACTTGATGCTTTCCAGCCTTGATCAAGGGGTCGAAATTGGTCTGCGGTGGTTCAGGATGTCTCCGCAACATTGCGCACTCCGGAAATTCTTGTACGATCTTTTCCGCCACTGATATATTTGCCAACAACATAAATTCCTCCACCATTGAATTTGTTTCTCGCATTTTTTTCGCCTCTACTTCAATCGGGTCGTGAGTTTCACTGTCCACTTGGAATCTGATTTCTGGCGATGCCAGAACGAGAGCTCTGCACCAAGAAACACGTTATTAACGCGTTTATTTCGAGGAAATAAAATTCTTCGGATAAAACGAATGTCGGAAAGACGATGTTGAAGTTTGCATCGTTGGAATGCAACAAAATTCCGTTTTTTCTTGAGCAGATCTCAAGATTCTCATTAAATATTTGATCAGGACTATAAAACGATATTTTTTTAGGATAAAAACCCAAAATCGCTACGAAAATCGTCATCGTTTTTGAAATTCAACGACAGATTCATAGAGCATGTATTTTTCGTTGCAGCCCAACGTCGCAAACTTCAGCGTCATGTAGGAAAAGAAATAAAAGTTAAAATTGGACTTGCCCATTCTCCAAACGTCTTTTCTTCATTTTTTTCGCGAGATTATTGAGTCCTCGTAGGGATTGAGCGATGGAATCCTGTTGCGAACTGTCGTCGATCTTGAGTTGAGCTTCCTCGTAAGTCATAGCGCTTCGCGAGCGTATAATCGATTTGAAAAATTTGGTGTTTATGATATTGGCGTCGTGGTCCATTTCCCACACGCAGGAGAACGCGAATCTTTCTTCGTTTCCACGAAGCGAGCACAGATTTGAGCTCAGCAGTTCTGGAATTAATCGATTGCAATTTCGCTCAATTTCTTTTTCCAATTCTTCACGTTGCAAACGCGATGAAAAGGTTTTTTTTACCTGGCACCATGTCGATCCTTTTGTCAACGAGATAAACCGTCGTTGCTCTCGATGCAGCTTCTTGATCGATCGCTGTTCCGGGCCTTATAAAATGCGACACATCGGCGATGTGAACTCCGACCTCTAAATTTCCATTTTCCAAATTTCTGCAATGCAATGCGTCGTCAATGTCTGTACAGCCGGGCGGATCCACCGAACAGATGTCCAAGTGTCTCAAATCCTCGCGTTGTGCCACGTCCTGTTGTAAAAATTAACAGAAACAAAAACAAAAAAGATTTTTATTGAATTTAAACTCCAGATTTTCAGATTTTTATGTTTTTTCACTAAAACGTTCAGCAAAATTTCAAAATATTTCTCCAAAATCAAGAAACTTGTTTGATTTTTTCCAATTTTCGTTTTGGGCCGATCGTAGAGAATTTGAACGATAAAAATTGACGCTCTCTTTGGACGTTTCGCGCCTCGCTCGTCATTTGCTTTGACGTGAAAAAAATGTCGACCAATTTTCGCAAAAATTGACAGCATGGAATAAAACTAATTATTTTTCCTGGATAAACATGAAAAATTGGCAAGACCAATGTAGACCGCGCGCGTAATGCATAAAACTTTCGGTAGAAGTGAAAATATCATCGATCGTGTGATATCGAAATTGAAAATGGCTAAACGTGGTTCACAAGTGATTATCGATCCTCGTAAACGAAATCTTGACACAAATTACAGTAGAAAAGACCAAAGAAAAGTTTTAAATCCAAAATTTACAGAGTTCGAGTGTGAATCAGGAAGAAAATCCTGAAAAATGTAATTCTAACGATTTGGAGCATTCCGAGTGTCAAGAAATCCACGACGTTGCGATCATGGAAACAGAAAATCAAAAAGTCTCATTGGACGATCTTCCCGGGCTTTGTGAACAGATGGAAAAGTTTATAAATTACATGCGAAGTGTCGAGGACTTGAAATTTCTAATCTACAAATATCCAGTGTGAGTTTTGTCCATAAAAATTGAACATCTTTCGAGATCTCCCCATACGGAATGAAAAAAACATTTTTTTGTGATCAAAAACTGCGAAATTCTTCGGTTATCAAGCAACGATGACAAAGCTGTTGATTTTTTCACAGAATTCTGAAAAATCGGTTCGACAATGACGTCTCTGAGCTCGAAATTATGTTGAAAGAAATAAATGCGGCTCTGACCAACATTCAAAAGCAAAAAACTCAACACAACTACGTGAAAAAAGAAAAAATCGCTATAAAAAAAGCTCTGAATAAAATACGAGACGATGGTTGTTTTTCTTTCAAACTCCAAGGCAGCTAAAGTTTTATAATAAATTTGTGAAAACCCCGAATTATTATTTTGTTTGCTCGTTCTTGACAGAATTTCGAGAAATGGAAAAAGTCGTGGCTCTTTACGACAAAGCTTTGTTTGCCCGATGGGAAAACGTCAAATCGACTCACAAACCGGAAGTTTTGAAGAGTTTACTCACCGACGTTAAGGTATTTAGACGTTAAGGAAGTTTACGTGGATTTCTGTTTTTCATTTTATCAGTAAAACGACAAAAGTCGAATTTCCTCGAGAAATGTTTCTAAAAATCGCGAATTTTTCATGTTTTTATCGATAAAGTGCAAGCAACTTGCCTTGGAAAACTTGGACACATTGGTAACGAGAAAATTGGGACATTTGAAAACATACGCGAGTCTGAATGGAAAGAGCGAGAAAACTGATAAAGAAAAATCCGTTGTCGCGGTTCCATTTTTGTCGATATGTCCCGCACCGAGCGAAAATTCCAACCAGCGAAAATCAAGGATTCCTCTTCCGCCTCCTTTGCCACCTCCTCCGAACTTCGCTGCAAGGAGCAACGCTCAAAATTCGTCAGGTCATAGACGAAGAAGGTGAAACGATGAATTTTGACATAAAGCGGAAATCACGCGACTCGGATTGACCGAATTAATAGAATTCATTGAAAAAACGAATGAGCGCAGGTCAGAGTTCGAAGACGATTTCGGAAGCGACTACAGTCTCCTTCAGGACTTGGATGATTTACTGGAAATAGCGCCGTTGACATTCGACAACGTTTCGAACGATATCATAGTAAATATCGATCGTAATTTCCGGACCGGAAGTTCGCCATCTTCTCATCATTCCAACAACGATTCTTTGACTCTGAACGACGAATTGTTGGCTGCGAGTTTGCAGGAAGAAATGCGAGCAGTTCTCCGAGGCAGGGACGATTTTTCGCACTCCATATAAACTCGGTACGACTCGGTGTACAGCAAAGTAGAAAAATCAATCAAAATCCAAAAGTGCATTGTAAAAAATGATCCTGAAGTTTGCATCGTTGGAATGCAACGAAATTCTGTTATTTCTTCAGCAGAGCCATCAATTATTATTGAATATTTGGTCCGGCCAATAAAACGATTCTCTTTTGCGACCAAAAAACTCAATCGACTCAAAAAATTGCCACGATTTTCAAAATTCAATAAATAATCAATAGAAAATATGTTTTTCGTTGAGTCTCAACGTTGCAAACTTCAGAGTCATTGTAAAGTCGCAGTTTCAAAAATTGTCAGGAATTGCCCTGTCAATATTCGTCCAAATCAAAATAAAAATATTTAAATTCAATATACATAATAAGGCGGATTATAAATGAAGGTTGTTGTTTCCCACGACTGAAAAACGCGGAAATAACGCTGCTAAATTGCCAAATTACAGCCGCAGAAGTTTTTATCGTGGGAATGCAACGAAAAAGGATTTTTCCTGATTGATTTTATTTTTCAATTTCGATTCGGCTCGAGTTTTCTGGCAGCTTTGGGCTGCGAGTCGAAATAAATCTTCAAATTATTGTAGAGAATGTAAAAGGTATCGATTCTACGTCGAAAAAAAACGAAGAACGATGTAAATTTGGAAGTGACAAAACTTACGATGTTGAAGTTTGCATCGTTGGAATGCAGCGAAATTCTGTTTCTTCTTGAGCAAAGCTCACGATTCTCATTCGATTTTTAATCAGGACAATAAAACGATCGGTTTTTAGGATTTGAACCCAAAATCGATACGAAAATTGTTGTTGTTTTTAAAATTGAACAAAAAATGAAGATGAAAACGTATTTTTCGTTGGATCTCAACGTTGCGAACTTCAGTGTCATAAAAACTTACCGTTTCGGTAATGACCCATGGAAGTTTAGGAAGGAAGCTGAGAACGGCATCGGAGAATCGACTGTGTGGTACGTCGTGTTCCAAGAGAAGGACTTCGTTTTCAGTGGCTTTGTCGCCGACGGTACCGAGAGCACGTACAAAATGCCCGAGTGGATATCGAGAATTGCGAGGCCAAGAATCGATAGCGACGATGATTCTCTGGCTGGCCAAAGTTTCAGCTTGTCTCGTTTCCACGCGAACTTTTGGTATTTTCCGCTCGGCCGGTACGAACAAATGTCGTACATTCTGAAAAAAGGTAATTTCGATTTTTCTCAAACGGCACGAAACGCTCAACTCCATGTGTGTCACTCGAATCGCGTTACTGCGTGTCAAAATCGCTTTTTTTATTCTTATTACGCGTAAAGTTTGTTTGTTTATAGATCGCGAAACCTTGACAATGTTTGTTTTTAACGCTCACCCCTTTCACCGGATTCGATTGCAAGATCCCACAATACTGACGCCATTTTCGTCTTATGATGCCAACTATTCTGCCCGTTGGCGTGCGGTCAACTTTCTTGGCGGGTTTTTGCACAATCAAATCGTTCTCGTCGTCTAACACGTCACCGGGATCCTCCTCGCCCTCGTCCTGCAGCACCAAATCACTTGGAATGGACCATTCGTCCTCTGGCAACAATTCCACTGCAACGATGTCGCCGTCAACGGCTCGATTCAAACCGACGTGACCTTGAACCAGTATCTGCAATTTTTCATACTTAAAATTGATTTTAAAAAACGACAGACTAATCGAGACTTGCAAAAACGCTGTGCAGGATGACCTTGAATCGTGTTAATTATTTAATGACGAAAAATAACAAGTTTGACAGTGAAAAACGATTGGAAAATCAATTGACCAGGATTTTTTATCGAAATATGAATTTTCCACGGACAGGCTGTAATTTAAATAAATTTTGGACAAAATTTAGGCACATTTAACAAAAATAAGACGTACAAATTTCTCCATTCCTTCGACGTTGACGCTGCCTTCCAGAAAGTTTTCTCTCGAGGCAAGAAAACTTCCCTGAACCAATCTCCCATTCTTAATTCCATCGTGCAACTCCGCCGGCGTCAAATGGCACGGGAACAACGGTTCTCGAGAACCTCCTTCCAGGCCATAAGTACGTTTGCACAATTTGTCTAAAAGGAGTCCAGAATTCTCCAGGGACTGAAGATATTCTTCCACTGGGAAAAAAAACCACAAAAACTCAAATTTTCGTCCAAATTTCAAGTTCGAATCAATTTTCGTGATTTACTGACTAGTCGCAGCGGCAATTCCATCCGATTTGCATTTCTCCTTGTTGGCGGCATCGTCCGTCAACAAAATAACTTTTATGGGCTGTTCCTCGCTCAGAGCCAAGTGATCGTTGTACCATTTTGTGGCCGCACGAATCGCTCTGTCGTTTCGGTCGTTTACCGTTTCACCGGAAACACGCTCGACGTAAGTCTCTCTAAAAAAATGAGGAATTTGTTGATTTTTTCAGAAAAAATGACTGTCCTGGATCGTACGTGAATAAATTCAAATAAAAATGTTTTACTTGTGATGCTCGTTGACAAATACGTAAAATTTTCTACTCGGATTGCTTAAAATGTCTTTCAACTTTTTGTAAACGTTGGAACTCCTGTGACGAACTTCCTCCAATACGGTTTGCGTTATTATGACATTTTTTATGACGTCTTCTTCCAAAATGTGGATCTGTCATGAGAAAGCGAATTTTCTGGGTTGACTCGTCGACGGAACGTTCGATTTCCAAATTGCATTCAAATAATTTATTTATTATGACGATTTCGTCGTTAAATTTAATTATTGATAATTATTATAAACAGATTCGTCGTTTATGTGAAATTTTCGACAAGAAAACACAATTTTTCAGTGATATTTGATGATTTAATGGGCAAAACACTTGCCTGATCCAAAACTACGTTCGTATCGAGTAGCAAATAGTGGGAATACGAGAAAAGCGAACTCGTTGCTCCAGGATTTTCCGCTGCGAGAAGAAGGTCGTTTTGTCGGGGTGAACATCTTTGACAAGCTTCAGAACCGCACCAAATATCATCTCTGAGATAATGTTCTCTGACGACCTGCGACACGGTGCGAAATCGTATGTTTAACCTCAAAACTTGTACTTAAGCGAAACTTTGACTGGGTTACAGTCACGTTTATGTACCTTGAATATATTTCCCCCTTTCGACTTTCTATAAAACGTTTTGGTCGTCAACATTGTTGATAAACGTCAACGAACCGAGCATTAAAAAATAATTATTGAAATGTGCGGCACGCGCGACACATGTGCACTCGTGGGAAAACACACGGAGACTAAAGTTTTGAACGGAAAACGGAGTTTCACTTTCCACCGCGCGAGGATGAAATCGCTCATGAACTTCATATTTTCTGCAGCTTCGTATCAGAAAATTTGTTCGTAACTAATTCTCGTATAAGATACTCGGTCGTTGAATAAAATTAAACTGATCATTTTATCAGTAAATTATATTTTCTAATGATGTTGAAGTTTGCATCGTTGGAATGCAACGAAATTCCATCAGAGCCCATAATAATTATTCAATATTTGCTCTACGGTCGTATCTCGCGACCAAAAATAGCATCGATACGAAAAATTGCCACGATTTTCAAAATTTAATGAATAATTGATAAAAAAAAAATATTATTTCGTTGAATCTCAACGTTGCAAACTTCAGAGTCATTATTTTCTAAAATTTTTACGCGAAGAACCGAAGTACAAAGATTTTCGAAAGAACTCCTGAAAGTTTCGTGGAAAATTATGTTTTTAATGAAATTCGCATTCGTTTAATCAACAAATAATCATTTTTTTTAGAACCGAAAATCCCGCTTTTTGTTGGAATATTCAATAATCGGGACCGGCAAAAATGGGTGGGACGTCGTGAACGCTGCAAAGATGCGGAACGTAAATCAGTCGACGAAAACAACGAAAACACTCGTAATGCGGAAACGTTCATTTATTTATCAAATACTCGATGCGTGTATAGTTCAACAACCGACAAGTAATAGGAACATGAATAAACCCACTTCGATAACGTGACGATCTACGAATGACCATAATAATTATTATTCTCACGAAAAAAAAGGCAGATAACATGAAAAACTCCTGGCGAGCGATCGTACGGTTTACAACGTTGGAGAGCAACGAAACTTGTTCGTTTTTTCAATGAGAAGCTAAACTTCGTGGGGATTTTTGAACGGCAGAAATTGACCCTTCACCATTTCTGTAACGAAACCGAATTTCTTCCCATTCTCGACGTCCGCCTGGTCAAAAACGTCACGCACTTTTAGCTTTACATAAAAATGAAAAAAAAACGTAATTTCTTTGCACTCTAACGACGCAAATTCGAGACAATCTCGCCGAAGTACTTCGTGAATAAATTCGTATTATCTGCGAGACTTTGGAGGAGAATTGACCGAGTTATCACGTTGCGAAGTTGTTTGTTGCTCCTGATGATCGTTTCGGGGATTATTGATGTTGGCGTCCCTGGCGAGAGCAGAGATTGGCTCTTCGGCGACATTTTGTGGCAATCGTGGGCGAGGATCGTTTTGTGAAGTTTCCGAAAGTCCTCGAGGCAAATCGGACTCGCAGCGACTTCGTGAAGATAATTCGAAGACATTTTCTGGCGATCTGTTGGTCGTTGCCGTGGTAGTGACGTTCATTGTGGATTCCGAGAGCGCGGGATTGTTCACATCCCTGGAAGCTCCGTTGAGAGGACTCGCGGCTGTTCTATTGGCCGCGAGATAACGAGGATTCGGGAAATATGGGGAAAACCGGTTTTGCGAGAGTGACGATTGTCTTCTCGTCGCCGAAGAGGAACGTTCACGATTGTCGTTGTTTCCTGTCGCTGGGGACGAACCCAATCGCGATAAACGGCTTCGCACGTTCATTTCACGTTCGATATTGTCGATTCGCGTTTGTTGCATCCTCACGCGGAACGAAATTAAACGGTTGAGAATTGCTTCTCTAAAACGATTCTGTTGACTCTGCAATTCCAAGTCTGGCACGAATCTGTTCGTCTCCGTTGACGATCCCGCGCTTCTGCTCGTTTCCGGAGAATTTCTGTTTATTGCCCGCGACAACAAACACGCTCTTATCGCCAATGACATTCTCAAGGAATCGTTTCGATTCCGGAAATCTATTGGTCCGTGATTCCCGAAGGGATCGATGAATCTAATCCGTTGCGAAAGATTCCTCGATTCACGACGTTCCGACGATTCTCCGTTACCCTCCGCCCCATTTCGCGATGTACGCTCCGCGACTGGAGGCGTTTCTATCGGCCGAGGCGACTCGATCAGAGAATCTGAAAATACGAGCAAAATTAACTCAAAATCAAAATTCTCGCACAATTTTCAATTATTACAATTAATTTTCTCTTTTTTCTCATCGGAAAAATCTTTGATCACTTTCTTTCAATAATTTTGTATCAAAATCTGTATTTTTAACGGGCCAAGTGACAGTAACGATCGGAAACTGGACAAATATAAACGGTCCAAGCATCGGATTATCTGTGTAGTTCGGTTTTTTTTAGTCAAATCTCGATTTTTCGGACTTTTAACAATAACTTGACAAAATTCGAATCGTGCACATTCGTTATTTGTAGTTGAAAATGAATTGAAAACTGTCGTTCATAATTCATTCTCAAATTCGAAGCAAAAAATTGATCGTTGGCCATTTTTCGTGAGATAATCGATCGGTTTTGAAAATCTTCATTTCCATCGTTGGAATGCAACGAAATTCTGTTATTTCTTCAGCAATAATGCAGTGCAATAATTATTATTGCATTAATCATTAAAAATTAATAAGTATTATTTAATTATTGATTAATTAATTATTAATAATTAATAATAAATGCAATAATTATTATTGAATATTTGGTTTGGAAAATAAAACCATTTTCTCTCGCGACCAAAAAACTCAATCGACTTGAAAAATTGCCACGATTTTCAAAATTCAATAAATAATCAATAGAATAAATTCATTCACTTCAAAATGGATTTTTGAAAAGACTCTCGCTCTTAGTGTTTAGACGTTTTTTACTTTACCTGAATTCCTTTGCGTCGTTCTCCCAGCGTCATTATTGGTTGTAGCGGTGGGAACAGAATTGGGAGGTCGAGCGAGACCCATTCGAGTGTAAAGTCGATCGAGAGCCGAAGCTTCATCGAAATTTCTAGCGGAAGGTCCATTTTGCGAGGCAGAGTGTCCGCTGGTGGAGGCAGTGTTACGAGTTCTCGGATTATTTGGAGCGTTCGATTCGCTAACGGTATTGGAAACGTTTGCAGCAACGACCCGAGTGTCAGAAGCCGATTGGTTCATTCTATTGAGGCCAAAATTGGCAGGGAAAAGACCGTTCACTTGCGAAGCATGGCTAGGATGGTCCTGGATAGAAGCGAAAAGTGCAGCATTCTGCGGAGTAATCGGTGCGACCGCTGGATCAATTACACTCAGTCTCGGTGCAGTTTGGCCATTTCTGAATCTAGAACTTCCACGAACTCGAAGCGAAACGTTTTCACGTCTCGCGGGATTTTGTACGTGTTGTCTCGGTGTGTCTCGTGGTATTATGTACTTGAAACGCTCCAATTCTGCTGCCGTCAGCGGTCTCGGTTCCGCAGCCACACGATGCACAGGAATCTGACCGTATGGCCTTGGTCTTGGTAACAATGGCGTTGGCTGCTGGTTCAACATTTGTTGTCTCTGTTCCTGTGAAAAAAACGTTCCAGGACCTAATTTTAGAAAAATTTAAACATTCGCAGACATGCTGCTGGATTTTCGACGCCAATTCTTCATTTTTATGTCCCCACAGCCTTCCTCGTGACGTAATTCCGCAATTTTTATGCCCCCCATACCGAGAGAGCCTCGCAAAATTAAACAAGCACGGAAATATTCTTAATTCTTCTGATTTTTCTTAATTTTTCTTTAAAAAACGTTTCAGGACTTAATTTTAGAAAAATCTAAATATTCGCAAACATGCTGCCGGATTTTCGACGCCAAATTCTTCATTTTTAGATCGCCACAGCCTTCCTCATAATGTAATTCGCCAATTTTCATGCCCCCATACCGAGAGAGTCTCGCAAAATTAAACAAGCACAGAATTTTTCTTAATTTTTCCACGAAATTATCTCGCGAGTAACGATTTTTTCCCTATGTTTTTTATTCTCAACTCACCTGCAGTATCACGTGTTTGTAAAAATCAGACAAAGGTTTGGGTCGTGTATTCGTTTCGACGTTGTCAACCTTTTTCTCACTATTTTCTTCTCCAATCACGCTGATGTCCGGGACGACTTGTTCCTCCTCGCCAATCATCGTAGGGACTTTAAACGTCGCTATAATCGAGGACAACGAGTCGAGGACTTGAGCCGCCGTTAAACGGCGACTGGGTTGCAGGACCAAAAGATTTCTGATGAGATTCGTCGTTCCATCGCTGACTCTGCCGTCGCTGGAAAACGATTCGTCACAAACATTTTTCATTTTCCGTCACAGCAAAAAACCAAGCAATTCGTTGCTAGATTCGTAGTCGGGTCAAATTGACCCAGAGTATCGATCCAGAGCTAATTTTATCAACCAACGAGTCACAAGGAATAAATCAAATCAAAACTTACTTCGGTATGTGATAATTGGCAGCTTTAATTTTGTTGAAAAGTTGCGTTGGGCTGCTGTCGTAAAATGGAAATTGACCGTACAACATTGTGAATAAAACGACGCCCAAGGCCCACATGTCCGAAGGTTTGCCAAGATACGGTTTGCCACAAAGAACATCTGGTGATATGTACGCAGGAGAACCGCGTTGATCCTTCAACAGCTCGTTTTCGCTGGCTAAATGTCTTCCCAGGCAAAAGTTCGTAATTGTGACCTGAAAAAAAACCCGAAAGGAAACATGATGAAGAAAATGGCGTATTTTGTTGTGAATTCAAAAGGAAAACAAGTTTTCTCGAATTTATTGATTCGACGGGTCGTACCTTTCGGTTTTTCCGATTCAATACCAAGTTCCCTAATTTCAGATCCCTATGGACGACGTTCCTATTGTGCAAACACGCTACGATTCTCACGGTATCCGTAAAAATCAACAGACTCTCTTTTTCGGATAATTTTTTTTCCCTGATAACGTGATGCTGCAGATTCAAGAGTTCGTCGTTGCGTGGATTGAAATCATGGGAGGTCAGGCAATCCAGTACCAGGCAGAGGCGACGTTTAGTTTTGCCCGTGTAAATTCTACCGGAAGGGAGAGTTTTTTCCTCGAGAGCACAGTCCTAAAAGTTGTTTACAAATTTAATGAAAAACCGAGCGAAAGGCAAAAGTTGGCACGATCGAGGTGGACGTGCAATGCGAAAAACTATGATCCTGAAGTTTGCATCGATCAAAAAAACCGAATAGTTCGGTTTTTTTTTGGAGAATCTCGATTTTTCGTACTTTTAACTTGACAAAATTCGAATCGTGCACATTCGTTGTTTGTAGTTGAAAATGAATTGAAAAATGTCGTTCTTAATTCTTTCTCAAATTCCAAGCAAAAAATTTATCGTTGGCCATTTTTCGTGAGATATTTGATCGGTTTTGAAAATGATCTTGAAGTTTCCATCGGCGGAATGCACCGAAATTCTGTTATTTCTTCAGCAGAGCCAATAATTATTATTCAATGTTTGGTCCGGCCAATAAAACGATTCTCTCTCGCGACAAAAAAACTCAATCGACTCAAAAAATTGCCACGATTTTCAAAATTCAATAAATAATCTATCGAAAAAATGTTTTGGTAAATATTCGATATCGCGGCACCAGCGATTTTCGGGCTGATTTTTTTTTTACAGTCGCGTTATGATCTGCAAACATCATAACTAGTATTGTTATGATGGCGCATGACTTTTTTTTGCAAAAAAAAAAAAAAAAAATCAAAAAAAAAATTAAAAAAAATCAAAAAAGGGGGGGGGCTGCGCCCCCCCCCCCTTTCGTTGAGTCTCAACGTTGCAAACTTCAGAGTCATCGGAAAACTTGCTTTGAAAAATCCGTGATGATGCACGACACCGTCTTGATTTTGTAGCAAACTGAGCAACGAGTACTCAGCGTGTAACAACATTTTTCCCTGGAGATCATCCTGCGTCTCGTACTCGTTGTCGTCCTTGAGAGTCAAAATTTCGATCGTGTAAAATTTGTCGGTATTGGCTTTTCTTGCCAGGCATTGAACGACGCTTTTAACCGGAGAAGTTCCGATGAGAGGGCCAAGAATGTAAGGCCCAGCGCGTTTTATACTTTTGGGGCATACGGCAGTCCCAATTTTCGGGACTGGAGTCGCGGAGCTCGTTTCCTCTTTCGGGACTGTTGTGCGAGCGAAAATCGCGTCCCAATTATCGCTCCGTTTTGCTCCAACCGTACGAGACCATTCTCCGCTCTCGTTTTGTCCGTCCGGACCAACGTTAGGAACTTCTTGAACCTGAACAGAGTCCCTTGCGGCTTGAGAAACGACAACGTTGCTTATAATTTCCTCCGCACAGTTTTGATTCTCCATCACCGATTCGCACATGTTTTCAACCGCGTCTATATTTTCCATCGGGATTTCAGGATTCTCACAAATTGTGTCGTTCCCGTAAGAGGAATCGTGCCCCGGATTCAGACATATCGGAGTATTCAGAGGAATTTCCGAGGCCACAGAATCTTCAGAAATTCTGGCATTTTCGGTCAACGAACTCGTGCTCTGATCATTCATTTCCCTGTTGGATTCCGGATAAGTTACTTCCATCCTCAGCCCATAAGACTCCGAATCAATTTCGTTAGAAACAACGAGATTGTCCCTCATCTCGACCGCCGCTTCCTCGTCCACATTCTCTGCGATTACTACGCTCTGCACCGTTTCGCTCGTCTCCATTGCCTCGTAACTACTCCCCAGGACATCCACTGTAATTGACGGCGATTGGACCACATTTTCTACCGAGTTTCTCATGACTGTAAGAAAAAACGTACAAAGCCATCGGCGAAATTAGAATTGAATCTTTGTTCTTGTAAATTCGTTTTTGCCTCCCGTTCCCCTTTGAATTATTAATTTGGCTTTTATTTCAATCAAAAATCAAAGAGAACGATTCATAATGAAAGCTCATTGTTGTGAGCAAAACAGTTCACACTGAATCCAAGCTCGAAGTAGTTTTCATGATGCTGAAGTTTGCAACGTTGCAATGCATTGAAAAATATTTAATTTTATTGAAGATTCGTTCAATTTTCAATGTCATCCAAATTTTTCAAGCCGACATGCTTTTCAAACGACAAAAATGGATCATTTTATCATCGTAATTACATTCTGCATTTGAATAATTATTTTTGGCAAAAATAAAAATGAATTTCGTTGCATTCCAACGATGCAAACTTCAGAGTCATTAGCTTTCAACATCCCCGCAGGGTTTAGTATTCCATAAAAACGATTGTCAGGATTCTGGGGTCATAATAAAACATTTTCCATCGTACATTCACGGACAATTTTCATTAATAATGTGAATGTACTTTTCCGCAGCTAACCAAGCAAAACTCTCTTTATGATCATGGAAAAAGTTTTCTTAATGATTTTTCCTGGTTTTTTGTTCTATCAATCGTGAGTTTAACTCCCGAGTAAGAAAATCGACAGATTTTTTTGGATACGACCAAACCGTAGAACGATTGACGATCAAAATTTGTACTGGCTCTGAAAACGTTTGTAGAATTCGTTTATTTTTTTTTCCGATGGATTTCCGGTTTTTATGTATGGATGATGAATTTATATAAAACTTAACTAAAGTGTCAGTTAATGTTTCACAATGTAAACAATGTTTGGAATTCGCATTGCAGGTTAATTCGTTGGGTGCCACGTACGAACAGGTTTATGGTAAATAAGTTCATTAATATTCTGTCCACAATACGTGATAAGAGATTTTTCGAATTGCGATCGAATGCAAATGTGCATAGAAAAGTTATGACAAAAAAAAAAGGGATTTTTTTGGAACAATGTCGAAAATATCGTTCCACGAAATTTGGTGCCATATTCGTCGCGATTGTGTCACAACATGATTCACGAAATGTCAAATGGAGTTTTTCGGAGGATCGGAAATGTAAATATACATCGCGGAATGCGAAACGAATACTTGTCAGTTATGTTTATTATCGAATCAAGCGAAGTGGAGAATTAAGTTTGGAAAAGAATTAAGAAATATCAGAGAAACGATGGAAATGAGCGAGAGAAATTCAACAGATGTTTTTTGTGTATCGTTTGTAAAGGTTCGAGGAAATGAGGAACATTTTATTTCGTACGTGGATTTATTGACGGGTGAAAATATAAAAATACAAATGAGTAGCTAAACAATCATCGAATACGTTACCCTCGTCAACTCCCAAATGAAAAATACTCGATAGGTCTAATACTAAATTTACGACGCACAAAAATAAAGAAACGAGCGAAAGGGTTGTAAAAAAAACGAAATATTACTTTTACAGCTGGATAAAACTTGATACAGCTATAGGACTGATGCGTGAGGTTGACTCACGCAAAAGTGAGCTTAGGTTGGGTCTAAGAAAATAGAGAAGTTTCTAGATTAACGTGAAGTTCGCTGATTGCCATCTTTTCGTCGTGGACAATCATTTTTCTAGGGAATTTTAGAATCCCAATAGGTGGCGTCCAATATTTATTTAACAGAAAGTTTTTGAATTCTTCGAAATCGCTCTCGAATTTGTTGAAATATTGACAGCAAGATCTTCCGATTATTTGATTAAAAAAAAAAACAATGATTTTGTTTTGCTTTCAATTCCTCAAAATCATCCACATGCCAATTTGTTGCTGTAAATATTCCGACAAAGTACATCGAAATGATGAGTCAACATTTTTTATTCGCATTTGCAACAATATTGTGTTGCAATCAGCTGGAAAACTTTTTTATTTTGGTGAAAAAGTGATAGATTACCGGAAGGTAATTTAACGGTAATATTCTCGGTAAAATTCTCTGGAATGCATTTTGTACGATGACGCATCACGCATACGTGAAGGAAGCTACACAAGTGTATGGAGTTGCGTGGTAAACGCGTACGTGCGGATTTAGAAGCGAGAGAGAAAGAGAAACGGAGATCGCACTGTAGAGTGTAGTAGCCAAATGGGAACGGGAAATAAGAGAGAGTGAAACGTGCAGGAGCACACACAGAGTGGCGCCATAGGTCAGAGAGTACACTTGTCAGTGAAGCAAGGGAGGGGAGGAAGAAGTTTGGCCGGAGGGGGAAAAATCGATTAAACGCAGGTGCTTGTTCGGTTGTGCGGAGAGAAACTCGTCTAGTTTCACGTTGTCTAATGATCGTTACAGGAGCAAGCAAGGCCAGCGGATGGCGACTACTGTCATCTGTTTGTCTCTGAAAAAATTCTCCGTGGGCATCGAAAAATACAATAATAAAAAGAATCTCTCATAAACGATTCTTTTCCCTTGTCAAATTCTTACTTCCGGGAAAGTTTCTCCAACGCTTTTTTCATGTTGCAATTATTTATTTCTTTATTTTTTCGTTAAACGAGCACTGTACGTGATTGACGGGGTGGGATAAGGAGAAAGAGAAAGAGCGAGAGAGAAAAGTGGATCGGTTTGTGTGTTGCGCGCGCGAGGTGTGTTCTCGAGAGGATAGTGCCGATTATACAGTGCGTGATATATTATCTATGAATCTGTCGGCGTAAAACTTGAGCTTTTATGACATTCGGAAAGGAGACGATGGGGTAAGTTTCCCTACAAGCACACCCTATAATCCTTATCCTTTTATTTCTGTCATCCCCTCGTTTTTTTTTCTCCTTTCCCTCATGCCTTTCTTTTTTGTTGTACGGGTGTATTGAGATTTATGTATGCGTGTAAAGATCGGGGATAATGTGTGTAAAATAATGAGACTATGTATGCATCGCGTTATCCCAATCAGCCAATATCGTGCACGTTCTTTGCCGCATCCCCGATCAATTATCGAATTTCGAACGCTCCTTTCTTCTTTTTTTTTCACCTCTTTTCAATCCATTTTCTTCATAGTCACAAGAAAACAATTGCCTTCACGATTCGCTTGTTCGCAAATTTAAATGCACTTTTTAGTCGATAGAAGCGCGTCACGTGCACTCAGGAATATTCATGCCTCAATAAATATTCCAATTAATCGAAACTCTTTTCTCGTGAGAATGGATATTCGTAGCCGTTTTATCATAATCCCGTTTCAGCCTTTTTTTACCTCTCCTTCATCCCGAAGAAATAACGCCCGAATAAATCGCTAAAAAATGTGCCCGAATTTATACATCGAAAAATCGAGATACGATTTATATACGTCACAAATTCCGACTTTTTTTTTCTTCCTGTTTCATTCCATCGAAGGAAACTCGAATCGTGGGCGAAGTAACGCAATTCATTTATATTCGCTTCAATAATCGAGTATTTCCTCATTAACAGGCAGCAACAAAATTATCAAGAGCTCTTCCTCCGCTCGGTCCTGCCCGTTTGTTGTCCAGTCTGTATCGGCAGCCCCTATAATGCTTCTATTCTAAAAATAGAACGCCCGCGCATTCCTCAGCCTTTTTCTTCACATTTTTTCCACCCTGGCATCTTAATCTTTCAAATTTTGCTTTTTTCTTGTCTGACTAATCAACCATTTGTTTCTTCAAGCGAACAACCAATTTTCACATGCAAAGCGCATGTTTTTCACATCGACCCAAAGACCAAAAGGTCATGGGTCTCTGCGTCCACCGCCGCAGTCTCCGTCTCCTTTTTTTACGATTCTACAAGGAGTTTATATAGAATTATATCCGTGGAAGGATCGAAGGTAAAGAAAAACTTCTATTACTAGTTCACAAACGATTACTCATTATTGATCATTGCCATAATTCATTTGTTTCTTTAATCGTTGCATTCTTGTCACTATTATTGATGGTAATTCGAAATTTTGCTCACACTGTATCATTTTTCAATTTTTTCTCACTATTTAACAATTCCGAGTCCATTTTTGAATCCTTGTTCCGAGAAATTGAAAATCAACAATTTCATTCACTTGATGATGCCGAAGTTTGCAACGTTGGAATGCAACGAAAAATATTTGAATTTATTGATAATTCGTTCAATTTTCAATGTCATCAAAAATTTTCAAGCCAATATGCTTTTCGGGTGGCAAAAATCGATCAATTTATCATCGTAATTACATTCTGCGCTTGAATCATTATTTTTGCTAAAGATAAAAAAGAATTTCGTTGCATTCCAACGATGCAAACTTCAGAGTCAATTCAATTGCCATTTGTATAGATCGTCTGTTACGTACGGTTTGCGCATTAAAATTTGTTCGAGGAACTGAAATTCTGTAATTTTTCGGTCGAGCAGTTTCATGTGGGACTTGATTCGAAAATTTTTCTTATTTTCAGGCCGTTATTAATAGTACAATTACTCCTAATATGACGTTTACAAAGACATCACAAAAGTTTGGACAATGGTCCGATGTCAGGGCCAATACCGTTTATGGCTTAGGATTCTCATCCGAGGCCGAATTAGGCAAGGTTCGTATTCGTCCAGGAAATTTCTATCCTTATTAACTCTATTAATAATATTGCAAAGATTTTTCTCTTCCATAATAGTAAAAAAACTTTTCATTTTTTCATTAATTCAGAATTTCTATCTTTTTGGTGATTAGTTGTCAGTAAATTTTATTTTTGACAGTGCGACGTCAATTCTCCGACGATTTTTTTGGTTTTCGCAATTGGGAGAGAATTTTCGATGATAAGTTAATATGAAAATGAGCCTTTTGCGTTTTTGTCAAACTTTATTGTGATTTTATTCATTTTTGCGAGTTTTTTTCTGCTTTTCCGATGTTTTCGACAACTTCCACGACAATTCATCATCGAACTTGAACAAAAACTTCATTTTGATAAGGAGACAAATATTTGATCGATTTCTCGATGACTTTTTTTGGTATTTCAGTTTATAGACAAGTTTAACGAGGTGAAGGAGGCAACGAAAATAGCAGGAGCAAAATTGCAGTCAAACAGCTCGTCCGTAACGCCGTCAACAAGCGCGAACGTCAGTCCCATAACACAGCGTTCTTACATGCCATCGACTGAGCAGGATCTCATAGAGCCGCCAAATTCTTCGATGATAAGTTCGAATATATCAGCGTCGAACAATCCTAATCCAAATGCGAATATGATATCGGCCCAGAACAGCGTTTCCTCGGTCAGTAGTAGTCCATTGCCGGGTATGACCGGATGCCAGGTCAAAATGGACGAAGAATTAAAGAACGCGGTGCACGCGAGATCGCAGGCAATGGCTCAACAAAACACCGAGAGTCCACAGCATCAGGGAAAGTCACAAATGAGTTCTAATCAAGGAGGACAAACGACCGAAATGCAACTCAAATATGAAAACGATAAACTCAAATTCGCCCTTGCACAGAGTTCGGCAAATGCGAAAAAATGGGAGGTACGGCGAATTATCAAAAATCCCAAAAATATTTCACTCGATTACAAGAAAAAATATCGAAAAATTGATCAAAGTTGATTAAATTTTGACTTACAACATTTCTTATAAGAATTTCTTCGTCATTTCATTATTTAACAAAGTTTTCTTTCGTATTTTTAGGTCGAACTTGCAACCCTTAAAACTAACAATGCAAGACTGACAAGCGCTCTGCAAGAATCAACGGCGAATGTCGACGAGTGGAAAAGACAATTGCAGCTGTACAAAGAAGAGAATTTACGCGTAAAGGCCAAGTACGCCGATCTCGAGTGTGGCAAAATGCCAGAGGGCAACAGTGAAGCGTTAAAATTGCGGATCGAAGCCCTCGAGAATGAATTGCGAACACGTAACGAAGAGGTCAAGGCACTTACGATGGCAACAAAAAATAAAGATTTCGTTGTGAGTCTCGTTTCCTCAAAATAGAAACTAAATACACTGAAAATTCAATTTTGTCAAAAAACGTCGATATTTTATTGAATACAGCCAACTAAATATTTTGGGATGATTTCAAAATTTTCGTTATTTCGACAATATTTTTCATTGTAACGGAACTGTCAGCAAAATTTACGATTGCAATGACAAAAATTTACTTTCCGAAAAGATTTTCCAGAATGATTTTTGCTGGAATGACAAAATTTTCGTGATTTTTCGACAAAACGTTTAGTTGAACGAATCCAACAAAATTTTCTTTTCGGTGTAATTCTCGACAAAATTGATAAAACATCAATGAACAATTTTCTCATCGACCTATTCCATTTGCAGGCTCTCCAGAAAGAAAACGCTGACCTTCGCGAAACATTGCAAGTTCTTCACGAACAACTGGAGCTCGCATTAAGTGCTAACAAAGTTCAAAAGCAAAATTTGGAAACGCTGAATTCACGATTAGCCGGTTATATCCAAGATTTAGCGACGGTCCATCGAGAAATAACGAACACCTTACAGACCTAAGAAAGCCCAAAATCCGCACCTCGTTTAACAACAAAAAACCTTCAAGTGTATCATAAAGTAAGAGAAACCACTGATGAATTTTGAAAAAACGAGGATTACGACGAAGATCACGTGACGACGCGACACGTCGGTTTTCCGACACTTAGCTTTATAGTACGAAGGGCCAAGTTCCAAAAAAAATGCATATCTTAGTTCAGCTCCTTCCAAACAAAACACAAACTAAATTCATTCACGTACGTATGAAAATATTCGATTTACCGAAATTTTCCATTTCTTAAGATCCTTCAATTCAAATTCAAATTAAATTTTGTTCCTGAGAACAAAAATTCCTCGGTAATTCTTTTTTATTCGATTTTTTACTTAAATTAATATTTTTACGCTTTTTTTTTATCGTCAAACCGGAATTTTTATCAAAGTCTGATATTTTCGGGACCGTACGAAAATACTGAATTGCAATCGTGCCAGTTACCGGGCCCAGAATTGGGCTTCGCTAAAGGAAAGAAAATAGAAAAAATATTTAATCCATTATGGCTCTCTCGCTTTTTTTGTCTTCCGTACGAATATTTGGTGATCGTCCAATTCTGGCCTGAAAATATACACATGTGTCATTAGAACGAAACGTTTTTGCACGAAAGAATCTCGCTCGACGATACCGAATCTCGAATGTATTTTTTTTGTTATTTATTCTCGACTCGTATTTATAATATTTTTATCATTTTAATCTATTGATTAGCATTTTACACTCGAAACTACAGAGTGAATTTCATTTTTTGTTTCACTAAGCACAAATCATGTAAAAAATTAATATACATAGCAAATATGAATATTGAAACGAGAGCGCATTTTGTCTTGGAGAAAGACAAACATAAATGATGGCCATTTTTCGAACGATCATGTTCACTAAGAATTTTATTATTTTTATTCGCCATTAAGATATTTTTGTTTCCCCCACGTAATTAATCGTAATTATTTTATTTAATCAAGACTGAAATTCTCTAAGGATTAGCATTTTAGCATTTTTTGCTTTTTATTACGTATTTTTGGGTGTGTAAGAAAAATAAAGAATTTTTACGAATCGTAGCGATGACTCGGTCGAGAAATGTGCAGGAGATTTACAGAAACATATCAAAAACGTTGTAATTGATATGACAGTGTAATTAAGAATGTTTTTTTTTTGGAACCCGCCCTTGAGATCGAATTAAAAAGTAAATGTTAATTTGGTGATCGCGAAGTTGGAAACGAGGCAGCGAGAAAAAGAGAGAGAGAGAGAGGAGGAACGGAAAAGTTAAACAGAAATAATAATGCACAATTGCAAATTAGTCTAATAATTAATTATTTAGCGAGATTTGAAGAATCGAAGAGATATTATTCAATTTGATTGGGCGACTTATTCTAATAAGGTGATGAGCCACGCATTTAAAATAATATTAAAGACGTTTTAATCATTAAACGGGTTGTGATATAAAGGACGACAGAAAAACAAACCGACACACTGAGAATGGAAGAATGAAAGACACAAAGAGGCAAAGTTATAGTTTAAGCAAATGATTCGGTTCATCGGATGAACGTGTCGCTAGTCATGCTATTGGAATAAGCCCTTCGATTATACGTTTTATCAATACCGTTTCAACACACTCACACACATACACACGTGCCCCTACAAAACAACGACGCGTCCAACATTTGTCACAATCAAGATCGAATGTGTTTTTGGGAACAATTCGTAATGTCTTCATCGAACCAGGAAATAACTTTTTTTTCTTTCTTCAATTCCCTTAAGGCAGATTTTTTCGCAAAGATATTTCTCGATATTCCCTTGTCGAATGTCAACTAAAAAATCTTTGTTAATTAGCATTTTGAAACGATCGTAAGTTTCAAAAATTCCAACTGGATTTTTCTCAATAATAATTGCCATTTTTTAAACGTTTCATTGCACTGAAAAGAAAATTTTGTTGAAAAAGATCGATATTTTGTTGGATACGTTCAACTAAACGTTTTTTCGAAAAATCACGAAAATTTTGTCATTCCAGCAGAAAACATTCTGGAAAATCTTTTCGGAAAGTAAATTTTTGTCATTCCAATCGTAAATTTTGCTGACAGTTCCGTTACAACGAAAAATATTGTCGAAATAACGGAAATTTTGAAATCATCCCAAAATATTTAGCTCGCTGTATTCAACAAAATATCGACGTTTTTTGACAAAATTGAATTTTCAGTGTGTTAAATCTTCATCGAAAAGTAATCCAATCAGGAGTAATCGCCATATGACATTGATTCAAATCTTTCAAATCTTTTTTACGAAACGAACAGTTTTGTATTTGGTCTCGTGGACCGAGAAGCGTAAATGCGTGCAATCTTTATCGAGACGATTGACCGAAAAACTTTTTTTTTCGGATCCGTTACGTTTTTGTGTGTTTTTTGGCGAAAATCATTATTTGCCATTGACTAAAGAATCAAACTAAACATCCTCGTCGCTCAGGTCAAAAACTCGTCTCACCGACTGACTTAGCAAGAGAAAAAGTTAACAAAATTACAAATTTTGTTGAGTCCCAGTGAAAGTTCTAAAAAGTTGTTGATCGATAATTAAAAATTATTGAAATTACAATTTTTGTTGCCAATAAAGACTGCTATTGATAAATCGAGAGCGAATGAAATTTGATTGCGAATTAATATTAAAAAAAAAAAACACAATACCGATTGTTGATGAATGGGAAAAACTACGTCGGGTCCGAAACGTTGTTATCTCAATAATCACGAAGCACATTGTGAACGAGAAAATTCCATAAAGCTTTCAACTCACCCACAACAGCAGAAAACATAAACACAGAAAAAGAGAAAAAAAACCACGCAAATTCGTACGTGATAAGAGTTATCAGTTTTAAATTTCAACTTATGATAAAATAAAATAAAAACTACAAAAAACACGATCATTGTTAACAAAAAAAAAACACAAAACGCACGCGCATAAGCGAGTATGGAGTTAATAGGAATAAAACATTAAAACGAATATGAAAATTTTCACATCCCAAGGAGAGGAAACGTGGGAAACGGGAGCAGCCTCGCTTGCCATAAAAAATAATCTTAAAACGAATGAAAGATTTTAAATAGACGAAATGAAAGAGAAAATAACGAGTAAAAACGTAAACGGAGAAAACAAAAGTGAAACAAAAGGAAATTTAAACACAATTATAAAACGAGTGAAACAAAACAAGTTTTGGAAGGCTTCCACGTATACTATTAGCGATAACGTAGCTGTAATTAACTTCAAAGAAAAAGAAATGAGAAGAAACAGACAAAAACTCTGAAGGAGCCGTTCATGTCTTCGTAAATACCAAATCTTGCCATTTTCCCGAACGAAGAAAATACGAAAAAGGGAAAAGAAAATATGAAACATAACGAAATAACGACGATATTGATTCTCGTAGTTTATCAACAGAAAACCATAATGTTGGTCGTTTTGTCGACAGTTTCTTTGACCATTCGATCCCCCCATGTACACATTTGTACCCGAAATGTTCGATACCGAAATTAACTCGAAAATTAAGAAAAAATTCAAATATCAAGGGAAAAAAGCAGAAAACGTGAAAATTCTTTTGGACAAAAATCAATAATGAACGGTTTCGTCTCTGCTACGCCCAAATTGTCTTTTGCATCTTCGTTAAATACTTTTTTAGAATTTTTTAACTATATTAATTATGATTCCTACGTCTTTGATTTGGATAACGTGAAAAATAGTAGCATCTCGATTAATACGCACCCAGTGACAATATTTTCATTTAATTCGAGAGGGATAACAAAAAGTGCAAGAGAAAATGGAAAGAAAGAAAAGATCGCAGCGATTTCTATACTCATGTACATTTCATCTAGTGTAATAACGACTATTGATATTAACATCGGTGTATAAGCCATTTATTATTATTTGAATGTTAAATTCTGAACGAATTTTTCATGCCGTACTCTTCCGAAATGAATATTATTGAAATTTTCCTTGCAATTAATGCTCCGCTCTGTTAACGATCACCAAATTGGATCCAACTCGTTTTTCAAACCTGAATATGAAAAGCAAGACTGTTCTACACGTCTTTTTTACACGACAACAAAAAACAAAGAGAAATGATATCGAGAAACCAAAAAATATCGTTTATTCTTTGGTAAGATCTATCGTTAGTCAGGTATTTAAAAAAAAACGTTTTATATGAATACTTTACGTGTTTTAAATTTTTTAATCGAATAGATAAGTTTTTAATACGGTAACGTAAAATGTATGCTCGACGAAGATGAAAAAAAACAAAGCTAAAATGTATAAAAACGACGAGAAGAGATGAAAAATTAACGACAGCATTATTGCTGCAGTTAACGATCAACTGAATGATGTCCTGTTTACAAGATTATTTATTGAGTGGCCTGGATCATATGATTATTATAGTAGGTATTACGATACCCTTGTTATAAAAAAAAACATATACAAACAAAAACAGCGCTCTCGTTTGTGATCTTATGAATGTCAGTTGTCGAAATGAAATAATAATTCCTTCATAGTTGAAATATTTCACATTTTATTACGATAAACGAAAAACAAAAATGGGATAAAACAAACAAATGGCGTTTGTAAAAGAAATCAAGTAGTCATACCGACAGCGTTTGTATAACTCTGAATTAATCAAAACGGTCTTACCACGTAATGAAAACCGATTAACATTCAAAACTTAATGAGTTTGTTCGTTATTACCAAAAAATGAACAATTGTCGCTCTCTCTATTTTTTTTTTTTCGTTTCTTTTGCTCATTTTGGTTCTCGTAATTATTTCCTTTTTTCTAGTTTATAAAACGAATTGTACTACTCGAAGTGGCTGATGAAAATAAAGTTGGCGTTGAACTTCCTATTAAATGTGTCCTTGGAAGAAAAAATGTTTTAATTTTCTGCCTTTCGATTATTTTTATATCGTCGCGAATCTGGAGTTTCCTCGTTTTATGAGAATCTGCGTTCGAATTTCCCGCGCGTAATCCTCCCGACGTCAAAAGTCATTCGGCTGTAGTTGCAAGTTTTTGTTTTGCGCGCATGTTTACACCCCTTGAAACTGTTCATTCAAACTTTACTCAGTTTTGCCGCAACCGCGGCAACGTTCGCATCAATACTAAAATCTCGCATAACCTCACTTATGGAGACGAGGGAAAGAGAATTTGTACAAGTTGCAGTGTAAATACGTCGGGATAACGCGATAGCGTAATAAAGTGAAGAAAAATCTTCAAGATCTTTGAGTGATTTGTGGAACTGTGTTAAAAACGGAGCTACAATGTCGAGTTCGTTAACAGGACCAAATTTGTTGAGACCAACGGGACTAAAGTGCAAAGACTTGCACGAATACCTCAAATCGCGACCGCCCGAAGTGTTGAATCGACTTTATCATAATCCACCGATATGTTTAGCAGTTTTTCGTGAATTGCCGGTTATTGCCAGACATTATGTTATGAGATTACTTTTCGTCGAACAGCCAGTGCCTCAGGCTGTAATAGCGTCGTGGTGCTCGAAATTACATGCCGAAGAACATCAACGCGTCGTTCAAGCCTTGAACGATTTGAGTGTTTGGAAAGAAGCTTCCATACCTGGAGGCTTACCGGGATGGATTTTGAATTCAACTTTCAAAAAAAACCTCAAAATTGTTCTTTTGGGTGGCGGCAAACCTTGGACCATGTCCAATTCACTCGAAATCGACAGCAAACCCAGAGACGTCGCTTTTCTCGATTCTTACGCGATCGAAAGATGGGAATGTGTTCTTCACTACATGGTTGGCTCACAGCAACAAGAAGGTTCGATCAACATATTTTTTCGCAATTTCCAATCGTCCATTAACTCTGAACCAATCAATATTAAAAATAATCGTAATAATTAATCAACTGTCAAACTTAACCAAACGCGATCAAAAGTGACAATCCTTTTCGACCGAGTATTATTAACACGCTCTTCCAGGCCCAGTTTTCTACTTTACGACCTTGAAATTTGACTTTCACGTTACCCCATCAATAAAACAAAACGAAATCTGCTTTTCCAATTCCTTCGAAAATCGATCCTTGAAAAAGTAACTGATTCGAATTCATTGTGTCTCGAAAATCAGCTCCCAAATCAATCTTTTCCTCCCGCACGATTAACTCGAGAGTTTGCATGCAAAAGTGATCGAAAATCTGAAAAAAAAAGTGGAATCATGAATTTATCGTCATCGCTCAAGGTCAACGGTGCCGAATTGATCGAGACACGAAAATAATCGGCTATAATTGATCGTAATGGTATTTTTAGGAATTTCTGCCGATGCCGTGAGAATTTTATTACACGCCGGTCTCATGAAGCGTGACGAGGAAGACGGCAGTCCCGTAATAACCCAGGCCGGGTTCCAGTTTTTACTTTTGGATACGGCGTCCCAAGTGTGGTACTTTATTCTCCAATATTTGGATACGATAGAGGCGAGAGGTCTGGACCTCGTAGAATGTCTAACTTTTCTCTTCCAATTGAATTTTTCGACCCTCGGCAAGGATTACAGCACAGAAGGAATGTCCGAGGGTCTTTTAACGTTCCTGCAACATCTCCGCGAGTTCGGACTAGTTTATCAGCGGAAACGGAAAGCGGGACGGTGAGAAGAAGATAAACAGTGAATTTCAACAACTCTGAAGTTTGCATCGTTGAAATGCAACGAAATTCGTTTTTATCGTTGACAAAAATAATTATTCAAATGCAAAATGTAATTACAATGTTAAAATGATCAATTTTTGCATTCGAAACGCATATCGACCCGAAAAATTTGGATGAGATTGGAAATTAAACGAATCTTCAATAAAATTCAATATTTTTCGATGCTTTCCAACGTTGCAAACTTCAGCATCATTGAATTTCATGGAATTCGATGGATTTGCAACGAGTTTTTTTCGTTCCAGGTTTTACCCAACGCGTTTGGCCCTGAATATCGCGACTGGACAAAACAAACCCGTGGCAAGGGACATGGAAAAAGAAGGCTATATCGTCGTCGAAACTAATTATCGTGTCTACGCTTACACCAACTCGAACTTGCAAGTCGCTCTTCTTGGTCTTTTCTGCGAAATGCTCTACAGATTTCCGAATTTAGTTGTCTCGATCTTGACGAGAGATTCGGTGAGACAAGCTCTCAGGAGCGGAATTACGGCGGCACAAATAATCGGGTGAGTTTCCGGATAAATAAAAATGAGATCTCTCGTGTAATCGTAAATTTCGTCATGATCCTGAAGTTTCCATCATTGGAATGCAACGAAATTCTGTTATTTTTTCAGCAGAGCCAATAAATATTATTCAATATTTGGTCCAGTCAATAAAACGATTCTCTCTCGCGACCAAAAAATTCAATCGCCTCGAAAAATTGCCACGATTTTCAAAATTCAATAAATAATCAATAGAAAATATATTTTTCGTTGAGTCTCAACGTTGCAAACTTCAGAGTCATAATTTCGTGTGGAAATTGCAACCGAAATGATCAGGAAATACGAGAACAGGAGTATAAACGTGCAAAATCTCAAGGACACAGTTTATTTTTTTTATTTCACACTTTGCATCGTTGAAATGTATTACAAATTTATTAAATTTAATTTCAATGAGAGTAGACAATTGGGTTCTGCAAAAATCGTGTGAAAATTGTTGAAAAATGTCGTCGATTCCGTTTCATCTCCAAGGAATGTTATTTATGTTTGTCGAAAACAAATTTCACGTGTTTTTTTCTTTCGTTTTTCGTCGATTAGTTATTTGAAGCAACATGCACACGGCAAAATGGTCGAGGCTGGCCCACCGACTTTACCACCGACCATAGTCGATCAAATCAAATTGTGGGAAAACGAACGCAATCGTTTGACCTTCAGCGAAGGTGTTCTCTACAGTGGTTTCAATTCCCAGGCAGATTTTGAAGTCTTGCGCAATCACGCCCTCACGACTGGAGTTTTGATTTTGCAGAATGATCGGTAAATATTTTTCTGAATTGACAACATAGAAATTATCGCGTTGGAGATTCGATCCTTCACGATTTTATCATAATTTAATTTACTGTTGCTCATTTTTTCTTGAAATTCTGTCTAATTGCAAACTGGAACGTCAGAAAGAAATTTCCTTGGCAAATATTCTGTTGCGGTCACAATTAAATGTATTTTGTCTCGTTTTCAGGAAACGAACGATGGTCGTAACGAAAGCGGGTCACGACGATGTGAAAAAGTTTTACAAACGTTACTCGAGGGGTTCGATGTAACGAGAGTTGGCTCGAAAATCATTGTACATAAATAAACTTAAGTTTTCCTACTTTTCTCAAATCCTCGAAAATCTGGGGTTTTTATTGTTTTTTCTTCTCCCTCGGAGCGACACTTGCACATTTCGGTAGAAACGAATGAATATCAAAACGCGTTTGTTCCAATCGCTGCGGCACGTATTTCTTGCGTTTTTTGTTATCCTCCTGAGTAAAACTCGCAGAACGAACTACAAACTCTCGGTTGTTTCGTACAGACAATTGTATTCACCCTCGTGTCAGCGTTGCGGCGCTGCTTTCGGTTTTGGCATTTTGGATAACAAACTCTGGATCTCTTTTTTCTCGTCGTACGTTTTCCACAACTCGTACAAATTTATTATGTAACGTGCTATTTCTTGGATTTTTTCCATGTCGGCGTTCAGCTCGGCGAACCATGATTTAAGGTCTTTTTGTAATATCACACACGCTATTTGTAGACAACCTGAAAAACGAATTCCTCGTTATTAACATTTGTTCACATGACATTTTGAAATGATCCTGAAGTTTCCATCGTTGGAATGCAACGAAATTCTGTTATTTCTTCAGCAGAGCCAATAATTATTATTGAATATTTGGTCCGGCCAAAAAAACCTTTCTTTCTTGCGACCAAAAACCTCAATGGACTCAAAAAATTGCCACGATTTTCAAAATTCAATGAATAATCAATAGAAAATATGTTTTTCGTTGAATCTCAACGTTGCAAACTTCAGAGTCATCATTTTGAATAGATTTTCACGAAAATTACGATTTTTGAGACTCGAATTTGCTACGAAATTTTCCGTGATGCTCGCGAGTTGACAGAGAAAAATATTTCGTCGTTTACCTATGGCTATTTGGTAAGGAGGATAAAGTAAACAAACGTCAGTCCTGAGACTGTCGTTGATTATTCTCCACGCCAATGTAAGAAGTTGGTCGTCCGGACCAACGTCCTGAATGAGCATCAGAAGAGGACGGTAAGGTTGATACACTATGAGACAACAGTCCAAGTGTTCCAGCAGATAAAATTCACACTCCAGTATGTGATTCGTTCGATATGGAAATTCTTGGGAATAGGCGTAGTTGAATTTGTTTTTTACTGCAAAACGTAAAGATAAATTGAAAATTCTGTTCACAAGAATCTTTTCTACTCGAGGAAAAAGTATAAAACTTATTCGTGTGAATTCAGAAACATAAATAAACAGTTTGAAGCCAGGAGAGAGTCTTGATGTGAGTAAATTTGAACAAATTGCACGCGTTTTGTCCTCTGAATAAAAATCTACATATTTTTTAGCAATCTCTATCTTCGTATCCGAATTCGAATTGATTGCACAAGCGTTTTTGAGGTGAAACCATTTTCAAACGATTTTTTATTGTCCAAATTAGCATGGAACAATTTGTGCTGAATTGATGCAGCAAAATTTCGAATAAAAATCAAGAGATAATGCCAAATTTGCAATGGCAATTGAGACGAGCAGACAAGGGCTCAAGGAGGTTCCGTTAGTAGAGCGACAATTAGATTAAAATCTGAAAACGAAATTGTTATTTAGGCAGCAAACTTTAATCACTTTCAAAATCATCCCAGGTCAACGAAACTTTACTAATGATGCTGAAGTTTGCAACGTTGGAAAGCAACGAAAAATATTTGATTTTATTGATGATTCGTTCAATTTTCAATGTCATCCAAATTTTTCAAGCCGATATGCTTTGCGGGTGGCAAAAATCGATCACTTTATCATCGTAATTACATTTTGCATTCGAATAATTATTTTTTTCAAAGATAAAAGAGAATTTCGTTGCATTCCAACGACGCAAACTTCAGAGTCATACTTTACTACATATTTTCGAAGTTGAAAGTCACTCGATTCAACATTGGCTTTACGGAAATTTCTTACCCATATGAAATCAGAAAAATATTAAAAATACTTCGCGATTAGATGAAACGCGTATTAAAATCTCAATTTATGAAAAAAACTCCAAGGGTTCGGAATCAATAAAAAAATAGTGGGGACAACGAATGTTTGGAGGAGATATTTCTAGTTAAAATCGACAGAATGCTCGGAACATCTCATTTTTTAGGAGTTTGGCAACGAATCGCTTGCTAAACGAAAAGCAGATCGTCATTTTTTCTTGGGAATTGTGTCTCCCTTCATTCGTAATTCCCTGCGCCATAACGGAACCTCCTTAATTTCCCAGTAGGTATGAAAATAATTTGGCGAATTACTGTGGAAAACGGTAGAGAAAGAATCGATGGATAAACTTACCTACAGTTTGGCAAGTGCTAATCAGTCTTGTGTTTGATATCACGCCAAATTCCTCTACTTTAGAAGCTAAAAAAACTGACGTGGGAGCCAGTAACAGGGGATCGATGCATTTGAGGCTATTGCGAGCGTAAAATCTCTTGAAATACACAGTGGCAGTGGCGATGACTTGTTGTCGCAATTTCAATTGTTCTCCCAAGACTTGTATCACTAGGAAAAAGGTACAAAGAAAAAAGGTCAACGAAACCAAACTTATGGCTCGGTAAAAATCAAGCAAATTGTAAAATTAAATGGACGAGAGTCGAACTAACGGTAGGAAAAGAAGATGAACAATTTCTGGTATTCCTCCTCGTTCAAAATAGCAAGATCGTGTTGTCTTTCTCTGACCAAATCTTGTTTGTCCAGTAGCCATTGTTGACTAAAAATCAAACGTCAAAATTAACGCCGCATTCCGATAGAATCGGTGAAGGAATTTATTTCGTACTTACTGATGCGAACTTTGCCAAAAATTTCCAGCCATTATTTATCGCCGATCGAATACGAGACTGGAGATTCACGTCCAAAAAATACACCGATTTTCACTCATCAATGTTTTCGAGATATTTGTGACGTTTCGCTTTTCATGATATCGTTTTATATCAAGTCGTGTTTGAAAATATAATACTGTCGTGTGAAACTGTGTCAAAATGTACAAAAAACCTTGTTTTTACTTTTAAACTCAAATATAATCTTGCTTTAGAACGTTGTTGATTACGCTCATGCCAAAAACATGACAGGAATTTGAGGTTAGAATTCAAGGCGCTCGTTCGACGATCTAGGGATTTGTAAATTCAACAAGTATCGCGATGATCGCGATGAATTCTCTTGGGCGGTGAAATATTCAATTTATTCATATTTTTATGGAATAAAAGTCATTTATTCTGCTTAAAAAAATTCTGGGCACTGTAAGCAAGAGCATAACAAGTTGCTCGAAGTTTTTTTGCTGGAAATTCGACGATCTAGGGAATTTGATCTCCAATATTTGCGCGTACGTTTCCGACGTTCGAATTCACCGAAAAAAACGTTCGATTTCGATGCATCAAAATTTATTTGATAAAAACTGCAACGTCGAAGTGGAAGACGAAGATTTGGGGAAAAAAAATAAAAACAAGACACAAGAATAAATTTTCTGAAATGTATTTCCATTTTTATCACAATGAATTCATCGATAACGCAATAATCTCAGAATTTAACATGCGAATGTTTAATACAGTAAAATAGTAAAAGAGTCGATGAACCGACGATAATTACGTCTTTTTGTTCGTTCGACTTGGAAAAAACTATTGCATGGGGAGCCTAACGTAGGAGAAGCTTCAGCAACTCTCTCCCTGAGTAAAAATAAATTCATTTCGATCGATTCTGATCGTGAGAAGATTCAGATCAATTATTTTGCTACTGCAAAACCAACGCGATCTTTGTCCATGTCGAATTCGGTGTAATACCGTCCGATGAAAACGTCTCCCAGGATCCAAAGTGGTCCGTTGGGTGGCGGAATATCGATGCCCATAAAACCGCTCAAGCAAATTGTTTTGCCGAACGAAGTCACCTGGAAAAGTTTTACGGCCAAACGGTCAATAACGTCGTCAAAACTTGCCACAGATTCATGAAGAAAGTTCAAACTTTTCTCTTCCACGACCATTTTCCAAGGAAACAAGAAAAATTTATTTTTCGCTCTCAAGAGAAAGAGGAAAAAATACCTTGAGAACGTAGTCTTCACCAGTCAGAACAAACGATTCGCCTCCCAAGACGAATTCGATTTTCGGCAACTTCGGAATCAAACCGCAATCGACCTGGAAAGTAAATTTTTAATTAAGAAATTTTTCAATCACTCTCAAGTTGTTTTTTTATGAAATATTGTACCATCGCTTCTCCAGCCATTATGGGAGTGGCTCCAATGGCTTTGTTTATGGCCTCGACTTCCTTGACCGGTCCAGCGATGAGGGAAGTGCCCGTATCGGCGATAGCCTCGCATCCGTTTTGGCAGAAAGTTTTGTCGCCGATTTTCATCCTTTGGAAAGAAAAAGAACCGCAAATTTGATGACGAACAATTAGATGGAAAAAAAAACTCAAAGAAAATCTTACTGGTCCATTTTGAATTGCCAGTAAGCTTTGCGATCGACGGGAACGTATGTCAATTCTCCGTGGTAGTGCTCAGGGTCGGAACCTCCGAGAATAATTTCACCACCGGGTTTGCCTGATGGGTCTCTATTCAAGTAAAAACTGAATATCGCCTGCGGCACTAATCCTTGTTTGACCATGTTGTAAAATGGCGGGGTCACCCCATCGACAGCGATTCGAGAATAAGCCATTCCGAGAATTCCGTCGAATTTAGCGGCTACGAAAGCGAGACCCGGCTCGCTCATTGCCTCGGCGAACGTTTGATCAGCCACGTCGATACCTCCGATCTGTGATGGAGAAAAAAATCTTATTACGTTCCTTTATCCATGGCAATGAAGTTTGAAACGTTGAGGTGCAACGAAAAATACGTTTTTCTGTTAATTTTTTGTTTCAATAACAAAAACCATGAGAATTTTCGTCCTGATTTTGTCTTTGGATCCTAAAAAAGTCGCTTTATCATCCTAACAAAATATTGAATAAGAATCACGAACTCCGCTCAAGGAAAAACCGAATTTCGTTGCATTCCAACGATGCAAACTTCAGCATCGTCCTTCATCCCTCGAAAAATCCAGAATCTCATTTCCTTTAGAAATTTCGTCACGAAATTGTAATTATTTCGGCCGTAGCTGTTTTTCTCATGGAAAAGGTTTTTCGACGAGCTCCTTGGGACTAGCGAAACTTGAAACGCGTCACGATTCATCAACCAACAATGACCGACCGATTTTAGTGAAATTTTGTGGAAATATTCCTCGGGAGATTCTTGAATATGGAAATTTCTTTCATAACTACGAATTTCAATGTCTTTTTCAATCAAAAACCCTCCTCGAAACGACCGAATTCGATAATTAGTTTTTGTTTGCTCTAGTTTAAAATTTTGACGAAAAAATCTGCGTAATATCGATCCCGATTGAAGCGAGAACACGAAAAATGTGATTTCTAAAATTAGCGTACATTGACAACGTCGGTTGACAAAAATCCTGAGAGGCTGCCAGATCCGTAGCGAATATCGAATTCCGTGTTGTTGGGTTTGTAGGTACTGGACATCTTGCTGTTGTATTTGTTGTGGAGGACTGAACAGAACAATAAAACAACAAATTACAGGCTGAAAATGTTGCAACGATTTGTTGAAAAAATTGATATAGAACTCACGGCAAGCGACGTTCGTGTAGTGGCATTTTTTAGACGGTACCCAAAGATTGGACGATCCGGTGTCAAAAACAACGGAAAACTTTTGTGGAGGAGTCCCGATCGTTATGTCCCCGTAATATTGAGCATCCATGTAGTTAGAAAGCGGCTCCGGGGTCGGTCCACTGCCATAACGCATTCGAAGCTGTTGCACTTCCGTTCCCACTTCTTGCAATTTTCTCCTCGAACTTTGAACTTTGTGGAGGGGAACACTGAAATTTCAAAAAGAAACATTGAATCTTGGGCTCTGTGCAACATTTCCTGGAGATTTTGCATCGTCTGCAACAGTTTGCTATTTTAAATGACTGAAGTTTGCATCGTTGGAATGCAACGGAATTCGTTTTTTATCTTCGGTTAAAATAATTATATGACTGTGAAGTTTGCAACGTTGAGATTCAACGAAACATTTTTTCTATTGATCATTTATTGAATTTTGAAAATCGTGGCAATTTTTTTAGTCGATTGAGTTTTTTGGTCGCGAGAATCGTTTTATTGGCCGGAGCAAATATTGAATTAATTATTGGCTCTGCTGAAGAAATAAAAGAATTTCGTTGCATTCCAACGATGGAAACTTCAGGATCATACAATTATTTAAATGGGAAATGTGATTACGATGATGAAATGATCGATTTTTGCCATCCAAAAAGCATATTGGGTCGAAAAATTTGGATGACATTAAAAATTGCATGAATCATCAACAAAATCAAATATATTTCGTTGCATTCCAACGTTGCAAACTTCAGCATCATTTCAAAGATAAATAATCCATTGGCAAGGATCCTGTTACAGAAGATTTGACATGGAATTTCCCTGGCAGCTGAAAAGCATCATTTTTCATGGTACAAAACTTGCTTTAAAGAAACAGTGAGATCGTATGGAAAAGAAATTCACGTCGATAATGTTATCTTAGTTCAGAAGTACTTTGATAACATTTACCAATAATAGATTCAATTGGTAACTGTGATAAGTACAAAAATGATAAACTCTCAATACTTTGTAACGGCGCTAAGACGTTTGTCTGGGCCTAGAAAGTATGGTAAATTGGATTAGTGGGAGAGACGAGTTTACTGGCAACGGACAGGCAAAACTTATGAATCTGAAGTTTGCATTGTTGGAATGCAACGGAATTCGTTTTTTATCTTCAGCAAAAATAATTATTTAAATGGGAAATGTGATTAGGATGATCAAATGATGGATTTTTGCCATCCAAAAAGAATATCGGGTCGAAAAATTTGGATGACATTGAAAATTGCATGAATCATCAAAAAAATCAAATATATTTCGTTGCATTGCAACGTTGCAAACTTTAGCATCTTCAAAACTTTGAAACCTCACAATTCTCTGGCAGCTGCAGTGAAAGAGTTTGCAATTTGAATTTCGTCATTTTTGTGTAAATTTTTATTGTTCAATTCTTGCTCATGGTTATTTTATCAAGATTGATCTTGCTGGGCTGTGAATTTTTGGAGTTTGATCATGCATGTTCTTGCGGCCTCCATACTGGGTCAACGATCACAGATAGAGCAAAAGTTTATAGGACTAATCTTGTAAAGCATAAAATTTTCAGCAATAAAGATCGTTACAGCGAATCTCTATCTTTGAAAGTTCAGCCGTGAGAAGAGGAAGAAACTTTAAGAACTCGCAGCAGAATCCTTGGAAATCAGGAGTTTCTTTTATGAGCTCCCATCAATTAAATATTGGAGATAGAAGGACGCTGTCAGGAGCTTTTACGATGGAAATTTTGTGCTCTACAAAATTGATTCCATGCATTTTTACACCATCTGTCACCGTTTGGGCTGTAGGCTCAAGAATAGCAGAAATATTTTGTATTTTTCATAATTCGCTTCTTTCTCAGTAGGAATTTGATTGAAATAACTTTGTCAGAGTTTTCTTGTTGGATCTGAAATTGAGGCTATGCTCACGACTGTTTCCGGAGCCTGGAAAAAACCAGTCGGTGATTGCGGGGAAAGCAAATTTCCCTACACAGGCTTTGTTTTGCCAAGCAAAACATTTATCAGAGGGTCAGATATAATCATGGAGTACAAGAAAATAGAAGAAATCGTGGAATTCTCTTAATAGCGCTCGCGTTATCGTCGTTAAAGAAAATAAACACAAGATTAAATCGGTCAAAGGCCGACTACGAGGGGATGATTTTTCGGTCTCTACGTCGAAACAATTTTCGATCTACACTGCAGGAGAAACTGTCGAAATTCGTATTTTGACGAAAATGGTTGAATGTTTTCTGCCGGAATAAGGAATGCCCGCTCGGGCAACAAAACTATCGTCATTTTTGTCGATGGTCACGTAAATTTTGGGCTTCTATTGCATGCGTCGTGACATTATTGTCGATGAAATTGTTATTTTTCCTTACCGAATGAAACTCGCTGTTGTTACTGCGCCGAAAAGGGCGATCCATGCCAGAATACGCCACATTTCTAACTTGTTAATAATGACTTTTGTTTAAACGGATACTACGTCTAGAATTTAGTTTAATGAACTTGGCAGCTTTCTTGGTCGATCACCAAACTCGAACTCAGCCAGTCATCAGTGAACAAAAGTGTATATATTGCAGAATCACGGAAAAATAGACAGTCTTCGCCGCTCATTATCGGTGGCGCTGTTCGCAGTCGTGTTGTTTTTTGTGCATATTGGGTGATCGATTTGTAACGTTGACTTGATTTCGTTGATCGCGCGAGCTTCACAGTCTCACGACTCTTGCCCAAATAAAACAATTTCTGATGGAGCTAATCCGAGTTTTTACTTCGTTTTAGATGAAAATTTGATCCAATAATTTATTTCAAAGGAAAAAATTCATTTCTCGGATTTACGAAAAAGACACCCGGTACATTGCATGATTCACCGATTAGTTGATGGGGTCGCCGTCACGTGACGGCTGCGCTGAAGTTTTTACGCATTTGAATTAAGACAAAATGGTCGTCTCGCTGCACTTTGTTCACTTTGTCATTGAACTTGATGAAATTTGCGGTCAAGATAAATATAAACAGAGGGAAAAGCCAGAAAACCATTGTATTTTTATCAACACATGTTTGTTTGTTGTTGCTTATATTTCTTTATTTTTACGTATAGTTCGTTGCAAGTTTCGTACAAAGCGGTATAAAAATATGCACTTTTGCATTGCGTTGCTGTGAGTTTTTATTTTGCCTCGGTTAAAACTTTGTCTCGGCTAAGCCAACGCGGCCATTTTCAAAGTCGAATTCCGAGTAGAATTGCATCAAGAATGCACCACCCAAGATCCAATAATTTTCATTGCTTTTCGTGAACGGCGATAAGCATATCGTGAAACCCTGCCAGGTCAGCTGTTGTGAGTAAAGACGAAAAAAACAAGAAAATTACTTTTTCCAGAATTTGGCATTATGAACAAATAAATTCCCAGTGTCATTGAAATACAATTCCCACAATTTTTCGAAACTCACGTGTTGAATGTAATACTTGGACTCGATCGTGTGAGCCTTTCCGCCAAGTATAAAGTGTACGTGCGGCAATTCCGCAAATGTCGCGCAATCGACCTTGACAAATAACAAAATTGAACACAACATTGTTGTAAATATTGAAAATTACGGCACATCCTTCAGCCTACATTGATAAAAGTTTGAAAATACATCAAGAAATCATCGTACCATATATCTGTACGGCCACGTCGGCGAAAATTCTTTAGCTTTCAGCAGAAAATTGATTTTGTCAATCTCAGCAGCCGGCCCGATTATTTGATTGGTGCTCGTGTCGAAAATTGCTTCGCAGCCTTTGTCGCAAAAGGTGTGTGTTTTATTTGCCTCTCCCACCTCGACTCTGAAAAAAAATCAAAATCTGGAGCCGCTCAATGTTTGGAAAACATGGAAATCATTTATCGCTTTTGTTTCGTTGGAAAATCGAGTGCGAAAGTTTTTTTTTATGAAAAATATCACGCGGCGCTAAGAAAAATGAGAATTTTCTGGTTGCAATGGTTGGCGAGCCGATTTCTGAGTTTTTCAAAAGTCCCTCGACAATTCTGGTTTTTTAGGAAATTCAAGAGCGTTGGAAATAAAATGTACGCAGCAGAATATTTCACTCGGTGCACGATCGCCTGGGAAAAGTGTTTTCTTAAGGGTCTTTGGAACTCGCGGCGTTTTCATACCTGTCCATTTGCACGGACCAGTAGACTTTTTTAGTCACAGGAAAAAAAGTGAGATTTCCCTTAGCGTGGGATCGATCGGTTCCGCCAAGAAAGAGTTTTCCAGCTTTTTCAGTCGTCGGGGTGCTAGTGTGAAAAAAAAAGAGTCATAAATAAGAAGATTCTTTGCAAATGTGAAATTATGGTCAGAGTAAATTCAGGAGAATCTTGGTTGAGTTTAAAATTCGAATGCGACTGTCAAAATGTCCAGAAACTCATTTTTTGATGATCCTGAAGTTTCCGTCGTTGGAATGCAACGAAATTCTGTTATTTCTTCAGCAGAGTCAATAATTATTATTCAATATTTGGTCCGGCCAATAAAACGATTCTCTCTTGCGACCAAAAGACTCAATCGACTCAAAAAATTGCCACGATTTTCAGAATTCAATAAATAATCAATAGAAAAAATGTTTTTCGTTGAATCTTAACGTTGCAAACTTCAGAGTCATATTTTTTGTAGCAAATACATTTTTCTTCAGGATCAACAGGAACGCGCGATCGTTTTGTCGTCGCAGTCTTACCGATTCATGTAGAAACTGAAAACTTGTTGATCCACGATGTTTTGTTTGATGAGATTGTAAAAGAAGGGCACAGTTCCTGTAACGCTCAAAGAATCAAAAGCTAAGCCGACAATTCCATCGGCCTTGGTCGTCAGGAACGGAAAGTTCGACATGTGCGTTATTTCCACAAAAGTTTGATTCCATACTTCGACGTGAGGCAGCTGAATCATAATTGCACGAAAGTTAAAAAAATCATGCACCAAAAACGCGAATTTTGAAAAAAATCAATGCAGAATTGACCAGAATTTCGAAGCATGACGTACGTGGAAATTGTCCATGGACAAAAATCCCTTGAGCGAAATTTCGCTGTTGGAAACATTGAAGGGACGCCCGTCCGGTTGATAAGTTGACGATTTTGTACTGTCGTATCTGTCGTGAATCACTAAAAGTCACACAAACAAAACGTTCCATTTAAAATTCCCAATTCTCTGAAAATGCAGCGACGTTCAAATCAAGTTGACATAAAAAATCTTTTTCGACTGCTCCGAAAATTCAAGAGATTCAGTTCTCAGCCTTGGAAGCAAACTTTGTCCATAAAAAAAGCCAAAAACACTCGAATTTTTTGAAGCAGGTCGAAAAGTCCTTTTCCCCTCGTTTCTTACGCCACGCAATGATTATTTTTTCCATATACGAAATAATTACAGCAGGCAACTTGGAGGTATGAACAATGTTGAGACGGCAGCCAAGTATCACCCCAAGTCGTATCGAAAGTAACTTTGAATGGTTTGCTCGGTTGCCCAACGCCGATCAAACTGTAATATTCAGCCTGTTGTATAACAAAAAAAAATCAAAACTCATGAGTCTCTCAAAAGAAAAGTATAAAAATACAATTAATCACTTCCAGAAACTTTTTAGCTCGACGTTATGATTTGAAACGTAGGAAAATCGTGTTATTTTCCCATTTTAACGTCAATTTCATGCAAAAATGATCGATGTGCTGTGCAGCATGCAATGGACCGAAGAAAGTTTCGTCGAACCGATTTTTAAATACCAAAAAACTAATTTTAACAAAATTCAACATTCCCTGACCTAAAAAAAAAGTTTCTCTTTTTTCGTCTTTTCAAGAACATCGTGTCTTGTAGATTTTTCAGATAAAAAATAACAAAAATTGCTCAGTTTCTTTTTTCGAAATACATCGAGTCGGAAAACTGTTTTTTTTTTTTTAAATTAATTCGATTCGTTACATTATTAATAATCATTATCATTATGCGCATAATCTTTAAGATGAGATTTTGGTTTTGCATTATAAAAAATAAGAATGAATCATCGGCGATAAATTGAATCTCCAGTTTCATTAGCCGATAAGACAGTCTCGCATTCGAAAACATCAGCATACGTACGTTCATGTATTTGTAAAGGAGGACTGACTCGGTCTTCTCATATTTTGTTTCTGGTACTTCGACATGCCGGTAAATGTCGAATCTGTGAGTGGAAGAAAACGTCATAGACACAACATTGAATTGAGAACTGAGACGAAATCTGCAGTAACGTGCGCATTAGCAAATAATTTTCGATAAAAGTGCAAATTCGTTTATAATTTACTCCGAAATCTGTTCAGCTGAGATTACGAACTTACTCCAAAGCTGCGGTCCCGGCAACGAAAGCCAAGACAAGAAAAATCCGCCGAAAATATCCAAAACTCTTAGTCAAAGTGCCCATTTTTGTTTCCCAATGAACGGTGCCCGGCAGAGCACGTAAATCTCGTATCAAAGGTTTCTGGCCAACTGCCGGTTCAATGCAGAATTGAGTCACGCTGATAATGGATGGAGAAGAGGAAAAAAATAAAAATAAAATTCTCGACACTTGATTGGCTAGTGAAATTAAATAAGCCGAGGATTCCCCGTCTTGGCAGGGCCGCGAAAAGTCGTGCTCGGGCCCTGGACCATCAGGAAACATGGGTCTCAGAGACCCGGGTCTGTTTAATCGTCAAACTTTTATATTCACAACAGAATTTAGTAACAATTTTTTTTTTACTCAAGATTTTGATAAACCAATCAAATGAATTCAGTGTTTTGGAGCAAATGAGCCGAGCACGAAGACCGAAACGATGTCAAAAGGGATAAAAATGTTGGTCAAAATTTTCTCGTTCCCGCGAAAACTCGTACTTGGGCCCTGGACCATTAGGAAAGGGTCTCAGAGACCCGAGTCTGTTCCATCGTCAAAATTTTATATTAAAAATAGAATTTGGTAGTAATTTTTTTTTTACTTAAGATTTCGATAAACCAATCAAATGAATGAAGTGTTTTGGAGCAAATGCGCCGAGCGCGGAGACCGAAACGATGTCAAAAGGGATAAAAATGTTGGTCAAAATGTTCTCGTTTCCATTTATTAATAATGCAATTTAAATAACGTTCCTGTAATATTAACAACATCTGTTGAATCGCGCCTCACAAATGAGAAAACATTAAGTAATATTTAATTCCATTTGGATGTTTAGCTGCAAATTGCACACTTTTAACGTTCGTTAAATCGAATAAGAAGAAAATAAACGACGATGCATAACTGAGAGGATTGCGAATGGACTGTGTGGCTGAAGATCGAGGTGAAAAAGTGAAAAGGAAGTTGAAATTTAGCGAGGTCCGTACACGAATAGAGTAGCCAAAAAATTGCTTGTCAAAGGATTTTATGTGAAAGTCAATTGTTTGTTTGTTTGTTTTTTTACATTAAACGTATACGTTTGTTTTAAATCATTATTTTTCTTTATCTTTGTTTTTGCATGTTTTAAGTGTCTGTACATCGAGTCCACGAGACAAGTAATGCAGATTCGGTCGTACGTTCGTTCATTCCTCTCCGAAATACAATAAGATTGATTCTATATGATAAATATATAATACGAAGAAAGAAAAGAAAGCACAGAATACGGACGAAGCAGAAGATTACAAAATTGTGTTGGTAATCTACAAAATGAGTGTTTGTTTTTGCTGTTGTCTTGTTTTCTTCAACATACTTAATCGTACACAGTCAGCGACGCACAAAATATTGTAAATGCTTTCAGTTGAAACTTCTGATGAACAGAGTCGTTCGTAGTAAAAAGATATATTTGGGGTTTGGCCAAATTTTCAATACAGGAATGTTCTTAAACTTCACAGAAAGAAAAATAATAAAATAAGTGCTTTTGCCGCCGATATCGCGCTGCTACTTAGGTCAAGGTGTATTAATGTTTTTCTCTGGAAAGAAAAAAAAAGAAAAACTGTAACGCGACCGAGGAGATTCAGTTATTGTTATTCCTTTTCTCAAAAAATACTTTTCCAACGTCCGCGTGAACCGGAGCTCCGCGAACGCAAAAGAAACGATGGAAAATCACTCGGAACTTGGTAATTGTTTTTCGAATTACAAATATATGTGTATTATACTTATAATATCGCGTCTTAGTGTTTTTTCTTCATTTTTTATTTTCTTTCTTCTTTTCCTTTCTTATTGTAACAATGTAACAGGTAAATGTGTTTATTGGGTGGTTAGCACGTGTGAGAGAGCACGAGACGAGGATTGAGAGATTTATTGGGGGAGAGATTGAGAGAGAAAAATAGAGAAAGAGCGAGCGAGGCTGGAGCTCGACAGATTTAGTTTCGTTAATAGCTAAGAGCTGTGTCATTCTAATGTGAAATATATTTTTGTTTGTTTATTTAATAATACTATTCATTAATTTTCTTTACGATTTTCATCGCTGTCGTCCATTCGAGCTTCCCTCTCGCTCTTTCTTTCGGTTTCTCTTCGTTTCTCTCTTCTTTCTCGCGCGTCTCTTTCGCCTCTCGTTCCTCTTGGTCGCTTTTTACTTTGTTTTGTTTATTTTTATTTCAGACTTGCTCCCTTGCGCCCTGATGAATTTCGCTCGATGCACCGTCTGAATTCGCGCTCTGAACTGTGCAGCTCATAGATTTTTAGGTCTGGCATATTATGTTTAGTGTTGGAGAGAGGGCGGATTGGGAATTTAGGAACAGACAGGGAATGAGGGTTAAGGAGGAGGGCAAGAAATGAGATTATATTAGGCCGCGGTTTCCGTATCTCCGTTGCTCTCGGCCTCGACCGCTGGCTTCTCTTCCAGTTTTGCTTTTTTCTCCGGACTCACACCGTCCACCGCTGACTCCTCGGCCACTTCTACGCCCGCCGTTGATTTCCTCTTTATGCTGCACGCATCGACTGCTGGTGTGTCTGAAATTTCCGGATTGAAAAAACGTTAATTTCATTTTTTTCGAATCTCGAATTCGATTTCTGGAAAAATTCAATTTTTTATCGATATTTCATCAATTTTTCACATTTTCAATTCGATTCACGGACAATGAGGCAATTTTTCGTTTTTCTTACGCCCGTTTGGCGAGAGAAACTGTTTTAATTGGAAATTTCAATGATTTTTCAATTGTTTGTTGATTATTCGAGGAATTTTGGATTTTGGTTGATTTGTTGGTCAGTTTCGTTACCTGTGGAGTCGCCGTTCTCCGTCGATTCAGCTTCTTTCTCCTCGGAGTCTTTCTCCTCGGCGGAGCCATTTTCTTTGGCCTCCTTGGAGTCGCCGTTCTCAGACGCTCTCGAGTCTTCGTCAACTTCTTCCGCTTCCTCCACAACCTTTTTCTTCGGGTCCTCCTCGACGACCTTTTTCTCCGGGGAGGCTACAACTTTGGTTTCCCTTGATAAAAAAAAAAATAAATTTAGCTTCACTGGTAATTGAAACCAAAAACCAAAACGCGCTCTAAAAATTGCGAATTGTGCGAAATTTTTCCATTTTTTCAGCAAAATTTCGTCAATATTTCGTGAAATGCCAATAAAACGAAAAAAAAAGTTGGCGATTTGGACGAATTTCGATTTTGAAATTTCGTGTGTTGACTCGCGCCCATTTCGCTTGGAAATTGGGGGCTTGAGAACGTCACGGTTATAAATAATGAGGATGACATTCGTTTCCAAAAAAAAATGGTGACATTCGGCGGGATTTGCAAGAAAGCGCGAGCGAGGAAAGTTCGTACGGTCCGCGTAAATAGGCGAAGCATGGAGCAGCAGCGCCATCTGTGAGAATGGAGCGTCTGCCCCTTCCGCGATGTTACGAATAAAAAGAGGAGAAAAAAATAAAAGATTGAGCGCCAGTGAGGAGCGCCGTCGTCGTCCCCTCTCGGGCCCCGCCGCGATATGAGAGTCGCGCCCGCGCGGTACGATTCTCGGATTTCCCGCTCTCGACACACGCATTGTTTTCGTTTGCAACAAAAAGACGCCACGCAACATTTTCCCTCGAAAAACGTGATTTTCGGTCGATGTTTAGTAACAATAACAACAATTGAACTATTTTCTTACATTACAATAGAAAAATTATCGGGAAACGACAAAAAGTTCACATTTACGCGATAAAAACCGCGTAAGAAAAAGAGAGAGGCTTTGGGACGCCGGCACGGCTTTATTGTTTGCCGCGCTCTAACCGGCGTCGGTGAGCGGCGTCCGGATCGATATTATACGGCCGTTCTCTTTCGGACGCTCTCTCTCTCTCTCTCTGTCCAACCGTACAGTCTTCAACAAAATGTTTATTTTTCCATATTTACTCGAGCAATTTTCAAGAAGTCCTTCGATTCCCTCTCCCCCGTTTTTTTTCTCATTGAGGACTCGCTGTGTACGCGGGACGTTGTCGCGCGTCACGAATTTGTGTGAATACACGAATAAGAATGAAGCCAAATACGGCTGTGAATGACGCGGGAATAGAAAAATGGCAAAATACGAACGAAACGTAAAAAAGTTTCCATTTTCACGTGAATGCTCGAGTCTCTCGTGAAGTTTTTTTATCGCGTTTGATAAAAATTAAAACGGCGAGTCGCGCTACTTTAGGAACGTTCGCAAAAGCCGGTGGTTTGGAAGACGCGCAAATTATTTTAGCAGATAATAAGAATGAAGGAGAGTCGATATAGACCAGAGTTTGAGTCGGTGGTACAATAAATAGTACACATATATATAGCGTATGTACACACGAGTGTGAAGGCGCGTAGACCGGTGGCAGAAAATAACTCGAACGCGCGGCGTCCCCCCACCCCATTGGCCCTCTTTTCTCGCCGGTCGACGCTTCTTTCCCGGCGCGGATAAAGCCGCCAAGTCGCCGACTCTTCAACACCGTGAAATTATAAAAAATAACGAGCGCACGACTTGAGCATTATTTTAACTTTAATTATGGATGAAAAATCAAACGAAATGGATCAACGACGAGAGAATAAACAGCGTCGAATCAAAAAAAATGGTGGGAAAAGCTTCACCCCTCCACTGGGCGGCGTGTGCTTCGCATTAACCACGCTCGCGCTCGTAAAAACGGCCGAAAAATATTTTGGCGCTTATGAATCTATATCTATACATTGTTGCATCGATATATACTCGTAACGTACATCAACACGATATAAAACTTGAAAATAACACAAACGGCATCGGACCCAAGCCACGTGGCGATAGTTTGTTAAATAATGTCGTTAAAACAGCGAAAAATAACGGGAGATCAAAAGTAATTCGTTGTACGCGACACACGTAGCGGAAGGTAGACGCGCTGACAACAGCGTCGGCTTGAAAATGCGTGCGGCGTGGTTTTGTCTTTTTATTTCCAACGCAATCAACAGCTCGTCGCGGCGTCCAAAAAACTTAACAACTTTTTTATTTCCCTCGTTTTCGTATCGCACTTTGTATATTCCGCCGAAACACGTTTGAACGTAATAAATCAACAACGAAAAACTATTATTAATTAATGTACTCACTTTGTTTCAACGTCTGCCATTGTTGATTTGTTTTGTTGTTGTGGTTAAGAAAATCGGAAGAACACGATAATAACGCGTGCACTTGTGATTTATTGAAAATGAGTCGAGTTTTTTTTTAGTATGTGTAAAGCCGTTGACGGTTGTGCGACGAGTGAACCGGAGAGAGTTACAGTACGACTGCCTACCGACGCGCAAATGGCAGAGGGACTCGAACGCGGATTCGCCTGAGTCCCCCTCTCCTTCCACCTTTGCGATCCACTAACCATCTCCCCCCCCCCTCGCTCTTTGCCGCTTCGCCCCTTTCCGTCTTGCCGCTCGAACGCCCCTCTCGCCCTTCGGCCCCTTTCTCGCCACAATGACGCACTCGCGCTTCGGCTTCGCGGGAGCTCGCTCTCCGGCCGGCGGCCTTCAAACCTTATTCTTTCCCGCTCGTTTGTAGATGGCGCGACGAACGCCCACTACCTTCATCCACCAAAATCGTAAACCTGCGCATACCGCTGTATTTTATTTCAGTTTTAACCATCAATTTCGAAAAGAAAGATTAAACCTTGTTTACTCGTGGTCAACAGAGTTGCCGTGAGGAAACAATTGTCGAATGAGTCAGAAATTATTCTCTATTTCTATCGTTAACTATAAATCGTACGCAAAATCCAGTGAAAAGTTATTTTCAGATATTCTATTCAGGTTTTCCGCGGACATATAAAAAGTATCGATTGGAAAGTCACAAATTTTCATTAAATAACCGAATTTACGAAAAATCAGTCGCATGTTTGCTTCGTCGCGTTCCACCCGCTGCCTGTTCTCTCCCTCCGTTTTCCTAACCGGCGAATAGTGATTGTCGCGCGGCTTTAGCTAAGATAATGCCGGCACATCACCGACGAAAGCCGCGAATTGTTCAAATACGAAGGAACTCGTGGCTTTTCGATCAACATGTGTCCCGACGATGTAGAATCGAATTCGTAAGCACTAAATTTAGAGGAAAAATTCATTTTCTCGTTGTTACACCGCGGGGACAAAATATTTCGCGGTTTGTTGCATATTGTGCCTTGATATCGTCTTAGGGGGCGGCCCCTTTTCAAGTAAAATGTGCTGGCCTGTGTGTGTGTGTGTGTGTGTGTCTGTTACGAGAATCCTCGTTTGAACGGAGGAAGGAAGAGCGGGCGGGGGAGAAGGAAGACGGTGGCTAGAGGGGGGTGCTGGAATGTTCTAGAAGTTTCGTGCGCGGCATCGTTTCCGGCGCATGTATTAAAAGGTGTGCGCGCAGGGCTGCTTCACTACACACTCAGAAAGCCTCTCGAGCGCTCGCGCGCTACACGCTACTCTCCGCTTGTCGACCTCTCTTATATTCACCATTCGCGTCCATGTTACAAGATGCTTCTCTCTCCCAAGCGCGGGAGCGGGAGAACAAAAGTGTTGGTAGTTTCTCCGGACAAGTACGTTTCAACCGACCTCACGTATTATCTTCTTCTATATACGCTTCTTTATGGTTATGTTCGTTTCGATGTACTAGCCGTATAGAAAACACGTATGAACACGCTCATCATTGCGGATCGCATCATATATATTATTCCAACGATTTTACCGAGGGGAAGAAACTTAGGGGTTGCTTATTCGACAGATACGTTTTCGTGCTAAATCTGATGCGCTTTGCAGCGTAATTTTCGATTATTCACTCAGCCAATCTAGAAATTATCGCAATCAAAAAGATCCTCCCACGAACTTCGTGCTTTTGAATTTTGAGACCTCAATTATTTTTAATTGAGAACAATTCGTTGTTCACTTACGTCGCCGTCGTTGCCAAAATTCGCATCGTGTTGATGCAATTTTTCGTGTGCAATAGAAAAATGAATAATTTCTTCGGTATTCAATGACAAGGATCAAGAAATGGTTGAGTTTTCGTGTCTAAAATTTCGTCCAAGTAGATCGTTTAGTTTTCAAGTTACGATGGTTACCGTTTGCGAGAACATCGCCGGCGTCAGGAAAACGAAGGTTCAAGCACCTTTCAGAAAAGAGTTGAAACGTTTTTTTCCACTCGTAATATATCGTGGATTCCTGGAAATTTCTGGGGAATTATTCGATAAAAAGCTTTCGAAATAAAGAGTTTTGAAAAAAAATTGTTTTTTTTTTTATGTATTCCCTTCCCTTTCCCCCTCAGGACGCGGGAAGCTCTCGAAAGACACGTGAATCGGTACACTCGGTTTGTATATTGGCTGCACGTGCTCCGCGGTGCTGAACCGTAGCGTGGGTACCGGCAGCGCCACCGGTCGCGATCGCAACAATTTTCAGAGGGCACTTCATTGATGCGTAAGTTTTAATACATGCTAAACTCTCATTTGTTCCATGTGTGCTGGTGCATATAGAGAACGAATACGAGAGTCGCGCGACACGCTCCGGTCTGCAGATAGTCCGAGAAAACAATTTTTGCCGACGTCGTTGAACGTCGTAGTTATGGGAAGATGTGCATGTCGCGAGTTTCTACGCCAGTTTTTTACTCCTCATTCGCATAAATTAACCATTTTACTCCAGTCGTAGATAAAACTTTGTTCCGCACCGGTTTATTTTGTTTTTTTTTAAATACAACGACATTTTACAAATGAATTTTTATCCACGACGACGATTTCCCGGAACTCCGTCGTCGAGCGGACTGTAAACAAATCTGCAGCAGTATCGAAAGACCTTGAAGCGAGCCGAACCCACCTCGAATTTTCGGAAGTGCGTTTTCTCGAGACCCTCGCGAAAAAAACAAGCTCGAAAACGTTCACTGATCCGTAACCTAAAAGGGTCAAATGTTTGCATTTTGAAGGTCGTTGAAGGACACGCGCTTTTTCGGCTGAACAGACGGAGATTTTGAGAATGGGGATGATTATTGACGGAGTTTACTGCTCGTCCGTGTGTCATGGTGTTTTCGAAGGTTACCTTGACTGCCAGAATTTCCGATATCCAATGCTGCCCGTTTTAAACGTGGCACATGACGCATGCGCCTTTTAACCAATTGCTTATAGATCGCGGCGTTGTTCTATTAAACATGCGGCAGGCAGGTGAAAACGGGAGCAACAAAAGATTTTATTGCTTTCGTCATTGGGACGCGGCGCATTTGTGCTCCATTTGGTAACGATCACCTTACACCAGGACGGCGCCATTGTTGCTCTATTTTCGCGATGCTAAAAAATCAAGAATTCTGAAATATTTTCTATACAACCCAATAAAAATCCGATTTTTTCAACGAGCGGTAAAACGACAAATAACCTAAAATAAAATTCACGTTCTATACAGTTTTTGTTTTTTTTCGTCACGTCTTTTATTGAAATAATTGACTTTTTATTATTAACAATGAAAATGTTTGGTCGCACTAGTTAAAAGCGCGTTTTCATTTGAAATTTCTATGAGGACGCGGGTCTGGCGTGTGTGTGCCGGTCAATTACCCAAGTGTCCTCCGGGGGATACTCGCCTCCACACACATCCATGTGTATACGCAGCCTCGACACGCATACACGAATAAACGAGGGAAAAACGATTGAAAAAGTGAATAAAAAAAGCACGAGAACGTGCATATTTTGTTGACTTTTTTCAATCGTTTCTTCGACGATGTTCGCTTTCATCTGTTTTTTACTCTCGGTCTCACAATCTTGTTCATAAATGTATATTATGAGCCGCACGTGCCGTCAGTCATCGCGAGAATAAGCGCGAGGGCATGAAAATGAATTTTTTCGTCGGAGAGAGAAAAAAGAGAGGAGAAAATAAGAGTGTAAGGAGCAGCGACCACAGCTGCTGCTGTTGTACAGGGAGCAGGTGAAGAGACACCAAAAACCAGGCAGATGTAACGTTTTTAGGGACGAAAAACCGCCTTCGTTATTTCCCTATTGCGCATGCTCAGTCTCTCCATCCGTCTCTCTCGTTATCCCATAATACGAGATTCGTGTGTGCGTGCGTCAAGCTCCGTGCGTGTGTTGACTTTGGTTTCTACGCCCCCCCGCCCCTCCCCTTGCCGCCCCGCAGGGTTATACTCAACCTTCTACGCCCGCTCGTCCCTTCCCCCGCTTTCTCTCTCGCTCTCTCTCTCTCACTCACTCGGCGCTCGTTCTCTCTTTATTTCTCTGTGCTCTCCTCGTCCATGTCGCCAAGCACACCACTTCGCCGGTTTACGTCACAGAAACATTCGCAATTTTTGTCATTATAGTTGTTATTCATCTCTCTATAATCTTTCAAATATGAGGGAATAAAAGCGACGAGAGAATCCGTCGATGCAGAAGATTAATTTCGTCTTATCATTTAACCGAAAAGCAGACTCTGAGAAATCGAGGGAACAGGTACGAACGATAAATACCAAGCACTCTCTAATCCCGTGTGACAATACATTCATATTTGTTAACTTTAGTAATGTATGTATTTTCACACACTTAAGCAAACACCCGGAGAATCGAATAGAAATTGGAACATTTGTCCTTGCTTGAAAGTCTTCTATCGCGAATGATTTACATCGTTAGAAGTCTGGTTAGAAACAGTTTTTTATTTTTGGAATCGCTGAAAATTTGCACGAGTGCCGTTTTATCAGGTTTCGGGAATCGCTCGATCGAAATGCTCGAGGATTTTTCATCATCGCACCGATCGATTAGATTAGTTTTATTTTTCAATTAGATTCGTAACGAATTTTCATTCCAATTTCATTCTTGTGCCTAATTCTGAGAGAAAAACGATGAAATAATCATTTTAACAGGAAATATGATCGTGTGTGTTGAAATTTCATGGAATCCACTGCTAAGGACTCAATCTCGGGTGTATGAAAAAGCTCTTACATTATAGTAACCCACAGCGTCTTATCTCACCAATAAAAGTCGCAGGCAGGCACTCGTGGAATCACCGACTTGCTATATAGTGTGCACGACGTTCCTTGAGATATATTCGCAATTTATTTTGTATGCATATTCGTATGTGTGTGTATGAGTCGCTGGACTTGCGCGCGTGTCCAACCGGATGCTATTTCGACGATGAGAACCTAACCTATTTTATTCCTGGCTGACATAGTAGTTTAGTTGCATAGTCTCGTGTGTACCACTTAATCGCTCGATGGACGAAGAATTAATCATTGCTGTGGCTGCTTATCAGCTTCATTTACTTCGTCATGAGTTTCGAGGTTAATTATGATTAACAATTTCGACGAATTTCCAGGGACGAAGAGGGCGAGCCCACCTCGAAATTGTGCGAGCAATTTTTCGCTAGCTTGATCGTTCGATCGTTGGAAAATTTTTCTCAATTCGTGCAGAATCGTGGCACGAAACAATTGCACATTGAGTTGGTTCGAAAATTCATGATTTTTTGTTTATTCGCATTGTTTTGTAACTGTGGGCACGTGACTCTAGGGGGCGCTGATATTTGGCGATTTTAGGTGAAGCTTTTTTATATCTACTCGATCTGCATGCACGTCGCGGCAGGACTCGCGGCTAGTGGCAGAAAAAATGAAGCCCCGTGTATATTTCTATATATTGAGGGCGTCGATATATGTTAACGAAGTAAAAATGTGCATACAGGTGGTTGGAAAACTTTTGTTAAGCTCAGAAGCTTCCCGACCTTGCACATCGACACTGCGACAGTTTGCTCTCGTGTGAGAAATGATCAAATTCGTTATTTCGAGGAATCAGCATTTCTTCGTCTCCAATTCGACGTTTTATTTCTATACGGACTTACACACTTACGCGATCCAACGCGATAGTCATGAAAATGATATTCCGCCGCACGACCGGATCACTAGAGCGTCCAGAAATAGCGCACACAACTTTCCATTACATTTGCGGAAGAAGGTCGACCAGGCTTGTATGGTGTGCGCGTGTTTATGTGCCCGCGCATGTATGCATGTTCCCCTGTCGCGTTGGCAAAAAGATTTCACCTCGGCTTCCCGATGCAATGTTTCGTTGATGCACACGTATGGGAGAAATAATATACTTATGTGTACCATGGCAGATATCTGCCCGGTTAACGCCGGCGATGGAAACTAACGCTGCTCGTGTTCTTTTTCGGAACTACCAACGCTTCTGCCTCTATAACTGTATATGAGCTTTCCCACGGCCAATCATCGTAAACGCGTAAACTTAAGTTCAGGGCTCAATTTTCATTCGCAGTCTCGTGCTGTTTTTTTTCATCAGGCTCGTCTATGAGGAATGTAAAAAAATCAAAGTTGAAGGGTAAAACTTATTTTATCGCGCATTCCGCAAAAACCCGTGGGACCAATTTTGCGGGGCTGGAAATTAAAGCCCCTCAAGACATTCGCGTCAAGTTTACTTTCAGGCGCGATTTTGAGTCGAAATTCGACCCGGAAAATACATCCAGCGTCTCTAGCGCTAAAACGGTTCGTGATGGGACAAAAGTCCGTAGAATGAATCTTGTAGTGCATTCAATTTACTACGAAAATGGTCCCGACAACTTTCTCCTGTCGCTCGTAGTTTAGTCCTGGGGGCCAACAGACCATTACGCCTCAAGGGTTTGCGCGTACATTTTGTTCGATCCGCTTTCGCCATCAAATTACTAAAGATAGAAAAATACTGTGAGGAGCTTTTTTGTAGGAAATTTAATGTTCTTCAAGATTGGTCCTGTGGAATTTTGCCCTATCTCCATCGGTTTCGTCAGTATTCACGACGAAAGTCCGCCTATCGAATCACGGTAGCGCTCCCAGCTGGAAGCTCCACAAAATCGTCACAGCAGCTTTTCTACTCGAATCGGCGACCGAAAAAGAAAGTTCACGCAAACGAGTATTCGTCGTTTTCCTCATTTTCGTAGCGTAATACGAAAATTTTCGTATTACGCTACGAAATTTGTCATGGGCGAAGCCGGCTCCGCGTTTATCCGGCTTTTTGTGTCGAAAAACGAAGGAAACTTGGAAAACATGAACTGTTTCGTAAACTCGATCGTAGTCGGATCCGGCGCAGTAGTCGTTTATTGATACAGCGTAGAAATTCAGTATTGACCTGACCTCACTTGACGGTTTACTTTCACACCAAATCTGAACCTTTTTTTCGTCAGAAACACGCGTTCTTGTAACAATTGAATTTTCGAGCTTCCGACCGTCCGAATTTACAGAAATTTGTAGGTTAAGGTTTCGAAAAACTTGGACACGTGACGCGACCGGTCGAAATAAATCGTCAATCTCATTTTTGGCAACTTCCGGTCGGCGAAAAACCGAGATTGAATTCAAATTCTTCGTTTGACCTCATTTGCCCATCTCCGGAATGAACTTGGATTGATTGCAAACGAGAATCTGGAAAATTTGTCGAACTGTGCCGCCGATTGCCGCGCGGCAACGAGTCAATCGATTCTCAACTATTTTTCCTCTCGATTAAATTTTTTACAAAAATACAAAAGTTGGAAAGAAAAAGTCGATGTATCGGAGAGTCTGAACGATCGAGGTTATTGATATATAGGGCGTCAATTTTGATTTCGTGTTGCGAGGCTCGAAAAAAGCTAAAATTTGAGTTTGTTGGGTTTTGTAACCAACGGGAATGACGAGGTCGGTTATCTGTTTGAAAAACACAATACAAATATGAGTCTGTAGCGTGTATAAAACGCGTATGTATAGCCAAGTTCAATATAGAGCTATGGAGACACGAAGAACATGTTCGTACTCGTACAAGCACTTTCCATGGGTGTGCTCAAGCAGCGCGTTTGGTTATCTCGTCGTCAGGGCACACGAGAGAGAAGGAGAGGGTCCGAAAGAGTAGCGGATACAGATATACAGCGAGGAGTTAGTCGTTCCGTCTCATTCTAAACTCATTTTCAAGGAACGCCATTTTTGCCACGTTTCTCGCTCGTTCACCACCGTTTGGATTCCTCCCAACGCGGTGATCGCAATTGAGTTTTCTCTCTCTTTCTCTCTCACTCGATCACGAACGATCTTTTGCTTTTTACAACTTGATCTCTCTATTTGGAGTCTTTCCGCCAAGTCGAATCGTTTTCTTTCATCGAACTCGTTGTGAGGGTGGAATGAAAAAAGTAGGAAAAGTTAATAACGAACAATTGGAAAAAGGGTGTTCTTGGCTTTATTGTAGGTTATTCGATGCCCCGTAACGTGTTGTTTTTTCCAGTACATACATTAAAAAGTACTTTGAGCATTGTTATAGTGATTGTTGTGTTTATTTATTCAGTATAAAAACGAAGGGCCGAGAGCTCGAAATGGTCGATCAACGTGCTGGCTAGTCGGCGACTCTCGTTTATCGACGTCGATCAATAAAATTGAATTATTATCGTACGCGGGACGAGGTCATCGAGCTGGCTGCGAAGCCTCGCCATCCCCGTTTCCAAATGTGCGCGCGCGTGTGTATGCCAATGTGTGATATGCATGTACGTGTGTATGCGGGAGTCGCGTGCATGCGTGTGTACATCGTTAGTCGCTTCTCACGACGATGTGTGCGTCACGCTTTCATTCTCAGCTCTGTCTTGCTCTCTCTCGTGAAATATCTTTGCACGTACGGAAACCAGTGCTATAAATAGATTTTGGAATTGCGATCAAAGTCGATGGACTTTCGTCGGTCATGCAAACGCGGTCTCATGCTCGGTCGAGCTTTTTTACTCGGTCGGTATGTTACCGACCGATGGTAACTGCCTAAGCCCATGACGATACGTCACCGACAGAGCTCGCGTGTTGCTTTTCTACCGTCGATCGATAGCTCCGATAATTCTCGCATGTATTCCTCACGTCGTTTTGATTTCCCGGAATTCCCGCTGGCCGGATTGAAACAGTTTGCCTCGCGGTGTCTTTCAAACGATGTTCGGGAACCGAATCGTTGATTCGAAATATATTTCGCGTTACGCGATTCTCGCTGTGAGACTGTAATGCGTAATGTTTATTTTTTTAATTCTCTTCGACAAAGTGTGTACTCACGAGCTTTATCGAAAGGTACACGAAACGCGATGTGTTATTTGTCGCCCACGTTATTGGCCGGAAGAAATTAAAGCGAGTCTCTTGATAGCATCCAATTGACACCCTCCCCGTATGCCAATAATAACTGTCATTGGCACTGCCATCCACTTGATTTTATTGTCTGTCCAAAGTATCAACTGATTGTGTCGTTACTCTTTATTTGCGCAATGTGTACATCGGAGAGATTCTCCCTCAAACATTTCGTATCTTCTGTGGAGTTCAGTCCCCGCCAGTGTGCAATCGTGCTTTTAACTTTAAACATTGAACTCCATCGTCGGACACTTCGCTTCGATATTCTTGGCGGAGTATCACGCGTTTAAGAACTTTTTTTACAGACCAAATACATCGCGACATGACGGATCAAAGTATTTTGACTCCCGGACAAGACATAAAACCAAAACTCGACGAAAATATTGCGATCGAACTAGTTCGTCGTTTGTACGGATTCAACGTGAAAAATATAACCGAATTGAACGCTTACGACGATAAAAACTATCACGTCATTTGCGAACAGTCGCACGAAAATCCTCACGTTCTCAACATCCACGAACATGGTTATGTTTTGAAAATTCTCAACTCTCTGGACTCTCGAAACGTTGAGTTGGTTCAAGGCCAAAACGACATGATGCTTTTTCTTCGCCAACGAGATATTCGCTGCACTGTCCCCGTGAAAAATCTACGAGGCTCCTTCTTCGCTCTCGAAAAACTTCCTACTCCATCCAACGAAGGACACGTGGTGAGTCATTTTGTTTACATTCGTCAAAAACGATAAAAATTACTCTTAAAAGTTCTAAATTTCTTTCTTCCCGCGTTATAAGAATCCAAGACAAGTTTTTGAATTTACGAAACGTATTTTTCGATCTCTGGAAACATTTTCGACTAGAATTAGGAAAAGGTCTCGACAATTTTCAAGAAGAATTCGAATAGTCTCGTAATTTGTTTTTCAATTTCGTAGAAATTCGAAAATTCGATGGGAAATTTGTATTTTTTGATTTTTCAAGCAAACAATTGACCATTTTTTTTTTTTTTTAATTATTATACAATCAAAGACGCTGTCACGAATGAACTGCAGGTTCGTCTTTTGGAATATCAGCCGGGCTCGACGCTTCACTCGTTTCCACTGACGCAAACATTGCTCCGAGACGTTGGTCAGTTCGTAGCTCGTTTGGGGGCGACGTTGAAAGACTTTTCACATCCGGCGATAGAGAAACGTTGTTTCCTCTGGACCTTAGAGGCAGTGCCAAAACTTCGCGATTACGTGTTTGCGTTGAGCAACGAAGAAGATAGACAAATGATTCTCGCGGTGGTGGAGCAATTCGAGGCTCAAGTTCTTCCGGTGACGGTTCAACTGGAGCAGGGAATAATTCACGGTGACTTGAACGAGCAAAATCTTCTAGTTGGCTCGGACGGCACGAGTGTAGTTGCGGTTGTTGATTTCGGGGACTCGCATCGAGCCTGCACTATTTTTGAACTGGCCATTTCTGCTTGTTACATGATCATCCAGACCCTCGACATATCGGCAGGGAAATATGTGATCGAGGGTTTCCAGAGCATTAAAAAATTGACCGACATTGAAAAAAGCATTTTGAGAATTTGCATTTGCGCCAGACTCGCTCAGAGCATCACTTTGGGCGCTTATTCTTACATGCAAGACCCTCAGAACGAATATTTACTTGTTACACAAAAACCTGGATGGAAAATCATCAAAAAGCTATGGCCCATGCCCGACGAGGAAGTTTTGAAAATTTGGGGCATCGAGCGTTCATAAACTGCACGATTCCAATGACTCTGAAGTTTGCAACGTTAAGATTCAACGAAAAACATATTTTCTATTAACTATTTATTAAATTTTGAAAATCCTGGCAATTTTTCGAGTCGATTGAGTTTTTTGGTCGCGAGAGAGAATCGTTTTATTAGCCGGACAAAATATTGAATAATAATTATTGGCTCTGCTGAAAAAATAACAGAATTTCGTTGCATTCCAACGATGGAAAATTCAGGATCATCGATTCCATGGAATATTTAATTAATTTAGAGCCTCGATCAAATTATTGCCTTGAATATTCCCAAAGACTGCGGGGAACACTTTAAAAAGGGCTGAGTAGGGCAACGGGAACCCAGTGAATTGCAAAGGTCAGTTTAATGCAAAAAATACGCGAGATTCATGAATTTTTGATGAAAATCGCAACCGTTAAATGATTAAGAAAAAGATTCATCAGTTTTTTCGATAAAATCGATTTTTCATGCACGAATTTTTGTTACGTATCAATTTCTCTCTTTCGCGAACTTCTTGTTTGTTACTGGATGATACGATCGCGTGAATGAGGAGAGAGCAATGATTAGATAAGACTCCGAGCTCCGTAATCTTGCTGGTATCGATTTGCGTGGGTTCTGTGAATCTGTATGCCGTTAAGAAGGCCGTGAAGCAAATTTTAATTATGTCATGAGCTCTGGCGTCGCCACCCATTGTGTGAATTTTAATTAGAGATCAAACGACGATCTAATTTTGATAGGATTATGGAAATTTTGCCGATGTCAAAGAAAATTAATGGAAAGAGTAGAAATGCCCCGATAACTTTGAAGTAATTGGATTTTTATTAAAGTTGTAAATAAAACAATGAGATCCGTCGAAAATAAGTTAAAGTTCGAAAAAAAAATTGAAAGTAGAAATCAAATCAAAACTATGATTAAAATCGATTGAATCGTCGTCGCAAATTTAATACTCAACGTTCCTTCGACAGTGAATGGAATGAAATTTCTCGGACTCGATTTTTCATCGGAAACTTGAGCAATAATAGTCGGTCAATTATCTAATAATTAATATTAATTGAAGGCCTTACTGTGTATGGAAAATCGCGCCTGATCTTCCCGTTTCTGGGAAATTTTCTACTAAATTCGATGACGAGGGCGACACAATAGGAAATTCCCTTGAAAAATATGACTCTGAAGTTTGCAACGTTGAGATTCAACGAAAAAACATTTTTTCTATCAATTATTTATTGAATTTTCAAAGCCGTGGCAATTTTTTGAGTCGATTGAGGTTTTTGGCCGTCGTTTATTTGCCGGACCAAATATTGAACAATAATTATTGGCTCTGCTGAAGAAATAACAGAATTTCGTTGCATTCCAACGATGCAAACTTCAGGATCATTAAAAAATTTGATTTTTATAATCCCTCTAGGCCTCGGAGGACTGTACAAAAAAAAAGAGCCACGTTCGAGATTACTTGAAAATAAGAATCGAAAAGATCGTCAATTACTTGAGCCTCAATATTAATTTAATAAAAGAAGAAAATTCCAAGCTTCAGTATTTTTTACGAACAAATGATAAGCAATCAATAAAAACATCGTGTCAATTATGCAGTGATATACATCGTCTCTTGTTTTTATTATTATCGTTAATATTATTATAATAACTATTATTATTTATTATGTAGGCAGTTACATATTTACATATAGATATAGTGAACAATAATAATAATACTCTTCGTGTAATGCATATTGCGTGTGTTATAATTTTACATAGCGGCAATGTGTTTTATTGTATATATATACAAAAGTTTCCACTTTAATTATTATTCCATATTTAATTCGAGTCATTCGAGAGTTACAGTGGGATGTGAAGTCGGTGCAAATTGTTGGGTACACTTGTTGATCTGTCCCTTCTCGAAATTTCCGTTTCTGTCGATCGTGTGGATGTCTGACTGTCTGTGTGAGTCCGTGTGCGTTTGTGTTGAAAAGAACGTGTCGTAAAATGATTGGAAATGAAATTACGTGCGAGATTTATTAAATTTATTTTCCACTTTCAAAATCTCGAGTTCATCCCACGATACATTTGGATTTTCAACACACTTGGGTCTGCGTGACCCACTTTTCACTGCTGAAGAAACTCGTCGAATGAATCGATAAGAAAAAACGTTTTTTTTTCGGAGAATTCAGAATAGATTTCCTCGATTTTGGATCCTTGGTGTGTGGAAAATCAATTTTGCTGGTTAAGCGTCAATTAAAGCTCTCCAGGGGTCTCACAGACCCAGTGTGGTGTTTATAACTTTTATTTCTTCCTGTTCAATAAGTACATTGGGTGTCGCAGTGAGTCAATTTTTATCTATTCGCTTTGTACGCTCTCTGTTATTTTTTGTGTGATTTTTTTTTCATTGAAATTTTAATCGATGTTCAGCATCGTCAAAGTGCAATATTGAGTTGTGAAATTCTCATGTTTCGTCGGAATTGCGCGGACGAGAAATACAGAGGCCAGTAGCAACGAAAAATAAAATTCGTAGTTATATTAATAATCGATTATGCATTTATATTCGAGGAGTAGAGAAACCGAAAAATCATGAAAACATAAATACGATGCAGCTTCGTTATGTTTTTATTTGCACGATTTTTCGGTAACTTGATTCACTTAAGGCTCGTCGATGCTCTGCACAATTACTGACCGTCAGTCAATAGTTTGTTGTGTTTAATGGGTTTTTCTTTACACGAACGTTCCCAGACGAAGATTTCGTTCAGCCAGAATTTCCATACTCGATAATGGGGGAAAAAGAATTCCCTAAACTCTGATCGAGAGACATCGCCGTCTGAGAACCCAAGAGTAAATAAATCTTTAATGAATATTACAGCATAAGAAACAAATTCATTTTCCCTGTATCTTTTTTTCTCTTTCTCTCGTTTCTCCTCCTTTTCTTCCCAATATAATATTTTTCATTATTCGTTTTTTTAATTATTTTTTCAATCAGACACGAAACAGTCATTCGTCACTAAATATGCATTTAACAAAATATCGTATTACGTATTACCTAAACGTACAATTTATTGCTTAGAATCTATCAGCTTAAAAATTACGATTCCTTGAGAGGTGGTTTCCGCATATCTTCGTATTTTTTCTTCATTTTTTTTCTTCTCTTCGCGTCATAGTTGTTGTTTGTTTTTTTTTTTTTTACCAGGCATATCATTATTAATTCAGAGTACTGTGACATTATTAATGCTAGCATAATATTATAATTCTTCGCTCTATCGTTATAATGACAACGTGATGATAAATGTTATTTCTCATAGAGGAAGAAATTGAGGAAAAAGCTACGATTTTTGGCAATTAAAAAATGCAGAAACCGAACCAAAGAGTAATGACTCTGAAGTTTGCAACGTTGAGATTCAACGAAAAACATTTTTTCTATTGATTATTTGTTGAATTTTGAAAATCGTGGCAATTTTTTGAGTCGACTGAGTTTTTCGGTCGCAAGAGAGAATCGTTTTAGTGGCCGGACCAAATATTGAATAAAAATTATTGGCTCTGCTGAAGAAATAACAGAATTTCGTTGCATTCCAACGATGCAAATTTCAGGATCGTAAAGAGTATGGAGTATTTTTTCGTGCTTGAAATAATTTTACGACTCGACGGAATACGAAGTCGCTCTTTATGCGTAACAATAAATAATGAATGTTGCTAGAAAATTGTCCCTGCGGAATGATCTAGATTACAAAGTTACCCTTTCAGTCTTGAGAAACAATTTTACTTTTTTATCCTTAGGAATGGGCGTCTCACATTACGATATTTATATTTTTAATAATATATTAAATAAATACGAGAAAGAACAAACTCTTTTGCCACGATAGAGCATCGAGATCAAAGACCTTATTGCGACGAAACGTACTCAACGTATCTTGCAGTAATAATTAATAATGTTGTTAATAATAATAATAATAATAATAATATTAATAATGATGATAAAAATGATCCTTTCAGGACGTGCCTAGTTAATAACTATGTCCAATACTTTTCACTTTATCTTTAACAATAAATTATTCAATTTCTTTCTCTCTGCTCTCTATTTTTTCGTCACGTTCTGTGAATAAATTTTTGTCATTTTCTTGCTACGAAGAATGCGTACCGATCTTTTTTTCCATTGGGCGTGAAATAATTGTTTGTATAATATTTATATCGATATATATTTGTGGATATATTTATATTTTTCGTATCAGCTCGAGGTTCCTGCAGAAAATGGCCCGGATCCAACTAAACCGACCCAGGCCTATTTCTTGAGAGATTTTTGTTTTGTTTTCAATCAAATTTAAAATCAAATTGGTTGGAGTTTGAATGAGAATGCAATTAATTTTTTATCTGAAAATTCCTTTATTCCTTCTGGGTCAAATTGACCCCTAGCAGGAACCCCGAGTCGAATATTTTTCAATGTATAAATATATGCACATATATAATACAGTTCATACACATATATATAGATTTATGAAATTTCCAACGATGGTCAATACTGTCGTTTGTTTTCGTCCGTCACGTTCCACCGATATTCGATCAATGATTAACTGTTTTTTTAAATAATTTAAAATTTGAATTTGTTTTATCTAATTTTTGTGAATCTTCAAATGACCGATGGATTTAGCCGGATTTGAGAAAATCCTCGAGGTGCTTAACGACATGTTTCGCAACATTGCTTTTGGTACAGAGGAACATGACACATTTTCATCAACTTCACTTTGCTGCACAACTGCGATTGGTCCTTGCATTCCTCTAAAATGAAAACATTCGTCGAGTGAATTTTCTTGTTGTTTTTTAATTTCAATCAAGACGGTAGGAATGTTAATTAAAAAGGAGCAATATTTTGGTTAATTGATTAACAATCGAGCAGGAATTCAGTTAGAATTATGCACCTGACGCACGATGACACGGCTGACCTCTGCAGCTCTTCATCACCGGCGGTCGCGGAATATCGCGACATGCATTTCCTGCTGGTTTCTTTGTGCCGAACCAAACGCACTGCAATATTCGATATTTTATTCCATCTTCGCCGCACGATGCTATGCACTTTGAACAAAAAAAATGAGAACGTCAAAAATAATGACAATTGATGGCAAATAAATGACTCTGAAGTTTGCAACGTTGAGATTCAACTAAAAACATATTTTCTAATGATTATTTATTGAATTTTGAAAATCGTGGCAATTTTTTGAGTCGATTGAGTTTTTTGATCGCAAGCGAGAATTGTTTTATTGGCCGGACCAAATATTCAGTAATAATTATTGGCTCTGCCGAAGAAATAACAAAATTTCGTTGCATTCCAACGATGCACATTTCAGGATCATGAAAAAAACTTGACTCTGAAGTTTGCAACGTTGAGATTCAACGAAAAACATTTTTTCTAGTGATTATTTATTGAATTTTGAAAATCGTGGCAATTTTTTGAGTTGATTGAGTTTTTTGGTCGCAAGAGAGAATCGTTTTATTGGCCGGACCAAATATTGAATGATAATTATTGGCTCTGCCGAAGAAATAACAGAATTTCGTTGTATTTCAACGATGGAAACTTCAGGATCATGCAAATCATGATTATTAATAATTGGGTGACCGGAATCGTTATAAATAATCGATAAAAAATGTTGCAATAATGGAAAAAATTGATGAATTAGCTTTTGATTATACACATTAAATAATTTATCTACGTTTTTAACAAATTTGCATTTTTTTTTGTTAACAAAAGCACAATTTACCTCGGACCATTCTCCGACTCTCCAGACACCTTTGCAGGCGTCATTGTAACATTCCTGTCGCTGTGGAGGCCTAATACCATCGTCACACTGTTTCGAATCGAGTATCGTAACGTTTTTAGACTCGTCATCGCCGTCTCCTGGCAATCGACAGCTTATTTCTCGTCGCTGCATCGCTGCGGATACAAAATCGGAAAATTTCTTGGCTCGAATATCCAATTATTGCTTAGAATAAAAATTAAATGTTGATTTGAGGAATTTCAGGAAAAATGATTGTCCCAAATGGAAAGTCTATGGGTTCGTAATTTTTCGATCAACAAAATCATTCATTTTGGTTAACTGGATTGACGCACTAACCAATTTTCCAATTGAAGCACCGAGAAGATTCACAAAGTGTCCAATCACCGGCGTGCCACTGTGGACATCGACCAGCTCCGCAGGCTCGAACTTTCTGTGGAACTGGAAAACCTGCGTCCTCGCAGAGCGAAGCTCCGATCACTGTTCTTGATATCACTCTTGTAGCGTTACTGGATTGATGGGCTGGTCGGACCGTGCATTGAGCTCCTCTCATCTGTACAAAAATAGTTTTGGTAACGAAAAATTATCCCAAGAACTTAGCAATCAATAAATTTCCCTTTTTTTTTGCCGCTGCAGTGATAATCCTGCATTTTCTCAATATTACAGTTTCTTTTTTCGACGATTCACTGTGATCGATTAAAACTCACACGTATTTAAAAATTTCATGACTGCTCGAAAATTATTTCTTGTAAATAACGAGTTTTTTTTTTTGGAAATTGTTATCGATGTTAATTACGGAAAAATCTATGACCCTGAAGTTTGCAACTTTGAGTTTCAACGAAAAACATTTTTTCGATTGATTATTTATTGTATTTTGAAAATTGTGGCAATTTTTTGAGTCGATTGAGTTTTTTGGTCGTAAGAGGCAATCGTTTTATTGGCCGGACCAAATATTGAATAATAATTATTGTCTTTGCTGTAGGAATAACAGAATTTCTCTGCATTCCAACGATGCAAACTTCAGGGTCGTTCTAATTTTTGGTTTTTTAAATAAATACCTGAAAGCCTCCGCCTCCGCAGGTCTGCGAGCATTTGGACCAATCAGTCGTGACCCATTCGAATGTCAAGTTATCAGCTGTTCCTTGAACGACAATAAGTTTTTAGACTCGAAGAGGAAAATCGCAGTGACTGATTGGAAGAAATAAACGAAATGACAACTAACCTTGACTGTAAATATTCATCGATCCCCCAATCGTAGTTTCGTTGGAGAATTCTTTGTTTTCAAAGCCGAGGGAAGCTGCGCTGGAGCTTGATTCGTCAAAAGATTTTTCTCTCAACGAAAACTTTCCATTATCGTGTGGATGCAATAATTTTTCTTCGCTCTCAACGACGTCATCTTCTTTAGTGATTTCTCCACCTGCCGAACTGTCGTCCTTGGTCGTTTCATTGCCGGTCGTTTCGGTCCCATAATCATGTCGATTTTTCATAAAATGTCCATTCTCTCCGGCAGTTTGATTTTTTTCCCCACTCGTTATTTTGATCTCTTTGCTTAATTCGCCATCGTAAGATTCATCGCCTTCGTTACTCTCCAACGACAATCCAGAGCCGTAAAATCCTTCTCTCTTGACAACTTCGTTCGGGAGAATCGTCGTTGTCGAATCCACCAAGTTTTTTGATGCCTCGATCGTAAAAGTTTTGGCATCGTCGTGACGCTCGTGGGTTCTTTCCAAATTTGCCTCAATCGTTTGGGCAGTGGTCGATTGCTCGATGTTTCGACTGACCAAAAAGCTGCTTGAATCAGTGGATTTTTGGTCCATTGAGTTTCCTCGTGATTCTTTCTCAGCATCATTTTCATTCGATTCTCTCTCGCTTTGATTTTCATGACCAGAATTTCTCATCGTCGTATGTTCCTTTTTCCCATCGAGCTGAATTCGCTTCTGCGACATTTTTTCGTCCTCGTAATCTGATCGACCGGTGCCGCGTTGATTTCTCAGATAATTGTCGATTATTCGTCGATCCTGTAGCTTCGTTTTTATCAGAGATTCTTCGATGTAATCGAGATTCTTATCAGTACTCGGAGCGACTTTGTTCTCGATATTTTTACTCGAAGATCCGAAATTATTCAATTTTTTATCCTCACTCATTATCGGAGCATTTTCCTTGTGTATAGCGAAGAACGCTGCATCGAGATCGTACGGATCGTCGTCGATGAAGATTCTCTCTTCGTCAGGACCGAAAGAATCGTCCGGTATTACGGTTTCATCGCTAAATATACGGAAATTTGGTTCTCGCGAATCGTAACGAAGATCATTCTCCGATGCCTCATCCGTTTCGTGGTGAGCCGATGTTTTTGCAAAATCGTCGAGAAGCATCGGTGGAGCCATTCTGTGTCCTCGGTTGCTCGAATCGCCCTGGAATGGCCAGTATGCCTGGCACGTGGCGAAAAATACAATTTTTACAATTCGACCTACTTTTTCAACGTTTATCGGAGCCTTTTAAACAAACATTGCAGAATAGACAAAATTTCGGCCAAATTGTCGTCTCAATGATGATGGAATTTGAATAAATTGATAATAAGAAAAAAACTAAACAGAATAGATCAAGGGGCGACGTAAATTATTTCGATTTTTTAATGAAATTCCACCAAATTTTAATTTCGAACATTATTTGGCAATTCTGGAGTCATTATAAAAAAAAAAACAATAATTGCAAACACTTAATTAATGTAATTGTGATTTCAATGTAATAATACTTTTGAAATTTAATTCCTTGAGTATTGATAACAAAATTTCTTAAACGACGATTGCATGCATTTACAACAACGAGCGTGCATGCACATGCAACGAAATTTCAACGTCATTCAAGACGTTCGTCTAAAAGTGGAGCATTCCTGAAGCATCGTGCAGATTTGTCGCTCAATCAAAAGAGACTTTCGCTATTTAGGCTCCATTTTAATTTTCAAATCTTCAATTGACTCCCGAGCTCTGTAAGGAACTGAATCAACATGCAATTTTCACCCTAACCACATAGTCTCAAGGATTTATCGAGAGGCTTGACGAGAATTTGTTAATTCGACAAGCGTCACAGGTCAACGAATAGTCAGACGTTTCGTCCATTCGTATGAAAAACTTAACGTGATAGTTTCAAGAAACTTAATCCGTTCGAAAACTTTGACACAATTTTCTCCAAATCCTCGGGCTGATTGTTTTTTTTTTTACAAATCAATGACGACTCTGTCGCTTTTCACTGGATTGAAACCAGAAACAGCGTCGTTTGGAAATCTTTGGTTCGTTTTCGAAGTTTTTGTCATAATTTGTTGTCGCAGCGAATCCAGAATCACGTGCATGCAAAAGTTCTACTTGTACGTTGAATTGTCAGTCATGCAAACGATTCCGGGACTCGGGAATCCCTGACTTGCGCTGGTCAACCGTTCACAGCTCCTTGTACTCGCTAATATTTTCTTTCAAGGGCAAAGACGTATGAGAACAAAAATGATGTCAAAAATAGAGTTTTAGGACTTTTCAATATCGAGGGCTCGTAGTTCGTCAAAAATTGTAATTCCATGCAAGTGCGAGAGGAAGATTTATTTGTATTCGTAGGCAATTCGTGAATGAGGTTTTTTAATTATATTTTGAACGAACCACGCGCTGTCGTGTTTAAAAAAAATATTTTCCGGCTATGCAAACGTGTTTGTAGACGCATTTAACTTTTTTCTCTAGATTGCAAATGAACGAAGGATAATAAGTGGAAAAATAAAAAATAAAAATGTTTTCATTGACGATAAAAAAGCTTCGGTCGTGCGGTTCTCAACGCAATTAAGCCCTCACCTTTAAACTCGAGATTAGCTGACTCAAGTGTGGCTTGAGTTGCGAGGCACCCGACGAAGCTGTTGATTCAACGGATTCTTGATATCCGGGCTGTGTTTATCGAATATTCGTTTTTCCATGGAATTAAAATATCCATCACCAGAGATTTAGTGGATCCAAGCGAAACGAGACAAGGAATACAGGGAAGAATCATTTTCAATTGTTCAGTCGTTATTAGTGATTTGTTAGTGATTTTCATCGACAGAAATCTTTCTCAATCATGCAAACAGGCAAAAAATTCATTTTCACCATAACGTCAGGAGCCTTGCAATTTTTTTTTCTATCAACTTCGTTTTCCGTTTATAGTTTTCTCCGTTTTTCCTGCTGGGGCCGAAAAATCAGGGGATCACGATAATCGGAGGAAAATGTGTCCGCATTTACATTCAAATTTGAGTCCATACAAAAAACGATGAGAAAAAATTCGAGTTATCGTGGCGAACTGTGAACAATTATTTGCTCCATTCTAGACGCGCTAACCCCTCAAATAATTCGTCATTTGAGATGAAAAGAGAAAAAGATTGGGTTCGTCGATCCAAAATTTCCACCGGCCATGATAAGGGAACCGAATGTTTAACAATTTCATTCTCCCTCAACGATAAATTATTCGTCGGGCGTTGAACTCGCTTAACGCTTGTCATTGATTTTCTTTGGACGTACGTAGCGTCATTAAAATTCATACAGTTTAACGATTTTCGGGGGAAAAAGACTGGAGGGAAATGTATTATTACCTGGTTGACTGACGTGACGGAATATTCTCCTTGCCCCATCTGCGAATCCAATGGCCCGGCACTCGGTTTCGGTTTTTTACGATTTCGAGGCTTTTTCGTCGGTTTTCCCGATGTCGGGACATCTGGTCGCGCCTCGTGACTCAAGTCGTCGTTGCCGAATGTAAAACTTCCCTGATAGCCTGGGGCTGGTACAAAAACACGAAAAGAGGCTCGAGAAAATTTTAATTTCGACAGCAAAGTCCAGTTTTTTCAGACTGATTCAGAAACTCCAATTTAATTTCATAAAATTAATCGATTTCATGTTTTTTTTTTGCATATTGAGCTATTTTTTTTTTTCTAATGTCGCCTCGACGTCTGAAGCAAATTACTCTGCAGAAAATAATGAAACTTCAATAATTTAAAAGAGTTTTCTCACCGGCTCTATCGATTTGTAGATTTTCCCCGGAATTAGCTGGAGACGAGTGCAGCTTGACGTTCTGGCGATGATGCAACGTATTTCCTGAGCGTAATATCTCTTCGCTGCTCATCTGTTCTCTCGGTCGATTGTTCACAATCAATCGAGTTTCCGCGTGGGATTGACCCGCTGCGAAAAAGACAAAAAATTTACTCAATTTTTCTTTCTCCAATGGAGAATTTTATTGTCAACAAATTTGTTTATTTCTCTGCCTTTTAAATGGCTGACGTTCAATTGTTTATTGATTCGAGGAGATAACAACGTGCCTCGCAAATCCTAGAATTTTTCTCGAAAAAAAACGAAAAAAATGAGAGAACTTTTTCAAAGTTGCCGTTCATACGAGCTGTCGATCGATTATCCCAAATTTTCCGTTTTAAACCATCGAAATTCCAGAGAGTCTGGAATTCTGACCCGCGTGCGAATCGATGGGGCAAAGTGACGCCTGCATGCACTTCCCAGTCATGTTTACGTTGAGCACACACGTCGCTGGCTACACATTGCACGGTGTAAAATGCACTGGATTCAACTTGATAATATTTAACAGCAATTACTATTTCAAAATCCAATGAATTCAGTTACTTTCGCAAAAATTTGGTAAAATCATTCATTTTACCAAATTTTTGCTTAATTAACTTTTATTGATTATATTAATTAATGATATTAATTGATTAATAAAAAAAATTACCAAATTTTTAATATAGTAATTGCTGTTAAATATTATCAAGTTGAATCGAGTGCATTTTGCACCGTCCAATGTGTAGCCAGCGACATTCACGGGAAGTCTTGTTCTTGTTTAATTGACAAATTCTGATAGAATTACGATGCTCTTAATTTATTTCTTATGCAGTTTCATGACCGACAAGGCTGCACATCCTTTCTTGAGTCTTAATTATTATTCTCACACGAATTTTCACACTGTCTCGAGATATTCTGAACGCGGTCACGTCTGGAAACTTCCGCCCATTAAAATTGCATGCAGGAAATAAAAATTATCGCTGGATTTGGAAGTTTCAACGAATCGTTGAGAAAATTGAAATTTCCATTTTGGTATGAATGAAATTCGTTTAGTTACCAATGCAGGCGTAAGTTCCATCGTCCGTGTAAGTGACGTCCATTATTCTTAGAGCTCCTTTCCGGCTGATTTTGTATTTCTTCGATTTTTGTAATTCGACCCCATTTTTCGTCCATTCGATTTGATTCCTTTAAAAGAAAAAAATACAAATTCGTAACGATGTCAGTTTTGACAATTTTCGTTGAATGAATTTTGCTCGGAGCGATCGAGCACGAATTTACCTTTTGAATTTCTTGACCGGACATCGAATTTTAACGACTCCGGTTCCGGGGTAAACGGTCGCGCTGCCCCCAATCTTGAGGTCAACTTTTTGATCGATATCGCGTTGCACAAAGGTCATGTTAACGGTTAAAATCGTTGGTTGTACACCAGCATTCACTTCGTGGCATGATCTCGTGTTGCACGGTTTTTCTACCGGCGGTTTACTGCCCGGACAATCACGATCTGATTTGTAGAGAATGTGACCTTGTGCCATGACTTGTTCGCACGAGACCTTTCGCCTTTTCGTGCCTCCCCCACAACTTTTTGAGCACTGAAGCACAAAAAACGTTGAAACTGATAAAATTTGGTGCGATAATGAAAATCTATCGAAAAACAAAAAATTAATCGCCCGGGATTTCTCGAGGAATATTTATTTCTTATGATCCTGAAGTTTGCATCGTTAGAATGCAACGAAATTCTGTTATTTCTTCAGCAGAGCCAATAATTATTATTCGATATTTGGTCCGGCCAATAAAACGATTCCCTCTTGCGACCAAAAAACTCAATCGACTCATAAAATTGCCACGATTTTCAAAATTCAATGAATAATCAATAGAAAAAATGTTTTTCGTTGAATCTCAACGTTGCAAACTTCAGAGTCATTATTTCTTTACGTAATAATATTCGACGAATGTGAATGAAAATAGAAAGAAGAATGATCAATCAATCATCTAGTTCGATTAGTTAATTAATGCGATGGGAATTTGCAGGCTAATTATAAATATTTGATAATTAGGCAATCGACTCGATGTTACTCGTATGATTTTAATGAAATAAATATTTATTTTGCAAGGATCTGAGCCCGAATGAGCATTTATGAACTTGTCAATCCCAGGCTTAATTAAATATCGATAAATCTTTGAATGAAAACGCAAACAGTGCTTGGTTTGGAATAATAGGACGGGAGTATGTTGGAGGATGGTTAGTAGTGGCCATAGATTGTTGAAGTCATTACCCTGCTCCATTCGGTTGGTTGCCACTTGGGAGGACAGTCCCAAACGTTGCAATGCTGTCTGTCCGCTGGTGGTGGAGGTTTGCACATCTGGTTCGGTACGACCACCGTGTTTCCTGGTCCTCTAGCAACCTCGTGTATGCAAGTGACGTCCCGGGTTTGTATACCGATACCGCAGGGACTTCTGCACGGCGAGAAGTCACTGTAGTTCCATCTGAAACCATAACACACCCATATAAATATACATATTTGTAAATACATTTACATATTTATGTAAACAAGCCTTTGGAATACTGCGGACGTGTTCCAACGACCCGAATCCATTTAATTTTATTTATCCAATTGATCGAGACATCGAACAACAAAAAATGACGTAAAATTCAATTTTTTTCAACAGAGAAAATGAAGTTGAAAGTTTTTTCGATAAATTGAAAATGGTTTTTTGTTTTTGTACAATTTTTTGGCGACACTCACCGAGGCGGACAGGGATGATCATTACAAGTCCTGATCCTCGATTCTGGCTTCGTTTCTTTCGTGCACAGCAGAGGCATCACTACTTTGTTGTCGTCGTCCCTCACGCAATTTATTATCAAATCTTGAACACCTGAAATCAGTCATTTTTGCAACATTCACTACAGAATTTGTCGTTTTCAATTTGATTGAAATTCGTTTATTTTTCAGTGTTCGTTTCGTACTCCAAATCGGCAGCCTCTCCTTTTTTTTAATGATGCTAAAGTTTTCAACGTTTGAATGCATCGAAAAAAATTTCATTTTATTGAAGATTTATTCAATTTTCAATGTCATCCAAATTTTTCGAGCCAATGTGGTTTTCGAATGGCGAAAATGGATCATTTTATCATCGTAATTACATTCTGCATTTGAATAATTATTTTCGTCGAAAATAAAAATGAATTTCGTTGCATTCCAACGATTTGAAACTTCGGAGTCATCTTTTTTACAGATTTTTATTCTCCAAGCGTTGCAAATTTTTGCCAAACGCTAATTTTAGGAGCTCAGAAATATTCTCTCATGATCAATTTTTAATTTGGAGGAAAATAAAAAATCAGTATCGTTTGTAGATTTTCAATTTTAATCATAAAGTTATCGCGAGATAATTTTTTTTTTTTTTTTAGGCAAATACATGGATTTTATGGTTTTTGGGAAGAGTTTGAAGGGAAAATTCTGACCTCCCAGACACGTGGCAGTGCACGATGTATAACCAGCCTCTTTCCACGAGTAGGTCGTGTGGACGGAACTTCCGGGGGCTACTTTGACGTCGCTCTCGTAGCTGCTGAGTCCGGAGCCCGAGGATGATCTGTAAGAATCCATGAGGTTTGATTCCTCGTAGCCACTGTCGCCAACCGTGTCGATTCTGTACGACAGACTGTTGTCCAAAGGGGTGCAAGGCTCAGCTGTGCATTTTTCAGTTTCCGTTGGTTTTGGCCCGGTGCATTGTTTGTCCGGTAAAGTCGCGATGGTTCGACTGAATTCGAGGAATATTTTGCAATGCACTTCTCTGTGGCGAATCCCCTCGCCGCATGTTACGCTGCACGACGACCACTCGTCGGCTATGAACCTGAATTCATTCACAATCGATATCAAATTGATTGGATTTGAATCTGCAGGTTTTTTTAATCAATTTACTCGATCGGTCGGAATTCGAGTTCAATTATTTCAGTTTTCGTAGCGAGCGCTCAAAATTCGTGGTGCTTCGCGCCAATTTATAAGGCACATGGGTCCACGAGACCCTAGAGTGTTTATCGGATAAAAAATAATTGAATTTGTCGATTTGATTCTGACGAGTGCATTTCAGACGATTTTATTTTTATTTTTTTGTGAATATTCACGCGGATACTTTAAACATACTCACGTTGATTCGGCGGGAACTTTCTGGTCGATTAATTTCTCGGGAACCGGTGGCGGTGGATACGATTGCATGATCGGTTGATTCATCTCACCCGAGTCTTGAAAATTCCGAAAAATATTTATCAAAATGACGTTTTTTTTGAATATGGAAATAATTTCGAGTGCCAAAGTTTTAGAAACAGTTTTTATTTCAAAAATATGTTATCTAGAGTCATGATCAATAAATGTGAACTTACAGGCGACGCATGGCACGCCAGTCTTGCACTCTTGTTCGTCACGTGGACGTTCTGTTGCTTCGCAATCCGAGGATGCACCACCCTCGGCGTCGCGACACTCTACCGTTCTCGTTCTGGCTCCATTGCCACAAGTGACTGAACACTAAAAATAATAAATACCAAGAGAAAATCAACCAAGTCCCAGATTAGTTGTCCGAAAAGTCTTTATTTTGCATCAATTTTTGAGAGCTTTTGACTCGGAGAAGAGAGAGAAAAAAAATCGATAATAAAAATGGAATTTAGCGAATGATTATGAAATTCGACGCAAATTCCTATGACTCTGAAGTTTGCATCGTTGGAATGCAACGAAATTCATTTTTATCTTTGACAAAAATAACTATTCACATGCAGAATGTAATTACGATGATAAAATGATCAATTTTTGCCATTCGAAAAGCATATCGGCTCGAAAAATTTGGATGACGTTGAAAATTGAACGAATCTTCAATAAAATTCAATATTTTTCGATGCATTCCAACGTTGCAAACTTCAGCATCATAAATTCCTCCGTTTCTTTCTCCGTTGAAAAACTTTTCGACGGTTTTCGTGGTCGGGACAAGAAAATTTCCTGATTTTGCTAGAATTTCCGATAAAATAAATGGTCCAATGGAAAAGAGGATCGAGGAAAAGGGTATTTTAAGCTTTCGAAGAAAATTAATTGCTCCACGGTCCAGAAATAGCAGCGGTGAAGGATCGTGCATTAGTAACAAGCTTTACAAAGCATCGTGACTCGTTATTCTATTTTATTTGCTATTCCAACGATTTTCATCCTTGAAAAATAATCTCCTCAGTTTCCCCCATTGCCGTTGCCTCCCTCGTTGATTTTTTTTCCATATATAAAGTATACGGAACGCCACTGGCCGCAAAATCTTCTCTACGTCCCCTCTGGGCGATATTTACAAGTGCCTTAAGAAAAAAAGGAAAAAAACCGGGCAAGAGTGCAGCATGAGTTTACAGAATTTGGAGAAAAAGGATCTCGCTTCTCCGGAGGAGTTTCTTAGTACTCACTCGCGTTTCAAAGACTGCGGAGAATCGGGCTTGAAACGTGAAGAGAAGTGACGTAATGGTGAGAAAATGGAAAAGCACTCGACGTGCCTCGAGCCTCACCTCATGGTCCTACTCACGTGCTATATACATGAGGATTTTCCTCTCCGCATATTGCTAACTTTTTATACAGGTATCACAAACTATTTCATCACAAATTCTCTTCCTCGATTGCACCAACTCAAATATTTGTAAAAAAAACGTTAAAAAAATGGTTTTCGATGGTTCTGGGTCAATATGACCCGCCACTTCATTTCTGGACTTCAATCACCGCGTGAGCATTTGTGGGCATGGAGTCTCGTGGTATTTGTTTACTCTGAAAAAAAAATTTCGAAAAAAATTCTCATTTTGCCGCGAGCTATAAACGCGCAAAGTGCTCTGCGTCAATTTGCCTGGATTTGCGGACTTCGTGCCACGAAAAAACACAGTAGGAACTCCCGACGTCGAGCTGTGAGCTTCCGACCTAAGTGTGCGCTCGTATCTAGCAGAAATTATACGCACAACGATGTGGTTAATGAATAATATTGGAGAATTTGGCTTGACACAATGCCGGACGTAAAATGCGTACGGTGAAATTCTCTGTACAGTGTTTATACGCCATAAAATGAGAAACGTCGATGTAAAAGAGCGCAGAATACTCCGAGACATTTATAAGGATATGCGTGCTTGGTAAAGCGTACGATTTTCTTGGAAGACGCGGCTAGAGAGAAGGAATCTGGATGAGGCAAGGCAGAGTGTGCTTTAAGGAGGCAAAGAGGCGGGTCAGGCCAAAGAGCTTTCAACCACTATGTATTTTCGTTTGGCTCAGGATCAGCGCGCTGTTCCTTCACGTTCCGGAATGGGAAGGAAAAATCTATCAATTGCTCCGGTTTCCTCGTTTTTATTTTTTTACTTTCCAATCAAATTCATTATGATTTTTTGTTAATAAAATTAAATGAATTTTCCACTCTCAAATCGAACGTTAAGCGACGTTCTCGTTTGTTTGTGTTGGGGAAATAAAATGTGGAGGAAAATATCGATGTTGAGGTTCGTTCAATTCGAACTAGTGCACTTTTCGATTTGGCATTTCTTCGGGGTCGCAGATACAGATTGCATAATGTCTTTGCCGCGACTGCACGACATGCTTATTGCATTGAACGTGGACGCAGTAATTACATGAGTGGAAATAAATTCAATTTATTCCTAAAAGTACCGCATCAAAGTTGAACACATTTATTTTTCGCCACGAGCCAGTTCTTACATCTCTCGGATAAATTCATTTCGTTTGAATTAAAAAATACTCTCCGCGTAAATAGAATATTCCCGACTAAAAATTAAGCGAACTTCATTTGAAAGCTCGCGTCCGTGGCGGAGCATCAAAGAAATTTTGTTTTTTTCAGCTTTTTTTTTGTCAATTTGTTGCGTCATCGTTCGTTAGTGTGTCATCTTCCGGCAATATAAATATCGATGCTTGCGAGGAAAATGTATGAGGAAAAGAATTCTCCCTAGCAAAATGCTGAGCGAAGGCTCTAGTAATCGTAAATCATAAAATAATCCAGACAAATAAGTGTTGAAAAATGTAGTCGCGGAAGAGATACGGCAGATCACAAAAGATTAATGTTATTGATGATTGAGATCAGGGGTTCGTTGCTGTATAAACATTTTTCAATTTTTTCACGCTTCATGCAAAAGGCTGCTTTCGTGCGCGCATTGTTGTCGTAAAACGCGAGGGGGATTTTATGAAAAGATCGAACCAACTGATCCGAATTCCCCACATTTTAGCTCCGGAGTATTTTCAACTTTTCAATTTAAAGGCCCAACTTTTTCCTGTTGTTTCGCTTTTTCGTTATTGCTACGAATGATCAAATTGAATAAACGAATTACGATTTATGAAATTGAGTGAAAATTACGAGTCTCGGTTAAAAAAATTGATCGAGGAATCATTTATTCAAAAACTATTCGACGCTTATGGGTTTTGTGTCGGAAATCAATGTTTCTATTGAGCGAGCAACGTCCCATTTGATCCTGTATGATTTTCATTCATTTATTTTGTCCCAGAGCTCTATGAGCTTTAAAAAAAAAACCAATTTCCCAATGTCGACCTGTTTGTAGATATATTTGCCGAGCGAGAGATACGATCGCATATAATGGTTTCATGAATAATGCATCCCAAGGCTTTTTTCTCGAATCCCATGCAGCATCCGAGCCAGTGTCGATTTTTCGATTTGTTGCATTCCGCTGAGGGATGATGCACCCGGATTGCTTGAGTGTGAGAAAAAGAGGTGGCGAAAATTTGAAGAAAAATGTGCTTGTAACGTTACCGACGAGACTGTCATAAAAAAAAAAAAAACAAGAAATTTATAGACCGATAAAAGGGAAGATAAAAGTTAAAGCGAGCAAATGGAATAGTTTATTTTGAGAGCCACAGGAAATCCTTTCCCAGAACGTTTTCATTGAAATTCCGAGCATCAGGCTTATGGAAAAATAAAAAATCCTCTGAAAGAATGGGGACGAAAAATTATCAACTAAATGAAAGAGAATTTTTACGATCTCTCACAAAAATTGGGACAATGAGCTTTGAAAAAATGAACATTACGAGCTTTTGGGCGGTTATTTAAAAGCAATTTTTATAATGTCTTTCCCCTGCAACGTTGGGCTGGAAATTCGTCTTAAAAAAGGTTTCCAACAGCGAATATTTGTCAAAGAAAACTTCATCGAATGCCATTCTCTTCGTTATAGTCAAGCAAAGAGAATGATCTATAAATCGCCTCAATGAATGATGCTGAAGTGTGCAACGTTGGAATGCATCGCAAAATATTTAATTTAATTGAAGATTCGTTCAATTTTCAATGTCATCCAAATTTTTCGAGCCGATATGCTTTTCGAATGGCAAAAATGGATAATTTTATCATCGTGATTACATTCTGCATTTGAATAATTATTTTTGTCGAAAATAAAAATGAATTTCGTTGCTTTCCAACGATGCAAACTTCAGAGTCATCTCAATTATCGTATACGAGAAATATTTAGGGCTGGTGAAGCGATTGAAGATTTATACGACCCAGTTACGGATTTAAAAGGAATTGAAAAAAGTAATAAAATCCATGGTGAGACGGTTAAATCCCTGGAATAACTGAGTTTGCGTGAAAGTAAAATTTTGACACAAAATTTATGAGTGAGATAACTTGAAATTAAGGAAATTTCGTTCTCCCGGATTTACAGAATTTTGTTTCATCCCTTATGGTACGTAGAATCTGTGAAGTTTTCATAAATCTCGAAGGCTGAATATAGCAGAGCTCGTGGAAAGATTGACGCGACAATACGGCGCCGGTACTACTTTGGCCCCGCGTCTGATCTCCACCGACTCGTACTACTTGTCTGCCCGTGGGTAGACAAACACAATGTCGGTTTCATCGTTCGCGCGTTGACGTCGCCTATTTTTCATGCATCCTGCGAGTGGCCACGGCTCGTAAAATTATTTGCAAGCTTGAATATCACTGATGCACACTTTCGCAGCTTTCTTTATGGGCAATAAAAAAAAAATATATCACGGAAATATATTCGTCTGTACAAATGAATCTGTTCTGAATTGAAAGTCCGATTCCGCCTCCAGTCTTGCCGCACGGAGCATAAATGAATTTATCTCGCGCGAAATTGGTCACGAAGGAATAAAGAGAAAAATGTTCAATTTGTAAACTTGCCCGATTCTTCGTTTTACCTCGCGGCCATAAAATATACTGAACCGAGTTTTTCGTCTGCTTTTCTATCAAAAAGTTTTATTCCAACAGACTTCGGGTACTTGTAGCTCCTTTCAGAAAATTCGAAGCATCTTTTAGCAACTTGAACTTTGAACTCTGAAGTTTTTGCTCAAACCATAATTATGAAACGCCCTTGAGAGGCCAGCAGAGTATCGTGACACTTTCTGTGAATTCTTTCACCCCAATAATGTGACTAATTATGCAGCAGCTTAACGAGAAATTTTCCTTCGGGAATTGGAAAATTTGGGACACGAAAATCTGATGGGGACGTGGAAAAGGAATAAAAATCTTTCCACATGACGAGAGCGTGAGGCTTTTTAATTTCTTGGAATGTAAACGAAAAAAATGTCATAAATTTCGTTTTCTTTAGTATCAGTTGAACTTGGTTGAGTATTTTTACTGTTGCGTTGTCGCAACGGGCTACGAAACGAACCGCGAGATGGATAATATTTTAGTTCGACTCGATAGAGAGTGAAAAATGGGTAAATTCGCAAAGTAATGTCATCCCTTCCCTGCTCCGTTGGAAATCTCGACAGAGCCTTTTTTATTCCACTCGTCGTATCTTTCGTCCCCTGTTCTCCCTTTGCCCGAGTCTCGTTTACTTGCTACACGCGATTCTTCGCGGTGATGGCAAAGCACAAGCTCGAAGGGGGTGAAAGAGGGCGTACATAGAAACTGCGCCAAGAACGTGTCAAGGAACGTTGGGGGTGGAAGCAAAAGGGGAAGAATTTATATACGAAGAAAGGGTAAAGAGGAGGAGGAGGAGTTATTTGACGAGAAAATTGTCCTGTTTGATGTCGGTCGCTGATGTAGTACCGTTGGCTCTTTTCCTTCGCCACAACTTTTCGGTTCAACCTTTTTTCCTCCCCCATTTTTCTCGTCTCTTCCCTTTTGCCTATGTCTTTCTTTTCAATATAATATTTGTTTTCCTTCCTTCTCCAAAGTTTTCTGCACGTTGCGATATCCGACAGTCGTTGGCAACTCAACGTGAAAGAAAGTTTTTCCTTCCACCATTTTTCTGGACAAAGCTCAAATTTTAACTATTAAATAGTGCTGACGGACTTTCGGACTTTCAAAATTCGTGAAAAACCGTTTTTTCTCATTGATTACGACTTTTTAGATATTTTTGGGTCCCACGAGTTTTCCCATAAGTGCAATAAAGTGCATGGCAAATTCATAACGTACTGTTAAGCGGATTTACTCAAAATATTGTAACTTCGTAAGTCGCTCATCAAAGTTCGAAGATCCTCGGGGAATCAGGCAAAATCGACGTACCAAAATATATGGGACAATAAGAAAGAGGATCTTGATACAGAGTTGCCTCGTCCTGATCCAAAATTCTTGTTCTCGTCGCTCTGGGACCTCGAACGAGCCAGAACGAAATCTTCTGTCTCGAGAAACTCGTACGAACAATAATCCGGCTAGCCTGCAGTTTTTTATGAAGGAATCATTGCCGAATTCGCATGATCCTGAAGTTTCCATCGTTGGAATGCAACGGAATTCTGTTATTTCTTCAGCAGAGCCAATAATTATTATTCAATATTTGGTCCGGCCAATAAAACGATTCTCTCTTGTGACCAAAAAACTCAATCGACTCGAAAAATTGCCACGATTTTCAAATTTCAATAAATAATTAATAGAAAATATGTTTTTCGTTGAATCTCAATGTTGCAAACTTCAGAGTCATCGAATTCGCGGAGATGGCAGTTCCAGGCCAAAAGCCAACGGAAGGAAATTGACCGCGGGATTGTAATGTGTGTAAAAAAAATAAAATTACAATCACAATTATTCAAAATGAAAATACTGGAATTTGAACAAATGGTCGACAGGATTTGATGCAGGAAATTACGTCGTCACGAGTGTCATTAGTGCTCTCGTGATTAGTTCTCGTATCCAGAGACTCGGCAGAGTCTCGGGCCGAGTACATTCGACAGCGTCGTCTGCTGGCGCGAGACTCACTCGAGTATATTATCTCTGAGAAAAGCGATTCGGCCGGTGGGGGTAAACACTTTCTTAAAATACAAAGCTCAGCGGTTATTTCATGATCTGAAATTTGAATTAGAGACTAATTACGTTATCCCCCCTCGTTTAAGCCATAAATCAACCGGATTGATGCTGTAATTGCTGAGAAAAAACTTTGCACGGGTAAAATTATGCTATGATCGAAGTGTGCGTGCGTGTATGTATACGACACAGAGAAAGGGCCCGTGGCGCTAGCCTCTTTCTGATTGGTCGCGACGGTTAGGAGTGTCGCGGTGGTTAGGAGTGACGCGATGGTTTCAGTTACGTCCGTTACGTCTCTACTGTGTACTGACATTTTGCCCGCTAGGTACACACGTTTTCTTCTGTACCGAGCGGGCGCGAATCACCGAATGTACTTGGCCAAGCCTTTTTCCCCGGGAGGGGATTTTTGGCTAGGTGTATTTTTCCCTGGGGAAGTTTTGTCCGATAAAGTTTCGAGTCGATTTTATAAAATGAATCATTAGTCTCACACGTCACGATGGAAGATTATGATTACGAACAGCCGCGCGACCATGCACTAAAATTCATAGTTTGCAGCAATTTTTACACGACGATAATTTGACGAATGCGTTTCGCAAATGAACTATAATTTGAATACCTAACTCGCAGCTATGCTCGCGAGGAACGAAATTATAGCCTTGGCAAAATCGTACATGGGCAGAATTATACAGTCGATTGTAGCGTGAAATTCGCGCGAAAATAATCGCCAAGTCGTTTTTTTAAACTCAATAAATTTGCGAACCTGAATTTCGTTATTTTCTTTCGTAATTGTCTCTAATTTAACGTTGAAATGAAACGATCGTTCGAAACAATGGTCAAAATTCCAGGTTTTCCCCTCGGCCTCACGGTTTTTTGATAAGCAGCCACAATTTTTGATTAAGGAGGTTCCGCTATGGCGCAGGGAATAACGAATGAAATGAGACACAATTCCCAAAAAAATGACGATCTGCCTTTCGTTTAGCAAGCGATCCGTTGCCAAACTCCTAAAAAATGACATGTTCCGAGCATTCTGTCGATTTCAACTAGAAATATCTCCTCCAAACATTCGTTGACCCCACTATTTTTTGATTGATTCGGAACCCTTGGAGTTTTTTTTATAAATTGAGATTTTAATACGCGATTTATCTAATCGGGAAGTATTTTTAATATTTTTCTGATTTCATAAGGGTAAGAAATTTGCGTAAAGCCAATGTTGAATCAAGTGACTTTCGACTTGGAAAATTTGTAGTAAAACTTCGTTGGCCTAGGATGATTTTGAATGAGGCTGAAGTTCGCAACGTTGGAATGTAGCAAAAAATACTTATTTTTATTGATAATTTGTTCAATTTTATAAACATCGGAATTTTTCGAGTTTATATACCTGTTGGGCCGGAAAAATCGATCGTTTTATCATTGTAATAACATTGTACATTTTTATCAAGAGTTTTGCCACAAAATGAATGAATATCGTTGCATTGCAACGATGCAAACTTCAACGTCATGATTGTAAAGAGATTGAAGTTTGCTGCCTAAATAACAACATATTTCGTTTTCAGATTTGAATCTAATTATCGCTCTACTAACGGAACCTCCTTAAGCAGTCAAAAAAAACTATTTGCATCGCGCCGAGTGCCTGGAGTTTGATCTCCGGAGGAATGCAGACTCGTTTTTATAGTCCGGAAGATTTTGCATGGACAAAAGTGAGGAACAGAGTAAAACAGACAAATGCCAGTAACTGTGAGATTTTTCGGTTGTTACGCGTGTCTTGGAGGTTGGTCCGTGGCGCCGTACTCACTGTACGCGATCACTACACCATTCGTGCAACCCAGACGGTCGTTCGCTTCTCTTTTAGAAATCAACGGAGCGTGTAGCATCTCGGGAGTTTGGTGGTCTCTCCGCATGCACATGCGAGACGGAGCGTCGCCTTTTCTCTCGGTCGAGATATATAAACCGCGCGCCAGAGTTGCTCTTCCTTGCGTGCGTGTTTTACACTCTTTTTACGTGTCTATGTATCGTTCCGCGAGTTCAAACGCTCGGATTTTCCGGTAAAGCTTCATAGATAAATACAAAATCTTCTCAGAGCGAGGAATAAGGAAAAGGAAAAGGAATATTTAGAGAAAGAGAGCAAGAGCTTTCATCAGCTCGACTCTCTTCCTCGCCCTCGTTTTCCTTAAGTGTTCGTCGCAATTTTACGCATCTCATTTTTAGTAGACATAACATTCAAGCGGATTGGGGTCAAAGAGGGTGAATAAGAATTTAATCTTGTTTCCGTACCGGCACATCTCCCTCAATCAAATTTTCCGAGATTATACGTGATGCGCAAAAATATCTCATTTCCCAGCTGAATATAATGGATTAGTTGCTTCGCGTTGCTAAACATTTTCACAATTGTTCAAAAATAAACAAATTTCCGTTACGATTAAAAATCCATTTACGAATCAATTGAATTTAAATAAAGTGTAGATTGAGTTCCATTTCGTTTGAAATATATCGATTTCATGGAAAATAAAAAAAATAAATCGCGGAGAATCGTATTTTTGCATTGCCAGAAATACGATTTTGTAAAAATCGTATTTTTATGTGAAAATATTTTTTTTCGCACGCCAGGTTAAGGATTTTTTAAAGGTTTTCTCGCAACAAAAAGATAATGACGTTCGTCCAAGGATAATTAAAATCTTACCTGGCTCCAGGGACCGCTTTCCCACATGGGGCACGAGACTGTGTTGCACGTTTCCTGATAGCGAGGCTTGTGGATCGCGTTACACCTGTGGTCCGGTAGCTGTTGGAACAAAAAACATTTCCCACACATAAAAATAAGGGAATAAAAACTCAAATCGCAAATATGGACGATGCTGAAGTTTGCATCGTTGGAATGCAACGAAATTCGGTTTTATCTTGAGCAGAGCTCGTGATTTTTATTCAATATTTGTTAAGGACACAAAAAAGATTTTTTTTGGGGATCCAAAAACAAAATGAGCACAAAAATTTTCATGGTTTTTGTTATTCAACCGAACAATTAATAGAAAAACGTATTTTTCGTTGCACCTCAACACTGCAAACTTCAGTGCCATAAATTACGTTGAATATGCCAAAACGTAATTATTTTGTTCAAAATAAATTTGTCTCTCCTCTCATCAATACAAATCACGTATTTGGATAAAATGAAATTTTGTTCGTCGAAGAAAATGGGACAGATTGAAAGGAAAGATTTTCCCAAGCACATCTTTACACGAGCATCTCGATCTTTATTCTCGTGTGTATGTCTGGCTCTTGCCTCTCGTCTGAAACTTATGGATACGTTGTTTCTTACGCCCTCGGACTTACTAGTTTTCGTTTTCTTACCTTGGTAGTCTCGTTTCCGTTTTCTTCGGTACAGAATATCGGTCGTGTTCTAGATCCGCCGCCGCAGCTTGCACTGCACCTACTCCATTCACCGGTAATCCACCTGGGAATATAGAAAATTCATAAAAACGACTTTCGCTGGGATTCGCCATGGCGCACCTTCCCCAGAGTCTATAATGTATATATCCGTATATTTTACATTTTACATCGTCTATACGTTATGTACGAGCTTTCAACTTTTCTCTATCTACAACTGAACATGCAAATTTACAGGCCACGATTTCGTTGAATTTTTCAAATATGCCGAACGAGAGAGGATCAAAAAATAAGCGAAAACGATTCCCGCGAAAGGTTACGATAACAAGGAAAAAATTGACACGAAAAACATGGAAATACATTAAAATAAATTGAATGAATAATAAACCGATGAATTAAAAATAAAAATGAATCAAAATTTCAGAATAAAATGCAGCGAGATAATCGCGAATTGCAAAAAATTAAATTACACTTTGTTTTTTGCAATTTTTATCATTTGCAGATTAATCGCATGAGTGTATGAAATTTTTTCTGCCTTCATCGGCCATGATTACAGTTTCGAGCTTTTTTTTTTTTAATATTGAATTGAATCCAATAGAAAAAAAGGATTTTGAATGATTCTGAAGTTTCCTTCCTTGGAATGCAACGAAATTCTGTTATTTCTTCTACAGAGCGAACAATTATTATTCAATAATTGGTCCGGCCAATAAAAAGATTCTCTTTTGCGACCAAAAAACTCAATTGACTCAAAAAATTGCCTCGATTTCCAAAATTCAATAAATAATCAATAGAAAAAATGTTTTTCGTTGAATCTCAACGTTGCAAACTTCAGAGTCATGTATTTTGATCGTGTTCTATAAGGCACCTCGATCGATATTTTTACTCACTTTGTTGCACAAGGATGAACATTGCACGGCAACAGTGTCTTGTTGGGTCTGGCATTCGGATCACAATTCAAATCCTCGGCGACATCGTCATCCGGAGACTTGCAGACAGGCATGGCCATTTTGAAGCCTTGAAGGGAATTGAGTATCACAATGACGATTCGCATTCATTATGCACCGATTGAGTGATTAATTTGCATTGAATTTCATCCTCGTTTGAAGTTTATGAATTTCCATAAATATTAATTACCGAAAGCCTCACAATTAGCTCGATTATTCGTGATTCGTGAAAAATTCGTGAAAAATATACGGAAAATACAATGAAAAGCAATGTTTAGGTTGAAAATTTTCTTTTTTCAATTATTCCGAGGATTTTTTCGTTTCGCTGCGCAGCTGCATCGATCTCGAAAGCAAAGTTGATTTATTAACGTAATTGCACGGCTATTTTGATTATTATTATTCTTCCATTTTCTTGAGCGATTTACATTGAAATTATTTCGATGAATATTCGAGATATATTTATACATTCGTTTGTACAGAGAAAAGAATGAACTCACCACTGCCGCATGACTTGGAACAGGCGGATATCGATTCAAGACTCCAAGAGTATTGAGGCTGACAGCTCGAACCGTTGCCCCCGCAAACGCCGCATGAATCTTTGTTCTTATTGCTGCCCACCCTCATGTCGCAGCCGACTTTCTGGCTCACGATTCAAATTCACAGACATAAAGAAAGAGGCAAGAAAAAAAAAGCAAGAGAAAGCAGCATTACGGATCCGTTACATAGTTTTAGTGCTGGTGTGACACGAGAGTTTGGAGAATTCGTGGATCAATACGTTTCCTCGATATCAACTTAATTCAAATAAAACACACACATTCTGCAATGTTCTTTCGGCATTTTTCTCGAGGCCATTGTTAGGGCTCTCGTAGCTCTAATTAATTTTCCCATTCAATTACTTTTCTTTTCGATAATCAATACACTGAAAATTCAATTTTGTCAAAAAACGTCGATATTTTGTTGAATACAGCGAACTCAATATTTTGGGATGATTTCAAAATTTTTGTTATTTCGAAAATATTTTTCATTGTAACGGAACTGTCAGCAAAATTTACGATTGGAATGACAAAAATTTACTTTCCGAAAAGATTTTCCAGAATGTTTTTTGCTGGAATGACAAAATTCTCGGGATTTTTCGAAAAAACATTTAGTTGAACGTATCCAACAAAATATCGATCGTTTTCAACAAAATTTTATTTTCAGTGTATTTCTTAATCGATTTTCTAAATGGAAATGGAGCGCAAAATCATGTGTAGAAGTTTGAATCGACTTTGTGGACATTACTCGAGAGACTTGACAGTTCAGATTATTCCTGTTTATCGGTATGACATTTCTGTGCAAGCGGATGCATCGCTAAGCGGTCACCCAACCAAATATCGAGCCTGTCCGAAGCCGCTGAACTTTGGAGCTCGTCAAAGCCTCATAACCATCTCGCATGCATCGCTGACGGTTTATTATCATCGTTATCTTCCTTCATCATTCAGAAACCGTGCAAGTGAGCGGCACAGCAGTTAAGTAGAGTATAACGAAGGAGCAGTGAGGAAAGGCATGTTTCATATATTAGTCTGAATTATATCTGTTCATATTTGTATAGCAAAGGAAGAGCGAAGCTGATGAGCAGCAGCACGAGAGGCCGGATTAGTTCTCGTTCCGCAGTAGAAACGGTTGGCGAATGTTCCAACAGCAAGAGGAGAAATGGACGATGCTGGAGAACGCGAAAACATCGAGTACAAAGTCGCACATGCCAAGAGTCGTGATGTTTATGACTCTGAAGTTTGCATCGTTGGAATGCAACGAAATTTATTTTTATCTTTGACAAAAATAACTATTCGAATGCAGAACGTAATTACGATGATAAAATGATCAATTTTTGCCGTTCGAAAAGCAAATCGGCTCGAAAAATTTGGATGACATTGAAAACTGAACAAATCTTCAATAAAATTCAATATTTTTTGATGCATTCCAACGTTGCAAACTTCCTGGAGTTTCAATCGTTGGAAAGCAACGAAATTCTGTTTATTCTTCAGCAGAGCCAATAATTATTATTGAATATTTGATCCGACCAATAAAAAGATTCTCTCTTGCGACAAAAAAACTCAATCCACCCAAAAAATTGCGACGATTTTCAAAATTCAATAAATAATTAATAGAAAATATGTTTTTCGTTGAATCTCAACGTTGCAAACTGCAGCATCATGTGATGTTTTCACTTTGTGTATCAACGGATGTGAATATTGCTCTGGTGTGGAAAAAGGATCGATCAATATGTCTGAATAAAATGAATTGAAATATTCTTGATAACGAACTTCCGGTGCTCGTCGAGACTCGTGCACGTTTCGGGGCAAATGTCGAATTTGATCAAACTTTGTCAGTATATTTTCTGATGAGAATCTTGCAGAAACAACTTTTCATTATTTTCACTACGATCTCAATATTCTCGTTTTTATTCCGATGCTCGTTACCCGCGACGTTATTTTTTTTTTTAGGAATTAATTTAAATGAAACAATAATTTTCGCACATAGTCACGAGCATGTATTTCTGATGCACATGCATTAATGCAGCTGTTAAGTAAGTTCAGACAAGCGTTTATTTCGTTTGCAAAGCTTCCAACGAGATATTTTCTTGAGGGGAGAAGAAAGGATGAAGGGGGTCGGAACTACCGGACGATGAGCAACGTCCACCGGAAGTTCGCACTGCGGAGCTCACCAGAACCCGGATTTTCCAACGCCTCTTTAATAATGCAAAGCTAGTTAGCGTTTACCAGCCTCAGTTTTAGCGCTTAATTACGTAGCCTGCCTCAACCCCCCCCCCCCCCCCTTTTCTCCCTCGGCTTCCGAACTCGGCACTTTTTTTCTCTGTTCCTCTCATCCTGATTAGTTATTGTACAGAGTTCTCCCCCTAAATCCTCATTATTCCGTCCCTTCTGTCTCTCCTGCACTGTCGAATAACTTTTGAGCGCGTTGAAAAAGTCACGAATTTCCATATTTTGGTATATTTTGACAATTATCCAAAAATGACCTCAAACTGTTTGTGATCTCGGGGCTAAACGACTCGAAAGAAAATCTGGATCGAACGTTCGAAATATGTCAAAGAATTTGTCATTTTATTAATCAAACGCATTTGCCATTAATTTTTTTGGACGTTTTAGTTCTGATCGAGTTTTTATTCGATTTTTCAAATGATTCAATTAAATTTGTAGCGCGGGGTGGAAATTCTGATTAATTCGGTTGAAATGTACTCACCGAGCAAGAACCCGCAATGCAAACGTCCGTCGTATCTTGATGGCACTTGGTGCCGTCCTCAACTTTTTCAGCCAATTGAACGACGATGTCGTCCTCGGTTTCGAGCTCTTTGCTGAAATTGTCCTCGTCTCCGCTTTCGTTCGTAAGACCGTCGCGATCCCCAGCAACCTCTCTGTTATCGATGCTCTCGCTATCGCGATGAAGTTTCCTCGTTCGACGAAAATCATTCGTTCTTGTACGATCGCTCACCGGCCGGACTCCCCGGCAGATCAAAGAGCACGGTCTCGTCCGATCGTGATGAGGGTACCACTTGAACAGTTGACCACTGTACGGCACGCTGTCAAAAGCCGCGCACTGCTCCGAACGAAAATCACTCGGTGGATCGCACGCCTGTAATCAATTCCAAGTCCCAATGCTACAATTTTAAATTATACTAACAGACAGCAATACCAATTCATTCGCCGCATATCACAAGAACCAAAACTCTCCCATTTGACAGTTTCTCTTCAAACTTTCTACGATCAATTGTGACAGCGAAATTAAACTTTTTGAATAATCAATGTCTTTCAATCAATTAACGAACGAATGCCAATCTGCCATGATGCTGATGAAGTTTGCAACGTTGGAATGCATCGAAAAATATTTAATTTTATTGAAGATCCATTCAGATTTCAATGTCATCCAAATTTTTCGAGCCGATGTGCTTTTCGAATGGCGAAAATTGATCATTTTATCATCGTAATTACATTCTGCATTTGAATAGTTATTTTTGCCAAAGATAAAAATGAATTTCGTTGCATTCCAACGATGCAAACTTCAGAGTCATAATCCGCCGGGTGTTTGCAGTACCAACAGAGCCGAAAGTCACTTATAACGTTGATTTGAATGAAAGAAATGAAGTTCACATGGTAATTGTGTGAAAAAAGTTCAAAACAACGATTTGGTGGCAGCTTTGCAATGTTGTTTCGATTGAAGTTCAATATTCATCACTGCATAAGTTTGCTTGTTTAAACGGAAGGGAATTTCGTTCCTAGAATCTTGCGATAGCGTTTTATATTAGGAAAATCGAAAATGTCTCGATATTTCAAATAAATTTCCGACTTTTTCGAAATTGCAATGACTCTGAAGTTTGCAACGTTGAGATTCAACGAAAAACATCTTTTGTATTGATTATTTATTGAATTTTGCAAATCGTGACAATTTTTTGAGTCGATTGAGTTTCTTGGTCACAAGAGAGAATCGTTTTATTGGCCGGACCAAATATTGAATAATAATTGTTGGCTCTGCTGAAGAAATAACAGAATTTCGTTGCATTCCAACGATGGAAACTTCAGGATCATGAATTGCAAGTTTCGATAATGTTTTTCAATGATTTAATGTCATTTTTATGATCTGCGCGTACGAATGTTCTTTCCGGATATTTATAATCAGTGACATTCTGACACACGATAAAGTTTTGGTCTATAAATGTGACTGAAAACCGTATCGATTCAGACCTACAGGTATGTGACGTGTTTCCCAATGACCTATTTCTGTTGGATTGGTTTTGTCACGTCGTTGGAAAAACTAGTAATTGATTTTCCGTTGAAATTTCCTTAGATGATTTACGTGGAACATGCGTCACCTGGAAATTGTCTGTTTTGGATGCACCATGTGTTATTTTGATTGCGGTCCGAGCGGAGCGAGAACGGCCCAGGCGAGGACATTGGACAATGTGTGGAGTAAAAGTAGTCAGTTAACTGGGCCAGTACATTGGTGTCACAGTTAGAAAGAGAGGGAGAGAAAGCGGAGAGAATGAATGAGGAAAAGGAAAGCAAGTGACGGTGAATGATACCTATGACCATTACTCTTCTCCGTTTCCGGTAGTGAACCAGCGGTCCCGGTAATTGTTTCACCTCTTCCCTTCCACGTCCGTCTCTGTATCACGTCCGCACGTATGAAATGCTATACTACTGCCATACGTTTCTATACACGATTCCGCATTGCGCGTGACCGTTTCTCGTGTCGCAAATCTCAGGAGATTGCCTTCCAATTTCAAATCCTAATTTCACAAATTCCAACAGATTGAATTTTCCGAAAATTCCTCAAAATCTCATCCCAATAGTTCAAGGTGAACAGAAATGAATGAAAAACGACACGTTTCTCATGAGGCGCAGGCCAAACTTTGATAAAGAACTCAAATCCGAGTCGTTGTCGATTGGAAACATGAAAATTACTGAACGATCTTTAATTTATTGATTTCATTCAGTTTGGTGAGCGATATTCCATGGCGTATACACGTCAAAGTCTTGAGAGCACATCCCCATAAGCTACAAAACTTGAACTTGACAATCTTGGATTCGTATGGGTATTTATGGGGCCATAGTGCGAGCTGAGGTTACACGTCTGTATATATTACACAGTAGACAGGAGGAGCACGTTTTGGGCTAACCGCAGGATGAACAGCTCCGGATAAACCGGAACACGTCCGCAGCTATATCATCCCAGCACTCTTATAGATTAGTACTAGAATTGTTGTGCCCTCAGCTTCCCTTTTACCATACAAATATAGATATATATGTATAATTCTGATGAATCGTTCCAGATAGAGCAACGTGCACATACGATGCCAGTAGAGAAGACTTTTCTTTTTATAGCTCTATTAAGGATCAGTGGGGATATGTTTTGATGGCCTCCTTTGGGCAAAATGATGGATTAACATTCGGGCCATTGGTCCATGTGTTCATTTTTATTGCGAAAATAAAACTGCGGTCGGAAGAATCTTTCATACGAACTTAACAATGACTTCGACACTGGAAGGTTTTTTTCCAGTGTTCCAAAACAGAATTTCATTGCAGTGAAGCATCAGCATGATTCTGAAGTTTGCAACGTTGAGATGCAACGAAAAACATATTTTCTATTGATTATTTATTGAATTTTGAAAATCGTGGCAATTTTTTGAGTCGATTGAGTTTTTTGGTCGCAAGAGAGAATCGTTTTATTGGCCGGACCAAATATTGAATAATAATTATTGACTCTGCTGAAGAAATAACAGAATTCCGTTGCATTCCAACGATGGAAACTTCAGGATCATCGTTTTCGTCGATTAATTGGTTAACGCAACTTGAAAAGTTATGAGAATCCAGGATATATGCCAGTTAATTCCGATCAGACTTGAAAGCTGAACACATTCAATCCTAGATCCCAGGCAAATACTATTCTCATTAGAACCGGTTTAATGCTTTCTAGGATACTAACGGCTGTGGCGACTTGCATTGTATACGCTCTTGACAAAGGATTATTAAGAGCATTGTTTTCGTCGTATGTGAATATAAGCCCAAGCTTAGTTTCCTTTGGATAATTTGCTTCGTACGGTGGTAGTTCAATTGGTAGTGAGAACATGACTAATTAGTCGTAATTTCCATGCTGATTGATTTCGTTTGGGCAGTTCCGATTGAATTCACATTGATCGTGGTTGTTTTTTTCACAGTAACCTTATGACTCTGAAGTTTGCAACGTTGAGATTCAACGAAAAACATATTTTATATTAATTATTTATTGAATTTTGAAAATCGTGGCAATTTTTTGAATCGATTGAGTTTTTTGGTCGCAAGAGAGAATCGTTTTATTGGCCGGATCAAATATTCAATAATAATTATTGGCTCTGCTGAAAAAGAACAGAATTTCGTTGCATTCCAACGATGGAAACTTCAGGATCATCAATTTGTAGGAAAACAAAACTGTAAAAAGTTTCGATATATATTAATAACATAATGATGACTCTGAAGTTTGCAACGTTGAGATTCAACAAAAAACATATTTTCTATTAATTATTTATTGAATTTTGAAAATCGTGGCAATTTTTCGAGTCGATTGAGTTTTTTGGTCGCAATAGAGAATCGTTTTATTGGCCGGACCAAATATTGAATGATAATTATTGGCTCTGCTGAAGAAATAACAGAATTTCGTTGCATTCCAACGATGAAAACTTCAGGATCATGTAACCTGCTTGTCTTTTTTGCGTATTGATAAAAATATCGTGCACACTCACTCGCTATCATTAAGAGTCCACTTTGGGGTCCGTTTGTCCTCCCTAATCTCGTTCTCTCAGTCAGGCAAAGATTTTTGCAAAGTCAGTTGAAATATTTGCTTTCTCATATACCGAAGTTTTCTCTGCGTCATCTCGTCTCTACTACGAGATTCCCGAGACTCTCGGGGATCTCTTTGCTCTCGCACAAGAGAGCCTGACGATGAATATTAATTGCGTTGAATCAACAAACGCAAATCCGCGGGCGCTCTTGACTCGTTCCTCTCCGGCCACTTCTCCTTCTATATTTATTTCTTTCTCTTATTTTTCCACCCCAGTGCCGCCGTTTCTTCCAGTCTTTCGCTTTCAGGAATGAAGCCTGGAAAAGCTGCCTGCCTTAACTCTCGCGTCTGATAGTCATCTCTCTTTTTTTTTTTTACTAAAACCTCCTGCTCCCTGATGGCATTCGTGATCCGTGAAACGAAATCTCTTTCTTTTTTCGTTCAATTCCATGTCGAAATCCTTCGCAAAAGAATACGAATAATGGTCCAACGCTCGTTGCTTTTTTCAAGCAAACAGTATTAATTTGTTGTTTCCTGATACATTGGGTCAATTTGACCCGCACAGTATTTTGTGCGTCCGTCCAGGCCAGTTTATTACGGTTTTTATTGAGAAATGAAAAAAGGAGACAATCGAGAGTGACAAAAAAATCAAAATGTTCGGAAAATTTCAAACTCAGTTCGTTCGAAAAATCATCTTTCCCCAGATTCCGATACTTTTGGGTATCGTGAGCAGAAAAAACGTCCTTTATCGTAAAAAATGATCGTTCGAGACTGCCCGGAATGCAATTTATCTGAACAAGTAAACTTATTCGCAGAATAAAAAGAAAATCATAATGAAAACGAATTTTCGAGCAAAGGATGAATGAGTCTGGGTCACAATGGCGTAGTGTGTCATCCAGGGGTCGCGAATGTCCTCACGTTTCAATGAAAGTGAAAGAAACTGTCGATCCAGCCCGCAATTTTCCGAGACCAATCAACAGACATGTCGTAATTCAAAAACTACAATAATTAATGACTCTGAAGTTTGCAACGTTGAGATTCAACGAAAAACATATTTTCTATCGATTATTTATTGAATTTTGAAAATCGTGGCAATTTTTTGAGTCGATTGAGTTTTTTGGTCGCAAGAGAGAATCGTTTTATTGACCGGACCAAATATTGGATAATAATTATTTGCACTACTGAAGAAATAACAGAATTTCGTTGCATTCCAACCATGGAAACTTCAGGATCATCAATAATTATTGATTGGAAGGAAATGTTACGTTGGTAATGGCTGATTCTGGAGACTGGATGTGGCACGAAAAGGTTTTTTTTTCTATGGTATTCATGCCACAAAAGCTGGACAGTGGAAAACGACTTTGGAATGTTTTATGATATCAAGAGAGCGGTTTTCATTTTATGAAATGTATGTTTATATACGTGGAAAGTGGGAAAGTTAAGGGTGGCTGGGGGATGCGATTTAGACGAGCACCACTTTGCGGATATATAAGGAAAAGGGGAATACCACGATGTCTGCTGCTCTCTGCTCGTTCGCGTTTCCCTGTTTTCTCTCTTTCTCTGCTGTAAGTTGATGCAACACGCTCTTGTCGAGAAACCGTAGTGAAGCATTAAAAAAAAAAAAGAGTTGAATAGCTGTAAAAATAACGGTAAACGAAAGGAGAGAAAAAGGGAGAATAAACGAATGAGAGGTCGCCTGAACAAAATACAGCTTGCTGTTCGCGAGGAACTATGTATAGGGGGAAGGAAAACGCGTCGGAAGAACATTTTCCACACCGAGTGTTATGCCTTAGGAAATTCCTTTTTCCTCTTTTCCTTTCTCCATTTTTCCGAGCCGTGTAACACTTTTTCAAATGGCCCTCTCATGTGTTTTCACGGGAAAGCATAAGGAGTAAAAACTCCTCTGAACATTCACCGGAAAGCTTAAGGTCGTGATACATCAAATAAACTGTGTGCCTGCGCAATGTTTCATATATAAAAATTAACAAACCCAAAATCATCACCGCGAACGGCGCAAACAAAACTCGGAAATTCATTGACATCAATTTCTTATGACTCTGAAGTTTGCAACGTTGAGATTCAACGATAAACATTTTTTCTATCGATTATTCATTGAATTTTGAAAATCGTGGCAATTTTTTGAGAACCGTTTTATTGGCCGAACCAAATATTGAATAATAATTATTGGCTCTGCTGAAGAAATAACACAATTTCGTTGCATTTCAACGATGGAAACTTCAGGATCATAATTTCTTTCAATCAAAGATGAAAAAGAAACTTTTTGAAGAATTTTCACATCCTGCAGAGAAATTTCGATGCATTCGGACGAATTTAAAAAATGCCTATTATGCTCGACAATCTTGTTGGATTGCATTTTGAAAATGTGCAATTGAAACATATGTTTCGAAGGTAATCGAACTGCTGTGGAGGAATGAGACATATACACGTGAGACCATGTGAGAAAAAAGGGCAAAAAAGTGGTGGATTTCGACAGAGAATTCTGGAGGTCTGGTTGAGAGCTGCAATGCATACCGCAGAGTTTTGCTCTTTATATATTGTACGGTACATTATCTACATATCGCGAAATGTACGAGTGCATATATCCGTTACGAGGAGGATCGTGGAGCAGAAGGGGAAGACGGAAACGAGAGCGAAGGGTGGATGAGGGATAAAATAAAAAAAACTTTGGTGAGCCAGCGTTTGGGGGTTGCATAAGGGATGAAATTGTGGATATCACTGTGTATGGAGCTTGCACACATCCGAGCAAACATTTACATGTATATATGTCGTCATAACCGATCTCGCTGCCAGGAACGGGGTCAAATCTCACAGCAGACTGAATCCTCGACGAGGACATTAAAATTCCGGGGACCCGGTCTATCCTCAACCCGTTTCCGTGCCATCCCTTGTGTCCTCCTCTGTAACCTTACCACAAGAAGCTCGAATACCGTTGAGGATATAGAAGCAATGAACCGAGCGGGCTTTCCAGAGGATACGCGACCAGAGAAAACTGGGCTTCATAATCGAGCGAGTAATGGCGACGAGGGATGAGACAGATATTGGAGCAAAGAGACACCGCGTCTTGTATTTCCGAAGATTATTGGTCAACCTCAGGAAAATACAATCACGGATCTCCTTGTCCATAAAACTCTACAATTTGTAGGAAAACCCTGCCATGTTCGATCCATCGAACCATATGACGCCGTGCTCAGAAAAAAACCAGTCAACCATCGTTTCGAGTCAAGGTCAACCCAATAATTCTGCAGCAATTGTTGAAAAAAGCAAAAGCAAAAAGCTTGAAAAGCGAGTAGCAATAAAATTAAACTAATGCGATCGACAGGCGCGGATGACTTTGAAGTTTGCATCGTTGGAATGCAACGGAATTCGTTTTTATCTTCGGCTAAAATAATTATTTCAATGGGAAATGTGATTGCGATGATAAAATGATCGATTTTTGCCATCAGAAAAGCATTTCGGGTCGAAAAATTTCGATGACATTGAAAATTGCATGAATCTTCAACAAAATCAAATATATTTCGATGCATTCCAACGTTGCAAACTCCAGCATCATCAGGCGCGGGAAAAATAATAAAAAAAAGAGGAAAATCTGATTTTAATAATATCGAACTTTGAATCATTAGAAAATATAGAGCGCTTGCATTTATTTTTTAATGAATCTGGCCTATTTTTAGCTCCAAATAGTCAAATCGATTTACATGGAAAATAAAGTGCATTCTTGTGGCACGAAAATAAAAAATTGCACCGTTTTTCTCGATTTTTTTGCAAGGAAACGAAAATATTAGGTAACGAGTGTGAGCTCAAAATAGAGAAGAAGAAAAATGCTCGATACTTCATAGTTTCTTGCACCAAAAGATCGTGAACTTTCGATGAAACTGAGTTATTTCGTAGAGTGCAGATGCCATTAGTCTCGCAAGTCTCCAGACTAAAAACTGCTATTCGTTCTCCGTTTTCTCTATTGCTTCTATATACAGAGCTCTGTAATGCTGTGTGTGTGTATGTATATAACTATAAGAAGTGTACAATATTAGATCGGGCAGAGAAACACGTAACGAGAGGATAAATGAGCCGGTGAATCCAGCGAGGCGGAAGGGCCAACTCTCCTTTATTTCTCAATCTTCTGGCGAGAAAAGAGAACCCCCCGGGCGTTGGGATGTTAAAGATACGAGAAACACAAAAAAACCAAAAAACACTCGGAGCTTTTACATATTTTGTTGGTTGAAATATGCGGGTAGAAGGAAAGTGCGATAATTAGCCAGGAGCCGTGATCAAATTTGATGATCCTGAAGTTTCCATAGTTGGAATGCAACGAAATTCTGTTATTTCTTCAGCAGAGCCAATAATTATATTATTCAATATTTGGTCCGGCCAATAAAACGATTCTCTCTCGCGAGCAAAAAACTCAATCGACTCGAAAAATTGCCACGATTTTCAAAATTCAATAATAATCAATAGAAAAAATGTTTTTCGATGAATCTCAACGTTGCAAACTTCAGAGTCATCACACTGAAAATTCAATTTTGTCGAAGAAACGTCGATATTTTGTTGAATACAGCGAATTAAATATTTTGGCATAATTTCAAAATTTTCGTTATTTCGATAATATTTTTCATTTGTAACGGAACTGTCAGCAAAATTTACGATTGGAAGGACAAAAATTCACTTTTCGAAAAGATTTTCTAGAATGTTTTTTGCTGAAATGACAAAGTTTTCGCGATTTTTCGAAAAAACGCTTAGTCGAACGTAACCAACAAAATATCCATCTTTTTCAACAAAATTTTCTTTTCAGTGCACTAGAGCAGGATCTTGCAAATGAATTTCTCCAGCAAAATATCGATTCATCAACAATAATAAAAACAAAAAAAAAAACTGAATGATGTATCGAATAGCAAATTGTTAGTTATGAAACAATTATGATCTGTACGAAAGTTGAGAGAAGCGAAAATGGAGATTGTTACGAAAGTTGGATTGATTTGAAAAATGGTGAAAAGAAACAAAGGATTTGTTTGAAATAATGGAGCTGCAGGAGGAAAGAGCGAAGGGATTACGCGGGACGTTGTGTTTGTAACGATGATTCCGATGGGAAAAATGATGAACGCCATTGGTCGTGGCAGAGTACGCAGTCTAGTGGGCTTGCAAAATGACGTGTAATAAAAAGGGCTTTTGGGGGTTATTTGAAAAGGGACATGACGTCACGATCGCTAACGATGTGAAACGGAACGATAGGCAAAATCAACGATGAATCACGGGGCCTGAATTGTGTCGAGTTTCGAGGATAGACGAGCCAACACTTTGCTTGGCACGATGTGCTTCGCGCTTACTCACCACCGCGCATTGACAAATTCTCGCTCTCTGCTCTCTCCCTCGCTCTCTATATCTTTCTTTCTCCTCTCGTCACTCTGGCCCGTGTATACAAGTACACGTGGGAATGCGTTAACAAGCCGTAAACTGGTGGCCATCCATGTGCAATTTAATCCTATTATCATGGAGTGTTTTCGGAACGGTACACAGCAGTTTCCGTCGATGCGAAAACTTTCCAGCTAATATTTGCGACATTTGATGTATCTCCCGAGCAAACATCGCACGCTCATTGGCACTTTGATCCACAACGAATTCACTTTTACAATTCGATTGATTGCGTCATTATTATGATATGCTGGACCGAGGCAACGAGATCTTTCGTTGCTGCTGAATGACTGATCGACATTTCGTTATTTGCTGTACCGCATTCACGAGTTTAATTCACCAAACATGCCATCAAAAAATGCATGAATTATACTGAACTGACGTTTATTCGTTCAGTTTTCTTTATGACATTGGAGTTTGCAACGTTGAGATTCAACGAAAACCATTTTTTATATTGATTATTTATTGAATTTTAAAAATCGTGGCAATTTTTCGAGTCGATTGAGTTTTTTGGTCGCAAGAGAGAATCGTTTTATTGGCCAGACCAAATATTCAATAATAATTATTGGCTCTGCTGAAGAAATAACAGAATTTCGTTGCATTCCAACGATGCAAACTTCAGGATCATTTTTTTTTTAATCACGCGTAGCTTTTACTTCCCATTTTTAATCAAATTTATTCAATGCGGTCGCGAACAGTTTGACCAATAATTACACGATCAGCCAACACGTATGTCCTCTGCGTATGCGCTCATGACGGAAACTCGGATCAGATTGATGCGGAATGCCACGCGACAGGTCAAGCTCCAGGGCCAAAAATTGCAATGCCAATTTGTGCCGGTCACGTGCCGGAGCGCCCTGAACAGATAACTCTGGTCATGCCGCTTGGCAACTAACTCTCTTCATACCCTCGGGTGAAATAGTTATGGGTCGACACGTTGGGTCAGTACGCCTCACGTACCATATACCGAATATGAGAGACCCAGAGAAGGAGAGCGAGAGGCTCGTAGAGTATGGGAAACTGAAAATGTAAATTGCTCGCGTAAAATTTGTCGAGCTATTCGACCTGTTAAAAAAACTGATGAAAAATCGTATTTTTCGAAATGCACCATTAAAATCCTGTCACGGATCGAAGCTCGCTCCATTTTGACTGAAATATTGATACCGATTTTTCATTCGAACAATCGCGTGACAAAAAAAATGAATAAAATGATGATTTTATTGCAAATGTTGAAATTGCAACATTTTTTTTTTCAACCGTTGCTGCAGCGAGGTCTGAGTTTATTGAATTGGGAAAAGCGAGCACGCGGGCTTGAAAGGGAACATCCGAAGCCCAGAGAGGGGAATAATTCTCTTTAGTATTCGTACAGCACAAATTCTTGTATGTATTTCTGCTGCTTCGTATTTCTGCCAAAAACTCTCTCTGTTTGTCGATGTCGAATGAGGCTGAAGAATGTTGCAGATGGTTGCGATTTTTCTCGTGTATACTCCGCTTTTAAAGCCACTTTCCCCGTCCATAGTTGCATCGGAATTCATGATGAAACGGCAGATGACCTGGATATCTGGCAAGGCCCTCAAACGTTCGTTCAACGTTGCTAATACAGTTGTGTATAAAACAGTACTTCATCGCGATATCTCGCAGAAAATGTCGTCTCTGTAAATACAACTATATCTGCTCTGTGTGCGCGAGCAGCATCGATTTTATCGATGTTCGTTTCATGAATTTTGTATCTATTCATAAAGTTTCCGTTATTCCATTCAAAATAATAACGAAAGAGAAATGTGTGCATATTGATACGGTATCGCGAAAAATTAGTACAACGTCGTTGCCAATTTTGAAAATTCATCGGAAATTTAAAAAATTAATCGACTGCGGGCTGTTTCGAAAAGAATTCGAACGCGAATCAGCGCTGGGCACGTTTGCAATTCCAAATGAGAAAAAAAAAACAGATTTGTTTGGCCATTTTTCAAAAAATATCGACATTTTTTTTTACCTTTGAAATTCGTTGAGATCCGGCTCGAAAACCCAAGAAAATTTGAAAAAGAATCATTTCAGAAACTTTTTAAGAAAATATTCGCGCGTATCTGAATCACTAAATAGTTCGAATTGAATTCTTTGGCCTTTTTCTTGATTTTCATCATATTTTCTTTCGTGTTTCGACGATTTTCTTTCTTTCTCGAGGGTCCGTAATGAGAAACGAATCGAATTTAACGCTTGGATGGTTACGCTCTTTCGGTGAGAGATTTTATTGCGAAATACGTGCGGCATATCAGAAGGCAGGAAGGTCGTCGCGCGGTGTTGAGGAATGAGATAAATTTTCGCACCAAGAGAGACACTATCGAGATGTAACGACGAAGAAAAATCATTCTAGCACACGATTTTGTCTGTTGAAGAGTGTGTGCGAAGAGCAACACTCGCTTCTAGCCACACTTTAGCCGTACCGTCGCTCTTTCGCCTCTGTCGATTACCGTTGCGGACCATCGGAAAAGTCGATTGGACGCGACATCGTAAAAGGTTACTTCGAGGGTAAGAGACGCGAACGAGCATCCAATATGTACACCTATAATAATAATCATATATATATTTCGTACACTTCAATGGATGAACCTCTTCGGCAGAAGGGAGAAAGCTCACTACAAGATTTTCTTTTTATCGATGTCTTGTTCAATTTTCATGGACGAAACTCAACATTGACGTGTAGCAGGGAAGATCGAAGACAAAGTGGCATTTCTATACGAAGTTTGTTTCGTTATTTTAATGACGCTGAAGTTCGCAACGTTGAGATCCAACGAAAAATACTTTTCATCTTTATTTTTTGTTCAATTTGAAAAACAACAACAATTTTCGTATCGATTTTGTGTTAGAATCCTAAAAACCGATCGTTTAATTGTCCTGATTAAAAATCGAATGAGAATCGTGAGCTCTGCTCAAGAAGAACCAGAATTTCGTTGTATTCCAACGATGCAAACTTCAACATCGTCGAAATTCTGTTATTTCTTCAGCAGAGCCAATAATTATTATTGAAAATTTGGTCCGGCCAATAAAACGATTCTCTCTTGCGACCAAAAAACTCAATCGACTCAAAAAATTGCCACGATTTTCAAAATTCAATAACTAATAAACAGAAAAAATGTTTTTCGTTGACTCTCAACGTTGCAAACTTCAGAGTCATGTTATTTTATCCTTTTTTCCTGAATGTGAGGATAAGAATCGTGTGAGGGTCGAAAATTAGGTCGCTCCCGGACTTTTCAAAATAGTAATCGAGGACTCTCGTGTTCCCAAGAGACCGAAGTTTGTTTTCGTCTTTAAAAAGTCGCTTTTTCTCGTCTTTTCTCTATCACGGCGAATAAATAATTTTTCGACGGAGATCAAACAGTGTTGGCGTCAACAAAATTCAATATTTCCTGATGCCCTGCTGCTCTGCGTTCGATCGCATCTGGAAATAGGTTGGAAAACGTCGATCAAGAAACGCAACGTTTCCGAGAGGAAATTCCAGCTCGCAGTCACTCAAGAATGCCTGACACTCCGACGCAATATTTATCGAGCAAGTTTCGTTTTGTTTTCGCGCAGCATCCGCGAGTTTGGTCTCGTCATTGAACTTATTAAAGTCACGTACGTATCGAATATATTTTCGTTTTATACGTTTTTGCAGATTCATTTAATCCAATACAAATATAATGGGAATGTGTAAAGTGGGGGATGGAAAGTTTTGTTGGTGCTGGGACTTGAAGAAAATATAACAATATGTATTCGGTACACGTGCTATGTAACACAGTCCCGCAGGTTTCTATAGTTTACGAAGATATCCATCGACCCCTATCCAGTATAGTTTATCCTGGAGAGAAGGTGGGTCGGGGAATGCTAACCGAGAAACTCGCGAGGTTGGAAACGATCCCGATAGTTCGTACGATACGACTCCATGGCCCCAAGGAACAAGACTATGTATTTTCTCAGATTTATATATATGTATAATAAGCATATATACAGTTTCTAATGTAACAGACAGATTTAGGGCTACTAAGGCAAGGGTGAAGTTGTTTGAAAGTGCCGAGCAACAGCAGTACCAACCAGGTAACCAGATGTGGATTTCCTTAAGTGTTTTACTGGTCCTATCCTCTGCTTCCTCGCGGTTGCAACACCGCGCGGTCTTCCTGTCATTTTATCAACTAATTCAAAAGAATGGGACGAGAATTGGCGGATTTTCCAGAGGGAATCTTTATCACGAATTTCACGATTTATTTAACCCTTCGTCGTCACTCTGGGTAGAATCCACCCAGTGACCAACTTGTGACGTAAATATTTCCTAGTTCCCGGTAATTAATGGGGCTGTAATCGTCATTTAACGACAGTTTGTAGTGTCCATTGCGCGTTGGCGGCGATAAGTGTTACCGCCGCTAACGCTAAATCTCTAACATCCACTTTGAAATCAACTCACTTCCAATAACGGAATTGAAATGTTTTTTCAAACGCGCGCTATTCTACTATTTTTTCACAAAAGAACCAGATCTGATGAATATCAGGTCTAAATTTTAGGCAAAAATATTGAAAATCCACAAAGTGACAATTATGTTAGCGAAAAAACTTTTTTTCCCGTTTATTTTTTTCATTTTGCATTCAAAAAAATATGTTAGCCTTGGATTTCTTTCGGGAAAGTTTTTCGTATCTAAACTGGAATGTCCAAGGGTTGTTCAGTAATTTTTGGAGAATTTTTGGGCCGATAGATTTGTCACAATACGGGTTCGAAAATGGACTGGGTAGAATCAACCCAGTGTGACCACTGCGATCGGTGGTGGAAGTGTGAACACGAAGGGTTAATCGAAAGGGAAGCAAATTGATTAAAACATAAATGTTTATTCCACAAAACGCGAGGATGTAGTGTTTAGTGGCTTTTTTCTGTATACTTGCAGGCTGCGTTGTAAATACGCGAAGCTGCAGATATTCGGCCAGATATATTATTACATTAAACCAGGGATTTTGGAGGTCCAGGGCTTTATATATAGTTTGGACGCTGGAATTCGTGCTAGACGTCGAAATGTAGGTCGGGTCACCTGCATCGTAACGGCCCCACGGGAGCCCCGTATCTGCAGAGTGTCTATCCCAGGAACTGGCGCGTGTGCGGAGAACAGGAGCACAAAGACAGGAAGAGCAAGAGGTTGAGAGAAAGGCAGCAGCTGATGGTGGGAGCGAGAGTGAGAGGATGAAGAGGATGAATATGGCGAATTTCCGGAATATGTATGTGGATGTTAACAACATTAGAGCTTTTGGCGTCCATTTATACAGACATAGAGGACGTGCATTGCTAAAAGCAGAAACGTAGAGAGCAGGCACAGGGGAGGTTCGCTTGTTGTATAAACTACACTTTGCTTCCATGGCCTAGTGTTCCATGTATATGCATGGACGAAAACCAGATCATAGAAATTTTGGGGACTGTGTTGTGAAAAAAAGTGTTTCAAGCACTTTCGAGTGAGGACGAGCCAAAAAGCACACTAATTTAATTTTATAGATGCACCCAATTCTGCATTCACTTTACCGAGACTTCTGACGTTGCAATTTTCTTCTTCATTTTATTTACACCCGCTAAATTTCTGATTCGTTTGTTTAAGCGAGTTAACAATCGCTCGCACCAAGCTTTAATGAAGTTTGATGATTTTCTTTCATTTTTTTCCCTTTCTAAACTTTCTTCGACTCGTCAGGTTTTCGGGCACAGCTGCGTGTGCAAACTTTACCGAATAATTCGCCAACGAAACTACGTCGAGACTCCAAAACTGACTTGAGCATAACCTCATTCTGACCTGTTCCGAGTCTCAACGGATCATGCTAATTTTCCTCTGTGCATATCGCCCTCGCTAACACCCAGACAGGCTTATTGCTCGCGACCTTTTCTCTCACGAAAAAAAACACCATCGTACGCTTTTTTGACCTTTGGCTTCGCGACGCATTATGAACTTGTGCACCGTAACGAATCGCGATGCAGATAAGGGCGTACTTCCCACAGTTTAACATCCAAATTTACACCCTCTACTTTCTTCACACTCTAAAGAAACGATGTTTACGGCAGAGAACACCGAGATGAGTGCGAGGAATTGAAACTGCCACGCTCTTCTCGGGTCCAGCAAATTCCGCAAATTCCTGAACTCGGGATAAGAATTCTCAACATTCCTCGTGGCTTTTTTCAGGCTTTCACGTCAAGCGCGTTCCTCGGAAGGATGATTTTCTTCTTGTACGATGAAAATTCATTTTCACGTTCATTTATCTTTAATTTTTCCTTTATTTTCATGTCCAAATCTGATTTAAAAATTGCTCTCTACGATTTCAAAAATGGAATTCAAATTTTCGATTTCATCGGAATCCCAACACGCTAATTTTGCCCTTGAGGATGGGATTAAATGACTCTGAAGTTTGCAACGTTGCGATTCAACGAAAAACATTTTATCTATTGATTATTTATTGAATTTTGAAAATCGTGGCAATTTTCCGAGTCGATTGAGTTGTTTGGTCGCAAGAGAGAATCGTTTTATTGGCCGGACCAAATATTCAATAATAATTATTGGCTCTGCTGAAGAAATAACAGAATTTCGTTGCATTCCAACGATGCAAACTTCAGGATCATTCCTCGCGAGGATGGGAAATCCTCATGTGCAAACCGAATAACTGTCGACGTCGTTTTGTAAACAGCTGCATCGTTCAGCTACACTCGAAGGTGCACGTGTTGGGATGGGCAAACCGGACAGCATCCTCAACTCGGCCGTAACTCGATTTTGGTTGCTTTACCACGTTAACTTAACCGCGAATTTCTCTCTCGTGGATCGCCGCAGACAATAGTTTTAGAATATTCCACAAAGAGACTCGTCGCGAGTTTATTATTGATAAACGGAAACGTTACACCGACAGATGTCGTTTCAATCGCGTTGCTGATTATATTGTCGTTGGTAAACTTGAGAATCAATTTTCGGGCTTTGAACTAATGAATCGTCGATCAAGATAATTAGATCAGGAGTAACGCTCACTCGCTGCACTTGAAAATGCAGCATTTCTCTTTGTGTGGCGAACGAATGAAAAAATGTTGACGATTATTACTTGCGAATGGTCTCGAGTCCAAAAGAAATAAAGTCAGGGAAGGAAAAAAACAAAAAAAACTCACCATTACGTTGCAAACTTTGTACTTGACGCTCCAGGACTTCCCTTTGCAGGGCTTTCGTCGACAACGTCTCTGTTGACGGGATATCCCACCCCCGCAACTCCTGAGGAATGAAATAATGTTTGTTCGACACTTTTGACTCACTCGTACGAACTTTTTCGAAAAACAGAATCGTTAGATTCTTTTTTCAGTGATATGGGTCGAGGAAACTTGAGGAGAATCATTTGCAATGAATTAAGGACATTCTTCGAGTATTTTTCCAACAAAAACACGAACCCATATGGTTAATAAATCATTATTAATAATCCGAAAGTTTTACTGAAAAATCGGTGAGTTTAGAATTTCTCGATTTTCTGGGATTTTAATGAAGATTGATTGAAAATTCAATAATTTTATTTATTTCCGGAAATGAAATTACTCACCTCGTGCACGGTGACCACTTTGTCCATGGCGACCATTCTCCCCAGACAACGTTCTGCAACAAATGAATGCGAAAGAGAGCTTCAGAAAACTTTCATTCAAAACGCGGTGGTGCGAACATGGAATCTGTACGTGTTGGGACATTATGACAGACGAGGTACGAAGGTTTAAGGGAGTGAGAGAAAAAGCGAAGGGAGACGTGGGTTGGAATGAGATGTCCTTGATGACAGTTGATGGTGTACAGAAATTAGTCACGCGATCTCATAAAAAATCCTATTACTTTGCAGACGTATCATTATCGAATATTTGGGTGGACAGTATTGGAGGTTGGGTGGAGGAATTACCGATGTGAAAATTGAATGATGATCGATATGGCGTTCGCGTAGACATCAAACGCTTCGAGAGTGGGTCGTGGTAACTTTATTGCGTCGTTGATGAAATATTCAACGATGCAATTAATAACCAGTGAATTAACGATCCGCCAGAAGCGAATTATGACGTTGAGTGAAATTGGAAAAAAAATCGAATGTTTTGATCAGTATTCATCGGTTTTTATGTAGAATTTTACGAAGCATTAGTCAGACGCTCATTTCTTCTCGTGTTATCGGTAACAGTTAATTAATTAAATCTCCCGACAGTGGAAAACGCACAAAGGAACATGGAGAAGGTATAGAAAAGGCTTCAGAAATCGTTGAAACGTAATCCGAACGTTGGAGGTAGTTCCTTAGAACGAGCTTTTAAGGGCTCATGACCGAGCATCGTGCCAAGCGTATGGAATCACTGGCGTATAAGGACTCATGCTTAGGGGATGGCAAGCCCAGTTGTTGTCCTCTAATTGAGCTGTTTAACGTTCATTCAAGTTTGAACATTCGTCATGTTCCCAGATAATTCATTAATTCGGTAGAGAAGATAATTTATGGGATAGAATTCAGCCTGTCACGTTGTTAACTTTGGCCACTGCTCGTTTACTTGCCAAATTCGACTTGATATGCAGCCGGAGGCTAAAAAAAATGACCATTAATATGTTGTTAAATATGTTGTTGTCTAAATAGCAAACTTCAATCTCTTTCAAAATCATGACGTTGAAGTTCGCATCGTTGCAATGCAACGAAATTCATTCATTTTGTGGCAAAACTCTTGATAAAAATGTACAATGTTATTACAATGATAAAACGATCGATTTTTGCGGCCCAACAAGTATATAAACTCGAAAAATTTCGATGTTTTATAAAATTGAACAAATTATCAATAAAAATAAGTATTTTTCGGTGCATTCCAACGTTGCGAACTTCAGCCTCATTCAAAATTATCCTGGGTCAACGAAGTTTTACTACATATTTTCCAAGTCGAAAGTCACTTGATTCAACATTGGCTTTACGCAAATTTCTTACCCTTATGAAATCAGAAAATTATCAAAAATACTTGCCGATTAGATGAAAAGCGAATTAAAATCTCAATTTATAAAAAAAACTCCAAGGATTCCGAATAAATCAAAAAATAGTGGGGTCAACGAATGTTTGGAGGAGATATTTTTAGTTAAAATCGACAGAATGCTCGGAACATCTCATTTTTTAGAAGTTTGGCAACGGATCGCTGGCTAAACGAAAAGCAGATCGTCATTTTTTTATGATGCTGAAGTTCGCAACGTTGGAATGCATCGTAAAATATTTAATTTTATTGATGATTCGTTCAATTTTCAATGTCATCCAAATTTTTCGAGCCGATATGCTTTTCGAATGGCAAAAATGGATCATTTTATCATCGTGATTACATTCTGCATTTGAATAATTATTTTTATCGAAAATAAAAATGAATTTCGTTGCATTCCAACGATGCAAACTACAGAGTCATATTTTTTTTGGAATTGTGCCTCACTTCGTTACTCCCTTGCGCCATAGTGGAACCTCCTTAAAAAAATAGTTTATTTTACAGAGTTTCATTGTACATTCTCAATAAATAAATAATATTTGTTTATGAATATTTTTGTGTGAATTTCCATTCCCTCTATAAAAGCTCCTGAATACTCTTCCGTCTATTATCGCCGCTATTTAAGAGGCTAGTTATTGTTGTCGTGATAAATGAATGGAGAAAAAATATAGCGAACGGATGAGAGTGCAAAAAAAAAATGAGTCGTGAAGTATACGAACGACAGTCGAGGGGTAGAAATGAGAAACGGATCGACATGCGAGTGGGAGAATTTATACAGAAGCTTCGCGGAGGTCTTTGCCATCTAGCATGTGAGAAGACACTTCTTCATGCTTTTCGTCCCTTCGAGTATCCGCTTTTTTTTATATAACCTCTGATTGTTCGGCCTCAAGTGACGATTATACGGACCTTTCATGCTATTAGAGGGGTTGTTTTTTTTCTTTCTCGAGTGTCCTGACGTCCTGTCAATTCGCTCAGAATAATATGACTGTCCATTGCCGACCACTTAACGAACACTCTACCACGTCAGATCCTCAACGTGGCTTGCGATCTTTTTCTTTTCATTCATACGCTCAATGTTCAATGAGAAGCCTCGAAATTTCGTTTACGAAATTAAGAATTTTTTCGTTCCAGAAACCTCGCTCTGGTTCCACTTTAATTTACGAATTAATGATCGATCGCTAATGACAATGAACCTCCAGGTTCGCTAAAATAAACCTGCAATTGTATAATCACTACGAAATTAACGAAAATTTCATTATTGCAAGCAATAATTGATGACAATTAACAGTAATTACTCCCACTTTGAAATATATATTTTGTATGGTTTTCTACACTAATGATGCTCTTCGTGACCGAAAACTACGTCATTCGGTTCCACACCCGGATTAATCATGCTCAATTTCGTTAAAATAGATTGCGAGCTTCATTACAATTGATAATTTTATAATTACTTTGTGTTTCTGTTTTATAATTGCAGTATGAACGATAATTACGGGCTTACATTCAGCTAGAGAGGCTGCAGAATTTGATTTTCCGAAAAAAAAACAAATTCATTTCGTAATTTATTTGCCACCTCCGCGAGATCGCCAAGAATCTGCGTGTCAGGAAATCCGCTGATGGCCTGACGTGTGGTGTTGGTTGCAGGCCACTTATTTGTCGTTTCTAAGTTACGAGAGACAGGCGCATTGATATCTTTGATTCCCACTCGAGACGATTGTTGAGGGACAATGATAGTGTCACTCGCAGTGAAAATTTCGAACGTTATTTTCTCTGGTTTTGAATTTTTTCCACCCTTTATCGCGGTGCTCGATCAATCGCAGGCCTCGCAAAGTGTCTTTCGTTCGGCTATTGTTTTTTCGTCAGTTCTGCAGACTCTTTATCCTGCTGCTCCCTGTCATTAAGCATTTTTTCTCCCTTCTTCACTCGTCCAGATAAAAGTGTGAATAATATTCTCAATCCTGATCCCAACGTCGCTTAGCCCTTAAAAATCTATTGACGATTTTTCACATTTATTGTTCTCTGCTCGTCTCGAGAGGAAACTTCATGTTCGTGATATTGGCTGACATTTGCTTTCTATCTCAAGTTTGATTTACAAACCAAATGGAATGAAAATGGCCAAAATTTAATCTCAAGTACGAGCACGTCAACCTCGTTCGAACTCATGATTCTGAAGTTCGCAACGTTGAGATTCAATGAAAAACATTTTTTCTATTGATTATTTATTGAATTTTGAAAATCGTGGCAATTTTTTGAGTCGATTGAGTTTTTCGGTCGCAAGAGAGAATCGTTTTATTGGCCGGACCAAATATTGAATAATAATTATTGGCTCTGCTGAAGAAATAACAGAATTTCGTTGCATTTCAACGATCGAAACTTCAGGATCATTTCGAACTCTATATTTTTTTAAATATTTAGCGTCAAGACGCTGCCCCGTGCCTCGATTCACCGAGCGAGGATAATACGATCGCATTATTTGCGGCAATTACTTGGGGCTAATTATTCAGTCTAATTGATTAATTATTATCGTGGCTGAATAATTCGGAGTGCGGTACGGAAGTTTTGTCGGTCGCTGGTGTACGGTGACGTGAATTTGCAGGTGCGGAGCCAGAGCATCGCCGAGATGCTGAGACGTATAACGCGCTTGCTTTTGGTGAAAGCAGCGAAATACGTATTCCCGAATTCTCACTCAATCTAAAATCAATCTTAGTTCGTTCTCTCTTAGGAGTGCGAGAGATTGTACGAGAAGGTTTGGCGATGGGGTTGCAAACTCGACGGGGTTAGCAGCTCGGAAATGCAAGGTGAGAAGAAGCAGGAGGGGGTGGAGCTTCCAAAGAGGGTGGAAGGTGGTGGTGGGCGAGAGTGTGGAAAGTAAGAGAGTACCGATCTGTTTTAAGCGGGCCTCACCGGTCTGCATTATTCAAACACCGTCTTAGATAGGTTTGGAATGAGAGAAACAGAAAGAGAGAGAGCAAGAGAGAATAGAGATTTCATAGCTATACGTATATTCTGTGAGGATATATAAATCTTGATCTTTTCTCCCACGCTTTCTTGGCCGAATCCACCCCCTTTTTTCCTCTTTATCCTTTCACCGATTGCCTCTTCTTAAGAATCGATGCAGCGTCCTTTTTTTCTCCTTTGCAATCGGTTGATGCTTCAAATTGAGACGAAGAAGAGAAAAAACATCGGAGGTTCGAAAAATATTTGGGCTGCAACGAAAAATGCATGCTCTATGAATTTTTCGTTGAATTCCAAAAACCATGACGATTTTCGTAGCGATTTTGGCTTTTGATCGTAAAAAAATATCGTTCCATTGTCCTGATCAAATATTTAATGAGAATCTCGGAAATCTGCTCAAGAAAAAACGGAATTTCGTTGCATTTCAACGATGCAAACTTCAACATCGTTGAAAAATTCCGAGACGATAAATAGCGAATGATTTGGACCAATTGAATTAAACGCGTTTATATAATTGTTCTGGAAGAAAAAAAACGCCAAGGACATCGAATGCACATCAACGAATTCCCAATGATCGAACCGAGTGATACTGCCGAGAATGATCGCCACAAAAAGAGCTGAAACCCTCTCCACACAAGAGACATCCGCGCGCGAGAAACGACGATACTGCATTATTCAGTGCTACCGCAACATCGCTGCTTTCACCACCCAACCCCTTCGAACCTTCCCCTATATAGACTTGCTCCTCTGATCCTTTCCTTCTGCATGAAACTACTGACTTCGGTTACTCACGAAAATCTCTCTCCCCATTTCCTTCTCTCGCCTTCTTCCTCTTTCATTCCTTTCTTCGCCAAAGCTTTTGCACATGCCAATTTGTCTTTGGACCACACCCCTCGTACGATCCTCCTGTGTCTTCGTATTCGTGCCCTTGCGTTTTTCCCGAATTCCACTACAAGAATAATTCCAATTGGAAAAGCGACCGGCAACGAAACGCGATTGCTTCGCGCTAAATGCAATGAAATCGGCATTTTTTTTGGCCAAGTTTCCTCGCACTGTAAAATACGAGTTCAGAAATTTCAAGAATGGGAATTTCCAATCGCGTTTGCAACGAATTTTTGACATTTCTGGTGCTCGGTATTTTTCGAATTGTGCCAGGTTTCTATTTTTACACCTGCCGTCAGAATTTCATTCAATTTCCGAACGTCTTGATGAAGAGAATTGGAGAACGTGTCATTAGCATAATTTTTCTACTGTCCATGTGCCTCGTTTCATATCGACAGTCTCTTCGATGTATTTTTAAACTTTTACTGACGTCTGTCCGATCGTTTCGTTTCAAAATAATTGACATTTTGGAGGAACACATTATCCGCTGGAAAATTGCGACAGGTAACGGAGAGGAATTTCAGGAGAGAAAATAGATCGAAAAATAGAGAGAGAGAGAGCAGGGACCAGACATTTTCGGTCGATATACCAGATTCTGTGACATTAGACTCTCAAATTATTAAAAGCAGCAGAGGCCGAAGGGTGAATTAGGACGGTTCGGGGATTCGAGAATGTGTGTGTCAAAGTGTGAGAATCGAATCGATAGGAATTCGTGTATATATATTCAGGGTGGCAAACAGAGAGGGAAAGAAAGTGGTTAGTAAGAGCTGGAGAGTAGAAAGGTATACACCTTCACCCTCATTGCTAATGGAGATAGAGGCCGAGGCCACTTTGGCCAGATCTTAGATATTGGAACGTATTACGAACCCCTCAACCAGCTGTTGTTAAGTTTTTTATTTCATCCTGAAGATTCTTCCTGCAATTCTACAAATCGTTTCAATCTATCGAAATCTTCTCTTCGTTCTCATCTGTCTATTTTTTCCGTAATGTATCGTTCGTTACACATCTCGAAGCTGGATCGCCCATAAAATTCCTGACGTCATCTCGGACCACTCGTTGCAATGATCCTGAAGTTTCCATCGTTGGAATGCAACGAAATTCTGTTATTTCTTCAGCAGAGCTAATAATTATTATTGAAAATTTGGTCCGGCCAATAAACCGATTGTCTCTTGCGACCAAAAAACTCAATCGACTCAAAAAATTGCTACGATATTCAAAATTCAATAAATAATCAATAGAAAAAACGTTTTTCATTGAATCTCAACGTTGCAAACTTCAGACTCATGGCCAAAACGTGACATTCAGAAATTGTTGTTTGATTTTCCGATTTCTGTCGTTCGAGGTTCAAAAATATTTTCTGGTTCTTGATATTGCGAGTAAAATTCTTGATTTAATTGGAATCACGATCGGATGTAACAGGAAAAAGCGTCTGCTTGAAATCTCATCTGTCGAAAGACGAAAAGTTGATTGTTGAGGGATCCCATTTACGATTTGAGGGGATAAATGGCAAATTGGCTGGAGAAAGTATAGTGTTACTCTCGAAAGAGAGGAGGAGACCGTGGCCACTTATAGAAAGGGCGAGACAAGTGTTCATTCGATTTCCGTCCGGATGATCCGAGACGACGTATAAGCTGAAATATTTCTAGCCAAGAAAAAGTATTTCTCTCATTTCCACTGCAGGATCGTTTTGCGCGAAGCTCTCGTATGTTTTAACGTGCCAATTTGTAAAATTCCAGCGTAATTATTCGATGGAATTTATTAATCCGTCGCGATGCGCGATGAGTGGCAAAATTTGGTGCAGCTTGAATAATTGATGAGTCTTTTAATGAGGAATTCATCGTTATCGTTAATTCACGATGTGCAGTGGATCTAAATAATTAGCGATAATTTGCAAGCACATCGCGAGTAGATAATTGAAGAATAATTTATAAATTTATAATCATTTCTAGGGCTACGGTTAATGAATGTTTGCTAAGCGAGGAGCTGGCGAATTTCTCGCTTACGCGACGCTTTTTATTCCCTATTTTTGAACCTCTCTCTCTCACTCTCTTTCTCGAGTACAGTTCTACAGAGTGTAAGCGTTGAAGCAACTACAAGCTAGCACGAACACAATTTGCAGCAAAGCGGTATTCTGCATCAAGTGATACGCGGCTTTATTGTAACGTCACGTACGAGAGGTAACATCGACTCTCTGTTTCCATAAGATGCACTTTGTTCTTTTTTCTGCTTCGATCTGTTTTCCTTCCCTTTACACAGTTTTCGTACACCGATTTTTTTCCCATGTTGCTTTTTTTTCTCTCTTTATCAGAGTTTCTTCATTTTTTGCCACGTAAGCCTCGTAATCTTGAAGCATTATCGTGATTTTTGCACGACAGGAATTATAGAGTGAATGTGATGATTAAATTCGTTATAAAAATCACGAGAGCCCACTAAAATCTGGGGGAAACACGGAATTCTGTTTGGTTTTCTCGATTTAACGTTTTTTCGAGTTTTTACCGAAATAATCTGTGACCCAGAGCTAATTATGATCCTGAAGTTTGCATCGTTGAAATGCAACGAAATTCATTCATTTTGTGGCAAAACTCTTGATAAAAATGTAAAATGTTATTACAATGATAAAACGATCGATTTTTGCGGCCTAACAAGTATATAAACTCGAAAAATTTCGATGTTTTATAAAATTGAACAAATTATCAACAAAAATAAGTATTTTTCGTTGCATTCCAACGTTGCGAACTTCAGCCTTATTTATTATTGAATATTTGATCCGGCGAATAAAACGATTCTCTCTTGCGACCAAAAAACTCAATCGACTCAAAAAATTGCGACGATTTTCAAAATTCAATAAATAATCAATAGAAAAAATGTTTTTCGGTGAATCTCAACGTTGCAAACTTCAGAGTCATAGCTAATTAAGAAGTTTGTGCACGACAGAATTTATTAATGAATTGGAAAATGCAAGCTCACTGATTTCCCACGAATAAAATTGCACTATTTGGGCTTTTCCTGTTTCCGTGCAAGTTATTCGCAGTGATAGGTTGAGATACGCGATATGAATGTATTTTTTCTATTGATTCATGCAGATACATTTACATATAGATATACAAATGAATATTTGCATAACTCGCGTGCAGGAGAGACTGAACGTTTCACCCTCATTCGCTAAATCCACCTCTGCATCTTTCCAATAGAATGTAAATTCGTATCGTACAGGGTGAAATGTTTTTTCTGTCTTTTTCTTTTCTATTACCGCGATCTCGTCTCTGTCACTATAGATCTCGCTCTCTTTCTTCGTCATACCTTTTTCAAACGTGGAAGAACATTCGCAAAGTTAGTTTCGCGTGTATTTGTGCCACATGAGAAGACTCGTGGATGCAATCAGGAGACTGCGCCTTATACCGAGAGAGAAAGAAACGCGAATAAGCATGGTTACGGGTTGTGAGACCGAATACGTGTCTGAGAAACTCTGCGAGGAAAAAAAAATTTTTTTTTACACTATTTCATGATTTATACACACACGGACACACACACACACGTTCGATATGTCCTCGATTTCCATCGAAGTATGTACGAGAAATATGGAAGATGGAAAAAAATTACTGGCAATATCGAAGAGAAACGCGGGGTTCATGTGTACTCGAAATGCAGAAAATACACTTCGAAAAACTACAGAAATTCACTCGATTTTCGGCCCGTGGAGAAAAATCATCCTGAAAGTTATTGTAAAAAACTTTTTTCCACATTCCACAATCGCGTTTCATCTCACATTCTTTTTTACCCTTTACTTTGAATCTTTTTTTCGGCTGCTTTCCATTTTGTTTCACTTTGTCTCGATTCGCAGAGTACGGCAGAGTTACCCGAGCTTTTTGTCCTTCGCAGCGTAAAAAGGGAAAAAAATTAGGTCGAGAGACTGAGAAAAAACGGTGGAGTCGAAAGCAAGTGGTTGAAATTGAGTAATCACCACTAATTAATCATTCTCGTTGATACTAATTCACTGTTCGTGTATTTTGCCCCAAGGCACATTGTCGCAAACTGTACACACACAATTGAAAAGCTCGTGGTCATTCGTAATCAAAAATAACGATCGATACAAAATCTTATCAAAACTTTAAATCCAAGAATCATTTTTTTTTGGCAAGCTCCTCATTTTTATGGCTGCTTTTCCTATTTTATGGGCAACGAAACTGAAAACTACGATTATGGGGCACACGCGATGAGTGAATTTCTTTGAAAGAATTGCCACTAAGCTGCGAGACTCGTGATGACTGTAAAGTTTGCATCGTTGAGATTTAACGAAAAACATTTTTTCTATTGATTATTTACTGAATTTTGAAAATCGTGGCAATTTTTTGAGTCGATTGATGTTTTTGGCCGGACCAAATATTGAATAATAATTATTGGCTCTGCTGAAGAAATAACAGAATTTCGTCGCATTCCAACGATGGAAACTTCAGGATCATTGGAATGCAACGAAATTCATTTTTATTTTGGACAAAAATAATTATTCAAATGCAGAATGTAATTACGATGTAATAAAATGATCCATTTTTGCCATTCGAAAAGCATATCGGCTCGAAAAATTTGGACGACATTGAAAATTGAACGAATTTTCAATAAAATGAAATATTTTTCGATGCATTCCAACATTGCAAACTTTTCAGAGTCATAGACTCGTGTCATTAATTGAAAATCATTCTTACACATAAAAGAACGTGTGTTCATACGTTATGCTCGTTGAAGCTAAGCACAAATGTGCTGTGCATGCATATAAGCTCGTTGTAACCGGTCTCGTCCACTATCTGAGTTAACCACCATTCAAGATAAGCCAGGTTTAACGTTTTGTACGTGCTACCGTCCCATTGGCTTAGGTGAATACCAAAAGTCGAGTTTTGTTGGTTCGTTACGTTGCAAAGTCTCCCACTCGATCTACGTGCACGTGCAAAAAGATTCATAAACTTTAAGTTGAAATTAACAATAAAAACTCAAGACACATTGAATCGTTGCAAAGAAAAAGCCCGAGAGCGAGAGAACGAAAACGAAACAACATTCGATTCTCATTTTTCATTTCATTTTTCAAGCTTCGAGATAAGGAAAATAAAATAAAAACTCTCGAAGCACACGATTCAAAGAGTCTGTACATACAAGCACATGGTGAATAACGCGAATGTAATGCAAAAAGCAAATTCCCTGAGGCCTTGATTCGTTCATCTCTCAGAGTCTCCCTCGAGCTTTACCCTCCTTTCGCACCTTTCACGTCTTTTCGACACCGGCCAAATCCTTCGTGCATCCAAAGAGTGTCGTTCAATATCTCGTTACACTGGTAATCTTATTCCTATATACACGCCCAATTTCATCGTAAGTTATTGATCATTTGTAAAGACCGTGCGAAAGCTCTTTTCTTGGTGTTTATCATTAGCAACTCGGTGTGTTCGTCCTAAAGTGTGAAACTCTCCAGAAGTCTGCACGCAGTAAAATATATTTTTTTATTGAATTTAAATTGTCATTTGTTCAACCAACTTTTCTCGGATTCACGTTCAACATTTTGGACGTTTGGTTCATTATATTTTTATTGTTTTCCACGATGATGACTCTGAAGTTTGCATCGTTGGAATGCAACGAAATTCATTTGCATCTTTGACAAAAATAATTATTCAAATGCAGAATGTAATTACGATGATAAAATGATCGATTTTTGCCACTCGAAAAGCATATCGGCTCGAAAAATTTGGATGACATTGAAAATTGAACGAATCTTCAAAAAAATTAAATCATTTTCGATGCATTCCAACGTTGCAAATTTCTGCACCATTCCACAATGGACGATCCAAGCTTTTGGTCCCTCTTTCCCGAATGAGACTGTGCTGAATTATAAAAATTCACAAAATTATTCGAGAAGTTGTTTCAGAGAAATCTTTCGCATTCAATTTGTACTCGATGCGTCGTAATTTTTTTGTGTTTCATTTTTTTTCCGTGCGAACAGAATATCGTGGAGTTGTTGAAGTTTTTTCTCTTTCGTACGAAATTCATTAGAAGAGTGCAAATATTTATATGAGTTGGGAAAGCAAATTGCTGAGAGTTCGGAGGCCTCGATGTTTCCTAGACTGTCTGAGCATCAGGCACCACGACTGAATAGATAAGACAGATTGATAGTCACAGAGATTGAATACCTTCGCTCTGCAAACCCCTTCGTATAATGAGAGATCCCTTAATCTTTCAAGAAAATCTTCCCTGGGGCAGAAGTCTCGTCGACTACTCTCTCGTTCTTGGGTACTTTGGCTCCTCTGATACTTCTGTATACATGTATGTGTTAAGGGAAGGCTCTACCCTTAAGACCCTCGCCTTATTTCGAGTTAAATTTTAAAACCCTTGTGAGGCTCATGGTCACTCTGACCACCTTGAATAAGAATTCCTAACGAAGCAAAACAAGCTGTTGTCTCAAAAGTCTCTAGAAAGTGACAAAGTTGTCAACAACATC